>JBBHAA010000786.1:0-600000 GCA_037953035.1 Aquarana catesbeiana
GGGGGGCACTGGGGACACCTGATGTGAGGGGGGGGCACTGGGGACACCTGATGTGAGTGGGGGGGGGCACTGGGGACACCTGATGTGAGGGGGGGCACTGGGGACACCTGATGTGAGTGGGGGAGCACTGGGGACACCTGATGTGAGTGGGGGGGGCACTGGGGACACCTGATGTGAGTGGGGGGGCACTGGGGACACCTGATGTGAGTGGGGGGGCACTGGGGACTCCTGATGTGAGGGGGGGGCACTGGGGACACCTGATGTGAGTGGGGGGGGGCACTGGGGACACCTGATGTGTGGGGGGGGCACTGGGGACACCTGATGTGAGTGGGGGGGCACTGGGGACTCCTGATGTGAGGGGGGGGGGCACTGGGGACACCTGATGTGAGTGGGGGGGGGCACTGGGGACACCTGATGTGAGTGGGGGGGGGCACTGGGGACACCTGATGTGAGGGGGGGGGCACTGGGGACACCTGAGGTGTGGGGGGGGGGCACTGGGGACACCTGATGTGAGTGTGGGGGGGGGCACTGGGGACACCTGATGTGAGGGGGGGGGCACTGGGGACACATGATGTGAGGGGGGGGCACTGGGGACACCTGATGTGAGGGGGGGCACTGGGGACACCTGATGTGAGGGGGGGCACTGGGGACACCTGATGTGAGTGGGGGGGGGCACTGGGGACACCTGATGTGTGGGGGGGCACTGGGGACACCTGATGTGAGGGGGGGGGCACTGGGGACAACTGATGTGGGGGGGGCACTGGGGACACCTGATGTGAGTGGGGGGGGGCACTGGGGACACCTGATGTGAGTGGGGGGGCACTGGGGACACCTGATGTGAGTGGGGGGGGCACTGGGGACTCCTGATGTGAGGGGGGGGGCACTGGGGACACCTGATGTGAGGGGGGGGCACTGGGGACACCTGATGTGAGGGGGGGCACTGGGGACACCTGATGTGAGGGGGGGGCACTGGGGACACCTGATGTGAGTGGGGGGGGCACTGGGGACACCTGATGTGAGGGGGGGCACTGGGGACACCTGATGTGAGTGGGGGGGGCTCTGGGGACACCTGATGTGAGGGGGGGCACTGGGGACACCTGATGTGAGGGGGGGGGCACTGGGGACACCTGATGTGAGGGGGGGCACTGGGGACACCTGATGTGAGTGGGGGGGGGCACTGGGGACACCTGATGTGTGGGGGGCACTGGGGACACCTGATGTGAGGGGGGGGGCACTGGGGACAACTGATGTGGGGGGGGCACTGGGGACACCTGATGTGAGTGGGGGGGGGCACTGGGGACACCTGATGTGAGTGGGGGGGCACTGGGGACACCTGATGTGAGTGGGGGGGGCACTGGGGACTCCTGATGTGAGGGGGGGCACTGGGGACACCTGATGTGAGGGGGGGGGCACTGGGGACACCTGATGTGAGGGGGGGGCACTGGGGACACCTGATGTGAGGGGGGGGGCACTGGGGACACCTGATGTGAGGGGGGGGCACTGGGGACACCTGATGTGAGTGGGGGGGGCACTGGGGACACCTGATGTGAGGGGGGGGCACTGGGGACACCTGATGTGAGTGGGGGGGGCACTGGGGACACCTGATGTGAGGGGGGGCACTGGGGACACCTGATGTGAGTGGGGGGGGCACTGGGGACACCTGATGTGAGGGGGGGGCACTGGGGACACCTGATGTGAGGGGGGGGGCACTGGGGACACCTGATGTGAGTGGGGGGGCACTGGGGACACCTGATGTGAGTGGGGGGGGCACTGGGGACACCTGATGTGAGGGGGGGGGCACTGGGGACACCTGATGTGAGTGGGGGGGGGGCACTGGGGACACCTGATGTGAGGGGGGGGCACTGGGGACACCTGATGTGAGGGGGGGGGCACTGGGGACACCTGATGTGAGGGGGGGGGGCACTGGGGACACCTGAGGTGTGGGGGGGGGCACTGGAGACACCTGATGTGAGTGTGGGGGGGGGGGCACTGGGGACACCTGATGTGAGTGTGGGGGGGGGGCACTGGGGACACCTGATGTGTGGGGGGGGGCACTGGGGACTCCTGATGTGAGGGGGGGCACTGGGGACACCTGATGTGAGTGGGGGGGGCACTGGGGACACCTGATGTGAGGGGGGGGCACTGGGGACACCTGATGTGAGGGGGTGGGGGCACTGGGGACACCTGATGTGAGGTGGGGGCACTGGGGACACCTGATGTGAGGGGGGGGGGGCACTGGGGACACCTGATGTGAGGGGGGGGCACTGGGGACACCTGATGTGAGGGGGGGGCACTGGGGACACCTGATGTGAGTGGGGGGGGCACTGGGGACACCTGATGTGAGTGGGGGGGCACTGGGGACACCTGATGTGTGTGGGGGGGCACTGGGGACACCTGATGTGAGGGGGGGGCACTGGGGACACCTGATGTGAGGGGGGGGCACTGGGGACACCTGATGTGAGGGGGGGGGCACTGGGGACACCTGATGTGAGTGGGGGGGGCACTGGGGACACCTGATGTGAGGGGGGGGCACTGGGGACACCTGATGTGAGGGGGGGGCACTGGGGACACCTGATGTGAGTGGGGGGGGGCACTGGGGACACCTGATGTGAGGGGGGGCACTGGGGACACCTGATGTGAGGGGGGGGCACTGGGGACACCTGATGTGAGGGGGGGGGCACTGGGGACACCTGAGGTGTGGGGGGGGGCACTGGGGACACCTGATGTGAGTGTGGGGGGGGGCACTGGGGACACCTGATGTGAGTGTGGGGGGGGGCACTGGGGACACCTGATGTGTGGGGGGGGGCACTGGGGACTCCTGATGTGAGGGGGGGGGCACTGGGGACACCTGATGTGAGTGGGGGGGGCACTGGGGACACCTGATGTGAGGGGGGGGCACTGGGGACACCTGATGTGAGTGGGGGGGGCACTGGGGACACCTGATGTGAGGGGGGGCACTGGGGACACCTGATGTGTGGGGGGGGCACTGGGGACTCCTGATGTGAGGGGGGGGGCACTGGGGACACCTGATGTGAGTGGGGGGGGCACTGGGGACACCTGATGTGAGGGGGGGCACTGTGGACACCTGATGTGAGGGGGTGGGGGCACTGGGGACACCTGATGTGAGGGGGGGGCACTGGGGACACCTGATGTGAGGGGGGGGGCACCGGGGACACCTGATGTGAGGGGGGGGGCACTGGGGACACCTGATGTGAGGGGGGGCACTGGGGACACCTGATGTGAGTGGGGGGGGCACTGGGGACACCTGATGTGAGGGGGGGGGGCACTGGGGACACCTGATGTGAGGGGGGGGCACTGGGGACACCTGATGTGAGTGGGGGGGCACTGGGGACACCTGATGTATGGGGGGGGGCACTGGGGACACCTGATGTGAGTGGGGGGGGCACTGGGGACACCTGATGTGAGTGGGGGGGGCACTGGGGACACCTGATGTGAGTGGGGGGGCACTGGGGACTCCTGATGTGAGTGGGGGGGGGCACTGGGGACACCTGATGTGTGGGGGGGGGCACTGGGGACACCTGATGTGAGGTGGGGGCACTGGGGACTCCTGATGTGAGGGGGGGGGGGCACTGGGGACACCTGATGTGAGTGGGGGGGGGGCACTGGGGACACCTGATGTGAGTGGGGGGGGGCACTGGGGACACCTGATGTGAGGGGGGGGGCACTGGGGACACCTGAGGTGTGGGGGGGGGGCACTGGGGACACCTGATGTGAGTGTGGGGGGGGCACTGGGGACACCTGATGTGAGGGGGGGGCACTGGGGACACATGATGTGAGGGGGGGGCACTGGGGACACCTGATGTGAGGGGGGGGCACTGGGGACACCTGATGTGAGGGGGGGCACTGGGGACACCTGATGTGAGTGGGGGGGGGGCACTGGGGACACCTGATGTGTGGGGGGGCACTGGGGACACCTGATGTGAGGGGGGGGGCACTGGGGACAACTGATGTGGGGGGGGCACTGGGGACACCTGATGTGAGTGGGGGGGGGCACTGGGGACACCTGATGTGAGTGGGGGGGCACTGGGGACACCTGATGTGAGTGGGGGGGGCACTGGGGACTCCTGATGTGAGGGGGGGGCACTGGGGACACCTGATGTGAGGGGGGGGGCACTGGGGACACCTGATGTGAGGGGGGGCACTGGGGACACCTGATGTGAGGGGGGGGCACTGGGGACACCTGATGTGAGTGGGGGGGGCACTGGGGACACCTGATGTGAGGGGGGGGCACTGGGGACACCTGATGTGAGTGGGGGGGGCTCTGGGGACACCTGATGTGAGGGGGGGCACTGGGGACACCTGATGTGAGGGGGGGGGCACTGGGGACACCTGATGTGAGGGGGGGCACTGGGGACACCTGATGTGAGTGGGGGGGGGCACTGGGGACACCTGATGTGTGGGGGGGCACTGGGGACACCTGATGTGAGGGGGGGGGCACTGGGGACAACTGATGTGGGGGGGGGCACTGGGGACACCTGATGTGAGTGGGGGGGGGCACTGGGGACACCTGATGTGAGTGGGGGGGCACTGGGGACACCTGATGTGAGTGGGGGGGGCACTGGGGACTCCTGATGTGAGGGGGGGCACTGGGGACACCTGATGTGAGGGGGGGGGCACTGGGGACACCTGATGTGAGGGGGGGGCACTGGGGACACCTGATGTGAGGGGGGGGCACTGGGGACACCTGATGTGAGGGGGGGGCACTGGGGACACCTGATGTGAGTGGGGGGGGCACTGGGGACACCTGATGTGAGGGGGGGGCACTGGGGACACCTGATGTGAGTGGGGGGGGCACTGGGGACACCTGATGTGAGGGGGGGCACTGGGGACACCTGATGTGAGTGGGGGGGGCACTGGGGACACCTGATGTGAGGGGGGGGCACTGGGGACACCTGATGTGAGGGGGGGGGCACTGGGGACACCTGATGTGAGTGGGGGGGCACTGGGGACACCTGATGTGAGTGGGGGGGGCACTGGGGACACCTGATGTGAGGGGGGGGGCACTGGGGACACCTGATGTGAGTGGGGGGGGGGCACTGGGGACACCTGATGTGAGGGGGGGGCACTGGGGACACCTGATGTGAGGGGGGGGGCACTGGGGACACCTGATGTGAGGGGGGGGGGCACTGGGGACACCTGAGGTGTGGGGGGGGGCACTGGAGACACCTGATGTGAGTGTGGGGGGGGGGGCACTGGGGACACCTGATGTGAGTGTGGGGGGGGGGCACTGGGGACACCTGATGTGTGGGGGGGGGCACTGGGGACTCCTGATGTGAGGGGGGGCACTGGGGACACCTGATGTGAGTGGGGGGGGCACTGGGGACACCTGATGTGAGGGGGGGGCACTGGGGACACCTGATGTGAGGGGGTGGGGGCACTGGGGACACCTGATGTGAGGTGGGGGCACTGGGGACACCTGATGTGAGGGGGGGGGGGGCACTGGGGACACCTGATGTGAGGGGGGGGCACTGGGGACACCTGATGTGAGGGGGGGGCACTGGGGACACCTGATGTGAGTGGGGGGGGCACTGGGGACACCTGATGTGAGTGGGGGGGCACTGGGGACACCTGATGTGTGTGGGGGGGCACTGGGGACACCTGATGTGAGGGGGGGGCACTGGGGACACCTGATGTGAGGGGGGGGCACTGGGGACACCTGATGTGAGGGGGGGGGCACTGGGGACACCTGATGTGAGTGGGGGGGGCACTGGGGACACCTGATGTGAGGGGGGGGCACTGGGGACACCTGATGTGAGGGGGGGGCACTGGGGACACCTGATGTGAGTGGGGGGGGGCACTGGGGACACCTGATGTGAGGGGGGGCACTGGGGACACCTGATGTGAGGGGGGGGCACTGGGGACACCTGATGTGAGGGGGGGGGCACTGGGGACACCTGAGGTGTGGGGGGGGGCACTGGGGACACCTGATGTGAGTGTGGGGGGGGCACTGGGGACACCTGATGTGAGTGTGGGGGGGGGCACTGGGGACACCTGATGTGTGGGGGGGGGCACTGGGGACTCCTGATGTGAGGGGGGGGGCACTGGGGACACCTGATGTGAGTGGGGGGGGCACTGGGGACACCTGATGTGAGGGGGGGGCACTGGGGACACCTGATGTGAGTGGGGGGGGCACTGGGGACACCTGATGTGAGGGGGGGCACTGGGGACACCTGATGTGTGGGGGGGGCACTGGGGACTCCTGATGTGAGGGGGGGGGCACTGGGGACACCTGATGTGAGTGGGGGGGGCACTGGGGACACCTGATGTGAGGGGGGGCACTGTGGACACCTGATGTGAGGGGGTGGGGGCACTGGGGACACCTGATGTGAGGGGGGGGCACTGGGGACACCTGATGTGAGGGGGGGGGCACCGGGGACACCTGATGTGAGGGGGGGGCACTGGGGACACCTGATGTGAGGGGGGGGCACTGGGGACACCTGATGTGAGTGGGGGGGGCACTGGGGACACCTGATGTGAGGGGGGGGGCACTGGGGACACCTGATGTGAGGGGGGGGCACTGGGGACACCTGATGTGAGTGGGGGGGGCACTGGGGACACCTGATGTATGGGGGGGGGCACTGGGGACACCTGATGTGAGTGGGGGGGGCACTGGGGACACCTGATGTGAGTGGGGGGGGCACTGGGGACACCTGATGTGAGTGGGGGGGCACTGGGGACACCTGATGTGAGTGGGGGGGCACTGGGGACACCTGATGTGAGTGGGGGGGGCACTGGGGACACCTGATGTGAGGGGGGGCACTGGGGACACCTGATGTGAGGGGGGGGGCACTGGGGACACCTGATGTGAGTGGGGGGGGGCACTGGGGACTCCTGATGTGAATGGGGACTCCTGATGTGAGTGGGGGGGCACTGGGGACTCCTGATGTGAGTGGGGACCAGAGTGAGGGGGGCACTGGGGACACCTGATGTGGGGGGGGGGCACTGGGGACACCTGATGTGGGGGGGGGCACTGGGGACACCTGATGTGAGGGGGGGGCACTGGGGACACCTGATGTGAGGGGGGGGCACTGGGGACTCCTGATGTGAGTGGGGGGGGCACTGGGGACACCTGATGTGAGGGGGGGGCACTGGGGACACCTGATGTGAGGGGGGGCACTGGGGACTCCTGATGTGAGTGGGGGGGGCACTGGGGACACCTGATGTGAGTGGGGGGGGCACTGGGGACACCTGATGTGTGGGGGGGGGCACTGGGGACACCTGATGTGTGAGGGGGGGGCACTGGGGACCCCTGATCTGAGGGGGGGCTCTGACGGGGACTCCTGGTGTGAGGGGGAGCTCCGCCGGGGACTCCTGATGTGAGGGGTGCTCCGCCGGGGACTCCTGATGTGAGGGGGGGCTCCGCCGGGGACTCCAGATGTGAGGGGGGCTCCGCCGGGGACTCCTGATGTGAGGGGGGCTCCGCCGGGGACTCCTGATGTGAGGGGGGCTCCGCCGGGGACTCCTGATGTGAGGGGGGGCACTGGGGACACCTGATGTGAGGGGGGGCTCCGCCTGGGACTCCTGATGTGAGGGGGGGCTCCGCCGGGGACTCCTGATGTGAGGGGGGGCTCTGCCGGGGACTTCTGATTGTGAGGGGGGGCTCCGCCTGGGACTCCTGATGTGAGGGGGGGCTCCGCCGGGGACTCCTGATGTGAGGGGGGGCTCTGCCGGGGACTCCTGATGTGAGGGGGGGCTCCGCCGGGGACTCCTGATGTGAGGGGGGGCTCTGCCGGGGACTCCTGATTGTGAGGGGGGGCTCCGCTGGGGACTCCTGATGTGAGGGGGGGCTCCGCCGGGGACTCCTGATTGTGAGGGGGGGCTCTGCCGGGGACTCCTGATTGTGAGGGGGGGCTCCGCTGGGGACTCCTGATGTGAGGGGGGCTCCGCCGGGGACTCCTGATGTGAGGGGGGCTCCGCCGGGGACTCCTGATGTGAGGGGGGCTCCGCCGGGGACTCCTGATGTGAGGGGGGCTCCGCCGGGGACTCCTGATGTGAGGGGGGGCACTGGGGACACCTGATGTGAGGGGGGGCTCCGCCGGGGACTCCTGATGTGAGGGGGGCTCCGCTGGGGACTCCTGATGTGAGGGGGGGCTCCGCCGGGGACTCCTGATGTGAGGGGGGCTCCGCCGGGGACTCCTGATGTGAGGGGGGCTCCGCTGGGGACTCCTGATGTGAGGGGGGGCACTGGGGACACCTGATGTGAGGGGGGGCTCCGCCTGGGACTCCTGATGTGAGGGGGGGCTCCGCCGGGGACTCCTGATGTGAGGGGGGGCTCTGCCGGGGACTTCTGATTGTGAGGGGGGGCTCCGCCTGGGACTCCTGATGTGAGGGGGGGCTCCGCCGGGGACTCCTGATGTGAGGGGGGGCTCTGCCGGGGACTCCTGATGTGAGGGGGGGCTCCGCCGGGGACTCCTGATGTGAGGGGGGGCTCTGCCGGGGACTCCTGATTGTGAGGGGGGGCTCCGCTGGGGACTCCTGATGTGAGGGGGGGCTCCGCCGGGGACTCCTGATTGTGAGGGGGGGCTCTGCCGGGGACTCCTGATTGTGAGGGGGGGCTCCGCTGGGGACTCCTGATGTGAGGGGGGCTCCGCCGGGGACTCCTGATGTGAGGGGGGCTCCGCCGGGGACTCCTGATGTGAGGGGGGCTCCGCCGGGGACTCCTGATGTGAGGGGGGCTCCGCCGGGGACTCCTGATGTGAGGGGGGGCACTGGGGACACCTGATGTGAGGGGGGGCTCCGCCTGGGACTCCTGATGTGAGGGGGGGCTCCGCCGGGGACTCCTGATGTGAGGGGGGCTCCGCCGGGGACTCCTGATGTGAGGGGGGCTCCGCCGGGGACTCCTGATGTGAGGGGGGCACTGGGGACTCCTGATGTGAGGGGGGGCTCCGCCGGGGACTCCTGATGTGAGGGGGGCTCCGCCGGGGACTCCTGATGTGAGGGGGGGCTCTGCCGGGGACTCCTGATGTGAGGGGGGGCTCCGCCGGGGACTCCTGATGTGAGGGGGGGCTCCGCCGGGGACTCCTGATGTGAGGGGGGCTCCGCCGGGGACTCCTGATGTGAGGGGGGCTCCGCCGGGGACTCCTGATGTGAGGGGGGCTCCGCCGGGGACTCCTGATGTGAGGGGGGCACTGGGGACACCTGATGTGAGGGGGGGCTCCGCCTGGGACTCCTGATGTGAGGGGGGCTCCGCCGGGGACTCCTGATGTGAGGGGGGCTCCGCCGGGGACTCCTGATGTGAGGGGGGGCACTGGGGACACCTGATGTGAGGGGGGCTCCGCCTGGGACTCCTGATGTGAGGGGGGGCTCCGCCGGGGACTCCTGATGTGAGGGGGGGCTCTGCCGGGGACTCCTGATGTGAGGGGGGGCTCCGCCGGGGACTCCTGATGTGAGGGGGGGCTCCGCCGGGGACTCCTGATGTGAGGGGGGCTCCGCCGGGGACTCCTGATGTGAGGGGGGCTCCGCCGGGGACTCCTGATGTGAGGGGGGCTCCGCCGGGGACTCCTGATGTGAGGGGGGGCACTGGGGACACCTGATGTGAGGGGGGCTCCGCCTGGGACTCCTGATGTGAGGGGGGGCTCTGCCGGGGACTCCTGATGTGAGGGGGGGCTCCGCCGGGGACTCCTGATGTGAGGGGGGGCTCTGCCGGGGACTCCTGATTGTGAGGGGGGGCTCCGCTGGGGACTCCTGATGTGAGGGGGGGCTCCGCCGGGGACTCCTGATTGTGAGGGGGGGCTCCGCTGGGGACTCCTGATGTGAGGGGGGGCTCCGCCGGGGACTCCTGATGAGAGGGGGGCTCCGCCGGGGACTCCTGATGTGAGGGGGGCTCCGCCGGGGACTCCTGATGTGAGGGGGGGCACTGGGGACACCTGATGTGAGGGGGGGCTCCGCCGGGGACTCCTGATGTGAGGGGGGGCTCTGCCGGGGGACTCCTGATGTGAGGGGGGGCTCCGCCGGGGACTCCTGATGTGAGGGGGGGCTCCGCCGGGGACTCCTGATGTGAGGGGGGCTCCGCCGGGGACTCCTGATGTGAGGGGGGCTCCGCCGGGGACTCCTGATGTGAGGGGGGGCACTGGGGACACCTGATGTGAGGGGGGCTCCGCCGGGGACTCCTGATGTGAGGGGGGGCACTGGGGACACCTGATGTGAGGGGGGCTCCGCCTGGGACTCCTGATGTGAGGGGGGGCTCCGCCGGGGACTCCTGATGTGAGGGGGGGCTCCGCCGGGGACTCCTGATTGTGAGGGGGGGCTCCGCCGAGGACTCCTGATTGTGAGGGGGGGCTCCGCTGGGGACTCCTGATGTGAGGGGGGGCTCCGCCGGGGACTCCTGATTGTGAGGGGGGGCTCCGCTGGGGACTCCTGATGTGAGGGGGGGGCTCCGCCGGGGACTCCTGATGTGAGGGGGGGCTCCGCCGGGGACTCCTGATGTGAGGGGGGGCTCCGCCGGGGACTCCTGATGTGAGGGGGGCTCCGCCGGGACTCCTGATGTGAGGGGGGGCTCCGCCGGGGACTCCTGATGTGAGGGGGGGCTCTGCCGGGGACTCCTGATGTGAGGGGGGGCACTGGGGACACCTGATGTGAGGGGGGCTCCGCCGGGGACTCGTGATGTGAGGGGGGGCTCTGCCGGGGACTCCTGATTGTAAGGGGGGGCTCCGCTGGGGACACCTGATGCAAGGACGGACTCTGCTCGGACATCTGACGCAAGGACGGACGGCTGGTTGCAGGCGACGTGGCTAGTGACACGCTCAGGGATCCCACTGATTCTGCATTATGGTGAGTTGAATGATTTCATTTTATATTACAATGTAATAATAGAAGTAACGCGCTTCAATCATCCTGACACCACAACAACCTTGATTGTTAAACTTTCTAGAATACACAGATTTCTATTGTGTAGGATCTGGGGCTGCTGTCCCGTCATTTCCCTCTCTCCCTCTCTCCCTCTCCATCCCTCATTCATCTCAGACTCTAACCACACCCTCTAGAGCCACGCCCATTTAAGCCACGCCCACAATTTCGCGTAAACCACGCCCATTTTTTTTTTCGCTTTGCGCGCCGCACTTGTCTATTTTTACTAGGCCACGCCTGCTGACGAATGCCCCGCCCCCTAATTTTTGGACAGCTCCGCCTACAGCCACAAAAGTGTCCCACATTTTTTTTTTACAATGTTGGCAACTATGCAGTCGGGATCTATGATGATGGGTGGCGGCATCATTCAGATATCTTTTTTTCTGATGGTGATTCCCTGCAATGTAAAAATTGTAAAAACAATCATAGGGGCTGTTCACCCTCCGGTGCTTCTACCGGCTCAATCGGTGAACCAGAGAATGAATCAGCCGGCCGTGGCCATTTCCCATAGAGCTGACCGAGGAGCAGATGGTCCCCAACCATCTTCAGTGGCGGCCAGTGGTAATTTTCTTTGGGGGGGCGGAAAACAGTACCACCCCCCCAATTGGTCGGTCAGCCGGGGGGCAGGTCTGGTACACTTAACCCATCAGTACTTCTCCTGGGGCTCTCGGCGGCGGCTCTCCCTTCCCCTGCTCTTCATGTGGGACGGCTCTGGCTTCCGTTTCCTCCTTTTCAGTGGCCAATCTGGAGTCTTCTCTATCAGCCAATCAGCAAACGGGTCTCAGACCTGCTTCTGATTGGCCGAATTGAGTATCAGTGTTACAACAGTGAATATTCATTCGCTGTTGTAACACCTGGGTGTTCTCATGGTGCAATGCTCTGTGCCACGAGTCCACATATTTTGAAGCCTATGAGAGTCTATGGATCTAATCAGGTGCTTAAAAAAAACATCCCCGCTGCTGGAATTCAGGCACCCGGTGTACCAAAAGGGGCCGGACACCTAAATAGGGGGTGTCAGCGGCGGCCGTGGCTAGATTACTGCTATGAATAAATCTATCTATTAGTCATATAGGGGGGTGGCGTGGAGAGAGGGGCGGTGCCCGGGCGCCCCTAATAGACCACTGACCATCTCTATGATCTTCGGAGGCTGGGCACAATGTCACTTCCAACACCGGCAGATGTAAACACTGAAGGGTTTTTTTGCTGGGAAGCTGAGATTGTTTTTTGTTTTTTTTAATCCAGCCCAGAGGAGAGATGTGAGGACTTATAGACCCCCCATCCCTCCATAAAGAGGACCTGTCATGCCCTATTCCTATTACAAGGGATGTTTATATTCCTTGTAATAGAAATCAAAGTGATCAAAATTTTTTTTGGTAAAAATAAAAAAATTAAAATGAAATAAAAAAAAAAAAAATGTAAAGCGCCCCCCCCCTCCCCTCATGTTTGCACACAGAAGTGAACACATACGTAGATTGCGCCTGCATATGTAAACTGTGTTCAAACCACACATGTGAGGTATCGCCGCAAACGTCAGAGTGAGAGCAATAATTCTAGTGCAAGACCTTCTCTGTAACTCTGTAAAATTTCTAATAGCCTATGGAGATTTTTAACTACTGAGTTTTGGCGCCATTCCACGATTGTGCGCAATTTTAAAGCATGAGATGTTAGGTATCTATTTACTCGGTGTAATATCATCTTTCACATTATACAAAAAAATTCAGCTAACTTTAGTGTTTTATGTTTAATGTTATTCAGGAAAGTGTTTTTTTTTTTCCCCCAAAAAAATCACGTTTGAAAAATTGCTGCACAAATACCGTTGTGAGCTAAAAAATTGCAACGGCCGCCATCTTATTCCCCAGAGTCTCCGCTAAAGAAAATATATAATATATAATGTTTGGGGTTCTGATTTTTACAAGTAGGAGAGGAATGCCAGAACTGGCCGGTATGGAAGATAAGATTATTAAGCGGAGGTCCGCCCAAAAAATAAAAAAAATAAATAAAAACCAGCGGGTACACATACTGCAGCTGCTGGCTCTTAATAATCGGACATTTACCTGTCCTGGAGTCCAGCGATGTCGGCACCACGGCTCATGTTTCCATCAGCTGTCGGGTGCTGCCGCCGCCATTGGTGGTAATGGTGCCCGGCAATGTAGCTTTACAGCTTCACGCCAGGAACATTACTGCGCATGCGCGAGGCTCCGCTCCTCTCTCCTACTGGCCCAGTGACAGGGGGAGAGGAGGAGGGAGGAGGAGGGGGAAGGAGGGAGCCCCAGCTATGACGTCAATACCCACGGCTGAAGCTCCCAGAAGTGGGAAAGGATACTTGTCAAAGACCGGTATCCTGTCCCCCCTCCCCCCCGAAAGGTGCCAATTGTTCCACTTTTGGGTGGAGCTCTGCATTAAATGCTGCTCCCAGATTTTTAAGGCCTGTATCACAACGGGCTTCAGCTAAGTTTATTATTACCCAGAATGGTGTAGCTCAACTCTCCTAAAAATATCAAATCACCAACATAAATACCAAATATCAATAGTGTACAAAAATATCCATAACATGGGAACATGTACAAATGTGCAACCAAAATATTGAAAAATGGATACATACGGGTATACGGGTGTTCGGGTCTTCCCGTGTCTGGGTGTCCGGGGTGTACGGGTATACAGATGTTTGGGTGTACGGGTGTTCGGGTGTTCAGGTGTCTGGGTGAACAGGTGTATGGGTGTATGTGTGTCCAGGTGTATGGGTGTCTGGGTGTACGGGTCTTTGGGTGTCTGGGTGTATGGGTGTACGGGTGTATGGGTGTCTGGGTGTATGGGTGTACGGGTGTTCGGGTGAACAGGTGTATGGGTGTATGTGTGTCCGGGTGTATGTGTGTATGGGTGTACGGATGTCTGGGTGAACGGGTGTATTTGTGTATGGGTGTACGGGGCTTCGGGTGTCTGGGTGTATGTGTGTAGGGGTGTCCGGGTGAACAGGTGTATGTGTGTACGGGTATACGGGTGTTTGGGTGTATGTGTGTATGGGTGTTCGGGTGTCTGGGTGTCTGGGTGTACGGGTGAACGGGTGTACGGGTGTATGTGTGTATGGGTGTACGGGTGTTCGGGTGTCTGGGTTAACGGGTGTACGGGTGTCCGGTATACAGGTGAACGGGTGTAGAGGTCTTCGGGTGTCTGGGTGTCCGGGTGTACGGGTGTATGGGTGTTCTGGTGTACGGGTCTTCGGGTGTCTGGGTGTATGGGTGTATGTGTGTATGTGTGTATGGGTGTACGGTGTTCGGGTGTTGGTGTACGGGTATGGGTGTATGTGTATGTGTACGGGTGTCCGGGTGTCCGGGTCTTTGGGTGTCTGGGTGTACGGGGGTACGGGTATACGGGTATGGGTGTATGTGTACGGGTGTCTGGGTGTATGTGTGTCCGGGTGTACAGGTGTCCAGGTGTCCGGGTGGTGGATTTGCTTTACTTAGTGTATGTCACAGTGGTGATTTCCGGTGATTGAAGACACAGAATACTCACCGATTTTCAATATTTTGGTGGCACATTTGGACATTCTTGCTCTATATTATATACACATTTGGAGGGATTGTACATGATATATAGAGAAGAAAAGTCACAATATTTTGTATGCACATTGATTTTGATCACATGTTATGGATGTTTTTGTACACTATTTATATTTGGTATTTATGTTGGTGATTTGATTTTTTTAGAAGAGTTGCCCTGCAGCATTCTGGGTAATAGTTTATTGAAATATGTTTTGGATCACTTATAGGTGATGACCAGCAATTCATTTTGCACAGATTCCATTTGTATTTATTGTATTGGATTGTTCTGATTGATCACTTGTACACAATCTTCAGATATCTTCACACTGGCATTGGAAGCTTCGAGGGGCATTTCTAATGTAAATGATACAATGGACGGCACACGGCGCTCTTCATATTATAAAACATGGAGTGTTGGTGTCGCTTCGCTTCACTTTAACCACCTAAGGACCGCCCACCACATATATACTGCGGCGGTGGATATTTTTATCTCTAATCTCTGTAATAATGTCACTGGTCCCAAAAAAGTGTCAAAAGTGTCCGATCTGTCCGCCGCAATGTCGCAGTCCCGCTAAAAATCGCTGATGACCGCCATTACTAGTAAAAAAACAAATAAATAATAAAAAAATGCCATAAATATTTTGTAGACGCTATAACTTTTGCGCAAACCAATCAATATACACTTATTGCGATTTTTTTTTTACCAAAAATATGTAGAAGAATAAATATCGGCCTAAACTGATGAATACATTCGTTTTTTTTGGGGGGGGGATATTTATTACAGCAAAAATAACAAAATATATACCGTATTTATCGGCGTATAACACGCACTTTTTTCCCCTTAAAATCAGGGGAAAATCGCAGGTGCGTGTTATACACCGATCCCCTGCGATCCCCCGCTGTCAGATCTAAAAAAGCGGCTCTTCTCGGCCACTTTCGGCTTCACTCGAGCGCCGCCCGAATCTAGCCGATTGTACTCGGCTAGGTTCGGATAGCTCCGCTCACCGTCACGCCCATCCCGAGTGGAGCTGAAAGTGAACGAGAGCCGCCGAGAAGAGCCGAGGACCGGCTCTGTGTATTTCGGCGCCGGCGGCGCCATTTTCAAATCGCGGTCGGCGATTTTGAAGCTCAGCAAGCTGCAAGGCTGGACTGGGGCAAGGCTGGACTGGGGCAAGGCTGGACTGGGGCAAGGCTGGACTGGGGCAAGGCTGGACTGGGGCAAGGCTGGACTGGGGCAAGGCTGCACTGACAAGGCTGCAATGATGGGCATTTAAATGTAAGTTTTTTTCCCTTCAACTTCCCTCCTAAAAGTTTTTTTTTGCCGTAAAATTCCCTCCTAAATTGGGGTGCGTGTTATACGCCGGTGCGTGTTATACGCCGATAAATACGGTATATTTTTTTCAAAATTTTCAGTCTTTTTTGTTTATAGCGCAAAAAATAAAAACCGCAGAGGTGATAAAATACCAGCAAAATAAACCTCTATTTGTGGGGAAAAAGGATATCAATGTTGTTTGTGTACAGCGTCACATGACCGCGCAATTGTCAGTTAAAGTGACGCAGTGCCGTATCGCAAAAAATGGCCTGGTCATCAAGGGGGTAAATCTTCCAGTCCTTAAGTGGTTAAAATTTACGCTTCATGTTGTGTGTGAAAGAAGTTAAAGCATTTCCACTCCTTCTATTCAAGTCTATGGTAATGTGGCACAACCACACCGGCATGAGGTTTTGGCGCGGTAATACATGTCAGTTAAAGTTTTACTAAACCCTCAACAGTAAAATCAGTCTGTATATGCAGTAAAACATGCTTGTTATACTCACTATGGAACATAAGGGGTTCAGATAATACAGAGCCTTTGGAGTCACTTTGCACATGCTCAGTTTGGTCTGTATCCCTATAGAGAGTTTTTTTTTTTTCCTTGGGAGAGTGCATGTGATCAGCACAGGGCCAATCAGCATTGTCCAGAGTGTCGGGGGTCCTGGATCCTGATAGGACAGTCAGAGCAGAATAAAAACTCCTACAAGCTTTAACCAGGAACTGATAAAAGTCACAGCCATATACTGCTGATGAGAAAAGGTATTTAGCAGTTTATATTTAATAAATAATTTCCTTTCCATGTTCTGTGGAGATCAGATCCAGTGATTGGAGGATAAACAGACAGAGGGCGCACCAGACTTGTGCATTACCTTCACTACACTTTATTGTATAAAGGATAAAACTTCATACTCACAAACGAGTATTGAGTCCAGAATATAATGTACAGTCCATCGATTGAATCATCTAGCAAGATCAGCTGGCCAGTTACAATGGTGGGATGTGTAGTCCAAAGAGTAGTTACTGACGCGTTTCGAGGGTGTCCCCTCTTCCTCAGAGCCTCTTCCTCTCAGATACTTTGGGCTCATTAAACACTTACCAAGTGCACCTATTACCGAGCATTAGTACTATAGGTGCGTTTGAAAAGCTTCAGTATTTTGAGGAAGTGAGGACAAGCTGTAATGCCCCGTACACGCGTTTTGATTATCGTACGACAGATCGATCGCATTTTGTTGCATAAAACTAATATCGAATACAACAGAGCAAAATGTGCTCCATGAAAAGTAAGATTTTTGTCGTACGATTCTAGAAAAACCTTCCGCTTTGCATAGCTACGTATCTGAAATGAAGTCAAATCCGTGTGACCCCCTGTGTCCTTCTGGTTTATTTTCGTGTTTCCGATCATGCGTGGTGCTCGTCGATCGATTTTTAGCGGACGCATACTGTACTGATTACACGATTGTCGTACGATGGTCTGTCGTCCGAGCAAAGTTTTCATGTTTGTCCCTTCGGATTTGGTTGGACGGACTGTCGTGATAGGCTGTCGAAAGCTGCGTACTAACGATCAGATTAGGGAACGATCTGTCCGAAAGCGATTTTTGTCATCTGATAATCGGAACGTGTGTACGGGGCATTAGAGCGTTGTGTGAACAGCAAGCTTTGTTGAAGCTCCTAAAGTGCTATTCAGCTCCAGTTTGTAAATGCTGAAAACAGATCCTAATGGGAGTGCTGATGGCCACTTTAGACAAGCTGCTAGCAGGCTTCAGCAGGATTTCAGTAAGCTTCAAAAAGTACAAGTGTGAAGCCCCGGGGCTAACGCTGCGCTATAACTAAAAAACTTGTGAAATAACAAATAAGCTGCTAGAATCAAAAAGTCCAGTCCAGAAACTCTAAATAAAGTGCAAATATCCAACAAAAGATGCAGCTCTGATTAAATCATACATATATGAATATAAGTATACGTAAAAAATTGGTGAGAAAATATCAAAGTGAAAAAAGTGAAAAAAGAAAAACTAAAGCAAGGTCCCATCAAGAAAAAAGTCCATAGATTCTTAGTAAACAGCGTCCATCTAGATGAGCAAAATGAATTGCAGAAAAAAGATTGTGACAAAGTCTTCAAAGCGAACGAAGTTCATCCCGATCACCACCCAAAGTGTATGGATAACCTGCTTACCAGAGAGCGATGACCCCCACAGCAGTCTCACCCAGCCTAATGCCCCGTACACACGTTCCGATCATCGGACGATAAAAATCGCTTTTAGACCGATCGTTGGATAATCTGATCGTTAGTACGCAGCTTTCGACAGCCGATCACGACAGTCCGTCCAACCAAATCCGAAGGGAGAAACGCGAAAACTTTGCTCTGACGACAGCCCATCGTATGACAATCGTGTAATCAGTACAGTATGCGTCCGCTAAAAGTCGATCGACAAACACCACCCATGATCAGAAACACGAAAATAAACCAGAAGGACACAGGGGGTCACACGGATTTGACAGCATTTAAAATACGTAGCTACGCACAGCGGAAGATTTTTCCAGAATCGTATGACAAGAATCTTACACACATTTTGCACTGTTTGTATTCAATATTAGTTTTATGCAACAAAATGCGATCAATCTGTCGTACGATAATCGGAACGTGTGTACAGGGCATTAGGGAAGTAATTACTCCTGCTATTTACCAGATTCATGCATTGCATGAATCTATCTATGGTTGCCGCTGCCGCCCCCTATTCAGGTGTCTGGCCCCTTGTCAGGCACCGGGCATCTGAATTACAGCGGCGGGGGTGTTTTTGGAAGCACCTGATTAGAGCCGTAGGCTGTAATAGGCTTCCAAATTGGTAAACAGTGGGCGCAATGCTGTGCGTTCGCTGTTTACACAGTGTTGTGTTAGGGAAGCGAATAAATCGCTTTGCTAACACTGACCCGCCTCTCAGCCAATCAGGATGCTAGGGTCTGGTTACCTGTCACCTGATTGGCTGAAGCGACAGGCGCTGTGATTGGACACCTATCACGTGTGCAATCATAGCAGAGGACGGGAGAATACATCGAGGACTCGGAGGGAGCGTGGAGGACATCACTGTGACCTGAGACAGGTAAGTGCCGGGCGGGGGGCACACTGGCAGCAATTTATGGGGGCACACTGGCAGCAATTTATGGGGGCACACTGGCAGCAATTGATGGGGCACAGTAGCGGCAGTTGATGGGTAAGTAGCAGCAATTGATGGGGCACAGTTGCTACGTTTGATGGGCACAGTGGCTGCAATTGTTGTTGTTTTTTTTTCAGTTTGTTTGTGCCCCCCCAAAAAATTTTGAGCACCAGCCGCCACTGCCTAAAGCCCAACTCCAGCTTCTTTTCCTCCCTGCCCTAATTTTCTTAAAGTCCACCTAAAGTAATGTGCTGTAAATTAGCAATTAAACTGTTGAAGGAAGGCAAAGCACTAACAGCTGATGGCTACATTCACCTTGGCGATTAGGGCCGGTGTGAATACCCTGTTTCCCCGAAAATAAGACCTAGCGTGATTGTTAGTGATGGCTGCAATATAAGCCTTACTCCACAAATAAGCCCTACCCTGTTTCCCCGAAAATAAGCTCTACCCTGAAAATAAGACCTACCCTGATAATAAGACCTACAAGGACTTTAACTAGGGCTTATTTGGGGGGTAGGGCTTATATTGCAGCCATCACTGACAATCACGCTAGGTCTTATTTTCGGGGGTAGTAGCAGCAGGTATTAGAGATTCCTGTGGCAGCTGTTAGCGAGTAGGTGCGGCCTCCTTCACTATAATGACATTTCACCAGGGGCCACAGCTATTCGTTCCTCTCTGAATGGCCAATGATTACCTGTGATGATCGCTGCCGGACGCGGGACTGGTAAAATGTCAATATAGTGAAGGCGACCAGCAGCCACACCTATCTGCTGAGAGCCACATCAGGAACTGTTACAAGTCACACCAGCTCTAACCATCACTGTGACAGTAGCCTAAGGCCCCTTTCACACCGATGCGTTTTTACTCTGCAATGGGACGATTTAAACCTGTGGGTGGTGTGAGTTTTGAAAATTCCTGCATGCTGCATATTTGGTGCGGTGTGTTGAAAAACCACACCAAAAACACAGCTTCCCATTCAAGTTTTTGGTGGGTTTTTGAGTCACGTGTCCATTTTTCACAGGTACAGGCAACCCAAAAACGCACCAGAAACACATCTGAAACACAGAAGAATATCGCAGAGTAGTGTGAAAGGGCCCTGAATAGTCCTGATCCTTCCCCCAGCTAAGTAGATGGGGCCCAGGGAAGTTTTTTTTTGTAATTGCTGCAGACAATGAGGTTACTCAGCAATGTCCCAAAGTAAACATTAATAGTCCTGTTCCTGTTCCCAGTTATCTACTGAATTGACAGAAAATACTGGAATGGCTAAACAGGCGTAGGGCTCATTTACACATGTGGTGCCCTCTGAAGAGCAATCCACATTTGGATTGCTTTTCAGAGGGCATTTGACCGGCAGGGAGGAGGTGTTATATCACTTCCTCATTACATTTGATTAAATGGAATGGGTTAAGCGAGCAGTAGTTAGGGTTGCCACCTGTCGGAGATTCACCCGGACAGTCCAGGTTTTCAATAGTGTCCACTCTCATACTGGTGCCGTCCATTACTCTACTTCTACCATCCACTGTTCACTGTTTTGCTGACTGACACTGACCACTTTTAAGGTAGGTTAAGTTCATATATTTACAGATTGTTTTTTTTAATCTAAGAATATTTTATGAATACAAAAATCCTTTTGTTTTATAAGCCCCTCGCACTGTTAATGCAATTGGGACACCCCTACTCTTCGCCATGGCGCACGTAGCACGCCGCATTACTACTCTCATTGGGACAACCAACAGTGCCCCGGGTCTTTTACAACCTTATAATGTATACTACAAAAAAAATTGCCGTATGACACTAAAATGTTCGGGTTTGGCTTGAAGAAAAGGTGGCAACCCTGCCAGGGTGCCAGTCCGGAAAATGAGAATGAAGGTGACGGTGATCCTTGTGAGTTCTGGTGATGGGAGCGTCTTGTAGAACTCCTGAGCTCTCTGGGTCTTCTCCAGTCCTGCAGACATGTTCCCTCACAGCCTGCTTGTCTCTTCTCTCAGCACCAAGGGACAGGCAGGATGTGAGGGAACATGTCTGCAGGACTGGAGAAGACCCAGAGAGCTCAGGAGTAAAGGCCCCTTTCACACTGGGGGCGGTCTGCAGGCGCTATTGCGCTAAAAATAACGCCTGAAAACCGACCAAAGACCCCTTTCACACCAAGGAGTTTTTGCAGCGTTTTAGCGCTAAAAATAACGCTATTAAAACGCTCCCTATGCATCTCAATGGAGCCTTTCACACTGAGGCGTTGCGCTGGCGTTGAGAAAAGTCCTGCAAGCAGCATCTTTGGAGCAGCTTTCGGGCGTTGAAAAAAACGCTTTTAAAAACGCCCCTCTCCATTGAAATTAATGTAAAAACGCCTGAATAGCGCCTATAATCCGCCCTGAGCTGTAGAAAAGTCACATGATCTCACAAAAAGGTAAACATGCAGAACAAACAGATCATCAAAGTGCCAAAAAAAGAATTAATCCCAGAAAAATGAAGATTTGAAGTAAAACAAGATGCTGATTGTTACTTTACAAGACGCTGATTGTTACTTTACAAGACGCTGATTGTTACTTTACAAGACGCTGATTGTTTTACATGATCTCACAAAGGATAAACATGGAAGCAGAAAGATAACATCAATAACACATGCTTCAATAACACTTGGAAAACGCTGTGAAAACGCCTGCAGCATTGCATTAATTTTACCGCTAGCGCCCCTAAAACGCGGTAAAAACGCGGTAATAAGGCGTTTTAGGGCGTTTTTGAAGCGCCTTGGTGTGAAAGGGGTCTTAAACTGCCGCTGCTGTGTCTTCAGGGCTTCCACACTGGAGCGGTGCGCTGGCTGGAGAGAAAAAAAACTCCTGCAAACAGCATCTTTGGAGCGGTGAAGGAGCGATGTATTCACCGCTCCTAAGCTGCTCCTGCCCATTGAAATCAATGGGGCAGCGCGGCTATATCGCTGGCATAGCGCCGCTATAGCGGCTTTTTGCGGGCGGTCTTAACCCTTTTTCGGCCACTAGCGGGGGTTAAAAACCACCCCGCTAGCGGCCGAATACCGCCGCTAAAACGACGGTAAATCGGCTCTAAAAATAGCGCTGTTTTACCGCCGACGCCCCCACCGCCCCAGTGTGAAAGGGGCCTAAGGATGAGCTCCGGCGTGTTGGCATGCTGCATGTACAGAGCCCGCCAGGAAGTCGGCACTGAGCTGCGCTAATCACAGACAGGGAGACATTTCCTGGAGGTGCGGCTGCAGAGATCGGGAAATGTCTCCCTGCCTGTGATTAGCGCCGTGCCGACTTCCTGGCGGGCTCTGTACATGCAGCATGTGAACACGCCGGAGCTCCTCCTTACTCAGGAGTTCTACAAGACGCTCCCATCACCAGAACTCACAAGGATCACCGTCACCTTCATTCTCATTTTCTGGGCTGGCACCCCGGTGAGGAGGAAAGTCTTCATCTCTCCTTCACTCTTCAGAGATCCAGCAGCAGCGGGAGTCTTGGATTTCCCACAAGGGTTGAGGGGGACCTCACTTCCCTAATGCCCCGTACACACCTTCCGATTATCGTACGACAAATCGATCGCATTTTGTTGCATAAAACTAACATCGAATACAAACTGTGCAAAATGTGTGTAAGATTCTTGTCGTACGATTCTGGAAAAATCTTCCGCTGTGCGTAGCTACGTATTTTAAATGCTGTCAAATCCGTGTGACCCCCCTGTGTCCTTCTGGTTTATTTTCCTGTTTCCGATCATGCGTGGTGTTTGTCGATCGACTTTTAGCGGACGCATACTGTACTGATTACACGATTGTCATACGATGGGCTGTCGTCCGAGCAAAACTTTCGTGTTTGTCCCTTCAGATTTGGTTGGACGGACTGTCGTGATCGGCTGTCGAAAGCTGCGTACTAACGATCAGATTATCGAACGATCTGTTCGAAAGTGATTTTTATCATCCGATAATCAGAACGTGTGTACGAGGCATTAGAGCAGTGTGTGAACAGCAAGCTTTGTTGAAGCTCTTAAAGTGCTATTCAGCTCCAGTTTGTAATTGAAGTAAAACAGTTGATTTGAAGTAAAACAAGACACTGCTTGTTACTTTACAAGACGCTGATTGTTTTACATGATCTCACAAAGGATAAACATGGAAACAGAAAGATAACATCAATAACACATCCTTCAATAATGCCTGAAAAACGCTGTGAAAACGCCTGCAGCACTGCGTTAATTTTACCGCTAGCACCCCTAAAACGTGGTAAAAACGCGGTAATAAGACATTTTAGGGCGTTTTTGAAGCGCCTTGGTGTGAAAGGGGTCTTAAGCTGCCGCTGCTGTGTCTTCAGGGCTTCCACACTGGAGCGGTGCGCTGGCTGGAGAGAGAAAAAACTCCTTTCAAACAGCATCTTTGGAGCGGTGAAGGAGCGGTGTATTCACCGCTCCTAAGCCGCTCCTGCCCATTGAAATCAATGGGGCAGCGCGGCTATACCGCCAGCATAGCACCGATATAGCGTCTCTTTGCGGGCGGTTTTAACCCTTTTTCGGCCGCTAGCGGGGGTTAAAAATGCCCCACTAGCGGGCGAATACCGCTGCTAAAAAAACACTCTGACTCTCTTACTCCCTCTGACTCTCTTACTTCCTCTGACTCTCTTACTCCCTCTGACTCTCTTACTTCCTCTGACTCTCTTACTTCCTCTGACTCTCTTACTCCCTCTGACTCTCTTACTCCCTCTGACTCTCTTACTTCCCCTGACTCTCTAACTCCCTCTGACTCTCTTACTTACTGTAACTTTCTTACTTCCCCTGACTCTCTTACTTCCCCTGACTCTCTTACTTCCCCTGACTCTCTTACTTCCCCTGACTCTCTTACTTCCCCTGACTCTCTTACTTCCCCTGACTCTCTTACTCCCTCTGACTCTCTTACTCCCTCTGACTCTCTTACTTCCTCTGACTCTCTTACTTCCCCTGACTCTCTTACTTCCCCTGACTCTCTTACTTCCCCTGACTCTCTTACTTCCTCTGACTCTCTTACTTCCTCTGACTCTCTTACTTCCTCTGACTCTCTTACTTCCTCTGACTCTCTTACTTCCTCTGACTCTCTGAAGTGTGTCCTTGAGGCTCCTCCACCTAGTGTGTATGAGTCCTTCTGTAATAAAAAAAAAAACATAACTAATTTAAAAAAGTTATGAAAAAAAACTATGCGAGAACCCCCTAAAGGGGCTTTAAAGCAGCCAGAAAGGTACAATGTTTGTAATTGAAAAAATTTGATTTTATTGATACAAAAACTATCCAAATAACATATTGTAAAAAGATCACTGGAAAAAAGTACAGACTAGTCGAGTCATGACATGATCTGAGTATGGCATACCATTATAATGGACAAAGCATACAATTAGACCAGAAAATAGGCGCAGTACATAAAATAGCGGCCAAAATTGACTTGGAAGTAAATTCTTAACAACAATGGTAACACATATTGCCTATGATACCATGCATGCGTTGGGGGTAACAAAAGTTTGTGTACGTAAATCCTGACGCGTTTCAACCCTTCCCGGGTCCTCTTCAGAGGATAGTTGCCCCCTAAGAAAAAGATCAACATGTGTCAGGTATAGCGTCAAAACCAATAGTGCCAGACTTATGCACTTGCACCGTCATGTTAAAATTGTCAAAATCATATAGTTACCTATTGTGGAAATTGTGACATTTTCACATGCAGTTTAGGTATTATAGGTTGTTATGTTTTTAGGTGGCGCAATTTCTCCTTGGCTCCCCCGTCTCCCCCACGTCAAAATAGCTCCCAGGAGAACTGGCGATGGACCGAGTGTGTCTTACGAGGGATCACATCTAATAGCCCCCATGCAGGACGGGGACATTGGGGGGAAGGAGGGGCAACGAACAACCCGAAGGGTACCTAAAAGGGGAATGTAGGTTATTACCAGAACAAAGGTAAAATTGAATGCTAAAGAGCAAAAATTCACTGAATTGCTCTGCATGGGTTGGGAAATGTCCCAGCTTGGAAAGTTATAAAAATGTTGAATGGTAATTCCAAGGGTATGCAGAGGGCATGGCTAGATGAAAAGGGGAAAAAAGAGAAAGATATAAGAAAAAAAAAAAAAAGATAAAAAAGTTGTGAAAAAGAAGTGAGGAAAAAAGAAGAAAGGAAGAAATAATAACCCAAAGCGGTGTAGGTGTGAGTAGAATAAAGTGGGGAATAGCACATGCCCTACTGTCAATAAATTCCCATGTACCATAATGGATATATACCAGAGATAATAGGTAAAATCACCAGCAGAACCTCCAGAGGATAGACAAGGTGGAGTGAGGAAAAAGGAGGGGAAGGGGGGAGAGGGAAAAGGGGGGGGGAGGGGGAAAAAGAGGGGGGAACAAAAGGGGCCACGGTGAGGTGGTGGAGAGTGAATGGAATGAATGTTGTGAAAAAGGAAAGAAAAGAAGAAAAAGGGGAAGGAAAAATATAGAAAGGAAAGGGGTGAGGGGGTGAGGTGCAAGCTAAATGGGGGGCAGAAGGAACAAGAGAAAGGGGAGAAAGACGGGGGGAGAGGGAGGGGGAGAGGGGGGGAAGGGGGGGAGAGGAAGGGGAAAGGGAAGAGGAACAGGGGAGGGGGGGAGGAAAAGGGAAGGTGGGAAGGGGGGTGTGCAGAGGGGGTGGAAGAAAAGGAGTGAAGCATAGGTAGATGGGGGAGGGGAAAGAGGAAAAAAGGAAAGGAAGGAAAAGGGGAAAAAGGGGGAAGGAGAAGGGTGTGGGACAGGGGGGAAAAAAGGGAAGAAGGGGGGGAGACAAAAAGGGAGCAGGGGGTGACTAGACTAGGTGAAACAAATGTGCAAAGGTGTGCAATGAACATGTGCAACAAACAGTGAACTAAAAAGCAAACAGTGAAAGTGGCCTACAGTGGGGTAAAATATACTGGAGGTGTGGGGACTGTTTACCTAGTTAGGCTAAGCTGAATAGAACATTTTTTGAATGCTGACAAATTAAATGAATTGAAATGGGCCTCCTCTTAGTATGAAGGAATGTAGAGCCTTACGAGACTTAACTCTCCTCTATCAGGAAAACAACACAGTGGATCTGATTGATCAAATCGATCTAGACGCCTTACTGCAGGAGGTTGACAGATCGACCCCGAATCCTCTTATGATGTTTAAAAAAGCCTCTACGACCTTTCCCTCGTCAAGTATCAATTCCAATGTTGCAGTATTTTTAAGGCAAATCATCCGTGACATATCTAAACTACCACAAACTCACTCAAAACCGACTAACCTTTCCTATGGTGAAAACGCAGCTCTCCAAAGCCTCACAAAAAATTCCACAATCGTGATAAAACCCTCAGACAAAGGAGGCAACGTAGTCGTCATGAACAATGACGACTATGTTTCAATGTGTCTGGACATATTGAAAAATAAAGAGTGGTATAAAGTAATCTCAGCCCTCAACATTAATCAATATAATTCCAGCTTTTACAATATGGTTGACAGGGCATTTCGTAGAGGGGAAATTACCAAGGACATCTATGAATTCATTAGAACTCCACACCCTAGGGTGGCCACCTTCTACAGTCTACCCAAGATACATAAGAACCCGACAAAACCTACAGGTCGCCCCATTGTCTCAGGCAATGGGGCTATATCTGAAAACTTAAGCCGTGTCATAGATGCATATCTGCAACCCCTCGTCCTGGCCCTACCCTCCTTTGTCAAAGACACTATACAATTCCTGCAACTCATCAGCGAATTGAGGCTATCCAAGAATGCGATCCTGGTGACCATAGATGTCGAGGCGCTGTACAGCAGCATTCCCCATTCCAAGGGGTTGGCCACTGTGCAAAGAGCTTTGCAACAATATTCCAAATATGATCCGGCTCTGGTTAGGTTCATTTTGAATGGCCTGCATTTTATACTGCATCACAATTACTTTTGTTTTGACAACTCCCACTACCTCCAGGTGCAGGGTGTGGCTATGGGGACCTGTTGTGCCCCCTCTTACGCCAACCTGTACCTGGGGGAGTGGGAGTTGTCCCTCCTCGGCGGCGAGGACCTTGTCGAATACACCAGCCATATAACCAAATGGCTGAGGTATATCGACGACGTCTTCGTCGTCTGGGAGGGACCTGAAACCAAGCTACTTGAATTTTTTAATAGAATCAACGTGAACGATCGAAATCTGAAGTTCACAATGACCCATGATTCCCACAGCGTCACCTTCCTAGACGTCTCCGTTTCGACTACGGAAGAAGGACATCTTTCCAGCACTTTGTTTCGTAAAACAACCGCTGGCAATACGGTCCTTCATTTCGACAGTTTCCACCCGACCCCATTGAAAAACTCGATCCCATATGGACAATATTTGCGCCTTCGGCGCAACTGTTCCAGTGACACCTTATTTATTAAGGAAGCAGAGGGGCTCCAAAATCGACTGTTAGCAAGAGGCTACAGTAGATCTTGTCTCAAAAAAGCTTACAATCAGGCTACTGGATATTCAAGATCTCAGCTACTTTTTAAATCTAAACCCTCTCCAAGTCCTGGATGTAATCCTACCCGAATTACCATGCGCTATTCCTGTCAGCATCAGGCTATTAGAAAGATCATAGAACGTCATTGGAGTATTCTCACCGATGACCCCAAGCTACGTGAATTTGTTCAAGACAGACCCAATATAACGTACAGAAGAGCTAGGTCACTGCGGGACCAGCTTGTCCACAGTGAATATACCAACGACAACAATAGATTCAAACAACGTTCCACAGTGGGCTCGTTCCCATGTGGACACTGTTCGTATTGCTCACTCATCAAACAGGATAAAATCTTCGTTCTGCCGAACGGCAACATGTTTACACCAAAACAGTTTGTAAATTGCCGTACTCGCGGTATCGTATATTTGATGGAATGTGAATGTGGTGCATACTATGTGGGGAAAACCAGGCAGGAATTCGGTAAACGCATTTCCCAACATGTTTACAGTATGGAGGTGGGGAACCCATACCTCCCCATCGGGAGGCACATAATTTTCACACACAATTACAAAGTTCCCAGAGTCACCTTCGTGGCCCTCTATAGAATAAATATTCCCAACAGAGGTGGCGACTGGAACAAGTCTCTGCTGCAAAAGGAGCAGAGATGGATATTCCAGTTACAAGCCACCTCTCCACCAGGCTTAAATGAATCAATCTCCTTTGCTCCCTTCCTGCAGGGATTTTCATCAGGGAAGACACAATGACTTCCCTCTGCAATTTCCCTCCCCTCTCTCTCGGTGACATTGCGTCTTTGTATCTGTAGATATCGCTGCCTGGTTTTCCCCACATATAAATATCAACATCAACATGATTATCTTTGTCTTTCAGTATGCTCATTTGTACGAGAGGTATATTAATGTATATAACACAATGGATCATGTGCTCTGTATCGTTTTATTTCCGGTAAATGTAGCCTTAAATAGTTCGGAGTTTCTAAATTGTTTCAATGTTCAAGATTATGTAATTTTCTGTTTTTCCTGTGTTTTTAATTACATACCAATTTGATTGCACAGGTTATAGCAAGTCATTGCTTTTATAACTACGCAGTCATGCCAAGGCATACAATACCAGGTATGACAGGACGCACATAAGACGGCCAGTCAACAGTCAACCCTTAGCATACAGACTATGCACTTAGCACCTACAGATGGGGCATATAAATGGCTAGGACTATGCCTTATCATTATTACCACCATCCCTGCCCAAAAATACATTGGGGGCGGGATGGCTGTGTGTTTTCCCCCGTCTCCCTCGGTCTCTATGCCTTCCTTTTAGGGGCGGGGATGGACCTTTTTTTAGTGTCTTCCTGGCAGGGTGAGACAGGAGACGCTGGGGCCCCGCGTCTCCTAACATGTCCACTAGGTGGCATCACCTGAGTGGGATGTCTCTCTCCCTGCCAGCGGCGTCCCGGATCCCTTCTGGACGCCGCACTCATGAGCGCGCGCCCTAGGGCGCGTGCGCGTGACGTGGCGGCGCCTGCGCAGTTGCGGCGGAAGTGACGGGGACGCCCGAAGGTGTATTCCTTTCCGGAACGCCGGGGGGACCACACGGAGGAGCACCGCTGTTCTTGCTCCTTTTCTTCCACCCCCTCTGCACACCCCCCTTCCCACCTTCCCTTTTCCTCCCCCCCTCCCCTGTTCCTCTTCCCTCTCCCCTTCCTCTCCCCCCCTTCCCCCCCTTCCCTTCCCCCCCCGTCTTTCTCCCCTTTCTCTTGTTCCTTCTGCCCCCCATTTAGCTTGCACCTCACCCCCTCACCCCTTTCCTTTCTATATTTTTCCTTCCCCTTTTTCTTCTTTTCTTTCCTTTTTCACAACATTCATTCCATTCACTCTCCACCACCTCACCGTGGCCCCTTTTGTTCCCCCCTCTTTTTCCCCCTCCCCCCCTTTTCCCTCTCCCCCCTTCCCCTCCTTTTTCCTCACTCCACCTTGTCTATCCTCTGGAGGTTCTGCTGGTGATTTTACCTATTATCTACACCGCTTTGGGTTATTATTTCTTCCTTTCTTCTTTTTTCCTCACTTCTTTTTCACTACTTTTTTATCTTTTTTTTTTTTTTTTTTTCTTATATCTTTCTCTTTTTTCCCCTTTTCATCTAGCCATGCCCTCTGCATACCCTTGGAATTACCATTCAACATTTTTATAACTTTCCAAGCTGGGACATTTCCCAACCCATGCAGAGCAATTCAGTGAATTTTTGCTCTTTAGCATTCAATTTTACTTTTGTTCTGGTAATAACCTACATTCCCCTTTTAGGTACCCTTCGGGTTGTTCGTTGCCCCTCCTTCCCCCCAATGTCCCCGTCCTGCATGGGGGCTATTAGATGTGATCCCTCGTAAGACACACTCGGTCCATCGCCAGTTCTCCTGGGAGCTATTTTGACGTGGGGGAGACGGGGGAGCCAAGGAGAAATTGCGCCACCTAAAAACATAACAACCTATAATACCTAAACTGCATGTGAAAATGTCACAATTTCCACAATAGGTAACTATATGATTTTGACAATTTTAACATGACGGTGCAAGTGCATAAGTCTGGCACTATTGGTTTTGACGCTATACCTGACACATGTTGATCTTTTTCTTAGGGGGCAACTATCCTCTGAAGAGGATCCGGGAAGGGTCGAAACGCGTCAGGATTTACGTACACAAACTTTTGTTACCCCCAACGCATGCATGGTATCATAGGCAATATGTGTTACCATTGTTGTTAAGAATTTACTTCCAAGTCAATTTTGGCCGCTATTTTATGTACTGCGCCTATTTTCTGGTCTAATTGTATGCTTTGTCCATTATAATGGTATGCCATACTCAGATCATGTCATGACTCGACTAGTCTGTACTTTTTTCCAGTGATCTTTTTACAATATGCTATTTGGATAGTTTTTGTATCAATAAAATCAAATTTTTTTCAATTACAAACATTGTACCTTTCTGGCTGCTTTAAAGCCCCTTTAGGGGGTTCTCGCATAGTTTTTTTGTAATTTTGGGGTGAGCGGCCAATTCGTCTACACTCACATTAGTGCCCTTGCTAGTTGTTACATAACTAATTTATTTTATATTTTTTGTCAGGTACCTAGCAACTGGAAATTAATTTGCCAGCTTACACTACGAGTTCAAATTAGGAAAATCTATGGTGAGCACAATTGTGCGTGACACCTGTATCGCCATCTGGGAGGTCCTAAGAGATGTGGTCATGAGAAAACCAAACAAAGAGGAATGGAACACCAAAGCTGAGTTGTTTTGGGAGCGCTGCAACTTCCCTAACTGTGTTGGTGCCATAGACGGCAAGCACATCAGAATTGTGAGGCCAGTCGGTAGTGGGTCAAAATTTTTTAATTATAAAAAATATTTTTCTTTCGTTCTTCTGGCAGTCGCTGATGCAAACTATTCGTTCACCTACATCGACATTGGTTCTTATGGGAGCAGTTCTGACTCCAGCATTTTTTCCCACTCTACTTTTGGAAGAATGATTCGGGAGAATGCACTAGACCTCCCAAACGAACGACCACTCCCTGGAACATCAGAACCCTGTCTCCCTTTAATATTTGTCGGTGATGAGGCTTTCGCTCTTTCAGAAAAAATGCTCAGGCCATATGCTAACCGGTCACTGTCTGTGGAGAAAAGGGTCTTTAATTATCGGCTAACAAGAGTACGAAGAGTTGTGGACTGTACTTTCGGAATTCTGGCAAACAAATGGCGTTTTCTTCACACGCCAATAAGTTTAAACATGGAAAACGCCATAATTGCCGTAAAAGCTGCCTGTGCACTCCACAATTTTGTCCGCGAAAGAGATGGATACTTTTTCAAGGACTCTTTATTGGATGAGATGGAAGGCGCAGATTGGACACATACAAGGGACAATTACAGGGGGGCCAGCATCCGTGAGCAATATACTGACTTCTTTATGAGTCCTGCCGGTCAGGTATCATGGCAGCTTGATTCCATTTAATAAAGACCAATAACTTTTTCTCTGTCAATGCTGCATCGTCTACTATCTGTACTTTTTTCTATAAATGTAATAAAGTTTTATTGTTCGACAGTGTGTCCATCTATTTTTGGCACTTTCTGTGTCAACATACAGAGCATGCAATATCATTCCACAACATTGGTGGTCAGTGGGGTTGGTGGACAGTGGGGTTGGTGGACAGTGGGGTTGGTGGTCAGTGGGATTGGTGGTCAGTGGGATGCATGCCCTTACATTGGTGGTCAGTGGGATGAATAAATAGAAAGAGTGTGGAGCCAGCTGAGTGATTACTTGTCAACATATTTCATAAAAAAGGCAGATAGCCATCAAATGCGTATGGTTTTTTTTTTTTTTTTTTCATGGCAGCTGAGCCACTCTATGCCTCACGTATATGATGTAGGTGTTGCGTACACTACGCCATTACGTAGATCAAAAACCTGAAACAGTGAGCATGGTGTCAATTTTCCCAGTTAAAAATAAAAAATTTAATTGGAGGATACTGTTCATGTGTCATTATTTTACAGAGTGTGTTGTGTACATATCGATCTTCACATACCATCTCCTCACTACAGATAACCTTAACCCTTTCCGTAACCCTAACCGTACAATGTAGCCTAACCCTGACGTCTCCAATCAGTGCTTCAATAGACAAATACACAGTGATAAGCAATATACTTACAATTGGGTTTATAGGTTCCAGGAGGTAATCTGTAACGGTCATGGTACATGAGATGGATGATTTGCGCCATAGTAAGCAATAGAAGCAATGCAGACAGATATCACACCATTGTTCTCTTCCCAAAAAATTTTTTATTTGTTTAATTTGTAATCTTCATACTTTTTAAAACATTTTTTGGAAATAATCATACTTCAAACTTTAAACATTGTAAAGAACCACATAACCAAGAGATAATACTCTGTCTCCTACTTCCCTTTCTCTCACCCTTCATTCTTTCTCCCCACTCACTTGATCTCTTCTTTCAAGTATGACCCTCTCACTTCCTCTGACCCTCTCACTTCCTATGACCCTCTCACTTCTTCTGAGCCTCTCACTTCCTATGACCCTCTCACTTCCTATGACCCTCTCACTTCCTCGGACCCTCTCACTTCCTATGACCCTCTCACTTCTTCTGACCCTCTCAGTTCTTCTGACCCTCTCACTTCCTATGACCCTCTCACTTCCTATGACCCTCTCACTTCCTCTGACCCTCTCACTTCCTCTGAGCCTCTCACTTCCTCTGAGCCTCTCACTTCCTCTGAGCCTCTCACTTCCTCTGAGCCTCTCACTTCCTCTGAGCCTCTCACTTCCTCTGACCCTCTCACTTCCTCTGAGCCTCTCACTTTCTCTGACCCTCTCACCTAAACCTCCACCTCACTCTCTCTTTTCCTCCTACATTTGTACATGTATCCCACTGCATAATCCACGCTGACCTGAAAAGTTGGTAGGACCAAAAAACTTTTACATAACGTAAACAAATGCAATATGGTTAACAACATGAAAGAGCCTGTGCCGTTTAACAGGTAGGCATCTATCAATTTAAAATAATAGTTCTGTTTCTCAGGTGTTACTAGCTTCAAAGGTGCAAACAGGGATATCACTGTATCTGGTGGTTCACTCGTGGCAGGCCCATATGCCATAACCGCATCACAGACCTTGACATTTTGGTCAGAGGTGGGATACAAGCCCTGGCATTGGTGAACAGGCAATCCCACAGACCACCAATGTCAGGGCTTGTATGACCACCAATAAATGCCCTTACATTGGTGGTCGTTAGGATTGCTGGTCAGTAGGATGCATGCCTTTACATTTTGGTCATAGGTACAAGTCCTGACATTGGTGGTCAGGTGGGATGCAAATCCTCTAAAAAATAGAAAACATAACCTAAACAAATCCAAAATGGAATAACAACATGAAAGTGGCAGTGCCATTCAACAGGTAGGCTGCAGGCAGAGTGTTACAACATATTTGAATATATAAATTCAAATATTTTGTAACACTTTGTTGCTCAGGCGTTGCTTGCCTCAAAGGCACAGGCGGGGATATCACTCTATCCAGTGGTTCACTCGGGGGCCTATATTGTGCATTTGTGGGAGGCTCGATTGAATTATCTTCAAGTGATTGATTTCTATAGGAATAAGGACTAGGATTGATTTGTTTGTGCTGTTCCATAGGTCTTGACACAGGTGTAAAGCGGTTTGGCATGGATGGCATTTGATTGTAGAGCTGTGGCACTCTGCTTTGTTGTGGTAAATGGTGAGGAATTGATTTGCGTGGTCTCAATTCCATTGCCCTTGTTATACCAGGGGTACTAGTTGGAAGGGTCATTAAGGAAGCAATTGGTGGAGGAATCGGATATGGGATTTTTGATCTGGGGGTCTCATATATGCCTGGGTATTCAGAAAAACTGGAAGGATAAGGGTTTGGTGCAGGATTTTGAGCAGCAGAAATGGGTGTAATTATTTGAGTACTAGTACTCTCGTGCGTTGGCTCTGAAACATGGCTTGGAATAGTGAAGGAATGTATGCAATGTTGCACTGCAATCCTCATGTTGAAGTACTTTTCTGGCAATACCTCTTTGAGAAGAGGCACCAAACATTGTATGAGGGCATCTCTGAACATCCATTTGTTTAGTGATCCCTGATACAATATTGAGCAATTGATTTGTCTGATCTTGTTCTTCCACCTGTTCTGCTGCCTTGCTGCTTCGCTTCCTGCGTGAGGTAGATGTTAGCTTTTTCCGTCTGATGGAAGGTGTAGAAATGTCCGTAGACTCATTATCTTGCTCCTGAGTCGATGATTCATGTACATCGATTGCGTCACCCTCTACCTCAATAGATGATGATTCCTCTATGTTTTGGCAAGCGAATGAAACTCCCTCATCTACGTCAACAATAGCAGCATCCTCCTCTCCCTCTTCCTCCTCCTCTTCCCAACTTGCTTCTGTGCTGAAATACAAAAGTTGATACTTGAAATTCTAACTAAAGATGATAGCGGTAGAAGTGAAGGTTAGGGGGAGGACAGGTATATTAGAGAGGGATGGTAGAGAGAGGTATTCTTGTATGTAAACTTACTTCCTTAATTCTAGCATTGGCTTGAGAAAATCCAGGTATCTCGCAAAAGAATAGGGACTCTTTGGGGCGGCACCAGACCCACTTCGTGCTTCACGCTCCAGTCTCTGGTGTCTTTGAAGCGTATCCTTCAGGCTTCGCCACCTAGTACGTATGAGTGCTTCTGTAATCAAATAAAACATTAACAATTTATTGGTGGTGAGTGGGAACAATGCTCATTACACAGCTGGTCAGTGGGATTTGTGGTCTGTGGGATGCATGCCCTTACATTGGTGGTCAGTGGGATTTGTGGTCTGTGGGATGCATGCCCTTACATTGGTGGTCAGTGGGATTTGTGGTCTGTGGGATGCATGCCCTTACATTGGTGGTCAGTGGGATAGATGCCCTTACATTGGTGGTCAGTGGGATAGATGCCCTTACATTGGTGGTCAGTGGGATAGATGCCCTTACATTGGTGGTCAGTGGGATAGATGCCCTTACATTGGTGGTCAGTGGGATAGATGCCCTTACATTGGTGGTCAGTGGGATGCATGCCCTTACATTGGTGGTCAGTGGGATAGATGCCCTTACATTGGTGGTCAGTGGGATAGATGCCCTTACATTGGTGGTCAGTGGGATGCATGCCCTTACATTGGTGGTCAGTGGGATGCATGCCCTTACATTGGTGGTCAGTGGGATACATGCCCTTACATTGGTGGTCAGTGGGATAGATGCCCTTACATTGGTGGTCAGTGGGATAGATGCCCTTACATTGGTGGTTAGTGGGATGCATGCCCTTACATTGGTGGTCAGTGGGATGCATGCCCTTACATTGGTGGTCAGTGGGATGCATGCCCTTACATTGGTGGTCAGTGGGATGCATGCCCTTACATTGGTGGTCAGTGGGATGCATGCCCTTACATTGGTGGTCAGTGGGATGAATAAATAGGTACTTACGTTTATGTTTGCGAACTTGTGGAATGAAGTCTTCCCAGTCTGAATATAAAGTTTTACATATTTCTTCCCAGCCTCTGCCCTTCTGGGCATTATTTTTATATTCAGGTATATGGCTGTCCCATATATATGGCCTGTCACGAACAAGCCTGATGAGCTCCTCATTGTCGATGCTGTTCCGACGCCTGGGGGCCATCTTATCTGTTTGCATATGGACATGAGACAGGAAACAGGAAGTGAGGGGGTGGTACTGGGAGGAGATGAAGGGGCAGTACTGGGAGGAGGAGCTGGAGGTTACGAATTTGCACATATGTGAACCATCAAATGCGATTCCAGAACGATTTACATTGATGTCTATAGAGACTAAATTCGCAACGCAACGCAGTAAACTCGCACAAGACCCTTTTTTTTATCGCATCGCATTCGTAGAGGAATTGCAACGCATGTATGTGAACGACCGTCATTGAAAACAATTACTTCAGGGATGACATGCGAATTTAAAGTGCTTTTGACGCATCGCATTCGTTATGAACTCGCATCAGTGTGAACCGGCACTAATTCCTGTCTTCTGGCAACAGAAGAGGCCGGCGGATTTCAGATCTATCCTAAAAATCCCAGCACAATTTATATTTTTTAAATATATTGAATATACAAAACTTATACATTTTGACAGGTCATGTTTTGGTATTTTTTTGTTTTTAAAAACTACTTTTTTATTGAAATATCTAGGAGCTATAATTTTCTAAAATGGGGGAAAAAAATCCATTGTCCTTTCCTGGCTCTATAGCAGCCTAAGGGAATATTAAAAACCGCATGCATGCAAAACTCCTCCTGTAATCTCACTTCTTGCTTGTGCAATTCATTTACTGTTTTTCCCAGAGGTGTGCACTGACCTCCAAGTCAATGTACAGACCTTCACTGCAATGTACAGACCTTCACTGCAATGTACAGACCTTCACTGCACATTGGGGAGATAGGTTCTAAAACTCTTCCAAATCTAAACTAGCTTTTATGCCTGTTACAGCCCTACCGCGGTGATAATAAAGTCAGACCCTTCCGCACATCAGTCAGTTTGACAAAAGGCTAAGGCATTTTTTAAATGTTTTACAGACAAGTTAAAATAAGAATGAAAAAAAAAATGTTTTTAAAATCTTCCACATGAACATAATTCACCTGGAGGAGGAGATCATCAACATAGAAAGACTAAATCCAATTCTGGAACACATACATAAAGTGTAAAGCAATACACACTTTGGGGAAGAGATTCAGGTGTTGTTGCCTTACCTGAATATATTTCCAAAAACATCTGGATTTAGTACAGAACCAGAATCCTGGAACTAGAGCCATAAAGTACAATAAATATAGATATGAGAAAGACAGATATATACTATAGATAGGTAGATATTATAGCTGAAGAGATACTATAGATAGGTAGATATTATACCCCGTTTCCCCGAAAATAAGACCTAGCGTGATTGTCAGTAATGTCGGTAAGCCCTACCCCCCACATAAGCTCTAGTTAAAGTCCTTGTAGGTCTTATTTTCAGGGTAGGGCTTATTTGGAGGGTAGGGCTTATATTGCAGCCATCACTGACAATCACGCTAGGTCTTATTTTCGGGGAAACAGGGTAGCTGAAGAGATACTATAGATAGGTGGATACTATAGATAGGTACATACATTCTACGGCTTCGGTAAATCTACAGAAAAGTTGTACAAGAAAATTATATAATGTATGGCCAGCCTTATAGATAGATTATTTTAGCTCACCTTTCCACACAGACGGCACTCCATATCACGTGAGAGGATTCCAATGTCTTTCGCGACTGGACATACAACCAATAATGATATTAACAATCTTATCTAACATTAGGCATAATTTTTAGCAATTACGAGTAACAAAGAAAAATAAAATGATAGCAATTATAATTTTTATGATTTTATATATAATTTTTTTAATTACTTCAGCACCCGCATCTTCTTTTTTAAATTATGTGCAAATGAGAAGATCTGGACAGCCACACTCCAGGAAGTAATAATCCAAGTTTCTTTATTTTATGTGCAAACAAGAAGATCTGGACAGGTCATAGGCTAACGCGTTTCACACTTGTCCAAGTGCTTACTCAGTACCCACTTGGACAGTGTGTGAAACGCGTTAGCCTATGACCTGTACACTCTGTCTATGATGTCCTGTATCTGATGTGTTCCTGATTTTAAAATAAAGAAACTTGGATTATTACTTCCTGGAGTGCGGCTGTCCAGATCTTCTCGTTTGCACATAGTCTCTACTAGCATGAGCCAGCACCTGGAACCTCTCATCTCTGGAGAGCAAGATCAGCTTTACACCTGGTAAGACCTAAACTAGTGCGGGGATAACTTTTGTATTGCATCTTCTTTTTTAAATTGTTATAACTTGGGTTTGAATTAAAATGAAAACAACAAATAGTTCCAATGGAGTAAAGAGCAGAAAATCCCAAGCTGATGACTTTGCAGTGATGATCTCAGTTTGATTCGTTTATGGTGGACTAGTGAAGAGGTTTATAGGTTTCCTAAATTCTGTAGATCATTTTTTGTATACGGCAGAGAGCACAGTATCCCCCACTTCTCTATAGAATGCTCTTCTATTAGTATATAGACTCCCCTTACAACAGTTTTATAGTCACTGTCTACATCCAATGGGGATCGCACATTTTTTGGACACAAGGGATTACGGGATTAATAGGTTTCACCTTCTGTAACAGAATTCTCATTATATATGCACATACACTTTTATATTGTTATTGTTTTTAAGTCATAAATGCAGAATTTAGATATAGAATGTATATGTTTCTATCATAAAAAAAGTTTTGTATAGAAGCTTGTTAGAAAATATAAATATGTTTAGAGTAAACTTGAAAAGCCAAGTTAACTTGTATACAAGAAAGCTTGGAAAGCAAAACACTAGCCACACTGTCATAATATGTAAAGCATTCTATGGATCAAACATGCTGAGCAAGTTAGTGGCCGGTAAGGCAAAATGGCTAATAGAACTACAGAGGATCGTCTACCTTCAACGCGATTCCGTGTGTGCGCAGGCCTTCAGATAAACTGCAGCTGCATTGGACAGGCGCGCTGCTGATGGTTATATATGGACAGCCACGCATGCGCCGTGCGGCCGTATCCTGTCATGGACGTGTAACGCTGACACATCATCGCATACGTGAGGGAGGGTGTGCCTAAATGTTGGAGAGGGAGGAGAGGTGGAGAGAGTCACGCAGCCGTCACCTGGCATGTCCTGCCGCATCAGCAGTGACACAGAGACGTATCCAGGAGGGGTATGATCGAGGGTTGGAAAGAAATGCAATGTAATACCCCTATCATAAACACAGCCACATATAGTGGGAAAATCATGCACAGGATTGCCCCATAGCTGCCATGGGAGGACACAAATCCCCAGGGTCGGAAGTGCACGGTGCCCCCCCCACACCGGGAGTGGGAGGAAGTCATGCACCAACAACCCACCGGCACACAAATCTGCAGCAGATGCAAGGACGCAGGGCACCGCCACTAAGTAGAAATGCCCGGCATCCCGCAGTGCCGCGTAGGTAGGGCAACCATCATAAGACGGCCGGCCTTTATGCTCCGGGTGGGCACATGACGGCTCCAAGGGGAAGGGGGTCAAGCTAAAGCCTGAACATCAAAAAATAAAAGCAACTATATTCTTTTTGCTCCATAATCCTGAAACAAGGGTCAGGGAAGTGGTGGGGTGAGGGAGAGTGGAGAGTTTACCCCTTTTGGTTACAGCTGATTACCCCAAAGAGTATATAATAGACACACTCTGGGAATTTCTGGTGAATGATACGCCAGGTATAGTGTGGGATACTCTTAAAGCCTATCTAATGCCGCGTACACACGACCATTTTTTCAGTCGGGATAAACTCTGAAGGTTTTTCCGACGGAATTGCGATGACACTGTCTTGCGTACACATGATCACACCAAAGTCCGACCGTCCAGAATGAGGTGACGTACAACACGTACGACGGGACTAGAAAAAGGAAGTTCAATAGCCAGTAGCCAATAGCTTCCGTCTCATACTTGCTTCAGATCATGTGCCGTTTTTGGTCTGTCGGAACAGCATATCGACGAGTGGTTTTCCCAATAGGAATTGGTTCTGTCGGAAATATTTAGAACATTTTCTATTTCTAGGTCCATCAGAATTTTTGAAAAAAAAGGATGAAAAGCTTCCGTCTGACTTTTTCTGTCGGACATTCCGCTCGTGTGTACGCGGCATTAGAGGGATTATAATTCAGCAGATTTCTAAGACGAAGAAATCTTCTATGGACTGGAAGATGAATGTAATGGAGAAAGTGACAGAAATGGAAAAAGTACATGTAGAAGATCCATCATCAGATAATTTAGCTAAATGGACTGAGGCACAACAGTTACTGTATATCGAACATTAACCCTGAAGAAAGCTGAGAATAGAAGTTTTTAAAAAAAATAAGCCCACTATGAGGGAGGAGAAAACACTGGACACATGCTGGCCCTCTTGGCAAGGTCTCCAAATATTTCTACGCCTACCACAATGTCCATTTAGACTTATGCTGGAAGGGTGATCAGGTGTCCAGTAGAAATAGTGAATGTTTTTAAAGATTACAACTCTGACCTGTATAGGTCTAGGGTAGGAGAGATAGGTGGAGAGTTGAGGGATTTTATTCAGGGTTTAACAAATCCAAACCTTTTAGAAGAAGATAGGGAATCGTTGGAAACACCCATTACTATTGAAGAACTACAAAAGGCGGGCATGGAGTCAGCTAATCATAAAAACACCAGGCAGAGGCGGCTCTCCAATTAGGCAAATTAGGCGATCGCCTCAGGCCTCGCCATCATAGGGGCCTCGCCATCGCCGAATTTGCCTGATATGTGCCTGCCGGAAAATGACAGGAGCGGGTCCGAGGAGACCTCCTTCACCCCCCTGCTCGAGCCACCGCTAAAAGACTGGAGGGCATTCTCTCTCTCTCTCCCTCTCTCTCTGCTTCCTACCCATCCTCCTCCTTCCTCCTGTCAGAGTTGAACAGAGCAGCAGAAGATCGGAGGAGCGGCTGTGTCTGTGTGGAGAGAGAGAGAGAAGCTGCTGCGGGCTCTTCTCTCCCCCCCTCTCCTCCTCTCAGCACTGTACTCCTGTTTCTACCCCCTCCTTCTAATTGGACAAGGGGGAAAAAAACACTAGAATGAAACAGAGGAGGATTGTGGGAAATGTAGTCTCGAGTGGTGGACATTGCAAAACTAAGGGTAGAAACTGCAGCCCCCAGCATAAGAAGAGGGAGAGAGATCCAGAAGCCCGGGAGAATTTTGGGGAAGTGCACTCAGGACGAGAGAGAGAGAATCCCACTGCACTGCACCACCAGAGAGAAATCCACACAGCCTATCACCATCACTTCTGAAGAAAGCCATGAAGTTATTTCCAGAATACAGATCTGGGCACCACCCAGCGGAGTCGCCACAGGCAACCCAGAATGAGCTAACTCCTGATCAGAGGAACCATTGTGTTGCTGTATCCCCGGGTCTGGTAAGAGGGTTGGTCAGCCATTATCTACTGCCATCTATAGGAACTGCCCACCCTGTTATTCTTTGGCCCTAATACTGCCCGCAGGCCCTATTCACAGCTGCAACATGCACCAGCGATTAGAGATGAAGATTTAGGACTTAGTGCTAGTTCACACTGCAGCGATGTTCAACATCGGATGTGATTTGTACCAAACTGCAGAGCAAATCACATGTGAAGTCTGTGCGATGCGATTTCAGCCATTCAGATAGTATGGCTGAATTCGTATTGCATTCGGACCAAACACACAGGACTTTTTTTCTGATCTGCAGCAGAATCGGAACGCATGGGTGTTCACACCCATGTGATCCGATTCCTGTCCGAATTTGCAGTTCACACTGCGATATGCAAACTGATTTGGGGGTGTCATTAACTTTGTATTGACCCTCCAAGCAGTTCACAAAGGGCAGTGTTAACTGCCACCGGGAGACATGCGATGCGGGAACCCGCAGGGTTCTCACATCACTGCAGTGTGAACCAACACTTAGGCTTGGTTCACACTGGTGCGATGCGAGAACATTGTGAATCCGCTGCGGGTTCCTGCATCGCACCTGACTCAGTTCACACTGCCTTATGCGAACCGCTGAAAGTGTCAATACAAACTTAATGACACCCCCAGATCGGTTCACATATTGCTATGTAAACTGTGAATTTAGACATGAATCGGATTGCATAGGTGTGAACACCCATGCGATCCGATTCTGGTGTGGACCAAAAAAGGGTCCTGCATGACCTTGGTCCAAATGTGATGAAAATTCAGCAATACTATCTGTATGGCAGAAATCGCATAGCACAGACTTCACATGTGATTTGCACTGCAGTGTGGTACGAATCACATGTGAGGTTGCACAGCACACTGGTGTGAACCGAGCCTAAAGACTGCCCTATAACTGTAGTGGCCCCAGGGCTATGGCCAGCACTACCATGTGGTGGCTTAAGCAGCCACCTCAGGGCACCAGGATAGGGGGCAGTAAAATCCTAATCCCCAGCCACTTGCTGGGGATTCTGATTTTTACAGTGCTGAATGTTTTTTGTTTTTTTTACACACTCCCAGCCCCTATAGCAGCTCAGAGTGTGTGTACTATAGTAAAGCTGACTGTCGCGTTTCATCTGGAAGTGTTACAAGTGGCTGGGAAGCCGCCTATCACTTCCACCACTGACGCAATGTGCAACCCCCTTCACCATGTTTACCGGGCACCACTGTCCCACCTGCGGACCCGGTGCTGTCATGATTGGTGGCACTGGGAAGGGTGGCTGTAGCTCAGCAGACCTTTGTCCACTCAGCCACCCTCCTGTACACAGGAGTATCATGTATGACGTCAGGGGCAGGCTTGGCCGGGGGGGCATAGTGCCACCTAGGCCACTCTAATCTATGTTGAAAACAGCTGGCAGCCGCTGCCCGCTGCCTTTTTTTTTTCTTCTGTAGGAAGTTGGGCCGGCGGCCCAGCCAGCTGCTGTTGCATTACAGGAGTTGTAGTCCGTGCTCAAGCTCCCGAGCAGGGCAGAGGAAACTACAACTCTGGTGAGTCTGCATTGATGGGCACTGATGAGGCGGCACTGGTGAGGCTGCATTGAGAAACCAGGTGGGCATGGATGAGCTGATTTGGTGGTTCAATGGGCCACTTGACTGGACAAGCTGCCAGCCCTCCCCTGTATGACGTCACTTCTTGGACCAGGGATAAGTAAACAAAAATCCTTGCACTGGCCCTGCACAGTTTGTACCTTCTCTCATTTTTTCGAGTGCACTCGAAAACAATTAGGAAACTGCTATTCCTTTAAACACGTTTAGATTACAGTTGTGTTCCTAAATATTGATTTACCTATTCTCGTATTGATTTTTTTGCTATTGATATAGAGCTGCTTTTATAGATATATTTGTTTACCTTTCTAACCTGAGGGCAGTTCTACTCTGCTTTGTGAACTGCACTTTTTGTCATTTATGCAAGTTCCTAATTCTAGACAAATAGTGTCTACCACTAAACACGTGTGTAATTGTTTATTGCCTATATCCTACAGTAAGGTGAAAGGTACTATACGCTACGTGTGTCTGTAGTGATTCAATTAACCAAATGTGTCAGAGGGGCTGAAGGTGTTCTTGGAGTTGAGGTGCAGAACAGGGAACCCAAAATTACCAAGTGGCTCCTTCAGGGGTAGTGCTACACACATTACCCCAGTTTTGATTGACAGAAGACCTTAACACTGCTGTGCTCAGGCAGCATTAAGAGCCCTGTCTCACTTAAGCGTGCCGAGCATCTGATCTGCAGCCCTTTATTTTAGAGATAAAGGACATCTTAATGCCGCTGTATGCAGGCAATTTTAAGAGCCCTGTTACACTCACTTCTCGCGTAACCTAAGACTGCTGATGTTCTGCCTACTAGCCAATGAGGAGTGATGTTGCGTCCGCGCACGCCACTTTTCCCATCCACCGCACAAGCATCTCAATCTGGGAAGGCCTGCTGCATAAGTGAGGACTCATGTCGAAGTTTTGCCTAAGGCCTCACAAAGCCTAGAGCCGCCTCTGACACCAGGGTCAGATGGATTACCAAATGAGGTTTTATATGGAGTATGGAGAGATAATGTTACCAGAGCTGCTACATGTGTTAAATGGGGCATTTGAAAAGGGAGAGCTACGGTAATAATATTACCAAAAGAAGGGAAAAATCTAACCCAGCCTGCATAATATAGAGCAACTTCTTTGCTTTGTGCAGAATTTAAATTATTGGCAAAAGTACTAGCCATTAAGTAGGATAATTCACACTATAATTCATCCCAATCAATGTGGTTTTATCTAAGGGCAGATCAACATTATTAAATATTAGGAGACTATTCTTAACCTTACAAATTTTATCAGAAGAGTTGAGATCAAGAGTTATATCGTCCCTTGAGTGGCACTACTTGTGGTTGGCCTTGTCAGCATTTAACATCAGCCCTTCCTTTATAAAAATGGGTGAAACTTTTGTATACTGGCCCAAGGGCGAAAGTGAAGATAAATGAAAGTTTCTCTGAATATTTCTCACTGTTTCGGGGGACAAGGCAGGGGTGTCCTTTATCACCCCTGCTTTTCGCCCTGGCGGTGGAACCCTTGGCCATAGCAATTAGAACAGTGGCAAATATAAGAGGCTTTAAAAGATTGGCAGATGAAGAAAAGATTTCGCTATATGCGGATGATATTCTCCTGTTTTTCGGAGATGTGAATTATTTGTTAACCGCATCCATGGATATCATAAAAAGATTTGGTCGGAACTCTGGGCTCTCTATCAACTGGTAGAAATCAGTTCTTCTCCCAGTTGATGGTTTGGAACTTGAATTACTTGAGAGTGCTAAAGAGTTTTAACTATCTAGGAATAAATATAACGGTAAATCCTAAGTTGTATATATCAAAAATTAAAGCCTCTAATAAATGTATTTAGGGATAAATGTGGGACATGGAGCTGTCTTCCCCTGTCAGTAGTGGGTCGAGGTAGCCTGATTAAAATGGTGTGGTTGCCTCAACTAATATACATCCTGCACAATTCACCAATATGAATTCCCGGACTGTGGCTTAGGAAATTGGAGGGCCGCTTTAGGGAACTGATTTTGAGGAAAGGGCAAACTAGAGTTTGTCTACGAGTGTTGCAGTTACCGAGAGACAAGGGGGGTCTGGCTGTGCCGCACCCCCTGAAGCTACTTCCTGGTGGCTCAGCTGCAACAGGTGGGGGGCTGGGAGGTGAGCAATGATACCACTAGATATAACTCATGAGCGATAATAGCTTGCACCCCACACACATCTTTGATAGAAGCATTAGAAGCAGACTCCTTGGTGAGGGAGTCTCAGTGTCCCTCAGCAAAATTGATGCTGAAGGTATGGAACACAACACAAACAAAATTTTAATGTTCAGGATTTACAGAGTATACGCCTATTTGGGATAACGTGAATCTGCCTGAGCTTGAGGGGCTGGAGAGTTTTAGTAATGGAAACAAAGGGGAGTGGTAAGGCTGTCACAATTAAACATAGCAGGGGTACTGAAGACATTTCAGGAGTTGAAAGAGCAATTTGGGTTAACAAATAGAAATTTCTATCAGTACCTAGAGCTAAGACACGCATTGACAACACAACTTAAAGAGGGGAGGTTAGAATGGAGTAAAACTCCCTTATTGAAAACTCTGTTAGAGGCCCCTAAAGGGGATGATCTTGAAATGATATAAAAACATACATCTAAAAAGTACTGAAAAAAGATTCTCAGCTTTCTAGTAGAGCAAAATGGGAGGAAAATGTGGGGAAATTAACGGATGCTCAATGGAATGGTATAGTAACCTCAATAGATTTAATGTACCTTTCAGCAGCTCACACAGTTTTAATTTATCCACCTAAAAGATTGTTTAGGTTTTGGAGTGATCCGGATGCAGCTTGCCCCAGATGCAGAGTTGCAAATGGGGACATGATTCATGTGCTTTGGCGTTGTCCCAAACTATATAGATAATGGGAAGAGGTGTTGGGTAAAATAAATTCAGTATTTGGAATAAGTTTACGATTGGATCCGGTTTTGTGTGTGTTGGGATATATGGAGCAGAGTGTGGGATTTGGGGCTAAATGAACAGCAGTATTGAGATTATCAATATATCAAGTTAAAAAGGTGATTACCTGGAAATGGATACATTCTAAGCCACCATCTGTAATGGATTGGCTGGGAATGGTCAACAACACCATAATAAGGGAAAAACTGGTCTATATGAGAAGGGGGGAGTAGATTTGAAAGGTTATGGAAAGCATGGATTGAAACTCCAGGACTGGTAACAGAGACTGTGAATAGCTAGAAAGTCTGTTTTGTTATATACTAATCGTAAAGGTAGTGGGGGAGGGAATTTGGGGATGTGGGGGAGGGGGGAGTGGGAAGTATAAAGATTAGGGATGAGCTTCGTGTTCGAGTCGAACCCATGTTCGACTCGAACATTGGCTGTTCGGTCGTTCGCCGAATTCCGAATGTTATGGGCCGTTCGCGCCAAATTCGTGTGGCGCCTCACGGCCCATAATTCACTGCGGCATCGCAGTGCATTGCTGGCTGATGATTGGCCAAGCATGCACTATGACCCGCATGCTTGGCCAATCACAGCGCCGTCGGTAGAGAGAGCTGTAATTGGCCATAGCCAGTGTGGCTTTGGCCAATTATGGCTCAGGGGGTTTAGTACACGCCCCACACTATATAAAGCCGCCTGCATGGCGGCCCTGTGTCGTGTGTATTCCGGCATTGAAAGAGAGATAGATAGACAGAGAGACAGTGTCATTTCATTTGAGTTAGCTAGATTAGGCAGGACAATCAGTGAGTTAGCTGCACTTACAGTGTATTGTGTATATATATGCATCCCAGGTATTGCATATATATATATATATATATATATATATATACACTGTATTCAGTTTAGCTAGATCCGTTCCTGTTATCTTCTTACTGACAGGCAGGCTTGTCTTGTTACAGTATTTACAGCTACCTGAAGAAAATTACTGGTGTTCTTTTGATCCTATTAGTACCACAGTCAGGCAGCTAGACTATTTACAGTTAGTGCAGTGCGTCCTGCTCACAGTGTTCAGCTAAAACTACAAGTTAGTGCGGTGCGTCCTGCTCACAGTGTTCAGCTAAAACTACAAGTTAGTGGGGTGCGTCCTGCTCACAGTGTTCAGCTAAAACTACAAGTTAGTGCGGTGCGTCCTGCTCACAGTGTTCAGCTAAAACTACAAGTTAGTGTAGTGAGACCTCTGCACAGTGTTCATCTAAAGCTACAAGTTAGTGCAGTGCGTCCTGCTCACAGTGTTCAGCTAAAACTACAAGTTAGTGTGGTGCGTCCACCTCACAGTGTTCAGCTAAACCTATAAGTTAGTGTAGTGAGACCTCTGCACAGTGTTCATCTAAAGCTACAAGTTAGTGCAGTGCGTCCTGCTCACAGTGTTCAGCTAAAACTACAAGTTAGTGTGGTGCGTCCTCCTCACAGTGTTCAGCTAAACCTACAAGTTATTTTTTTGCGAGCTCTGCACAGTGTTCAGCTAAAGCTACCTGTAGAAGGTTGGTGGTGTTTTCCTGATCCTATCACTACCGCAGGCAGCTAAAAAAGCTACAAGTTAGTTTTTTGTGAGCTCTGCACAGTGTTCAGCTAAAGCTACCTGTAGAAGGTTGGTGGTGTTCTCATACTACAGGCAGGCAGTTGATTTTGCTAGCTGCAGTATCAGTATATATATATATATATATATATATATATATATATATATATATATATATATCCCAGCTTAGTGCAGCTACAGGCCATTAGTATGTCTGGAAGGCCAAGAAGGAGAGGCAGACAGTCTCAAGCCAATAAGAGAGGGCAAGCAGGCTCTGTGTCTAGTGCTGGTCGTGGAGACGGTGCATCCTCATCAGCACGTGGCCATGGGACACGCTTGGCCTTTTTTTCGGCAGCTGGCCGTGTTGAGCCGCAACATGCGGAAGACTTGGTCGAGTGGATGACCAAGCCGTCCTCATCCTCCTCTCTCACCCATGCTCAGGATACTTTGTCTGGCAAAGCAGCGGCCTGTTCCCTCGGCTCAATGTCATCAGTGACTCCTTCCCTAGCTCCACCATGTCCTCCTGAGGAGTCCCTCGAACTGTTTGACCACAGTGTTGGGTACATGCTCCAGGAGGATGCCCAGCGTTTGGAAGGCTCTGATGATGATACTGAGCTCGATGAAGGCAGTAACATGAGCACGGACAGAGGGGGTGCCCTAGAAGGACAGCAATCTGGCAGTCATGCTCCCCCTGCTGCAGCATACTGCCAGGTTTGCTCCAGTGATGAGGAGGGAGGGGATGATGAGGTCACTGACTCAACGTGGGTGCCTGATAGGAGAGAGGCGGAGGAGGAGGAGGCGGCACATCACCAACGAGGCAGGATGCCCTCCAGGGGCCAGCCTAAGGGCAGCACATTGACTGCATCACACCCAAAGCTCCACATGTGCAGGGCGCTGCAGTCTCTGCGCGTTATTCAAAAAGTTCTTTGGTGTGGGCCTTTTTTGAGACGAGTGCATCAGATCGCACCGCTGCTATTTGCAACATATGTCTCAAGCGTATCTCGCATGGCCAAAAAATCTCCCGCTTGGGTACCACATGCTTGACCAGACATAGGTTGACCTGCCATGCAGTTTGTTGGCAAGCGTATCTAAAAGACCCACACCAAAGAACAAAGAGGACCTCTCCTTGCTCCTCATCAGCTGAGATCTCCAACCCCACTAGACCTTCAGTCCTCTCTGAGACCTGCACTGATAGGAATGAAGGTGTAGAATTAGGTGTGTCACAGCCAAGTACTTGTGGGCAATCTGCTTTTGGTACACCGACGTCAGATTGTACCAGGCAAATTTCCCTGCCCCAGCTGCTGCACCACCGAAAGAAGTTTGCTCCCAGCCATCCACATGCCCAGCGGTTGAATGCTAGCTTGGCAAAATTGCTAGCACTTCAACTGCTGCCTTTTCAGATGGTAGACTCTGCCCCCTTCCGTGAGTTTGTGGAATGTGCGGTTCCTCAGTGGCAGGTACCCAAACGCCACTTTTTCTCACGGAAGGTGATTCCGGCTCTCTACCGGCATGTGGAAGGCAATGTCCATGCCTCGCTGGACAGGGCGGTCAGGTGCATATTACCGCTGACTCATGGTCCAGCAGGCATGGACAGGGACGTTACCTAAGTTTCACAGCGCATTGGGTGACTCTGCTGGCAGCTGGAAAGGATGCAGGACAAGGTGCAATAGTGTTGGAGGTTGTTCCACCACCACTCCTCCAAAATGCTAATGATTGTGACACACCTCTCTCCTCCACCCCCTCCTCTTCTTATTCCTCCATGGCCTCTTCCTGTGCTTTGTCCTCGGAACCAGCGGTGCTCCGTAGCTGTTCAAGGGGCTACGCAAGTACGCAGGCCAAAAGATGCCATGCGGTGCTTGAGCTGGTGTGCTTGGGGGACAGGAGCCACACTGGGGCAGAGATTCTGTCAGCTCTGCAGGGGCAGGTTCAGAGGTGGTTGACGCCACGCCAACTTAAGGCAGGAATGGTGGTTTGCGACAATGGCACCAACCTCCTCTCTGCCCTCCGACAGGGACAAATGACCCATGTGCCCTCTTTGGCTCACGTCCTTAACTTGGTGGTGCAGCGGTTCTTGGGCAGGTACCCGGGCTTACAGGATGTCCTGAGGCAGGCCAGGAAAGTCTGTGTGCATTTCCGCCGGTCATATAATGCCAGTGCTCGGCTGGTGGACCTCCAAAAGGAGTTTAACCTGCCCAAGAACCGCCTAATCTGTGACATGCCCATCAGGTGGAACTCAACATTGGCCATGCTGCAGCAGCTGCACATGCAGCAGAGGGCCATGAGTACCTGTGAGACTATGGCACCAGGACAGGGTCAGGGGAGCTTGTTTTTTTTCCCCCACGCCAGTGGGCCATGATCAGGGATGCATGCACTGTCCTGTCACCATTTGAGGAGGCCACGAGGATGGTGAGCAGTGACAGTGCATGCATCAGTGACACTGTCCCCCTTGTCCACCTGTTAGAGCACACGCTGCGTGGAATAATGGACAGGGCACTTGAGGCAGAACAGAGGCAGGAAGAGGAAGACTTCCTTAGCTCTCATAGCCCCTTTATCCAGACAGTGTTCCTGTGTGCCCGCCGATCACACAGGAAGAGGACGAGGAGGAGGAGGAGGAGGAGGAAGATTGTGTCAGTATGGAGGTGGAGCCTGGCACTCAGCATCAGCAGCAGTCTTTAAGGGATCAGTCCCAAGAAACACATGGACTTGTACGTGGCTGGGAGGAGGTGGCTGCGGACCATGTCGTCCTTAGTGACCCAGAGGACTCCGGACCGAATGCCTCAGCAAACCTACGCTGCATGGCCTCCCTGATCCTGCAAAGCCTGCGTAAGGATCCTCGTATTTGTGGTATCAAGGAGAAGGACCAATACTGGCTGGCAACCCTCCTTGATCCACGTTACAAGGGTAAGGTTGAGGACCTTATCTTGCCATCGCAGAGGGAGCAGAGGATGAAACATCTTTGGGAGGCCTTGCAGAAAGGTCTGTGCAACGTGTTCCCAGAGACTGGGAGGTTACAAACTCCTGTTTCTGGACAACGTGTTGCTGAGGCTTCGGTCAGTCAAAGAAGAAGCGGTGGAGAAGGTGGCCATCTGACCGATGCGTTCAGACAATTTTTTGGTCCGCAGCCCCAAGGTATGATCAGTTCCAGCAACCATCGCCAGCGTCTGTTTTACATGGTGCAGGAATACCTAGGGGCAAGATCTGATTTGGACACCTTTACCACCGAAAATCCTCTGGGTTACTGGGTCTTGAGGATGGATCACTGGCCAGAGCTTGCACAGTATGCAATTGAGCTACTGGCCTGTCCTGCATCCAGCGTTCTTTCGGAACGCAGTTACATTGCTGCTGGAGGCTTTGTAACCGATCACAGGGTGTGTCTGTCCACCGACTCGGTCGATCGACTGACCTTCATAAAAATGAATCAGTCTTGGATCACCACTAGCTATAATTATTTTGAAATCTCAGATCCCTTCAAAAACTGCCTATGCTGATGCTGAGTGACTATCCCTGAGTAATTATCCTCTTCCTCCTCAATGATCACGCTGATAGCTTGTAAGAACATTTTTGGTTCTGGGCGCCACCACCAGCGCCTAAGGCCCAATTTTTCAGCCCTTGTTTAACAGGGGCGTGTAATTACAATTTTTGATGCAATACTTTGCAGCAGGGCTCATTTCTGCGTTCCAACTAGAGTATATGTGAGGGGTTGCAGTGTTGTGGCACCAGCACCAGTGCCTAAGGCCCAATTTTTCAGCCCCTGTTTAACAGGGGCGTGTAATTACAAATTTTGATGCAATACTTTGCAGCAGGGCTTGTTCCTGCGTTCCAACTAGAGTGTCTGTGAGGGGTAGCAGTGTTGTGGCACCAGCACCAGTGCCTAAGGCCTAATTTTTCAGCCCTTGTTCAACAGGGGCATGTAATTACAATTCTTGATCTAATATTTCACAGCAGGGCCCATTTCTGCACCCACCAAGAGTGAGTGAGGACTTACAGTGTTGTGGCACCAGCACCACCACCACCACCAAAGGTCCAATTTTTCTGCCCCTGTTCAACAGGGGCATGTAATTACAATTCTTGATCTAATATTTCACAGCAGGGCCCATTTCTGCACCCACCAAGAGCGAGTGAGGACTTAAAGTGTTGTGGCACCAGCACAACCACCACCACCACCAAAGGCCCAGTTTTTCTGCCCCTGTTCAACAGGGGCATGTAATTACAATCCTTGATCTAATATTTCACAGCAGGGCCCATTTCTGCACCCACCAAGAGCGAGTGAGGACTTACAGTGTTGTGGCACCAGCACCACCACCACCAAAGGCCCAATTTTTTTGCCTCTGTTCAATAGGGGCATGTAATTACAATTCTTGATCTAATATTTCACAGCAGGGCCCTGTGAGGGCTTACAGTGTTGTGACCACAACAACACCTAAGGCCAAAATTTCTGCTGAGTATATAGGGCAGGCCCCTACTTTCAAACATCTAACTTACAAACGACTCCTACTTGCAAACGGAAGGAGACAACAGGAAGTAAGATGAAATCTCCCCCTAGGAAGGGAAATTATCTCCTGTAAGAGTTAATATGGGAAAAACATTTCTCCTTTCCACTGATGCTTTCCAATCCTTGTTCCACAAAAAAACCCAAATTTTCAAAAAACATTTGTCATTGGGACAAAAAGTGAGGTGAAATCTTCTAAAGAGGACAGACAGCAAAACAAATGTCACAGGGGTGATAACTCTTCCCTATGTTTTCCAAAAAGCTTAAAAAAGATTTTTTGGCTGGAGCTAAACACGTTAAAAATGTACCCGTTCAAAATTACAAACAGATTCTACTTAACAACAAACCTACAGTCCCTGTCTTGTTTGCACCGCCTGTATACTGCTGTTCAGAGAACAGAGCCTGTATACTGCTGTTTCCTTTTTTAATTTGGGTGCGGGGTTCCCTTTAATATCCATACAAGACCCAAAGGGCCTGGTAATGGACTGGGGGGTACCCATGTCGTTTGTCTCACTGATTTTCATCCATATTGCCAGGACCCGACATTAAATTAAATCCGCAAGCAGTTTTAAATGAGATTTTTTCATTTAAAACTGTTCTAAACACGGGAAACATGCGCCACTTTACAGGCATACTATAGACACACCCCAGGTACGATATTTAAAGGAATATTTCACTTTTTTTTTTTTTTTACTTTAAGCATCATTAAAATCACTGCTCCCGAAAAAACGGCTGTTTTTAAAAGTTTTTTTTGCATTGATACATGTCCCCTGGGGTAGGACCCGGGTCCCCAAACCCTTTTTAGGACAATACCATGCACATTAGCCTTTAAAATGAGCACTTTTGATTTCGAACGTTCGAGTCCCATAGACGTCAATGGGGTTCTAACGTTCGTGCGAATTTTCGGTCCGTTCGCAGGTTCTGGTGCGAACCGAACCGGGGGGTGTTCGGCTCATCCCTATTAAAGATATGTATTTTTGGAATATACAGTATCTTACTGTTTAATGTATGGAAATTTTGTTTGTTGGGAAAAACGGAAATAAAGATGAAGTTAAAAAAAAAAAACGCAGTTTGTAGAAATAAAACAATCCTGGACTAGAAAATGTACGGCACCTCTACCACGGCATGTGGTCTGATAATGTCTCCATCATTAGCCGTGGAGGTTTTAATTGGAGTTATTGTGGTAGAAATGGTAAGCAGCCTGTTCCTTGTACTGGTATCAGTCGCTTAGGATCATGTAACACTGGAGAGTAGTGATGGGCAGAACATCCCTGGGTTCTGTTCTACACCAAAACGCCAGAACATCGAAAAAGTTCTGACCAGAACCCAAAATCCTATTAAAGTCTATGGGACCCCAACTCAAAAAATCAAAAGTCCCCATTTTTAAGGCTTATTGCCCATAAAAAGGGTATGGGGACCCGGGTACTGCCCGAGGGGACATGTGTCAATGCAATTTTTTTTTTTTAAATATTGTTTTTAAATGAGCAGTAAATATAATGTTTAAAGTGAAACAATAAAAATGAAATATAGTGCCTAGGAGTTCCTCTTAGCCTGCCTGTAAAGCGGCCCATCTGTACTGTGTATAGAACCTGCTGCAGCAAAGCTGACATATATAAAGAACAAAAATGAAATTTAAATTTATTGTCCCTGCAAACTTTTTTTTATTTTGTAATCAACGGTTTGAGGGGGGGGGGGGGGGAGCAGTCTGTATGATGAGGCCACATTTTAGTGCACTCAGAACAAGTTTAGAGATTTTTGGATACATTTTGGTGTCTCTTTGGCAGACTTTGGATGGAAATAACAATATTTTGCACAACAGTAAGCAAGCCTTATGTGAAGAAGCCAAATTATAGTACACTCAGGCCAAGATTAACAATATTTTTTTTAGATAAAATCTGGTGTTTCTTTTTCATGCTTTGGATAAAAGTAACAGGTGTGGAAAAATTGAGCCTTAGGTGTTGCTGGTGATTTCACAACATATCCCTTCACAGTTATCCTTGGCAAGCTCAGGATTGGTCTCTGCTCTTAATCATTATGTTACATAGGTGTGGAAAAAATGGGCCTTGGGTGTTAGTGGTGCCTTCACACCATAACCCTTCACAGTTATCCTTGGCAAACACAGGATTGGATTCTGCTCTTAAAAATTATGCCACACAGGTGCAGAAAAATTGGACCTTGGGTGTTGGTGGTGACTACACACTGTAACTCCTCACAGTTACTCTTGGAGGGTACAAAACTGAACCCTGCTGCTGCAAAAAAAAACAAATTTTATGCACCTGGCTGTCACACAGGTGCTTGGGCCTTGAGTGTAGGTAGTGGCTCTGTACCATAACCCTATAGAGGTACTCTTGATGAAAGCAAGTATTGGCCTTGCTGTAAAATATTGGAATTATATGCACCTGTCAAACACGTGCTGGAAAATTGGGCCTTAAATGTTGGTGGTGCCTGCACATTGTAACCCCTCACAGTTACTCTTGGGGACCCCAAGACTGGACCCTTATGTAAAGAAATTAAAATTACTCACACAGGTGCAGAAACATTTAGCCTTGTGCCCATGAAACCTATACCAAAACATTACTTAAAGTTAAAATAAACACCCACAAAGCTAGGAAGCCTACACAGTCTTGAAGAGATTCCAGATTCCTAACAAATTTAATTAGCAACATGGGCATCAGGGGTTTGATGCTGCTAATCCAGAACCTCCAGCAGACTGAATGCCCGTTCGGAAAGCATGCTGGATGCAGGGCAACCCAGCAGCTCAATTGCATACTGGGCAAGTCCTGGCCAGTGGTCTATTCTCATGATCGAGCAACCCAGTGGATCATCTACGGAAAAGCTCTCCATGTCTATTTTCGCCCCTAGATAATCTTTCACCATATGATGCAGATGCTGCCAATGGGATCTTGAAGCTGACAGCCCTGGGCACTGAGAACTAAAAATGCATCACTGAGGCAGGCCCCTTCTCCGCCGCTCCTCCTTTGACCAACAGAAGCCTCAAAACTAGCTTTTTCATGAGACTGTAACCTACCAGAGTCTGGAAAGGTGTTACATAAACTCCTCTTTAAGGCGTCCTCAATATATTTCATCCAGGGCTCACTCTGCGAGGGCTGGATGAGTTCCGAGACTTTCCCTTTGTAACGGTGGTCAAGGAGGGTTGCCAACCAATAATGATCCTTTTCCTTGATGCCACAAATTCTTGGGTCCTTTCACAGTCTTTGGGGTCCTGTACTACGCCCTGCAGTCTGACCCTCTCCTGTAGTATGTCAGCAGTCTCTGACCCTCTCCTGTAGTACGCCAGCAGTCTCTGACCCTCTTTTGTATTATGCCCTGCAGGCTCTGACCCTCTCTTATACTACACCCTGCAATCTCTGACCCTCTCTTGTACTACACCATGCAGTCTCTGTCTATCTCCTGTACTATGCCCTGCAGTCTGCCCCTCTCCTGTACTACACCCAGCAGTCTTTCACCCTCTCCTGTAGTATGCCAGCAGTCTCTGACCTTCTCCTGTAATACACCAGCAGTCTCTGACCCTCTCCTGTAGTACGCCAGCAGTCTCTAACACTCTCCTGTGGTACACAAGCAGTCTCTGGCCCTCTCCTGTGGTACACCAGCAGTCTCTGAACCTCTTCTGTAGTATGGCAGCAGTCTCTGGCCAACTCCTGTGATACTTCAGCAGTCTCTGACCCTCTCCTGTACTAAGCCCTGCAGTCTCTGACCCTCTCCTGTAGTAGGCTAGCAGTCTCTGACCCTCTCTTGTATTATGCCCTGTAGTCTTTCACCCTCTCCTTTAGTATGCCAGCAGTCTCGGACCTTCTCCTGTAGTACACCAGCAGTTTCTAACTCTCTTGTACTAAGCCCTGCAGTCTCTGACCCTCTCCTGTAGTATGCCAGCAGTCACTGGCCCTCTCCTGTGGTACTTCAGCACTCTCTGACCCTCTCCTGTACTAAGCCCTGCAGTCTTTCACCCTCTCCTGTAGTATGCCAGCAGTCTCGGACCTTCTCCTGTAGTACACCAGCAGTCTCTGACCTTCTCCTGTAGTACGCCAGCAGTCTCTAACACTCTCCTGTAGTATGCCAGCAGTCTCTGACCTTCTCCTGTAGTACACCAGCAGTCTCGGACCTTCTCCTGTAGTACACCAGCAGTCTCTGACCCTCTCCTGTAGTACGCCAGCAGTCTCTAACACTCTCCTGTAGTATGCCAGCAGTCTCGGACCTTCTCCTGTAGTACACCAGCAGTCTCTGACCCTCTCCTGTAGTACGCCAGCAGTCTCTAACACTCTCCTGTAGTACACCAGCAGTTTCTGAACCTCTCCTGTAGTACGGCAGCAGTCTCTGACCCTCTCTTGTATTATGCCCTGCAGGCTCTGACCCTCTCTTATACTACACCCTGCAGTCTCTGACCTTCTCTTGTACTACATCCTACAGTCTCTGGCTATCTCCTGTACTATGCCCTGCAGTCTGCCCCTCTCCTGTACTACACCCAGCAGTCTTTCACCCTCTCCTGTAGTATGCCAGCAGTCTCTGACCTTCTCCTGTAGTACACCAGCAGTCTCTGACCCTCTCCTGTAGTACGCCAGCAGTCTCTAACACTCTCCTGTAGTATGCCAGCAGTCTCGGACCTTCTCCTGTAGTACACCAGCAGTTTCTGAACCTCTCCTGTAGTACGGCAGCAGTCTCTGACCCTCTCTTGTATTATGCCCTGCAGGCTCTGACCCTCTCTTATACTACACCCTGCAGTCTCTGACCCTCTCTTGTACTACACCCTGCAGTCTCTGGCTATCTCCTGTACTATGCCCTGCAGTCTGCCCCTCTCCTGTACTACACCCAGCAGTCTTTCACCCTCTCCTGTAGTATGCCAGCAGTCTCCGGCCCTCTCTTGTAGTATGCCATGCAGGCTCTGACCCTCTCTTATACTACACCCTGCAGTCTCTGACCCTCTCCTGTACTACACACAGCAGTATTTGACCCTCTCCTGTAGTATGTGTGTGTTTGAGTTTTGGGATGTTGTAGTGGATAACAAAATTACATGGGGTGGGGAAAAAAAAAAAAAGAGCAACAATTTTGAAAAAAACCCCAATATTTTTTCCTTTTTGCTATAATACATATCCAATAAAATGTAAAAAAAAAAAAAAAATGTATTCTAAAGTTTAGGCCAATATGTATTCTATATATTTTTGGTTAAAAAAAATTGCAATAAGCAATTGATTGGTTTGTGCAAAAGTTATAGCTTCTACAAAATAGGGTATATATTTATGGCATTTTTTTTTTTTTACTAGTAATGGCAGTGATCAGCGATTTTTAGTGGGACTGCGACATTGCGGCAGACAGACTTTTGACACTTTTTTGGGACCAGTGACATTATTACAGTGATCAGAGCTAAAAATAGACACTGATCATTGTATAAATGATACTGGCAGGGAAGGGGTTAACACTAGAGGGCGATCAAGGGGTTAACTGTGTTCCCTAGGGAGGTGTTTCTAACTGTGAGGGGAGGGTACTGACTGGGAGTACAGAGAGATCGCTTTCCTGATCACTAGGAACAGACGATCTCTCTCTCCTCCCTTGTCAGAATGGGGATCTGCTTTGTTTACATAGGCAGATCCCCATTCTGCCTCTCTGAGGAGTAGGGATGAGCCGAACACCCCCCGGTTCGGTTCGCACCAGAACCCGCGAACGGACCGAAAGTTCGCACGAACGTTAGAACCCCATTGACGTCTATGGGACTCGAACGTTCGAAATCAAAAGTGCTCATTTTAAAGGCTAATTTGCATGGTATTGTCCTAAAAAGGGTTTGGGGACCCGGGTCCTACCCCAGGGGACATGTATCAATGCAAAAAAAACTTTTAAAAACGGCCGTTTTTTCGGGAGCAGTGATTTTAATGATGCTTAAAGTAAAAAAAAAAAAGTGAAATATTCCTTTAAATATCGTACCTGGGGGGTGTCTATAGTATGCCTGTAAAGTGACGCGTGTTTCCCATGTTTAGAACAGTCCCTGCACCAAATGTCATTTTTAAAGGAAAAAATCTCATTTAAAACTGCTTGCGGGTTTAATGTCATGTCGGGTCATGGCAATATGGATGAAAATCAGTGAGACAAACGGCATGGGTACCCCCCAGTCCATTACCAGTCCCTTTGGGTCTTGTATGGATATTAAGGGGAACCCCGCACCCAAATTAAAATAAGGAAAGGTGTGGGGCCACCAGGCCCTATATACTCTGAACAGCAGTATACAGGCGGTGCAAACAAGACAGGGACTGTAGGTTTGTTGTTAAGTAGAATCTGTTTGTAATTTTGAACATTTTTAACGTGTTTAGCTCCAGCCAAAAAATCTTTTCTAAGCTTTTTGGAAAACATAGGGAAGGGTTATCACCCCTGTGACATTTGTTTTGCTGTCTTTCCTCCTCTTCAGAAGATTTCACCTCACTTTTTTGTCCCAATGAAAAATGTTTTTTGAAAATTTGGGTTTTTTTGTGGAACAAGGATTGGAAAGCATCAGTGGAAAGGAGAACTTGTTTTCCCATATTAACTCTTACAGGAGAGAATTTCCCTTCCTAGGGGTAGATTTCATCTCACTTCCTGTTGTCTCCTTCCGTTTGCAAGTAGGAGTCGTTTGTAAGTTAGATGTTTGAAAGTAGGGTCCTGCCCTATATACTCAGCAGAAATTTGGGCCTTAGGTGTTGCTGTGGCCACAACACTGTAAGCCCTCACAGGGCCCTGCTGTGAAATATTAGATCAAGAATTGTAATTACATGCCCCTGTTGAACAGGAGCTGAAAAATTAGGCCTTAGGCACTGGTGCTGGTGCCACAACACTGCAACCCCTCACAGACACTCTAGTTGGAACGCAGGAACGAGCCCTGCTGCAAATTATTGCTTCAAAAATTGTAATTACACGCCCCTGTTAGACAGGGGCAGAAAAATTGGGCCTTAGGCACTGGTGCTGGTGCCACAACACTGCAACCCCTCACAGACACTCTAGTTGGAACGCAGGAACGAGCCCTGCTGCAAAGTATTGCATCAAAAATTGTAATTACACGCCCCTGTTAGACAGGGGCAGAAAAATTGGGCCTTAGGCACTGGTGCTGGTGCCACAACACTGCAACCCCTCACAGACACTCTAGTTGGAACGCAGGAACGAGCCCTGCTGCAAAGTATTGCATCAAAAATTGTAATTACACGCCCCTGTTAGACAGGGGCAGAAAAATTGGGCCCTAGGCACTGGTGCTGGTGCCACAACACTGCAACCCCTCACAGACACTCTAGTTGGAATGCAGGAACGAGCCCTGCTGCAAAGTATTACATCAAAAATTGTAATTACACGCCCCTGTTAAACAGGGGCTGAAAAATTGTGCCTTAGGCACTGGTGGTGGCGCCCAGAACCAAAAATGTTCTTACAAGCTATCAGCGTGATGATTGAGGAGGAAGAGGATAATTACTCAGGGATAGTCACTCAGCATCAGCATAGGCAGTCTTTGAAGGGATCTGAGATTTCAAAAAAAATTATTCGGTTACATCAGCATCAGGTGCTTGGTAGCTGGTGGTGATCCAAGACTCATTCATTTTTATGAAGGTCAGCCGATCGACCGAGTCGGTGGACAGACGCACCCTGTGATCGGTTACCACGCCTCCAGCAGCACTGAATGTGCGTTCCGAAAGAACGCTGGATGCAGGACAGGCCAGTAGCTCAATTGCATACTGTGCAAGCTCTGGCCAGTGATCCATCCTCAAGACCCAGTAACCCAGAGGATTTTCGGTGGGAAAGGTGTCCAAGTCTGACCTTGCCCCTAGGTATTCCTGCACCATGTAAAACAGACGCTGGCGATGGTTGCTGGAACCGATCATACCTTGGGGCTGCGGACCAAAAAATTGTCTGAACGCATCGGTCAGACGGCCACCTTCTCCACCGCTCCTTCTTTGACTGACCGAAGCCTCAGCAACACGTTGCCCAGAAACAGGAGTTTGTAACCTCCCAGTCTCTGGGAACGCGTTGCACAGACCTTTCTGCAAGGCCTCCCGAAGATGTTTCATCCTCTGCTCCCTCTGCGATGGCAAGATAAGGTCCGCAACCTTACCCTTGTAACGTGGATCAAGGAGGGTTGCCAGCCAGTATTGGTCCTTCTCCTTGATACCACGAATACGAGGATCCTTACGCAGGCTTTGCAGGATCAGGGAGGCCATGCAGCGTAGGTTTGCTGAGGCATTCGGTCCGGAGTCCTCTGGGTCACTAAGAACGACATGGTCCGCAGCCACCTCCTCCCAGCCACGTACAAGTCCATGTGTTTCTTGGGACTGATCCCTTAAAGACTGCTGCTGATGCTGAGTGCCAGGCTCCACCTCCATACTGACACAATCTTCCTCCTCCTCCTCTTCCTCCTCGTCCTCTTCCTGTGTGATCGGCGGGCACGCAGGAACACTGTCTGGATAAAGGGGGCCTTGAGAGCTAAGGAAGTCCTCCTCTTCCTGCCTCTGTTCTGCCTCAAGTGCCCTGTCCATTATTCCACGCAGCGTGTGCTCCAACAGGTGGACAAGGGGGACAGTGTCACTGATGCATGCACTGTCACTGCTCACCATCCTCGTGGCCTCCTCGAATGGTGACAGGACAGTGCATGCATCCCTGATCATGGCCCACTGGCGTGGGGAAAAAAAAACAAGCTCCCCTGACCCTGTCCTGGTGCCATAGTCGCACAGGTACTCATTGATGGCCCTCTGCTGCGTGTGCAGCCGCTGCAGCATGGCCAACGTTGAGTTCCACCTGGTGGGCATGTCACAGATTAGGCGGTTCTTGGGCAGGTTAAACTCCTTTTGGAGGTCCGTCAGCCGAGCACTGGCATTATATGACCGGCGGAAATGCACACAGACTTTCCTGGCCTGCCTCAGGACATCCTGTAAGCCCGGGTACCTGCCCAAGAACCGCTGCACCACCAAGTTAAGGACGTGAGCCAAACAGGGCACATGGGTCATTTGTCCCTGTCGGAGGGCAGAGAGGAGGTTGGTGCCATTGTCGCAAACCACCATTCCTGCCTTAAGTTGGCGTGGCGTCAACCACCTCTGAACCTGCCCCTGCAGAGCTGACAGAACCTCTGCCCCAGTGTGGCTCCTGTCCCCCAAGCACACCAGCTCAAGCACCGCATGGCATCTTTTGGCCTGCGTACTTGCGTAGCCCCTTGAACGCCTACGGAGCACCGCTGGTTCCGAGGAAGAGGCCATGGAGGAAGAAGAAGAGGAGGGGGTGGAGGAGAGAGGTGTGTCACAATCAGCATTTTGGAGGCGTGGTGGCGGAACAACCTCCAACACTACTGCACCTTGTCCTGCATCCTTCCCAGCTGCCAGCAGAGTCACCCAATGCGCCGTGAAACTTAGGTAACGTCCCTGTCCATGCCTGCTGGACCATGAGTCAGCGGTAATATGCACCTTACCGCTGACCGCCCTGTCCAGCGAGGCATGGACATTGCCTTCCACATGCCGGTAGAGAGCCGGAATCGCCTTCCGTGAGAAAAAGTGGCGTTTGGGTACCTGCCACTGAGGAACCGCACATTCCACAAACTCACGGAAGGGGGCAGAGTCTACCAACTGAAAAGGCAGCAGTTGAAGTGCTAGCAATTTTGCCAAGCTAGCATTCAACCGCTGGGCATGTGGATGGCTGGGAGCAAACTTCTTTCGGCGGTGCAGCAGCTGGGGCAGGGAAATTTGCCTGGTACAATCTGACGTCGGTGTACCAAAAGCAGATTGCCCACAAGTACTTGGCTGTGACACACCTAATTCTACACCTTCATTCCTCTCACTGCAGGTCTCAGAGAGGACTGAAGGTCTAGTGGGGTTGGAAATCTCAGCTGATGAGGAGCAAGGAGAGATCCTCTTTGTTCTTTGGTGTGGGTCTTTTAGATACGCTTGCCAACGAACTGCATGGCAGGTCAACATATGTCTGGTCAAGCATGTGGTACCCAAGCGGGAGATATTTTGGCCACGCGAGATACGCTTGAGACATATGTTGCAAATAGCAGCGGTGCGATCTGATGCACTCGTCTCAAAAAAGGCCCACACCAAAGAACTTTTTGAATAACGCGCAGAGACTGCAGCGCCCTGCACATGTGGAGCTTTGGGGTGTGATGCAGTCAATGTGCTGCCCTTAGGCTGGCCCCTGGAGGGCATCCTGCCTCGTTGGTGATGTGCTGCCGCCTCCTCCTCCTCCTCCTCCTCCTCCTCCTCCTCTCTCCTATCAGGCACCCACGTTGAGTCAGTGACCTCATCATCCCCTCCCTCCTCATCACTGGAGCAAACCTGGCAGTATGCTGCAGCAGGGGGAGCATGACTGCCAGATTGCTGTCCTTCTTGGGCACCCCCTCTGTCCGCGCTCATGTTACTGCCTTCATCGAGCTCAGTATCGTCATCAGAGCCTTCCAAACGCTGGGCATCCTCCTGGAGCATGTACCCAACACTGTGGTCAAACAGTTCGAGGGAATCCTCATGAGGACATGGTGGAGCTAGGGAAGGAGTCACTGATGACATTGAGCTGAGGGAAGAGGCCGCTGCTTTGCCAGACAAAGCACCCTGGGCATGGGTGAGAGAGGATGAGGAGGATGAGGACGGCTTGGTCATCCACTCGACCAAGTCTTCCGCATGTTGCGGCTCAACATGGCCAGCTGCCGAAAAAAAGGCCAAGCGTGTCCCATGGCCACGTGCTGATGAGGATGCACCGTCTCCACGACCAGCACTAGACACAGAGCCTGCTTGCCCTCTCTTATTGGCTTGTGACTGTCTGCCTCTCCTTCTTGGCCTTCCAGACATACTAATGGCCTGTAGCTGCACTAAGCTGGGATAGAACACCTGTAATTTTCTTCAAGTAGCTTTATATACTGTAACCAGACAAGCCTGCCTGTCAGTAGGAAGATAACAGGAACGGATCTAGCTGAACACTGTGAGCAGGACGCACTGTACTAAATGTAAATAGTCTAGCTGCCTGACCGTGGTACTAATAGGATCAAATAGAACACCTGTAATTTTCTTCAGGTAGCTTTATATACTGTAACCAGACAAGCCTGCCTGTCAGTAGGAAGATAACAGGAACGGATCTAGCTGTACACTGTGAGCAGGACGCACTGTACTAAATGTAAATAGTCTAGCTGCCTGACCGTGGTACTAATAGGATCAAATAGAACACCTGTAATTTTCTTCAGGTAGCTTTATATACTGTAACCAGACAAGCCTGCCTGTCAGTAGGAAGATAACAGGAACGGATCTAGCTGAACACTGTGAGCAGGACGCACTGTACTAAATGTAAATAGTCTAGCTGCCTGACCGTGGTACTAATAGGATCAAATAGAACACCTGTAATTTTCTTCAGGTAGCTTTATATACTGTAACCAGACAAGCCTGCCGGTCAGTAGGAATTTAACAGGAATGGATCTAGCTGAACACTGTGAGCAGGACGCACTGCACTAAATGTAAATAGCAGGAACGGATCTAGCTGAACACTGTGAGCAGGACGCACTGCACTAAATGTAAATAGTCTAGAAGATAACAGGAACGGATCTAGCTGAACACTGTGAGCAGGACGCACTGCACTAAATGTAAATAGTCTAGAAGATAACAGGAACGGATCTAGCTGAACACTGTGAGCAGGACGCACTGCACTAAATGTAAATAGCAGGAACGGATCTAGCTGAACACTGTGAGCAGGACGCACTGCACTAAATGTAAATAGTCTAGAAGATAACAGGAACGGATCTAGCTGAACACTGTGAGCAGGACGCACTGCACTAAATGTAAATAGCAGGAACGGATCTAGCTGAACACTGTGAGCAGGACGCACTGCACTAAATGTAAATAGCAGGAACGGATCTAGCTGAACACTGTGAGCAGGACGCACTGCACTAAATGTAAATAGCAGGAACGGATCTAGCTGAACACTGTGAGCAGGACGCACTGCACTAAATGTAAATAGCAGGAACGGATCTAGCTGAACACTGTGAGCAGGACGCACTGCACTAAATGTAAATAGCAGGAACGGATCTAGCTGAACACTGTGAGCAGGACGCACTGCACTAAATGTAAATAGCAGGAACGGATCTAGCTGAACACTGTGAGCAGGACGCACTGCACTAAATGTAAATTGCAGGAACGGATCTAGCTGAACACTGTGAGCAGGACGCACTGCACTAAATGTAAATAGTCTAGAAGATAACAGGAACGGATCTAGCTGAACACTGTGAGCAGGACGCACTGCACTAAATGTAAATAGCAGGAACGGATCTAGCTGAACACTGTGAGCAGGACGCACTGCATTAAATGTAAATAGTCTAGATAGAAGATAACAGGAACGGATCTAGCTAAACTGAATACAGTGTATATATATATATGCAACACCTGGGATGCATATATATACACAATACACTGTAAGTGCAGCTAACTGACTGACTGTTCTGCCTAATCTATCTAACTCAAATCAAATGACACTGTCTCTCTCTCTCTCTATCTCTCAGCACACCGGAACACACACTACACAGGGCCGCCGTGCAGGCGGCCTTATATAGTGTGGGGTGTGTACTAAATCCCCTGAGCCATAATTGGCCAAAGCCACCCTGGCTTTGGCCAATTACAGCTCTCTCTACTGACAGCGCTGTGATTGGCCAAGCATGCGGGTCATAGTGCATGCTTGGCCAATCATCAGCCAGCAATGCACTGCGATGCCGCAGTGAATTATGGGCCGTGACGCGCCACACGAATTTAGCGCGAACGGCCCATAACGTTCGCAATTCGGCGAACGATCGAACAGCCGATGTTCGAGTCGAACATGGGTTCGACTCGAACACGAAGCTCATCCCTACTGAGGAGTGATCGCACGTGGCCGGCGGACATCACAGCCGCCGGACCTGCGCATTGCCCCCCCAGCTGTGCAGCGGGCGCGTGCTCCCAGTGTCTCGTGCACAAAACAACGTACGTCGTTTTGCACAATAGGGCCGCCCTGCCGCAGTATATATGCAATGGGCGGTCCTTAAGTGGTTAAGATACTACTCCGCCTACACTGGCTTTCTGGAAAAAAGTGTTCCTACATTTTTTGGGTAAATGTTGGCAACTATGCAGTACTTCTACCAAGTATGAGACTAGAATCGGAGTCACTGGTAATGAATTTGCTGGCTCCATTCCAACAATCTCTGCAGCTGTACAGGATCTTCCCACCATTTCTATAGCCCTGACCTCCCATATAATTAATGGACATCATGTGCCCTGCAGGAGTCCCAGTTTGCTATCCACACAAGAGTGTGTCTCTCTGCTGTGACTCCCCTCCCCCCTCTACACTTGCTGCTCTGACAGGTATGTGTCTCTTTTCTACACCCAGCAGCTTCCCACTATACCCAGTTTTGCATGGGACAGGAGTCCTTCACTGGAGTTACTGGCGCTGCTAGCTCTGACTTGCACTGCCCATTGCTCTGCCTACAACTCAATGCCATACCCCTGACCAGGGCTGGTGCTACCACTAGGCAAACTAGGCAGCTGCCTAGGGCGCCCTGCTGCCTAGGGTGCCCAGCCACTGGTGTTTCTACTCTCGTCTCTCTGCAGCAAGCAACTAAGTCTCAGCATCAACAGGCAGCCACCGCTCCATTGATGAGGCTGCGTTGATAGGCGCTGGTAGGCTGCATTAATGGGCACTGGTGAGGCTGCATTAATGGGCACTGGTGAGGCTGCATTAATGGGCGCTGGTGAGGCTGCATTAATGGGCACTGGTGAGGCTGCATTAATGGGTGCTGGTGAGGCTGCTGTGATGGGTGCTGGTGAGGCTGCTTTGATGGGTGCTGGTGAGGCTGCTTTGATGGGTGCTGGTGAGGCTGATTTGATGGGTACTGGTGAGGCTGCATTTGATGGGCGCTGGTCAGGCTGCATTTGATGGGCGCTGGTCAGGCTGCACTTGATAGTCGCTGGTGGGCTGCATTTAATGGGCGCTTTATTAAAAAGGTGGGGTTTACATAGACAGGAAAAAGGGGGTGGAGCCAGGGGGTGGCAAAATGAGGTTTTCGCCTAGGATGTCAAAAATCCTTGCACCAGCCCTGCCCCTGACGATAACTCTCTTTTCTCCTGGACCTTTCAGCTCCGTTCCAGGTGTCCCAGACTACAGCTCAGATCAGACCATGTCTCCCCTGCACAGTCAGCTGCTCTGCCTGTGTTTGATCCTGTACTTGTCGGTGTTCAGCACCCTGCAGTGGTGCAAGTGTCCGGCGTTCCTCACTATCTTCTTCAACACTACACGCCGTTTCAGGGACCTTATCTGCTTTTCAGCCTCCTGCGAGATGCCGTCTGGGACTTTACCCTTCATGTTCCTGCTGCAGCACACCTGCTGGCCAGATCTCCTTTCCTCAAACGGCTGCATCCTTCCACTGTGTCAGATTCCCTAAGGGAGCCTGCCTCAGTATAACTGACAGGGCTTCTGGGTCACGCGAGGTAGGGGGCATTAACTATTTACCCCTAATGTGCCTGATCCACCTTCACTGCCCTGCCAACATCCACTGACTCTGCTCAGGGCCATCTTTAAGGCAGGGCAAACGGGGCAGCTGCCCATCATTGTTGTGGGGCCCAAAGCAGCTGCCTCATACTTGTTAACTATCCCAGTTTAAATTCCCTTATCCCTTGAAGTTTTAGTCCCGTGCTGTGGCCCGATATCTATGTATATTTATGTAAAGTTCTGTTGCTGCTGCCCAGCTCTGCCCTATTGCCATGTATAGATGACTCACCTGCAGACACTGTGTTTATATGTAAATAACCGGCATTTATATGTAAATAGTGGCTGCATTCATATTTAAATAGCCGTGGACCGGCGACATTCATATGTAAATAGGAGGCGGTATTTATATGTATATCATGCCCCCCTGAGGTCATATCCACCATCACCTATACTGAATGCTGCCCACTGGGGAGGTAAAGGAGCATGCTTGAAAGTTCTGCCTACCACTGTGGCCATTAGGCTTAAATTCAGCCTGTTCTGCAAAGCAAATTGGTGGGGGAGGGGGGGGGTAGTGTGGGGTGTGCAGAGGTAGGCAGAGAAGGAATTACAGTTTGGGTGCACAGGTGAGCAAGGAGGCGATGTATGGAGGTAAGGAAGGTGGGTGCAAAGATGAGCAGAGGAGGCAGGTAGAGTTAAAGGGGTGGAGGGTTGCAGTGGAGAAGATGGGAGGGTTTGGGAACCAATCACTGCCTGATCTGATTCAGTAAACTGATTTTGAGTCTAGCTGCTATTTATTGTATGTCTCAGAGCAGGTGGAGAGTGAAATTGTATGGAAGAGGGGCCCAAGAAAATGTTTGCCCAGGGTCCAAACAATATTAAAGACTGCCCTAACTCCGCTAATGCTGCACCACTGCCTGACCTTCTCCTAATCAACTCAGCATGTTCACTTTAGAGCACCTGGACACTATGGAGTCTCAGCAGCTGCTTCAGGAGGTGACCATCTGATGCCATATCTTCCCCCCGAACCTCAATGTCTTACATTCCTACACCTGGTCCTTGTGCTCAGGGTAAAAGATCATAGCAGCTTCCTCACACTTTTGGAAACTGGCTGCAGGATTTCTGCACATTTGCAGAGCTCTAAAAAGTTTCGGGAGCAGGTCTTCCCATTTTCAGTTACCCGGATCTTATTTGGGGGCTTGCAGAATATATGGAGGGCAATGTTGATTCAATTTGCAATACTTGGTTTCATCAAAATTGGTCACCGGCAAGGTACCATGCTTTGATTGTCAAAATGATAGTCTCTGGCTATTAATCTTGTGCCCTCATAGGCCCACTTTCTTTAACCACTTGCCGACCAGCCGCCGTACATTTACGGCAGCAGGTCAGCTCCTGTGTGACTTGCCGTACCTGTACGGCGGCTCTCGCAGTTGCGGGTGGCGCACTCTCGCGCCCGGTGCCCACGGGTTGGGTGGACTCAATGTCCACCAGCGACCCGTGATCGCTTAGTACAGAGGCAGAATGGGGATCTGCCTTTGTAGACAAGGTGGATCCCCATTCTGACAGGGGACATGTCAGAGATCTACTGTTCCCAGTAATCAGGAACAGTAATCTCTGTCATATCCCTGGCAGCCCATCCCCCCTACAGTTAGAGCACACCCAGGGAACACACTTAACCCCTTGATCGCCCCTAGTGTTAACCCCTTCCCTACAAGTGTCATTTTTACATTGATCAGTGCATTTTTATAGCAGTGATCAATGTAATAATGTCACTGGTCCCCAAAAATTGGCATTTAGGGTCAGATTTGTCCACCACAATGTTGCTGTCCCGCTAAAAATCGCAGATCGCCACCATTACTAGTAAAAACAATTAAAAAAGAAAAGTCCCTAAATCTATCATCAGGTCTCAACAAATACTGCTTTGTTGAGACCTGATGGGGCTCATTTAAATGGCATTGGCCTCAATATCTTTAACCAGCTCCTGCCCACCATATAGTAAAATGATGGCGGGGCGGGACTGCTCTTGTCCTGAGACCACATCATATGATGTCATCTCATCTTACTGCGCATGTGCACCATCGGGGGCACGCAATGTGGTCATCTGTGATGTGGTGTGTCCCCTGGAGATAGCGTATCATTGATTGTGGTAAAGAGCCAATGACAATGGCTCTTTACCACATGATCGGCAGTGTCCATTCACAGCCAATCACAAAATGTAAACACGGACCGGTAACTGTCCCCCATCAGTGGCCGTAAGTGCACCCGACACCCATCATCAGAGTTACAGTCACCCATCAATGCGCATAAGAGCACCTGTCACCCATTAGTACCCCTAAGAGCACCCATTGACAGTCTACCTGTCGCCCATCAGTGATCATCAGCAGAGCACCTGTCGCCCATCAGTGACCATCAGCAGTGCACCTGTCACACATCGCCTGTTGCACATCAGTGCCACCGTCTGCAGTATACCCGTCACACAGCTGCCATCACCAGAGTAACCGTTAAACAGCCATCATCAGCAGAGCACCCGTCCTACAGTCACCCATCACCAGAGTATGCATCACACAGCCACTATTAGCGGTCTACCATTCCCAGTGTCACCAGAGCCAACCATGTCCAAAAACGTTTACACCAGTGAGGAGGTAAATCAGATCCATAGCATTACTGATTAGAGCAACGGGGAGTACTCACAGTCAGATTCCGATTCGGTGTACAAACCCGTCAAAAGCAGTGGATCGGAAACCAAATCTGAGGTAGAAAGGGTCCTTCCTAAAAGGATATGACACTCTAAAAACCAGGCAGCCAGCAGAAGCACCATACACCCCATTGGTCAATCAGCAAACGCCAATGGCACTAGACCCCAGGATGAAAGGCCCAGGCCCAGTGCCAGCACTGGAGTATTACATCCCCCAAGTACCAGCACTGGAGTATCACATCCCCAAGAATCAAGGCCCATACATACCCCCCAGAAGCTTTTGCCAACCCAATATGGCTGCCTTCCAGGTCGGGATCAGCAAGTTTTTCCCCTTTCACCGCAAAGCCAGGTGTGCAGGCCAATACTAAAAAATTTTCAGAAAGTGATTTTTACATTTATTTCAGTTTACTCAAATTTATTGTGGACTAGACAAATCTTTTTGCCCAACAGTATATTGATTTTAACTGTTTCTTCTGCATTGCCTGATTATCTTTCATTTTATTGCCCAAGCTACTGCCTAGAAGGTCTGTGGAATATCGTACATGGGTGCGCTAGTTATTTCAATACAAAATATAATTTTATATTCTCTTTTTAACCAACTGATGGTGCTACAGACTTCTTTTCATATATTGCCTATGATATCTTCATGTGCTTTCAGTATTTTTTTTTTATAGAGATCTATAACTGAAGCAAACATGCAAACCTACAGTTGAATAATTTAGACCAGTGGCTCCTCTATCTCCCTATTCTGTTCAGAGGTAGCCATTTAAATTTTCAATCAGGGATAGTTGTTTAAATTGCCAGTGAGAGAGAGAGAAAGTCTGAAAGCAAACAGCTTCTGATATGCTATCTCTTAAGATAAGCCACAATGTTTTGTGGATTTTGTAAAAAAATAAAAAATATAAAAATCCAAGTAAATAGATGCAAAACATCAGTTTACAAACCTACAAACTCAGAAAAAGTAAACTAACCACCTATCAAAACCACTATACATTCCCCTTAAAGCTTTGGCAACACACAAATTTGAGTACAATCCAGCCTCCAAATGAATAGATTGATACTGATTTTACTGTCTTCTTTAGGTTTTACCTAAAATCTTTATATAACACATCAAGAAAATATAGCACAGTAAATACAAAAATAATTTTCAGGCACACACTACAGTAATAATTCAAAATGTTTTTCTTTATTGAAATGTGGTTACATTTGGAATTAAAATTAGCACAGTCACTAGTACAAGTGCAGAACATAAAAAAATATTATTTTTTTTGTTCCAAACAATTTTTTTGGAAACAATACAGGTTTACAGGTGCAAAAAATAAAAAAAAACAACATAGGTATGAGAAGGGTATGAGTAATCAATCTATGCAAACGTAGTGATAATCTTTGGTATGCTGCATAACCATCAATTGTGTGTCATATGATTGCAACCTCTAGTGGCAATTAGGCGATTACACTGTAGAGAATGCTTATACATACATTGAACCTGAATAATTTCAGTGTCATTAGAATACAGCAAGGTGTATCAGTCAATATGATGCAAATTATAACCTTTACGTGTCAAATGCATACTAAATAGGAAAGGAGTACAAAAATCTGTATATCTATCATTATAACTGAATATTAAACATTTTAGATATAAAGTTATGAAATCATCATTACATTGGAATGACCATTTTAGGAATAATATTCGGATAATCTGATTTACAGGTTACTAGAATATGAATTATTCTACACAAGAAAAGCTAGGAATTCTTAAACATAAAAACAAAACAACTCCAGTATTACAATTGTAAATTCTCTTGGAATTGTGATTCCTCCACCATAGTAAAGAATTATAGGATTATGCCTCCTGAATTTGCTTTCTCTTATTCTTCGAACATTTGCCCAGGCAATTCAGAGTTCTCCGGTAAAGGGAGCAATTTTCCTTTGGAGAAAAATATAAAATTAATAAGGGTTAGTAGAATGGTCTACTTCTAAAATCAATGAACATATGGATTACAAAGGCCATGTGAGACTCTAGTTGGAATTATAAAAGTCACTCTTGGATTCTGTATCATTTAGGACCATGAATGGATCCATCATGTGGCACATCTTCTCAATGTGTTCTACCTTGCTGGACATCTCATTATACTTCATCTCCATCTTTTCCAGAAGAGTTGATACAGAGGCAAAATCTTCTTTCTTCAGCATGGAGTTGCTTCTAAGAAGACCATTTTCTTGCACAATTTGTTTTATATTGCCAGTTAAAAACATATCTTGTGTCACATTTTTCTCCATCTCCCTCTTCCAATCATTTAAATCTTGAATCTTGTTCCAAGTAGCAGGCATATCCAAGTTTAGCTGCTCTTGGAAACTTCTCAGCTTCTCTTTCTTTTTCCCAGCTGCTTCATTTAATGTTTTCATGCAATGACCTCTGTGGTCTTCACTTATACAGCAAGAGACACAAATCAGGCAAGAATCATCTATACAAAAATACTCAAGGATTTTCCCATGAATGGAACATTTTCTGGCTTCCAATGGCTCTGTGGGTTCCAGCAAGACATAATCTGGGGGAGAGCAGTGCATGCTCAAGTGGTCATCACATAGAAAAGATTTGCATAAGAGACATCTTTTGACTGCTGACATGGTAGCATCAGTGCAGTATGTACAATCACTTTTGTCAGCTTTGGAGTCAGACTGACTTGATCGGTAACATTCTGCTATTTCAGAAAGATCCAGGTTCTTTTTTAAATCAGGTCTCTTCTTGAACCTCAGCCTACACTGAGGACAGGTGGCTTCTCCTTCAAACTGTTCATTCCATGTTCTGGTAATGCAGTTTATGCAGTAACTGTGACCACACGATAGTGTTACTGGATCTGTATAAATGTCTATACAGATTGAACAGGTTATGGCATGTCTTGCATTATTTGCAATCCTAAGAAAAAGAAAAAAAAATACATGGCTGAATCAGTTTGCTTTGCTCATTATTAAAATTAATACATTACACATCAGATTATGTAGAGTAGCCCTTCCTTAAATGTATAGTTTACCTTTACAAAAAATAATAAATGCACATTTTTTTGCAGGTAATCGTGCAGATCATGGGTAGAATGCCAGGCTCCTGCAGACTGTCTGTGTAGTGGTCTGCCTGTACCTCCGATACGGGTAGGCAGTTACTGAATGACACGAAGCTCAATGTACTAACTAGAGTGCTCATCAGCGCCCTGGTAGTTCATTGAGAAATACAAGCCGTCAGCCGCAAAGGATGATGGTAGTTGTAGTTTATTGATTCACAGGGATCTTTTTGAATTGTGACAGTGGGTTCGGGGAGAAGATCCCCAGCCCGCTGTCATAGGGAGGGAAGGGGGGGTCGGGGGTAGAGTAGGCAGATGCTGAACATGTTACATGTTACCCTAAATATGGGTATAATATGTAACATTTTCAGAAAGGTGACCTTATCCTTTAAATACTTCAAGAGGGATCTCTTCTTGAACCAACTTCCTGTTCAGCTCTGAGATGCCACGTGTCTGAATGGCAAGAAACACCAAGGAATCCAATATGAGATGTGAAAAAGGGTGTCATACTGTAATTCCACCATGTCCACCAATAATTATGGCACTATAGCTCACTTTGCATTGTTCACATTAGGGATGAGCTTACAATTTGGTTTGAGTCTGAATTTTGCTTGTTCATTCATTTCTGAGTATTTGTACAAGATAGGTTTGATCTGGATTATAGACAACTATAGATTTATAACAGCAACCTTAGTAGTATCACGTGTAGAAATACAGTATCGCATAATGTTTTTATTGGTTGCATATCTTTTAATTTGTAATATTTTAATTAAAGGTTAATATGTATATACTTTTTTTAGGGGGTGTGAGTTTTATTTATATGCAGTCTTTAATTTGAAGAGTGTACTTTTTTTAATCACTTCAGCTTTGGAAGATTTTTTTCGCTTTCTGATCAGGCCATTTTTTGCTATTCGGCACTGTGCTACTTTAACTGACAATTGCTCAGTGATGCAACACTGTACCCATAGGAAATTTGTATCATTTTTTTTTCACACAAATATAGCTTTTTTTTTTGTGGTGTTTGATCACCACTGGGATTTTTTTTTTATTAAATAAAATGAGAAATGACCGAAAACTTTTTACTTTCTGCTTTAAAACATATCCAATATATATATTTTTATCTAGTTTTTCTTTCATTTCGGCAATTTTTTTACTACATCATGGGTCCCTTAAGCTTTTTAGCCAGACCACAGAGTGTAAGTACACCTGTAGTTATAGTACATTTTAAATACTGAAGTATTAATTTGTGTCTACCTCTTTAAATTGTGATGTAATAATTATATTGTATCCAACATGATATGGATTATTTTTATTGTATTTATTTTAAATCATATATTATGACATATTGTTTATTATTTCATTATTTTTTTATTTGTATTTTTACCTCATGTGGTTAGTATGGCTGAGACTAATGATCGGTGAACTACAAGACTCATTAATTTTACTTAATTATTATGTATTCAGTTTAGGATGATGTTTTTGCAATGATTTTTGCTCAGAATGCTACGTCTGATTGTGATGTCACATCCAACATGCATTCCACACCAACCAGACCAGTGTTAATTTTGGCAGCAAAATTTTTTTGTTTTAGTCTTAGGACTAAAATGGCATTTTAGTTTTAGTCCCATTTTAGTCTTCTGCAATTGTTTTAGTTTTAGTCGTATTTAGTTGACTAACTCTCTAGTACATTTTAGTCGACTAAAATGTCCTACGTTTTAGTCGACTAAAATCTCCAGTCCATTTTAATCGACTAAAACTCATTTTAGTCGTCTAAAATCTAATGGGTGTAATTAAATTGTAATGCATTAGTTATCCTTTCTCTACAATTTCCAAACTCATTATATACGGCTGGAGTGAAAAATCAAATGTTATTATTTATGGTATTGAGGTATGAACATGCACTACAGACCAGTGTTAATTTTGAAGTCAAATTTCAAAATGTTTTAGTCGATTTAGTCAACGAAATTAACACTGCCTGTGACTCCAAGTGCAGCTTTATAGTGGGACAACAGCCTAATCCACCTGGTGGACCAGTACCGGGACTTACAGAAGGAGACCTTCCTTTTGTAAATACACCTTTGCTTTCACTTCATAATGTGAGTGCAAGCTTTTTAGTCCAATACATTTTCTTTTAACTTCCTACTTTTAGGTGGCGCTTGTCCTTTTCCCTTCTTGTTTTGTACCTTCTCTTAGAGTTGCTTCTGGCTCTTTGGATACAGCAGCCGCTGAGTGGGTATTCATCACTGATCAGTTTGGTCAGCATGAACTTACCATCTAGTGCCCTGTTTTAGGACTACCTTCCAGGACTTTGTACAACAGTGGACCCTGATAACCATTTTTCTCCCATTTTTCTCCCATTGTGCCAAATACAAATACACTCCTTTTGACACTTTTGACACTTTGTGTGAACTAACTGCCACTGAAATCACCAGTGACACTAATACAGTGATCAGTGCTAATACTATACACTGTAACTGTACTAATGACACTGGCTGGGAAGAGATGAACATCTTGGGGGTGATCAAGGGGATAAGTGTGCACCTAACAATGTATAATGTGTGTAATGTGTGCTGCTTTTTACTAAATATTGCTTTGTTTCTTCTTCTCTTTGTCAACACAGGGCACCGAGCTCGTCTCCTGTTGTTTGTCTGTGGCAGCGTCCCGTGCTCCAATCCTAATGCATATCGTCACGTGACTTCTTCAGAGGAGGTTCCTCTGAAGAAGTCACCTGACGTGACGATATGCATTAGGATTGGAGCACGGGACGCTGCCACAGACAAACAACAGGAGACGAGCTCGGCGCTCGTAGTTACTACACACTGCAGCATTGTTTTAAATGTAAGTTGATTGGACTTGTTTTATCAAATAAATATAAGTTTTATATGGGATCACGCTATGTGCGTCTCTTTCCCCCTCACACTGTACATCACTACTCTACCTGACGAACACTGAGGAGAGAGGCACGGGGACAAATTCCAGTTTCCAGGCACGGGGACAGATTCCAGATTGGTGATACCCCTGGAGGCATACGAGCTCGGCGCTCGTGGATTGATGCCCACACTCCCTTCATGAAAGTGAGTGCAACCTCCCCCCGTGTGTGTCTTGCCCCCCCCTCGACTGTGGTCATCGCAGAGTTATTTTACATGCTGTATACTTTTTATTTTTAGATTTCGCTTGGCATGTTCATCATTGTCACTACCTTATACACGGAACGTCTACACCTGCGGGTCATTTGCAACACAGGCTGTACACCTTACAGCTGTAAGGTAAGCAGCTTGCAAACACGGAGGTGTCCTCACTGAAGATCCCCCCTCCCTTCACGTTTGGAATTGTTTTGTGTTTCTCATTACGAGTTTTTGTTTTTGGACTGGATGATAGAACTAATATTCATGTTTGTCCTAGGGATTTGTCACTTGTAGTCCACTAGGATTTGGCACGTTTTTGCTAATGGGGCACTAGCCCACATGTATTTTTCTTGCATTATATATTTTTTTGCATTGTGTCATTATTTATCCTATTTGTGTTAGTATATGCAGTTTTGCTTTGCTATATTCAAGCAGTCACTGTTTCACAATTACCTTTATATATTAGGCTTTGTCTGCCTGTAACATTATAGTCATGTTGATCAGCTACGTTGCACTGCACTGCATCCTTACCATGTTCTTTTAGCATGTAGGATCCATTCATGCTTTGGCCCGTTTCTTTTTTAGTTCACTTTGCCACTTTAGTCATCTTTGTAGCTTCCCCCCCCCTTCATCACAGCGCAACTACCATCTTCCCCCACTTTTGTCTCATTTGTCCTGCTTTGGATCAGTACTTAGGTTTTGCAGCAGTGTCCTTTTAGCGTAGGCCCCCCCAACAGCGCAGGAGTTTCCACTTTCACATAATATGCAAGTTATTGTCATAAAAAGTGTTTGGGGACCCGGGTCCTGCCCCAGGAGACATGTATCAATGCAAAAAAAGTTTTAAAAACTGCTGTTTTTCCGGGAGCAGTGATCTTAAAGTGAAGGGAGAAAAGTGAAATATTCCTTTATATATCGTGCCTGGGGGGTGTCTATAGTATGCCTGTAAAGTGGAATTTCGGGTCCCAGTAGTATAGATGAAAATCATTGAGAAAGACGGCATGGGTCACCCCCCCCCCAGCCCATTACCAGGCCCTTTGGGTCTGGTATGGATATTAAGGGGAACCCCGCACCCAAATTAACAAAAAAAAAAAAAGGTGTGGGGCCCCCAGGCCCTATATACACTGAATAGCAGTATACAGGCGGCCCCCGGGTTACAAACAAGATAGGGACTGTCGGTTTGTTCTTAAGTTGAATCTGTTTGTAATTTGGAACAGGTACATTTTTCAAGTGTAGCTCCAGCCAAAAAATCTATTTTTAAGCTTTTTGGATAACAGGGAAAAGTTATCACCACTGTACACATTTGTTTTGCTGTCTGTGCCCCTGTTCAGAAAATTTCACCTCACTTTCTGTCCCAATGACAATTGGATTTTGAAAATTTTGGGTTATTAGGGAAACAAGGATTGGTGATAAAGCATCAGTGGGGAGACACCTTTTTCCCATATTAACTCTTACAGGAGAGAATTTTCCTTCCTAGGGGGGGATTTCCTCTCACTTCCTGTTGTCTCCCTTCATTTGTAAGTAGGAGTCCTTGTAAGTCGGATGTTTGAAAATAGGGAACCACCTGTATATACTATATGGCCTGCCCTATATACTCTGTGGAAAATTGGGCCTTAGGTGTTGGTAGTACCAGAACACAATAAGCCCTCACAGTTACTCTTGGTGGGCGCAGGAATGGGCCCTGCTGTGAAATATTGTATCAAGAATTATAATTACATGCCACTGTTAAACAGGGGCAGAAAAATTTGGCCTTTGGTGGTGGTGCCACAACAATGTAAGCCCTCACAGTTACTCTTGGTGGGCACTGGAACGGGCCCTGCTGTGAAATATTATATCAATATTGTCTGAAGAATTGTCTGAAGGCATCGGTCAGCCGGCCACCTTCTCCACCGCTCTTTCTGTGACTGAACGAAGCCTCAGCAACACGTTGTCCAGCATCAGGAAATTGTAACCTCCCAGGCTCTGGAAACGCATTGCACAAACCTTTCTGCAAGGCCTCCAGAAGATTTTTCATCCTCTGCTCCCTCTGCGAAGGCTGGATAAGTTCTGCAACCTTACCCTTGTCAAGAAGGGTTGCCAGCCAGTAATGATCCCTCTCCTTGATACCACGAATCCTAGGGTCCTTTCGCAGGCTTTTCAGGATCAGGGAGGCCATGCAGCGTAAGTTTGCAGAGGCATTCGATCCTGAGTCCTCTGGGTCACTAAGGATCACATGAGCCTCAACCACCTCCTCTCAGCCACGTACAACTCCATGGGTTTCTGGGGACTGAAAACGATCCCTTGAAGACTGCTGCTGATGCTGAGTGTTATCCTCCACCTCCATGCTGACACAATCCTCCTCCTCCTCTTCTTCTTCTTCCTGTGTGATTGGCGGGCCCGCAGGAATACTATCTGGATAAAGGGGGCCTTGAGAGGTAAGGAAGTCCTCCTCTTCCTCCCGCTGTTCTGCCTCAAGTGCCCTGTCCATTATTCCACGAAGCGTGTGCTCCAACAGGAAGACAAGAGGGACAGTATCACTGATGCATGCACTATCACTGCTCACCATCCTCGTGGCCTCCTCAAATAGTGACAGGACAGTGCATGCATCCTTGATCAGTAGCCACTGGCGTGGCGAAAAAAAGCCAAGCTCCCCTGACCCTGTCCTGGTGCCATACTCACACAAGTACTCATTGATGGCCCTCTGCTGCGTGTGCAGCCGCTGCAGCATTGCCAACATTGAGTTCCACCTGGTGGGCATGTCACAAATGAGGCGGTTCTTGGGCAGGTTGCATTCTCTTTGAATGTCAGCCAGCTGAGCACTGGCATTATATGACCAGAAGAAATGACCACAGACTTTTCTGGCCTGCCTCAGGAGATCCTGTAAGCCTGGGTACCTGCTCAAGAACCTCTGCACCACCAAATTCAGGATGTGAGCCAAACAGGGAATATGGGTCAAGTGTCCCTGTTGGAGGGCAGAGAGGAGGTTGGTGCCATTGTCACATACAACCATTCCTGGCTGAAGCTGGTGAGGCATCAAGCACCTCTGAGCCTGCCCCTGCAGAGCTGCCAGAATCTCTGCCCCAGTGTGGCTCCTGTCCACTATGCAGACCAACTCAAGCACTGCATGGCATCTTTTTGCCTGAGTGCTTGCGTAGCCCCTTGAATGCCTACAGAGCATCGCTGGTTCAGAGGACAAATCTGCAGAGGAAGAGGCCATAGAGGAAGAAGAAGAGGAGGGGAGGAGGAGAGAGCTGTGGCAGAATCACCACTACTAGACTACTAGCATTTTGGAGGCGTGGTGGAGGAACAAGCTCCAACAATACTGAACCCTGTCCTGCATCCTTCCCAGATGCCAGCAGAGTTACCCAGTGCACCGTTAAAGAAAGGTAATGTCCCTGTCCATGCCTGCTGGACCATGAGTCAGTGGTAATATGCACCTTACTGCTCACCGCCCTGTCCAACGAGGCCAAGATATTGCCTTCCACATGCTGGTAGAGAGTCGGAATGGCCTTCCGTGAAAAGAAATGGCGTTTGGGAACCTGCCACTGAGGTACCACATGTTCCACAAATTCACCAAAGGGGGCAGAGTCTACCAGCTGAAAAGGGAGCAGTTGCAGTGCTAGCAATTTGGCCAAGCTAGCATTAAGACACTAAGCATGTGGATGGCTGGGACCGAATTTCTTTCGATGGTTTAGCAACTGGGGTAGGGGAATTTGCCTGCTAAAATCGGATGTTGGTGTACCGCTAGCAGATTGGCCGCAAGTATTTGGGACACCTATTTCTATACATTCATTCCTCTCAGTGCAGGTTTCTGAGAGGACTGGAGGTATAGTGAGGTTGGAGATCCCAGTTGATGAGGAGCAAGGAGAGGTCCGCCTTGTTCTTTGATGTGGGTCTTTTAAGTGCTGTTGCCAACGGACTGCATGGGAGGTCGTCATATGTCTGGTCAAGCATGTGGTGCCCAAGCGGCTGCTGTTTTGGCCAAGCTTGATATGCTTCAGACATATGTTGCAAACAGCAAAGGTGCGATCTGCTGCACATGTGTCAAAAAAGGCCCACACCAAAGAACTTTTCAAAATATGCGGGGAGTCAGCAGCACCCTGAACCTGCTTAGCTCTGCGGTGTGATGCAATAGGGTGGCTGCCCTTAAGCTGCCCCCTGGAGGGCATCCTGCCTCATTGGAGATGTGCCTCCTCTTCCTCTCTTTTATCAGGCACCCATGTAGAGTCAGTGACCTCATCATCCCCTCCCTCCTCATTATTGGAGCAAACTTGGCAGTATGCTGCAGCTGGGGGAACATGACTGCCAGTTTCTTGACCTTCTTGGGCACCCCCTCTCTCTAGGCTCACGTTACTCCCTTCCTCAACCTGGGTACCATCATCTCAGCCTTCAAATTGCTGCGCATCCTCCTGCAGCATGTACCCGACACTGTGGTCGAATAGTTCAGGGGACTCCTCTGTGCATGATGGTGGAGCTAGGAAAGGAGTGACTGTTGACATGGAGCCGATAGAATAGGCCACTTTGGCAGCTGCATTGGCAGGCAAACTACTCTGAGCCTGGGTGACAGAGGATGAGGGGGATGAGGACGGCTTTGTTATCCATTCCACCAACTCTTCTGCATGTTGTGGCTCAGTAACAGGGCCAGCTGCAGAAAAAAAGGACAAGCGTGCCCCATGGCCACGTGCTGAGGATGCACCATGTCCACGACCAGCACTGTTGACTGTAGACATAGAGCCTGCTTGCCCTCTTTTAGTGGCCTGTGAGCTTCTCCTTGGTGGCCTTCTGGACATGCTGTAAATTTTGTTTAGCAAAACCACACTACACTGTATTGTGTACACCACCAGAAAAGTAGTAGCCACTGCACTATGGGTGCATGGTATTTTGTACACCAACAGAAGTGTAATAACTATGTGTGCACTGTATGTATTGTGTACACCACCAGAAAAGTAGTAGCAAGTACACTATGGGTGCACGGTACTGTGTACACCAACAGAAGTGTAATAACAACTATGGGTGTACTGTATGTATTGTGTACACCACCAGAAAAGTAGTAGCAACTGCACTATGGGTGCACGGTACTGTGTACATCAACAGAAGTGTAATAACAACTATGGGTGTACTGTATTGTGTACACCACCAGAAAATTAGTAGCAACTGCACAATGGGTGTACGGTACACTGCCTGAAGTATTTTAGAAAAAGTACACCAGGAATGGCCTGCAGTCAGATATAGCTAAACTGGATGGAGTGGATATATATATACGAGACTGGCTGTGTGTATATATATATATATATATATATATATATATATATATATATATATATATATATTAAATACACTGCAGCTAACTGAATAACCTGCCTGCCTGCTCAATCTAAATGACACACTTGCTCCATCCACACAAACAACACACTACACGGGGCCGACGTGCAGGCAGCCTTATATAGTGTGGGGCGTGGACTTAGTCCCTCTGAGCCATGATTGGCCAAAGGCACCCTGCCTTTGGCCAATTATGGCTCTCTTAGCTGAGGGTGCTGGAATTGGCCAAAGCATGCAGGTCATGGTGCATGCTTTGGCCAATCATCATACAGCATTGCACTGCACTCCCGCAGTGCATTATGGGGTGCTCCAATTTGGTGCGAACACCCCACAATGTTCGGTTTTTCGACGAACGGGCAAACAGCCAATGTTCGACCCAAACATAAAGCTCATCCCTAATTATTACCCTAAAATACCAGTCTGGAATGAAGGTATTATAGTGTTCCCATGTACCTTTGTTGGCCCATAGATTATAGATGTAACATGCTTATTAGAACTTGCTTCATATGTTTTCTCATAGGCCCGTTTGGCAATTATAGATATTGGAGATCAGTACTAGTGGAAACTGCAATCCTCACTTTATTATGTAAGTATTTTACAGATTACAATACACCTTTGTATCGAGGCCTATGCTTACACTGATATTTCATATATACTTTTTTCTTCTTTAGCTACTTTATGTGTCCCCACATCCTGGCATATGAGCCGTTTGCGGCCATTGTAGGGAGGCTCTCACGGGTCTACGAGTTCAGTGCTGCGGCTGTTTGGTTTCTGTGGTGCAAGCGAGTGCTTTCTCTATATATAGAACACAATATGTGTGTACATATGTATATTAATATTTTTCTTGTTTCTTTTGGTGTGTTTTCTAATAAATATATGCTCTTATTTGAATAGATATATTCAAGGTCCTGAAGAAGTGACTTCTTGGTCGTGAAACACGTCAAGCAGAATTCTTTTATACTAGGAGGACAAGTGGAATCCCTAACTGAGAGCAGTATACATGTGGATGTATAAATATGAACTGTCACACAGCATATGGTATCATATCCTCTAGGGCAAACCACATGGGGTCCTACCAATTTTAGATGATTTATGTGATGTCATTGTATGTATTGTGGAATATATTTTTAATGTAACTTAATAAATTGTTATACTTGTTATACGTGCCTCTAAAGTCCATTCATGTTTCCTTCATCCTTTTAAACTCTATCCAAAACTAAAAAATAAAATAAATAAACTGAGACCCAGTATTATGTTAATTACCTCATGCCCTTGTTACCTTCTACACTTGATACAGCAGAACTGGTTTCCAAAGCTCCTAAAATAAACAAATCATAAATATTATTATTATACAGGATTTTTATAGCGCCAACAGTTTATGCAGCGCTTTACAATATAAATATAAAAGTATTACATTTCTTCAACATTCACTGTTCATAGAACTACAACATTCACCACTTGGTTTAGTTTTGTGTTGGTAATACAACAATTGTACATCCACTGTGAAAGAACTGGGTGTATGTTGCCCAGCCCAGGTATATTCAGCAAGAAGAGAGAACCCCCATATCTGGATGGGACTTTAATGGCAACAGATCATCCAAATGTTCAGTAAAAAGTAAACATTTATTGGTACAATAAAGTAAAATAAAGTAACATTTCCAACACAATAATACATATGTAAAAATAAAAACATACAATTCCAGTTACATACTGATAGAATACATACACTATCTCACAAAAGTGAGTACACCCCTCACATTTTTGTAAATATTTTATTATACCTTTTGATGTAACAACACTGAACACTGACACTTTGCTACAATGTAAAGTAGTGAGTGTACAGCTTGTATAACAGTGTAAATTTGCTATCCCCTCAAAATAACTCAACACACAGCCATTAATGTCTAAACCGCTGGCAACAAAAGTGATTACACCTAAGTGAAAATGTCCAAATTAGGCCCAAAGTGTCAATATTTTGCGTGGCTACCATTATTTTCCAGCACTGCCTTAACCCTCTTGGGCATGGAGTTCACCAGAGCTTCACAGGTGGCCACTGGAGTCCTCTTCCACTCCTCCATGATGACATTATGGAGCTGGTGGATTTTAGAGACCTTGCGCTCCTCCACCCACCATTTGAGGATGACGCACAGATGCTCAATAGGGTTTAGGTATGGAGACTAGGGATGGGCTTTATGTTCGGGTCGAACATGAGTTTGACTCTAACATTGGCTGTTCGCCCATTCGCCGAACAGCGAACAAATTTGAAAGCCGCGGAACACCCTTTAAAAGTCTATGGGAGAAATCAAAAGTGTTAATTTTAAAGGCTTATATGCATGGTATTGTCATAAAAAGTGTTTGGGGACCTGGGTCCTGCCCCAGGGGACATGTATCAATGCAAAAAAAAGTTTTAAAAACGGCCGTTTTTTCGGGAGCAGTGATTATAATAATGCTTAAAGTGATACAATAAAAGCGTAATATTCCTTTAAATTTCATACCTGGGGGGTGTCTATAGTATGCCTGTAAAAGGGCACATGTTTCCAGTGTTTAGAACAGTCTGACAGAAAAATGACATTTCTAAAGGAAAAAAGTCATGTAAAACTACTATCGCTACTTTCACTACTACCTGGGGGGGTGTCTATAGTATGCCTGTAAAGGGGCGCATGTTTTTTCCGTGTTTAGAACAGTCTGACAGCAAAATTACATTTCTAAAGGAAAAAAAGTCATGTAAAAATACTATCGCTACTATCACTACTAACTACTGTAAAACTACTATCGCTAGCGCCGGCTATAATGAATTGTCGTTCCGGCAATACACATAAAAGTTCATTGATAAAAACGGCATGGGATTCCTCCACAGGGGAACCCCGAACCAAATTTTTTTTAAAAATGTGTGGGGGTCCCCCTAAATTCCATACCAGGCCCTTCAGGTCTGGTATGGATATTAAGGGGACCCCCGTGCCAAAATTAAAAAGAAAATGGCGTGGGGGTCCCCCTCAAAATTCATACCAGACCCTTATCCGAGCACGCAACCTGGCAGGAAAAGAGGGGGGATGAGAGAGCGCCCCCCTCCTGAATCGTACCAGGCCACATGCGCTCCTCCATGGGAGGAGGTAACAAGGGAGCTAGGGAGCAGGAGGTCCTGGGAGGAGCGGAGGGGACGATTTGGGCGATATCTGCAGATGAGGTTGGTGATGTCGATGGGGCGATGTTGTGAATGGCCTTGTATGTTATGGTTAGCATTTTGAATTTTACACGGTGGGGTAGTTGAAGCCAGTGAAGGAGCAGCAGTCACAGATCTATTAGTGAGGTGTATTAGTCTAGCAGCAGCATTCATAATAGACTGAAGGGGGGATAGCCTGCTTAAGGGTAGGCCATTAAGGAGAGAGTTGCAGTAGCCGAGGCGGGAAATAATCAAGGAGTGAATAAGTTGCTTTGTGGTGTCATTAGTCAGGAAGGGTTGAATTCTGGAGATGTTGCAGAGGTTAAGGCGGCAGGATTTAGCCAGTGATTGGATATGGGGCTGAAGGAGAGGTCAGAGTCAAGGATTACACCCAGGACCGTGGCATGTGTGGAGGGACCAATGGTTGTGTGGTTGATATTAATGGTGAAGTCGCAGGAAATATAACAAGCTCAGTTTTAGAAAGATTAAGTTTGAGGAAGTGGTGTGACATCCATACCGATATGTCATTCAGTAAGTTTGAGATCCGTGAGGAGATAGAGGGGGTGAGTTGAGGAGTGGAGAGATAGATCTGTGTGTCATCGGTATAGAGGTGGTATTGGAAGCCATTGGAGGTTATCAACTGGCCCAGGGAAGAGGTATAGAGTGAGAATAGAGGAGACCCAAGGACAGAGCCTTGGGGTACCCCAACAGAAAGAGGAAGGGGAGCGGAGGAGATGGAGTTGTAAGTGACACTGAAAGTGCGCTGAGATAGGTAGGAGGAGAACCAGGATAATGCAGAATCACGAAGGCCAAGGGAGTGTAATTTGCTGAGGAGGAGCAGGTGGTCAACTGTGTCAAAGGCAGCAGAGAGGTCTAAAAGTATGAGTATGGAGTAGTGGCCATTGGTTTTAGCAGTTATTAGGTCATTGGTGAGTTTTAGTAGGGCCGTTTCAGTAGAATGTGTTGGGCGGAAGCGAGACTGTAGGGGGTCGAGAAGGTTGTTGTCCGTGAAGTAGCGACTCATTTGGTCATGAACAAGGCGTTTGATGAGCTTGGAGGCAAACGGGAGCAGGGAGATGGGTCTTAAGTTATTCAAACAGGTGGGGTCTAGTGAGGGTTTTTTGAGTATGGGCGTAACCAGTGCATGTTTGAGCAAGGAAGGAAAGGTGCCGGAGGAGAGGGAGAGGTTGAAGATGTGGGTTAGGGAGTTGAGGATAGAGTGGGAAGGTGGTCGCAGTAATTGAGAGGGGACAGGGGACAGGTAGTGAGGTGGGCCATGGAGAGAAGTTTATCAATTCATCTGTGGTAACTGGGCAAAAGGAGGAGAGTATTGAGTGTGGTGTTGGACCTGATATGTTGGGTAGGGGAGGAATTCGAATGCTGGATATCTCCTTGCGAATTGTGTCGATTTTGCTATTGAAGGGGTTGGTAATCTGTTGAGCGGTAAGCAAGTTGGTGGGTGGGGGCAGTGGGGGGTGAAGTAAGGACTTAAGGGTAGAAAAGAGTCAACCAGGTTTGGTTGAGAGGGTTTTGATGAGAGTGTTGTAATAGGTTTGTTTAGCAGTGTGATGAGGCAGGAGTTGTATTTGAGAAGGGCAGATTTGTAGAGGGTAAAGTCTTGCAGGGATTTTTATTTACGCCATGCTCACTCAAGAGCACGGCTGTGTCTCTTGAAACTTCTGGTGTAGTCTGTTTGACAGGGTTGTGCCAGATGGGGCCTGGTTCTGCGTGTAGAAAGAGGAGCAAGTACGTCTAGGGAGGATGACAACATGGTGTTGTAGATGGAAGTGGTTAGGTCTGGGCAGGACAGGGGTGCGATTTTGTCATAAAGGGCATCAGTAGCAGAGTGAAGAAGGGAAGGGTTGAGATTGCAAAGGTTCCTGCGTGTAGTGGTTTGTGGGTTGGCAGCATGGGATGTAGGAGACAAGGAGAGTGTGAAACGGATAAGGTTGTGATCAGAGAGAGGAAAGGGTGTGTTAGAGAGATTGCAGGGAGTGCAGCGATGGGAGAATACACTGTCGAGAGTGTTGCCGTTGGAGTGAGTGGTGGTTTGTGTCCATTGTGTTAGGTTAAAAAAGGAGGCTAGGTTGAGTAGTTTAGAAGTGGTAGCATTATTAACATTGATTGGAATGTTAAAGTCACCTAGGATGATGGCAGGCACTTCAGATGAGAGAAAATAGGGTAGCCATGCAGAGAAGTCATCCAGAAAGCGTGACACTGGTCCAGGAGGTCGATAAATGACTGCGACCCTCAGATAAGCTGGAGAGAAAAGATGAATGCAGTGCATTTCGAAAGAGCAGGGGGAAAGAGAGGGAGGTGTAGGAAGTACCTGGAAGGTGCATTGTGGGGAGAGGAAAAGTCCGACACCACCTCCTTTTCGTCCACTGGGTCTGGTGGAGTGAGTCCAGAGAAGGCCACAGTGGAACAGGGCAGCTGGAGAGGTAGTGTCAAATTCCTGGAGCCAGGTTTCAGTTATAGCAAATAGATCAAGGGATTTGGAGAGGAAAAGATCATTGACAGAAACGAGTTTGTTGAAGACTGAGCGGGCATTCCAGAGGGCACATGAAAGAGGGGGGCTGACTTGTGGAATCAGGGGAATTGGGATGAGAAGGTTGAAATTACGACTACTGTTGGAGGAGGTAGTTGGCCAATCTTGGTGTTGGGAATTGGGTGTGGGAGGGCCAGGGTTTGGTGCGATGTCCCCAGACATTAAGAGTAGTAGGAGGGTGAGGGTGGTAAGGCGGGAGTGGGATTTATAGGAGGGCAGATGCTGTGGTGGAATGGACGTGGTGATACTGTGTGGGCTTAGAATGAGCAGGAGGTGGTAAGTGGAGTAACAATGAGTGGGCAGAAGAGAGGGAGATATGTAAAGGTTGTAAAGGCTTTCCCCATGTTGTCAGAGGGGGGCGGGGTCACCCAGTTACATAAACGGGTGACCCCGCCTCCCTCTGACAACACGGGGAAAGCCACAGGGAAGTCCCCGTGAAGTCTCCGTGCGTCAGAAGAGTCAGAAGAACCAAAGCGTCACATGGTGGAAGACTCCCACTGAGGCGGATCGTGCGGACGGAGCGGAGAAGAAGCCGGAGGAAATGCAGGACAAGAAAAGGGGAGAAAGAAGAAGATGGAGAAGAAGAAGAACACCGAAGGAAGACCAGAAGTAAGAAGATGGAAGAAGAAGAAATTAATAAAGGACTTGTCAAAAACCGTCTCTTGTGTTTTTTAACCTTTTTGACACTTGTTTGTGAAATGGTAGGGGTACATTTGTATCCCATTACCAATTCACACAGGGGGGGCGGGATCTGGGGGTCCCCTTGTTAAAGGGGGCTTCCAGATTCTGATTTGAGGCTCATTACAAATCGATATCTGGTAAGCAGATTGAGACAAACCTGGGTGCTGAGTGTTTTCTTTCTTCTGACACATTGGAAGTGGTGAAATTAATTTCCTTTTTACCTTATGGGCTTCACTATTTTTGCCACCTTGTTTTTTCTTTGCATGTTTATGAGTAATGCTGAACTGCTGAGGAGTGACAACCTGTGACTTTAGCCCTGTCTCTGGAAATCTTTCATATGGTGGCTACATGTCATTTGAATACTGAATCCTCTGACCACGTGTGACCCCATGGAGAATGACACCTGCACTTCCTGTGATGGTTGAATTGAGGCTCATTACAAATCAATATCTGGTAAGCAGACTGAGACACACTTGGGTGTTGGGTGTTTTCTTTCTCCTGACACATTGGAAGTGGTGAAAGGTTCTTCGTTATTTGCTCATCTTCACTGAATGAACTGTTCATTTACATTAGCGCTGAATTTTGGACTATATGTCACAGTACATGTTGGCATTCAGGGTTCCTTCAATGAACTGTAGCTCCACAGTGCCAGTAGCACTCATGCAGCCCCAGACCATGACACTTTCACCACCATGCTTGACTGTAGGCAAGACACACTTGTCTTTGTACTCCTCACCTGGTTGCCCCCACACACGCTTGACACCATCTTAACCAAATAAGTTTATCTTGGTCTCATCAGACCACAGGACATGGTTCCAGTAATCCATGTCTTTAGTCAGCTTGTCTTCAGCAAACTATCTACGGGCTTCATGTGCATCATCTTTAGAAGAAGCTTCCTTCTGGGACGACAGCCATGCAGACTAATTTGATGAAGTGTGCCGCATATGGTCTGAGCACTGACAGGCTGACCCCCCACCCCTTCAACCTCTGCAGCAATGCTGGCAGCACTCATATGTCTATTTCCCAAAGACAACCTCTGGATATGATGCTTAGCATGTGCACTCAACTTCTTTGGTCGACCATGATGAGGCCTGTTCTAAATGGGACCTGTCCTGTTAAACCGCTGTATGGCCTTGGCTACCATGCTGCAGCTCAGTTTTAGGGTCTTGGCAATCTTCTTATAGCCTAGGCCATCTTTATGTAGAGCAACAATTCTTTTTTTCAGATCCTCAGAGAGCTCTTTGCCATGATGTGCCATGTTGAACTTCCAGTGACCAGTATGAGAGAGTGAAAGTGATAACACCAAATTTAATACAACTGCTCCCCATTCACACCTGAGACCTTGTAACACCAACGAGTCACAGGACACCGGGGAGGGAAAATGGCTAATTGGGCCCAATTTGGACATTTTTTACTTAGGGGTGTATTCACTTTTGTTGCCAGCGGTTTAGACATTAATGGCTGTGTGTTGAGTTATTTTGAGGGGACAGCAAATTTACACTGTTATACAAGCTGTACACTCACTACTTTACATTGTAGCCAAGTGTCATTTCTTCAGAGTTGTCACATGAACAGATATAATAAAATATTTACAAAAATGTGAGGGGGGTACTCACTTTTGTGAGATACTGTATGTGAATCACATGTTGTCTCCGCTCCACTAGTGGAGTGAAGACAACATGTGATTCACATATGAATTCTGCCACTATACCAACTAGGGATGAGTTTCGAGTTTGAGTCGAACATTGCCTGTTTGATTGTTCGGCGAATTGCGAACGTTATGGGCCGTTTGCACCAAATTCGAGTGGCGTGTCATGGCCCATAATTCACTGCGGCATCGCAGTGCATTGCTGGCTGATGATTGGCCAAGCATGCACTATGACCCGCATGCTTGGCCAATCACAGTGCCGTCTGTACAGAGAGCCGTAATTGGCCAAAGCCAGAGTGACTTTGGCCAATTATGGCTCAGAGGGTTTAGTACTCGCCCCACACTATATAAGGTCGCCTGCGTGATGGCCTTGTGTAATGTGTTGTGGCGGCGGAGAGAGATAGACAGAGAGACAGTGTCATTTGATTTAAGTCAGATTAGTTAGAGTAGGCAGGCGAGTCAGTTAGCTGCACTTACAGTGTATTGTGTATATATATATATATATGCAACCTAAGTGTTGTGTATATATATATATATATATATATATATATATATATATATATATACACACACACTCACTACACTGTATTCAGTTTAGCTAGATCCGTTCCTTTTATTCTCTTCCTAATATACTGACAGGCAGGCAGGTGTTTTTACAGTATTTACAGCATTTACAGTTAGTGTACTGTGTCCTTTGCACAGTGTGCACCTAAAGCTACTTGAAGAAAATTGCTGGTGTTCTTCTGATCCTATTAGTACCACAGGCAGGCAGCTGCAGTATATACAGTTAGTGTACTGTGTCCTCTGCGCAGTGTGCACCTAAAGCTACCTGAAGACAATTGCTGGTGTTCTGATCCTATTAATACCACAGGCAGGCAGCTGCAGTATTTACAGTTATAGGGCGTACACACGGTCGGACTTTGTTCAGACATTCCGACAACAAAATCCTAGGATTTTTTCCGACGGATGTTGGCTCAAACTTGTTTTGCCTACACACGGTCGCACAAAGTTGTCGGAATTTCCGATCGCCAACCACGCGGTCACGTACACCACGTACGACGAGACTAGAAAAGGCCGGTTCAGAACCAAGCGCGGCACCCTTTGGGCTCCTTTTGCTAATCTTGTGTTAGTAAAAGTTTAGTGAGAGACGATTCGCGCTTTTTCAGACTCGTGGCTTTCAGATCGTTTTCTGCCGTTCAGTTTGTGCTTGTGGGTTTGTATCTGCTCTTCAGTGCATGCAGCAAGTTCCGCGTGACTTTAATTAGTCATTGTATTCTTGTTCGTTCGTTACTGTTTTTCAGGTCGCTCTTCACAGGCCTTGCTGTTCTTCAGTGCGTTCTGTTACTTCGTTCTGAGCAGCCGACCGTTTTCTAGCCATGTTTCGTATACGTACTCCTCGTAGAGTTCGTGCTGTGCGGGGGCTTGGTGTTTGGGTCCTGACCTTGACACAAGTCCAGTCCATGAACAGGGTGGGGAGGAGTTCATGGACCAAAAATTGGTTGCTTCAGCGTGACCAGTTCTCTCATATGCCTTTGCTCCGTGAGATCCGTGAGAATAATCCTGATGATTTCAGGAACTTTCTCAGGATGACGGACCCCGTGTTTCACCGTTTGTTGGCTTCGCTGACCCCCTATATCAGCAGGCAGGATACCTGCATGAGGCAAGCCATCACTCCGGAGCAGAGGTTGGTCGCTACCCTGCGGTATTTGGCGACAGGGAGAAGTCTGCAGGACTTAAAGTTCTCGACAGGCATCTCCCCCCAGGCTCTGGGGATCATTATCCCAGAGACCTGTTCTGCCATCATACAGCTCCTGCAGAAGGAGTATATGAAGGTAAGATTTGTATCTTTTAATATCACATTTTATTGTATTGAATGTTTGCTAATATATTGTATTTCTTTCCTCATTCCCTAATTACCATGATTGTAATATACTGTGAATGTCCCCTTTGTCCTCATGCATGCTGGATTTTTATGTAATTATTTTAGGTCCTTCATACATATTTGCCCTTAAATAACCTCCCCAGCATGGTGTCTCTTGGCCTATATTCACCTCATGTAGTCACTTAACAATGTATTTTTTCTGCTCCATAGTAGTGCTTTACCCCAAACACCCCCTAAAATGTTTTGAAATGTTATTTTTGCTTTAAATTCAGGCAGAGTGCCAGAGGCTTTTTTTTTGTGGTGTCCCCAAATAATTTTTAGTAACCCTCCCTCCCCCAACTGCTAAGTCAGCTGATCCCAATTCTCTATCTATCCTCAATCATCTATCTGCTGACTTTGCCAAACCCATACACACTATACCCATCTCTTTTGTGGTCATATTTATGGATGAATTCCCCAAAGCATGTAGTGCAAGGGCCTGCCTGTATACTTTCAAATGGTAATGTTTAAAGTTTTGGGATCCTATTATTATCTTGATAGGTAATAGCAGAATGTCCAAATGTCCTCAAATGTGTACAGTGTGTATTTCTATCTTTGTATTATGACACTTCTTACCTGTCCAGTGGACTGCCAATAGTGTAACTAAGGAGGGGCTGTTCCAAGTAATACACATTATTTAGGCATTCATCTCTCAATGAAGTGAAGAGGGTTACCTGTCCAAGATTTCCACACACCCCCTATAATGTTAGAAATGGCCCATGAGAGGGGGGGAGGGGGAATATGATAGGTGTACCTTATACTTTGGCGTTGTTAAATTCCCCTTAATAAATGCTATCTGGAGGTTGCCCCATAATGTTTGTGTCTAATCTGCTTGCCAAGTTTCAGAGTAAAAATAGTAATGTTTTTTGTTTTTTCCTCAACAGTTTCCTTCCACGCCACAGGAATGGCAGACTGTCGCCTCCCACTTTGCCGAGTGGTGGGACTTTCCTAACTGCGGAGGGGCAATTGATGGGAAACACGTCCACATCGTCCCACCACCCAACTCGGGGTCGTACTATTATAATTACAAGGGGTTCAATAGTATAGTGATGTTGGCGGTGGTGTCGGCTAATTACGACTTCTTGTATGTGGACATGGGGAAGAATGGCCGGATGTCCGATGGTGGAGTCATCGCCCAGATGGAGTTCTACAGGCGTCTCCAGAATGGCAGCTTGGACTTGCCAGCTTCAGAGAACAATGTGGAAGGAATCCCATTTGTGTTCGTTGCTGATGAAGCGTTTGCGCTGCGGGACCACCTGATGCGGTCATTCCCAATGAGGACCCTCACCCCGGAACAGAGGGTTTTTAATTACCGGCTGGCCAGAGCCCGAAGAGTGGTGGAGAACACATTTGGAATCCTGGCCAGCCGGTTCCGCCTATTTATGACACCCATCCATATGGCGGAGTATAAACTGAACCATATTATACTTGTGTGCTGTGTTCTCCATAACTTTTTAAGGAAACATTCGGCCAACTATGCTGGCTCAGTTGGGCCTGAGGCCGGAATGATACATCAAACCACACTGACGGCGCTTGAAAGTGGCCGTCCTGGCTTGCCCTCCCTGAGTGCCCATGATGTCCAGTTACGCTACCTGGAGTTCTTTGCGGGTAGGGGGGCTATCCATATGCCAGACAATCTGTGAAGCCTTTTTATAATAAAAAAAAAAGAAATTCTTTGTGGACATTTACTGCTTGTGTTTGTTTTAGCTGACCCTGACAGAAATGTGTTGAGTCCAGAAAATGTCGTGATTGTGTAACCTTATTATACAAAGCACTGTTGGCTGTTATTTACTAAATGCAAAAACACATTTCACTACAAGTGCACTTGCAACTGCACTGAAACTGCACTTGTAGTGCAAAGAGGATTTGCCCTTAGGAAATAACCCCCATTTTTGCTGAAAACAGCAATTACATCACCCCAAAAGTGTTGTAGTGTTGAGACAATAATCCACACATTCTTGAGTAACCAACTTTTTTATACCTGCACAATCACATGTGCATTTACCAAAGGTTTTTAAAACAAACCAACATGTTTGTTGTATAACAATTTTTGGAGTAGCATTATCAAAAATCGAAATGTCCATTTAAGATAAAACAGGCCTGTGTAAAACCAACAAGAAAGACAAAAAACTTGAACTTACAAAGTTCACAATAGGTAAAACCTGAAGGCTATATCAGACATCAGTATTTAGAAACTGGGTTTGATATAGCGTTCAGATGGGGGGAAATCACCCCTGGAAAAGCCAAATTTGGAAGATGCACACCAATTTACGAATGTCAACATGTGCTAGCTGCCATCAGGGGGGATCAAGGGACGTGTTTTGGGGGAGCAAGCCCTTCCTCACCCCTACTTTATAATTGAGGAAGGTGTTGCACCCCCAAAACGCGTCCATTGATCTCCCGTGATGGCAGATAGCACATGTTGGCACACTGTGTGCATCCTCCAAATTTGGCTTTTCAAAACATTGCAAAAAGTTTTAAAAGATTGGACCACAATCCAAAAAGTGATTTTGTGGGGTTTTAAATTCGCCCCAAAACATCAATGATGTTATTATTTTTTTTAATCACATCATTGATTTTTTGCTGTATGTTTTGCAGTTCTACATTACACCCCATGATCTCCCCGATCAGGATCTGGGCACTTTCTGATGTGAAAGGATCTGGATCACGATCACCTAAAAAGAGAGAAACAAAACAAAAACAGGTATCAAAAATCTGCCACCATCCATTTCTTACCTGAGTCTGTGGTTGCAGACACTCACCTGTTGTGGTGCCAATCTCCACCACATCTTCTTCTTCCTCCTGCTCAGCTTGGGTTGGTGTTATTTCCCCTTCTTCCATAGGTGGGGGGTCTGTGGTCTCCTCGGATGAGGGGTGTCCTCCGAGTCTTTTCTCCCCTATGTAAAACAAAAATGGTATAATTAGCACACAGATATTTGATGGCAGAACTATAAATAGGAAACATTGCTTGGAAGTGGGGTACAATTGTCAATTTTAGCCGAGTTCCAAGATGTCTTTTTTTTATTGCCCTTTGTCAAGCTGCAATATTTTACCTGTTTAGTACAAGCTTCACAGATGGAGACCCCCTATAGTATACACTGGAGCACCTGTGTGGCCCCCCTAATAAAAATGGTGTTCTGGGGTCCCACACTAGTGCTCCAGTGTCCAGATGTGAAAACAGCTGCTCAGTGTCCTCTCCTTACACAGAATCTAGTTTGCATTTCATTCGAGTAACAAACCCATCTACACAAACAAATATTTGGCATCCAAGTAGGCCCAAAAAAAATGTGGGAAAATGCATATGGCCTAAACAATGATGTTTTAGAGGCCGAAAGAAAAATGTTTGATACGAACGAATAATGGGCCCATGAACATTAAAGTTGCCCTTTTAAACGTTACAATTAAGAAAAGCATATGGAGCAGCACGAACGGAATAAAGACAGAAAGAATAGGAACACAGCACAACTACTTACTTTTTTGCAGCACTCTCCGGATCTTTCGGTACTGCTCTGGCTCTCTTAATTTCAGGTCCGACCACCGCTTCCTGAGCTGATCTTTCGATCATCGTACCCCAAAATTCTTGTGCAGACTTTTGATCACTTTCACCATGATCTTGGCCTTTCTGATATTGGGGTTGGGGTAAGGCCCATACTTTCCGTCATAGTTGGACTTCTTCATGATGTCGACCATCTCCAACATCTCCCCAAAGGACATATTTGTGGCCCTAAAACGTCTCCTTCTGGACCGGGACATGTCCGGATCCGGGCTTTCCTCCTCCTCCTCCTCGTTCCTGCAATGATCACGCACCTGCTGTGACTCCGCCATGTGCTGTTCCCCCACTGCGCCGAACGAAAAGGGGCGGGGAATATACTAGAAAGAACGTCAGGGGCGGGCGGAGTTACACGCATGCGCAGTGTGTATAAAGCGTAACACGCGTGCGTATTACGTACGATCTGTGAGCGGAGGAAGGAGCATTGGACGCGCCGATCGTAAGAACGAAGGTAAGAGACAAACTTGTGCCTATACTGCTTCTACATTGAGGCCTATATTGTAACAAGATTAGGAGAGTTTTGTCTGACATTAGGCTTTGTCTTGTGTTGTGTCTTGCAGTGAACATGGATATGCTATTGAAAAACAATGACTTCATGTCAGTATTCCTAGATATGTTAAGGGAGCTGAAATGTCTGTGGGAGATTAAACACCCCCATTACAAGAACCAAGCAAAGAGGAAGGCAGCACTGGAGCAATTGTGTGAAATTGTGAAGCAGGTGATCCCCACGGCAGACATCACCTATTTAAAGATCTTAATTGGTGGCCAGAGGAGTACATATCTAAGGGAGTGCAAGAAAGTCCTGGATTCACAGAGATCCGGAGCAGCAGATGACATCTATGTCCCCAGGATGTTGTACTACGACAGGCTGCATTTTCTGACTGAACCCAGGCCATCCCTCTCCAGTCTTCCTTCCACGCTTCCTTCCCCCCCGGCTGAGGCTTCTGACGCCCAACCTGGACCTTCCAGGCCGCATGTGGAGGAGCCCAGATTGAGCCAGGTATAGCATTCCTCTAAATATTTCTGCTTGTCCAATCAATGATGTTAACTAAATGTTAGTTGGGAGTACTAATTTAGGATTGTGATTGATGAAGCAAAAAATAAAACCATGTCCATTTTTCATACACAGGGAAGTCTCAGCCAGGAGGTGGCCGGGCCGAGCCGGCTGGCTGATCTGCCGGTCCCTCCACTCCCCCTGAAAAGAGAAAGTGGCAGGAGGAGGAGTGCCCTAGAGGAGGCTGGCAGAGGACTCTTTTGGAGGGCTACAGAGGTCCTGGGAGCACGACAGACCGTGGAGGAGGACATTGCTGCCGTCATTGCATATAAAATGCAGAGGATGGAGGAGGGCCAACAAGTCATGTGTGAGTCCCTCATATTCGAGGCTCTTAACAAAGGTATGAGGGGCCAAATTACAGCTCAGACACACCTTTGCGATGGTCCTCCTCCTGCAGGTCCTCCTCCTCCTTCTCCTCCAGGTCCTCCTCCAGGTCCTACTCCTCCTCCTGCCACATCTCCAACAGCACAGCCACAGCCGGGAAGGAAGCGTGGAAGGAAGACCAGAAAGTGCAGCCTCTTGTGGTACCACAGCCTGGGGACACACATGTCATCTGCTGCTATCCGGATCTCTGCGAATTCTGGACCAGACTGCCCTCCCTTACATATGGACTCCTCATGCCACCAATTTTGATGTTCAAGAATTGATGTCTGCCCTGGGGGTCCCAGGCTTCGCTAATTTCTCCTGTTGATCCAGTGTTGCCTTCCTCTTTGTTTGGTTCTGATCCCTTAATAAAGAATTTTTGTTTTGAATTATAGTCTCCTATGTGTTTTACTTCAAAAATGACAGTTTTTTTGTGAGGATTCAGGTACATTTCAAATATACAATGTGAAATGAACAAGGGATACCAACAACAAACAATCTCCTTGAGATTAAATAATAAAAGATATCAATGGTGTTGGGGTAACTTGACACACAAAACACACACAAAAATATTCTGGAGTAAAAATAAAAATAACATTGAACAAAGATCAGCCTTTGAAAAAATACAAACATTAAATAAAAAAAAAGGCTTAAAATCCCAAAAAAGATTAAATAAAAAAAAAATTATGTCAGATGTGACAATTAATAACAATATATTCAGGGAATACCAATAAAAAAACAAAAATAAAACTTTGTGAGAAGTGTGTGTGAATATGAGCAGCAAAACTACTTCATTCTTGTCACATTATAAAGAAGAGGAGAGTGCGCTGTATTAAACCATTTTTAACATTGCAGTGTGACGAAAGTGCTGTATCCATTGCGAACGCTAAGTTTACCAGAACGAGCTGTTCCGTCTTGGAATTTCTTCTGAGCATGCGTGGCACTTTGTGCGTCGGAACAGGCCACACACGGTCGGAATTGACGCGATCGGATTTTGTTGTCGGAAAATTTTATCTCCTGCTCTCCAACTTTGTGTGTCGGAAAATCTGATGGAAAATGTCCGATGGACCCCACACACGGTCGGAATTTCCGACAACACGTTCCGATCGGACATTTTCCATTGGAAAATCGACCGTGTGTGTACGGGGCATTAGTGTACTGTGTCCTCTGCACAGTGTGCACCTAAAGCTACCTGAAGACAATTGCTGTTGTTCTGATTCTATTAATACCACAGGCAGGCAGCTGCAGTATTTACAGTTAGTGTACTGTGTCCTCTGCACAGTGTGCACCTAAAGCTACCTGAAGACAATTGCTGTTGTTCTGATCCTATTAATACCACAGGCAGGCAGCTGCAGTATTTACAGTTAGTGTACTGTTTTCTCTGCACAGTGTGCACCTAAAGCTACCTGAAGACAATTGCTGGTGTTCTTCTGATCCTATTAGTACCACAGGCAGACATCTGCAGCATTTACAGTAAGTGTACTGTGTCCTCTGCACAGTGTGCACCTAAAGCTACCTGAAGACAATTGCTGGTGTTCTGATCCTATTAATACCACAGGCAGGCAGCTGCAGTATTTACAGTTAGTGTACTGTGTCCTCTGCACAGTGTGCACCTAAAGCTACCTGAAGACAATTGCTGTTGTTCTGATCCTATTAATACCACAGGCATGCAGCTGCAGTATTTACAGTAATGCCCCGTACACACGGTCGGATTTTCCGACGGAAAATGTGTGATAGGACCTTGTTGTCGGAAATTCCGACTGTGTGTGGGCTCCATCACACATTTTCCATCGGATTTTCCGACACACAAAGTTTGAGAGCAGGCTATAAAATTTTCCGACCACAAAATCCGTTGTCGGAATTTCCGATCGTGTGTACAGAAATCCGACGCACAAAGTGCCAGGCATGCTCAGAATAAATAAAGAGATGAAAGCTATTGGCTACTGCCCCGTTTATAGTCCCGACGTACGTGTTTTACGTCACCGCGTTCAGAATGATCGGATTTTCCGACAACTTTGTGTGACCGTGTGTATGCAAGACAAGTTTGAGCGAACATCCGTCGGAAAAAATCCTAGAATTTTGATGTCAGAATATCCGATCAATGTCCGACCGTGTGTACGGGGCATTAGTGTACTGTGCCCTCTGCACAGTGTGCACCTAAAGCTACCTGAAGACAATTGCTGTTGTTCTGATCCTATTAATACCACAGGCAGGCAGGTGCAGTATTTACAGTTAGTGTACTGTGTCCTCTGCACAGTGTGCACCTAAAGCTACCTGAAGACAATTGCTGGTGTTCGCATACTAATAATACTACAGGCAGGCAGTTGATTCTGCTAGCTGCAGTATAATCAGTATATATATATATATATATATATATATATATATATATATATATATATATATCCCAGCTTTGTGCAGCTACATCTCACTGCAGATTAAAATGTCTGGAAGGCCAACAAGGAGAGGCAGACAGTCACAAGCCAATAAAAGAGGGCAAGCAGGCTCTGTGTCTAGATGCAACAGTGCTGGTCGTGGACACGGTGCATCCTCATCAGCATGTGGCCATGGGACACGCTTGTCCTTTTTTTGGCAGCTGGCTGTGTTGAGCCGCAACATGCCGAAGACTTGGTAGAGTGGATGACCAAGCCGTCCTCATCCTCTCTCACCCACGCTCAGGGTACTTTGGCAAAGCAGCTGCCATTAGGGCCTCTTCCCTCGGCTCAATGGCCTCAGTCATTCCTTCCCTAGCCCCACCATGTCCTCCTGAGGAGTCCCCCGAACTGTTTGACCACAGTGTTGGGTACATGCTCCAGGATGATACCCAGCGTTTTGAAGGCTCCGATGATGGTACCCAGCAAGAGGAAGGCAGTAACGTGAGCCCAGAGAGAGAGGGTGCCCAAGAAGGACAGTAATCTGGCAGTCATGTTCCCCCAGCTGCAGCATACTGCCAGGTTTGCTCCAGTGATGAGGAGTGAGGGGATGATGAGGAAGTCACTGACTCCACGTGGGTGCCTGATAAGAGAGAGGAGGAGGAGGAGGCACATCTCCAATGAGGCAGGATGCCCTCCAGCGGCCAGCTTAAGGGCAGCACACCGACTGCATCACACCACAGAGCTCCGCATGTGCAGGGCACTGCTGTCTCTGCGCATTATTCCAAAAGTTCTTTGGTGTGGGCCTTTTTTGAGACGAATGCATCAGATCGCACCGCTGCTATTTGCAACATATGTCTCAAGTGTATCTCGCGTCGCCAAAACATCACCTGCTTGGGCACCACATGCTTGACCAGACATATGTCGACCTGCCATGCAGTTCGTTGGCAAGCGTACCTAAAAGACACACACCAAAGAACAAAGCGGACCTCTCCTTGCTCCTCATCAGCTGGGATCTCCAACCCCACTATACCTTCAATCCTCTCTGAAACCTGCACCGAGAGGAATGAAGGTGTAGAATTAGGTGTGTCACAGCCAAGTACTTGCAGGCAATCTGCTATCGGTACACCGACGTCAGATTGTACCAGGCAAATTTCCCTGCCCCAGCTGCTGCACCGCCAAAAGAAGTTCGCTCCCAGCCATCCACATGCCCAGTGATTGAATGCTAGCTTGGCAAAATTGCTAGCACTTCAACTGCTGCCTTTTCAGTTGGTAGACTCTGCCCCCTTCCGTGAGTTTGTAGAATGTGCGGTTCCTCAGTGGCAGGTTCCCAAACGCCACTTTTTCCGGCTCTCTACCGGCATGTGGAAAGCAATGTCTTGGCCTCGCTGGACAGGGCGGTCAGCGGTAAGGTGCATATTACCACTGACTCATGGTCCAGGGACAGGGATGTTACCTATCTTTTACCGCGCACTGCAAAATTCTACTAGTGGTGATTCTGACACACCTCTCTCCTCCACCCCCTCCTCCTCTTCTTCTTCCATGGCCTCTTCCTGTGCTGATTTGTCCTTGGAACCAGCGGTGTTCCGTAGGCATTCAAGGGGCTACGCAAGCATGCAGGCAAAAAGATGCCATGCAGTGCTTGAGCTAGTGTGCTTGGGGGACAGGAGCCACACTGGGGCAGAGATTCTGTCGGCTCTGCAGGAGCAGGTTCAGAGGTGGTTGACGCCACGCAAGCTTAAGCCAGGAATGGTGGTTTGCGAAATGGCACCAACCTCCTCTTCGCCCTTCGACAGGGACAACTGACCCATGTGCCCTGTTTGGCTCACGTCCTTAACTTGGTGGTGCAGCGGTTCTTGGGCAGGTACCCAGGCTTACAGGATGTCCGAAGGTAGGTCAGGAAAGTCTGTGTGCATTTCCGCCGGTCATATACCAGTGCTCGGCTGGCTGACCTCCAAAAATAATTTAACCTGCCCAAGAACCGCCTAATCTGTAACATGCCCACCAGGTGGAACTCAACATTGGCCATGATGCAGTGGCTGCACACGCAGCAGAGGGCCATCCATGAGTACCTATGCGACTATGGCACCAGGACAGGGTCAGGGGACCTTGTTTTTTTTCCCCACGCCAGAGGGCTATGATCAGGGATGCATGCACTGTCCTGTCACCATTTAAGGAGGCCACGAGGATGGTGAGCAATGACAGTGCATGCATCAGTGATACTGTCCCTCTTGTCCACCTGTTGGAGTACACGCTGCGTGGAATAATGGACAGGGCACTTGAGGCAGAACAGAGGGAGGAAGAGGAGGACTTCCTTACATCTCAAGGCCCCCTTTATCCAGACAGTGTTTCTGCGTGCCCGCCGATCACACAGGAAGAGGACGAGGAGGAGGATTGTGTCAGCATGGAGGTGGAGCCTGGCACTCAGCATTAGCAGCAGTCTTCAAGGGATCATTTACAGTCCGAAGAAACCCATGGACTTGTACGTGGCTGGGAAGAGGTGGCTAAGGATCATGTCGTCCTTAGTGACCCAGAGGACTCTGGACCAAATGCCTCAGCAAACCTACACTGCAAGGCCTCCCTGATCCTGCAAAGCCTGCGGAAGGATCCTCGTATTCGTGGTATCAAGGGGAGAGATCATTACTGGCTGGCAACCCTCTTTGATCCACTTTACAAAGGTAAGGTGGCGGACCTTATCTTGCCATCGCAGAGGGAGCAGAGGATGAAACATCTTCAGGAAGCCTTGTAGAAAGGTTTGTGCAACGCGTTTCCAGAGCCTGGGAGGTTACAATTTTCTGGTCCTCCTGGACAACATGCTGCTGAGGCTTCGGTCAGTCACAGAAGAAGCGGTGGAGAAGGTGGCCGTTTGACCGATGCGTTCAGACAATTTTTTTGTCCGCAGCCCCATGTTGTAATATGTTGTAATGTTCACCGATTTATGTGGGACATTATTATATGTATATACACATACAGTCAATATTAACCAGGCCAGAATTGAGTTGACGATGGTCTATTTGTCCAAACCAACTCAATTTTAATATAACAGCTGAAAACTCTTTGATGTGTTAGTCTCATGCAAGTCTACCTAGGGGTGTGAGGTATGGGCTGTTAACCTAATTGAACATTTCAAAGGGTACATTGTTTAAAGGACCATAGAAGAAATATTTATTGATGGTAATTAGACTTGAGGGGGTAACAATGGGATCAAGAAGTGTTTTGGGTTGGCCTAGCGGAGGCTCCCTCCAGTGGGGCTAATTTATCAGGGGGGCTTGTTGATATGCAGGAATGTAGGTATTCCAAGGGCTCAAAAGGTTGTTCAGGTGGTATACACATATCTAAAGGGGACTTGTTGATGTTGATATGCGGGAGTGCAAATTGGGGTGGTTCACGGCTGTTCACGGCTGGGGGTTGTTGTCTGTTTGAAAGACTAAAGCTAATCAAAGTCCTAAATTGAAACGGCCAATCAAATTGCTCAGCCTTTCAATATTTAGTGAATATAACACAGCATTCAGCCTATAGGTTTTGTAGGGGAGGCTTGTCTGTGTATGCACACTCAGACCTAAGACATGGGCTTCTGAATTATATCTACTCTGTCGGGTTTTTCTGTCATCTGTGGACTTTGGACTTTGTTCTGTGTTGGAAGTCAATAAAGCGCATCTCTCTGGAAGAATTGGGTTGCTGCGGAAGAGTACTTACATCATCATCATTATAATAACCACTAATTAATTATCATACCCACTCTACATCATATCACCCAGTATATATTAATATACTCGATCACTACACCCCAAGGTATGATCGGTTCTAGCAACCATCGCCAGCGTCTGATTCACATGGTGCAGGAATACCTAGGGGCAAGATCATACTTAGACACCTTTCCCACCGAAAATCCTCTACGTTACTGGGTCTTGAGGATAGATCACTGGCCAGAGCTTGCACAGTATGCAATTGAGCTTCTGGCCTGTCCTGCATTCAGCGTTCTTTCGGAACGCACATTCAGTGCTGCTGGAGGCTTTGTAACCGATCACAGGGTGTGCCTGTCCACCGAATCGGTCGATCGGCTGACCTTCATATAAATGAATCAGTCTTGGATCACCAGCTACCAAGCACCTGATGCTGATGTAACTGAATAATTTTTTTTCATGTGAGATCTCTTCAAGACTGCCTATGCTGATGCTGAGTGACTATCCTGTTATGCTGAGTGACAATCCTCTTCCTCCTCAATTTTCATGCTGATAGCTTGTAAGAACATTTTTGGTTCTGGGCACCGCCACTAGTGGCTAAGGCCCAATTTTTCTGCCCCTGTTTAACAGGGGCGTGTAATTACAATTTTTGATGCAATACTTTGCAGTAGGGCTCATTCATGCACTCCAACTAGAGTATCTGTGAGGGGTTGCAGTGTTGTGGCACCGGCACCAGTGCCCAAGGCCCAATTTTTCTGCCCCTGTTGAACAGGGGCGTGTAATTACAATTTTTGATGCAATACTTTGCAGTAGAGCTCATTCCTGCGCTCCAACTATAGTATCTGTGAGGGGTTGCAGTGTTGTGGCACCAGTGCCTAAGGCCCAATTTTTCTGCCCCTGTTCAACAGGTGCATGCAATTACAATTCTTGATCTAATATTTCACAGCAGGGCCCGTTCCTGCGCCCACCAAGAGTAACTGTGAGGGCTTACAGTGTTGTGGCAACACCAACACCCAAGGCCCCAATTTCTGCAGAGTATATAGGGCAGACCCCTACTTTCAAACATCCAACTTACAAACGACTCCTACTTGCAAACGGAAGGAGACAACAGGAAGTGAGATGAAATCTACCCCTAGGAAGGGAAATTCTCTCCTGTAAGAGTTAATATGGGAAAAACGTGTCTCCTCTCAACAATCCTTGTTTCACTAAAAACCCCACATTTTCAAAAAACATTTATCATTGGGACAGAAAGTGAGGTGAAATCTTCTGAAGAGGTGCACAGACAGCAAAACAAATGTTACAGGGGTGACAACCCTTCCCAATGTTTTCCAAAAAGCTTAAAAATAGATTTTTTGGCTGGAGCTACACTTTAAAAATGTACCAGTTCAAAATTACAAACAGATTCTACTTAACAACAAACCTACAGTCCCTGTCTTGTTTGCACTGCCTGTATACTGCTGTTCAGAGTATGTAGGGCCTGGGGGCCCCACGCCTTTCCTTTTTTTAATTTGGGTGTGGGTTTCCCCTTAATATCCATACAAGACCCAAAGGGCCTGGTAATGGACTGGGGGGGTACCCATGCCGTTTGTCTCACTGATTTTCATCCATATTGCCGGGACCCGACATTACATTAAAGCCGCAAGCAGTTTTAAATTACTTTTATTCCTTTACAAATGTCATTTTGTGCAGGGACTGTTCTAAGCACGGGAAACAAGCACCACTTTACAGGCATACTATAGACACCCCCCAGGTATGATATTTAAAGGAATATTTGACTTTTTTTTTTCACTTTAAGCATCATTAAAATCACTGCTCTCGAAAAAACTGACATTTTTAAAACTTTTTTTTGCATTGATACATGTCCCCTGGGGCAGGACCCGGGTCCCCAAACCCTTTTTAGGACAATAACTTGCAAATTAGCAGTTTTGATTTCAAACATTCGAGTCCCATAGACTTTAACGGGGTTCTAAAGTTTGCGCAAAATTTTGGTCCGTTCGCAGGTTCCGGTGCGAACCGAACCGGGGGGTGTTCGGCTCATCCCTACTCCTGATCTTGCGGCAGATTTATCATCCCCTGAAGGGGCTCCTTTGGGGGTGATATTGACCAATGTGGATGAATTTTTGACTGGCGGTTTGGTGTTTTGCCAATCTAATACAGGTAAAATTCTCGTCCACATACCTTTCATCATGTCTCATTTATATCGCTTTGGTTTTTTACCAAAAAAATTTTTATTTATCCTTCCATTTCTACTTTAGGCCTTCTATCCACCAGTTATAAATGCGATTTCTTCCCTTATTTTACCCTCTATGGTCATCAGATGATCCATCGGTGTGGCCTGCCTTCTGATTAATTTGGCTTGAATATCAGTGTTATTGCTTTTATACAATTTTTGTATCATCTATACACAGGTAAAAATATCTCTTTGGCTGTGGCATTGCATTAGCAGTTTGGATTTGTGGTATTACTTAACAGTTGTGCTTTTTTGATTTATTGTATATCTTATATTGTTTTTGTTGTAATTCTTATATAAAGTCATTCTTAGACAGTGCCTGATAAGTACTATACTCCTGAGGAAGCCACGGGACGTGGTGAAACATGTTGAAAAACAAGTCTTTCAGTCGCACCTCTTAAAACTGTACTTTAATATTGGATGCATTTTTAATATGCCTTTTATCAATTAATTTTTCTTAAATAAAATGATATTTTGATATAATCTGTGTGTTATATACTGCACCTTTAAAGTCCCATTCCTTCATTTTTCAATATAGTTTGCTATTAAAGGGATGTGGTGCCAACCTAATTGCTAGGTGTGAGGCAACTTTTTGAACATCCCCTGAAGAGGTTGATATACAGTCTTTGTTTGCCAAATACTCTGATCTCCTGGACAAAAGAATTTCCAGAACAGCATCCCAGATCACTGCTGACATTAGGGCTGAAATACAGGGCTTGGATTCCTGCATTGAAGCTACAGAAAGTAAGCTTGATTTAACAGTATCCCTGGCAAATCAAAACACTTCAGATATCCAGGACTTACAAGAACGATTGGAGGTTGCCGATTTGTAGAACTGCTCTAGGCGCTACAGTTTTATGATCAGGGGGCTCCCTGAATTCATTAATGATACACACACTGCGGTTTGTACATTCTTGTGAGCTTCTGCCTGACTTGTCTGGGCACTGGTAAGAGCTAGACAGGGCCCATAGAGCCTTACAACCTCTTCATCAGGATGGCCTGCCCAGGGACATTGTAAAGCGGCATTATTAAGCGGTGAAGGAAACTGTGATGAAACGCTCCAGGGAATCTCCACAATTGACCATTCAAGACCACCCGGTTCAGGTTTTTGCAGATATTTCGCCATTTAAAATACAGTGATGCAAGGACAATTCTATGGGTCAGATGGTAGACGTACCAACTAGAAATAAAGCATTACTGGATCTACTGATTACCAACAATACAGACCTGATCACAGATGTGGAAATACGGGGCAATTTATGTAACAGCGATCACAGGTCAATTAGTTTCAGTATAAATCACACAAATAGGAAACATAAAGGGAATACAAAGACACTGAATTTCAAAAGAGCCAACTTCCCTAAACTACAAACCTTGCTAAAAGGCATAAATTGGGATAAAATATTAGGAACAAAGAATACAGAGGAGAGATGGGTTTGCTTTAAGAGCATATTAAATAAGGGCATTAGCCAATGCATCCCATTGGGTAATAAATTTAAAAGAGCGAACAAAAGTCCTGAATGGCTTAACTCCAACGTAAAAATGCATATAAAGGCAAAGGAGAAGGTCTTCAAATAATACAAGGTTGAGGGATTATCCTCAGCATTCAGACTTTATAAAGAATGCAACAAGAAATGTAAGGGTGCAATTAGGATGGCTACGATAGAACATGAAAGACACATAGTGGAGGAGAGCAAAAAAAATCCCTAGAAATTCTTTAAGTATGTAAACAGTAAAAAAGGGAGGACAGACCATATTGGCCCCATAAAAAATGAGGAAGGACATCTGGTTACAAAGGATGGGGAGATGGCGAAGGTATTGAATTTATTCTTCTCCTCAGTCTTCACAAGTGAATCGGGAGGCTTCAGTAACCAAAACTGCAGTGTTTATCCTCATGACACAACACAGGAAGCACCTCCATCGTTAACAGAGGACAGAATTAAAATTAGACTTGAGAAACTTAACATTAATAAATCACTGGGACCAGATGGCTTGCATCCGAGGGTACTTTGGGAACTCAGTCAAGTGATTGCCAGACCGTTGTTCGTAATTTTTACAGACAGTCTACTGACTGGAATGGTACCAGCTGATTGGAGAAAAGCCAATGTAGCACCAATATTTAAAAAGGGCCCAAAATACATCCCTGGGAATTACAGACCAGTTAGCCTAACATCAATAGTATGTAAACTCTTGGAGGGGATGATAAGGGACTATATACAAGATTTTAGTAATGAGAACGGTATCATTAGCAGTAATCAGCATGGATTCATTAAGAATCGTTCTTGCCAAACCAATCTATTAACCTTCTATGAGGAGGTGAGTTGCCATCTAGAGATAAAGGAAGGCCCGTGTACGTGGTGTATCTGGATTTTGCAAAAGCATTTGACACAGTTCCCCATAAACGTTTACTGTACAAAATAAGGTCCGTTGGCATGGACCATAGGGTGAGTACATGGATTGAAAACTAGCTACAAGGGCGAGTTCAGAGGGTGGTGATAAATGGGGAGGAATGGTCAGGGGTGGGTGGTGGAAAGGACCTGGGGGTCCTAGCAGATGATAGGCTCAGCAATGGCATGTAATGGCAAGCTGCTGCTAACAAAGCAAACAGAATATTGGCATGCATTAAAAAGGGGATCAACTCCAGAGATAAAATGATAATTCTCCCACTCTACAAGACCCTGGTCCGGCTGCACCTAGAGTATGCTGGTTAGTTCTGGGCACCAGTCCTCAGGAAGGATGTACTAGAAATGGAGCGAGTACAAAGAAGGGCAACAAAGCTAATAAAGGGTCTGGAGGATCTTAGTTATGAGGAAAGGTTGCGAGCACTGAACTTATTCTCTCTGGAGAAGAGACGATTGAGAGGGGATATGATTTCAATATACAAATACTGTACTGGTGACCCCACAATAGAAATAAAACTTTTTCGCAGAAGAGAGTTTTACAAGACTCGTGGCCACTCATTAAAGTGGATGTAAACCCAATGTCATCCTTTCTAAACTACTGCCATAGGGGTTATCTATAAGGATATACATGCCTCCTGCATGTATCTTTACCTGTCAAATGTCTCCCCTCTGTCTGTTATTAGACACGAAAAACTGCAGATTCTGTGGGCGGGTCTGTTGTCTGGAGCTCGGTGGGTGGAGTCGTGATGTCAGTAGACTTTCCGCCCACCTCTACACTCCCCTTGTCAATATGCATTTTCCCCTGTGTATTTCTAACACTGAACTTCTGCTATGATCTCTAACATCCAGTGAAAAGACAGGAAAGTAACCACATGACATCAGCATGCCGAATCATGCTGAGGTGTGGAACATCCAATCCTTGCAGAGCTGCTGAAGAAAGGAGTGGGAGGGAATTAAAAAAATACTGCATGTGTCTTAGGCTAGTGCACGAGATGTAAATCACCTGTCACTCACAGCAAGGGGGAGGATTTGACAAAGTTTTTCTCAGTTTGTCAAGATTTTTCTCACTGAACAATAAAAGAGGATTGCTCAGAGGTGGATTAACTCTGTGTGGCAAGACTGGGCTCAAATGATAGGAAATCTTATACTCTACAGTATGATATAAAAAAAAATAATAATAATTTTGGGTTTACATCCACTTTTGTGAAGGAATGTGATGTAGATAATAATAATAATAATCTGAAAATGTCTATTTTCTTATGTGCATACATATTTTTCTCCTTACTCATTATATAAGTATACAGGTTTGCTCTGTTCCTATATTTTCTCAAGATGGCGGGTACCCCCTACATCCCACACATCAGAAGAACGCGGAACTGAAGATAAAACAAAGGACAGCCAAACCTTGTTATGAAGATTCTCCATCTTCTTTTCTATCTTAACCAATGAGATGTACCTATTAGACTAACATAGCAATGACGTATTTTTGTGTATAAAACATTAGCACCGCCCTGAATAAATTAGAAGTGTAAAAAGTAACGGTGCTGAGCGTGTCTCAGAGTGTTTACTTTTATATGCATGCATAGCCACACTTTCCAATTAGAGACAGCAGCAGATAACTTGGGCTCGATTGGAGCTCTTAATCATTTCCTTAACAGCTGGTGCCGAAACCCGGGAGCTTCAGGCTACAGTCGAAGCCATACCGCGATAAGCATTCGAGCGTTAACTGATAGATAAGAGGGGGTTTGCGCAGCCCTAACAGTAGTACGGTAAGTCTTCTTTATATTCTTACCACTGTACAACTTTCTTATCTTTTGGTTAACGGCTGGATTCTGTCGGTATGCTGAGACTGTCTTAGAGGCAGGTATTTCCTCGAACCTGCCAATGGGTTTCTGCTGTCTGTATTTGTTCACTGTCTGCCATTCTTTGGGCTGCGAAACTCAGCAGTCTAAAAGTGCTACATGTGTGTATGTGTGTTCTCATCCCCAGACGAGCTGTCGGCCTCTGGGATGAGGTTTTCCCTTGTAGCAGACGGTTATAGACGGGTTACTCAAGGTTTGTCGGACCTTTGAGGGTTCTCAGCTGCTGGCTTTGCAGTATGAAAGTGTTACAGAAGTCTCACCCCCAGACGAGCTGTCGGCCTCTTGGGGTAGAGCTGTAATAGACGGCTATAAACGGGTTAAAGGGGAGTTGTCTGCCCCTGTGGTTTACCTTAGCCTGCTGAAATTTTGCAGTTCGAAGAGTGGCAGGTGTAATGTACTGTTGTGAATGTATTTGTGGTTTACTGTTTTCTATACACGAGAGGGGTTGGGGTGGGGACTGTTTAAGGTCGGAGGGGGGCTGCCCGGGGGATCTGCTGGGTCGCGGGCCGTTGCTCCCCATTACCCCTGATGTGTTTGTTCTTGTTCTGAGATTAACCGTACATTACAGGGTTATAGCAGACAGTAGCAGCTAGGAGTGCAGCCTTATGTGCCCCCACCCAAGGAATTTGTTGATAAGGAGCAGTGAGAAGAATATTAACCCATTAGTTGTACGTATTCTCCTCTCAAGCCGTTAGCCAAGAAACAGAGAGAGAGAGAAAAGAATGTGATATTGTGAAGAATGTGATATTGTGAAGAGGAGAGAAGATGTTGAAATAGTTAACAAAGTCGAAGGAAGTGGCGAAAGTTATCTTGCTAAAGAAACAGGGAGAAAAATCCTGTGTGATAAAGAAAATTGGATAAAGGAAGTTAAGAAAGATGGTGATTGTATTATGTATGTGTATCACAGAGTTGATGATACAGTATGTGAAATTACCACGCTATGTTGGAATTTGAAACAAAAGGAGGGGAGGGACAGCACTGCCCTCCGTATAACAACCACTCCTTTCTCACCACCCAAGCACAACCCACTGTGACAACTCAGCCCGGCGGCCATCTTAGTGAACCCATGCCTTCACTTTCTACCCAGCCCAGTGCACTTCCTGCCGGCGGCCATCTTGGTACACCCAGTAAGCTTAAACAGCCTGTACCCAGCCCTCCCTGTTTTAAACCAGGATGGTTCATACCACACACCTGTCTTCCCCAATACGGGAGCATCACATTCCCAGGCCGGATATGTTAATGATGAAGAAGCATCTGAGTGGGAAGCCCAACAGCAGGCAGCAAGGCCACCCGCTGATTTAACCCCCAATCTGGCTCTGGACTCACAGTTCCGAGAGGATCTCAAACACATGCTGGCAACCATAAGGAACAGTGCCTCTTGCCACCCCCCGCCCCAACAACAGTCTCGGTTACCAGAAGGGGCACCAGTGATGTATGTCGCTTTTACTCCATCACAAGCAGAGGCCTTAGTGACAAGTCTGCCTGACCCAGAGAAGCAGCCAATTCCCTTCTACCACAGGATAGTGCAGATACAAGAAACTTACTTAGCTGCCTGGAGAGACTTGATCAGCCTATGCCAAATCAAAGCAGGACATGTCTTTTGGCCAGTCATGCAGACGGCCTTCAATGATGCCTGCCTGACAAGTGCCACTTCCTACACCTCAGGCGTGGAGTTCTGTGCACAACTCCACGACTGGGCAAAGGAGAAATTGATGGATCAGACCACCACAATCCAAGATATTACCCAAGATAAAGGGGAGTCTATGAAGAAGTATCACGCTAGACTCGTACAAGCCTTTGATGATCTGAGTTTCTCCCACTATGAAAAGAGACACACACGTTTCCTGCATGGGAGTGGATGGGGTGCCCCGCTCCAGTCTATTTGTTGAGCCACCCCAAGGGGGACATTTCCTGATTTGCCTGCCAGATTCGTGGTTTCCTTTACATGTCCCTTGAATCTACTAGGAGCTGATGTGTTGTCCGGACTACAGGCCTCAATCAGGACACGCCTGAAGGGAGGATGAAGTTACATACTCCCCTATCTTTAGAAGACTCATCTGCTTTGTGTTCTCTGCCTCACCTGATGACACTTCATGAAGCAATAACTTCAAGTTCAATACTGCAGGAGGTACTTGACAGAATCCCTGCGTGCCTAAGGTCCACAGGACCGGAAGACAACGATCATTTAAATGTGCCACCAGTTTCAGTCAAGCTAAAAGAGGGCGCATCATTGCCCCGGAAACCACAATAACCCCAAGAAGAGAACCCCTAAAAGAGAACCAGGTACCTGCGGTGGATGCCTTTGACTGCAAAGTACCTCACAGAGGTGGACCTTACAAACGCTTTCTTCAGTGTCCACCCACACCCCTCCTGATGGTACCTTTTTGCATTCATCCATGGAAAGAAGCAGCAACTATCATCCTTGACACATGACAAGTGGAACACCCGGAAGTGATTCTCTTCCAACATGTTGATGACCTTCTCCTTTTGTGCAGCTGACTTACCCCCTGTTGAAGTCACCTCAGAAAGCCTGTTGTGCTATCTTGCCAACCAGGGGTGCAAAGCCTCAAAGCCCAAATTGCAGTGGTGCTCAACACCTGTCATTTTCCTTGGACACTGTTTGTCCCATGGGGCAAGACACCCCACTGAAGACAGGGTGCAAGTAATCTCTGATATCCCACTGCCACAAGGCCAGAAATCCCTTCATGCCTTCCTTGGACTAATTTCCTAGTGCGGAGCATGGATTTCAGAAGCCTTCCTACTGATGCTCTGCAATCAGACCCCTTCCAGATGTCTCCTGAAGAAATATCTAAAGTTTGAGGCCCTTAAGTGCGCCACCTCCAGCGCTAGGGCTCCCAGACTACGACAAAACGCTCAAGCTCTTTGTATCCAAATGTCTGGGACATGCTGCAGGTGTACTCACCCAATCACATGGCATCAGCCTACACCCCATAGGATATAATTCCTGTCGGCTGGATGCTGTAGCAAGAGGAGGCCTATTGTGTCTGCGAGCTGGCTTTGCTGCACAAACCTTGCTTGACAAAACTTTGAACTTGGTCCTTGGACACTGCCTCGTTCTGCTTGCTCCCCATGACGTTGTTGCCATATTCAACCAAGATCCAGCCAAAACACTTGGCCACTACCAGATACTTGAGACTCCTGTGTTCCCTCCTACTGGACAGCATTACTCTATTAAGTTGTCAAACACTGAACCCTACCACCCTTCTTCCACTTCTCGAGGGGGGAAAGGAGGAGGAGGAGTAGAGTCTTGACTTGTCACCCCATGACTGCATCAAACTAATACGGGTGGAAACCACGCATCTTCCCCCTGTGAGTGAAATACCCCTGCAGGATTCAGAATTCAGACCTAACAATTTATGTTTCCTGAAGAACGTGGCAAATACCGCACAGGACACGCGGTCACCACTGAAAACACTGTTCTTCAAGCTGAAGCCTTACCACCGGTGATGTCTGCACAGGAGGCAGAGCTGTAAGCACTTACTACAGCATGTAAATGGGCAGAGGGAAAAAGAGCCAACATTCATATGGACTCAAGATATGCTTTCAGCATTGCCCATGATTATGGTGTTATCTAGGACAGAGGATTCCTGACGGCTGCAGGAACACCTGTGAAAACTTGATTGATGCCTTGCTTCTCCCAACCCAAGTGACTATTATGAGTAAATGCACACGACAAACTGAACTCAAAGGAAGCTTGAGGCAATCATCTAGCCAATTCAGCTGCCAGACAGCTGGTGGTCCACGGGAAGTGGACAGCAGGGTGGTAGAAGAAGACCACCCCGTGCTTACCTTACAGACTTTCCCAGTGGACAGAGTTTATCTAAAAGAACTACAGGAAACAACAAGTCCGGATAAGAAGGAAAGCTAGAAACGGAGAGGAGCAACTCTCAGGAATGGACTATTCGAATGCAACAAGAAGCCTTGTCTACCCAGGAGTATGTACCCAGCCGTGGTGCAATGGGCACATGGAGCTGCCCACTTGACAAAGACTTTTATGAACTCTCTTATCAACAAGTGTTGCACCAAGTTACTCCACTGATGGACAACTTCTGCAGATAATGCATTATCTGCACCAAATGTAACCCAGGGCGCACAGAAAAAACACAGAAGAAGCACCTGGCAAAAGCCCTATACCCCATTCCAGAGGATGCAAATTGATCATTCTCAAGTGCCAAGAAGTGGCAGATTCAAAAACGCCCTAGTGGAAGTGGTCACGACTGCCAGGACCACAGCTAAGAAACTACTAAGTGAGATAGTATGTAGATTTGGGGTCCCAGAGGTGATATTGAGAGATAAGGGCCCAGCCTTAACAGCAACCCTTACTAAAGAGATTTGGGCAGCACTGGGGGTTCAGTTGGCACTACACACCCCATACCACCCTCAAAGTAGCGGGAAGGTAGAAAGGATGAATGGGACACTAAAAAACAGGATGTTAAAGATGGCCCAAGAGACTAACATGAGTTGGCCAGACAGTTAGCCCATTGCCCTGTTCAGTGTCAGACACACCCCCGGGGGAAACATGCCCTATCCCCTAATGAAATTTTGTTTGGTTCAGCTCCCAGACTTGATTGTTACTTTCCACAACAGTTACAGTTGCAGTCTGATGTGTTGACTAATTATGTAACCACTTTATCACGAGAATTAACCTGAATGCATGTCCAGTTACAGGAACACACCAACTACTGTCTGGAGATCCTTGAGCCAAGTTATGATGGTCCATTCCAAGTTTTGCTGACCACAGCCACCTTAGTCAAGTTGGCCAGGAAGAACACCTGAATGCACGCTTATCACTGCAGGAGAGCGTGTTTTCGGGTGCTGCATATCCTTTTTCTGTTTGATCTAGGGGGGAGGGGCTCAGGAGGTGGCCATCACAAAAATGATAACATAATTACGTTTTGGTATAACTCTTCAGGTACACATGTGACCACCTTTACTTTAGATTACTGTGACATAGTACCTTGTCCGTTTGACCCTTCATGGTGATGCCATTGGTACAGTGATATCCCTGACGGTAAGGATATATAGGTATGCCACACAGACAGTTACTGGGGACAGAGTTGTGGTTCCAGTGGGGGCCAGTGGGTTGGAACACTGGGCCAGACTGGGCGACCACAGAGTGTATTAGACAAGAAAGATGAAAATAGAAAGCCCCATATCCTAACCGAAGATACCCCCGATACATACACTGACCCAGTACACAGTCAGAGGAGGAAGCGAGCAGTTCTCTCCAGAAGCTTTGACCCTCATGTATACATAGATGTCATAGGGGTTCCAAGGGGGTCCCTGATGAATTTAAAGCCAGGGACCAGGTAAAAGCTGGTTTTGAGTCTTTAATCCCCATAACAACTGTCAACAAGAATGTAGATTGGATTAACTACATGTCATGGTTATGCAATAGAGTTTGTTGATCAGCATACCTGTCTCCATGTGTTCATCTCTAGAGACCAGCTGACCCTCACCTGACTGCTTTTGTAACCTCTCCTCTAAGCATGGCCCCACCCCAGGCCCTATCAGGGAACCCTATATTAACCTGTGCACTGCAAGCCAGCAGTGCTGATCAACCATTGTGTGTTAGCCTCTGTGTGTACTTGCTGTGTTTCCTACATCTGATTCCTGTTACCGACTTTGGCGTGTTCCCGACCATCCCTGTTTGCCTGTGACCCTGAACCTTGGTGTGTACTCTGTTGTCCTTGTCTGCTTGTGGCCCCGACCTTGGCTTGTCCCTTACTTTCCTTGTTGTTCCAGCCTGCTACCTCCTTCCTCTTCTCCTGTAGTCTACCGTGAGCATGAGCTGTGAGACCCTGGGGCCGCGACCTGGAGCCAGACTGCAGCGCAGTCCATCCTTACCATTAAAGGCTCTGGTGAACACCTGCTGGCTCTTAGACTCCGCGCCCTGGGGAATCTATGCTCTAGCTCCCAGTGGGATCTGTGTCAGTGATCCAGTAGACCTGCTTCCTGAACCTCCCAGGGTTCAATCCGCAGCAGTCAGCCGTAGGGTCCACTACCTTGCGGTGCACTCCTGATCCCAACGGTGTGCATCTGTCACCCAGCCTCTAGGTGACCTGACACTACACAAATTATAACCAACAGAGATTTGTAAATTACACTAAAGATGCCCTCCAGGGAATTGCTGACCAGTTAGCCCCCACTTCCTACATGACATTCCAGGACCGGATGGCCTTAGACATGGTGCTAGCTGGGAAAGGAGGTGTTTTGTAAAATCATAGGAAAAAACGGGAACCTGTTGTACATACATTCCTGATAATACTGGCCCAAATGGTAAGGTTACTTTAGCTATAAAGAAATTAAAAGATCTGTCATTGGAGTTGAAGAACTCAGGTATCAGAGACCCATGGGATCAATACTTTAGCTGGATGAGTGTGTGGCAGAAGGTGCTCGCCCAGATAGGGGTAATGGTATTAATAATCCTGGTTCTTTTAGCCCTGATTGTATGCTGTATTCTACCTTTTGTAAAAAGTTAATGAGCAAGGCTGTAGACAATAACACACCTACTTTTCTCCACCAAGAAGAAGAGGACCCTCTTATGATGGAAGATGACAAACCCTTCACTCCTCTACAGTCACTCCCTGTCCATAATCTCACAATCCTATAGGGTTTTAGGGATAGATAGCCCTGACTGTACCTCTCCAGCTGTATCGAGGAGGGAAGTGAACAGTTGCTGCCCAATTCTATATACAGCCTAAAAGAGTTGCTGAGGAGAAGGGCCAGGCCAAAGTGGGACCTTTAGTATTAGGGACAGAAAAGAGAAAATAGTCATTTTAGGGGGGACTGTGAAGGAATGTGATGTAGATAATAATAATAATAATCTGAAAATGTCTATTTTCTTATGTGCATACATATTTTTCTCCTTACTCATTATATAAGTATACAGGTTTGCTCTATTCCTATATTTTCTCAAGATGGCGGGTACCCCCTACATCCCACACATCAGAAGAAGGCGGAACTGAAGATAAAACCAAGGACAGCCAAACCTCGTTATGAAGATTCTCCATCTTCTTTTCTATCTTAACCAATGAGATGTACCTATTAGACTAACATAGCAATGACATATTTTTGTGTATAAAACATTAGCACCGCCTTGAATAAATTAGAAGTGTAAAAAGTAACGGTGCTGAGCGTGTCTCAGAGTGATTACTTTTATATGCATGCATAGCCACACTTTCCAATTAGAGACAGCAGCAGATAACCTTGGGCTCGATTGGAGCTCTTAATCATTTCCTTAACACTTTAAAATTAGAAGAAAAGAGGTTTAACCACTTCAGCCCCGGAAGGATTTACCCCCTTCCTGACCAGAGCACTTTTTACAATTTGGCACTGCGTCGCTTTAACTGCTAATTGCGCGGTCATGCAATGCTGTAACCAAACGAAATTTGCGTCCTTTTCTTCCCACAAATAGAGCTTTCTTTTGATGGTATTTGATCACCTCTGCCGTTTTTATTTTTTGCGCTATACACGGAAAAAGACCGAAAATTTTGAAAAAAAATGATATTTTCTACTTTTTGTTCTAAAAAAAATCCAATAAACTCAATTTTAGTCATACATTTAGGCCAAAATGTATTTGGCCACATGTCTTTGGTAAAAAAAAATGTCAATAAGTGTATATTTATTGGTTTGCGCAAAAGTTATAGCACCTACAAACTAGGGTACATTTTCTGGAATTTACACAGTCTTTAATTTATGACTGCCTATGTCATTTCTTGAGGTGCTAAAATGACAGGGCAGTACAAAACCCCCACAAATGACCCCATTTTGGAAAGTAGACACCCCAAGGAAATTGCTGAGAGGCATGTTGAGCCCATTGAATATTCATTTTTTTTGTCCCAAGTGATTGAATAATGAAAAAAAAAAAAAAAAAAATTACAAAAAGTTGTCACTAAATGATATATTGCTCACACAGGCCATGGGCATATGTGGAATTGCACCCCAAAATACATTTAGCTGCTTCTCCTGAGTATGGTGATACCACATGTGTGGGACTTTTTGGGAGCCTAGCCGCATACGGGGCCCCGAAAACCAATCACTGCCTTCAGGATTTCTAAGGGCGTACATTTTTGATTTTACTCCTCACTACCTATCACAGTTTTGAAGGCCATAAAATGCCCAGATGGCACAAACCCCCCCCAAATGACCCCATTTTGGAAAGTAGACACCCCAAGCTATTTGCTGAGAGGCATGTTGAGTCCATGGAATATTTTATATTTTGACACAAGTTGCGGGAAAGTGACAATTTATTTATTTATTTTTTTTTTTTTTGCACAAAGTTGTCACTAAATGATATATTGCTCACACAGGTCATGGGCATATGTGGAAATGCACCCCAAAATACATTCTGCTGCTTCTCTTGAGTACGGGGATACCACATGTGTGGGACTTTTTAGGAGCCTAGCCGCGTACGGGACCCCGAAAACCAATCACCGCCTTCAGGATTTCTAAGGGTGTACATTTTTGATTTCACTCTTCACTGCCTATCACAGTTTCGGAGGCCATGGAATGCCCAGGTGGCACAAACCCCCCCCAAATGACCCCATTTTGGAAAGTAGACACCCCAAGCTATTTGCTGAGAGGCATGGTGAGTATTTTGCAGCTCTCATTTGTTTTTGAAAATGAAGAAAGACAAAAAAAAAAAATTTTTTTTTTCTTTTTTTAATTTTCAAAACTTTGTGACAAAAAGTGAGGCCTGCAAAATACTCACTATACCTCTCAGCAAATAGCTTGGGGTGTCTACTTTCCAAAATGGGGTCATTTGGGGGGGGTTTGTGCCACCTGGGCATTCCATGGCCTCCGAGACTGTGATAGGCAGTGAAGAGTGAAATCAAAAATTTACGCCCTTAGAAAGCCTGAAGGCGGTGCTTGGTTTTCGGGGTCCCATACGTGGCTAGGCTCCCAAAAAGTCTCACACATGTGGTATCCCCGTACTCAGGAGAAGCAACAGAATGTATTTTGGGGTGTAATTTCACATATTCCCATGGCATGTTTGAGCAATATATAATTTAGTGACAACTTTGTGCAAAAAAAAAAAAAAAAATAATAATTTGTCTCTTTCCCGCAACTTGTGTCACAATATAAAATATTCCATGGACTCGACATGCCTCTCAGCAAATAGCTTGGGGTGTCTACTTTCCAAAATGGGGTCATTTGGGGGGGTTTTGAACTGTCCTGGCATTTTATGCACAACATTTAGAAGCTTATGTCACACATCACCCACTCTTCTAACCACTTGAAGACAAAGCCCTTTCTGACACTTTTTGATTACATGAAAAAATTATTTTTTTTTGCAAGAAAATTACTTTGAACCCACACACATTATATATTTTTTTAAAGCAAATGCCCTACAGATTAAAATGGTGGGTGTTTTATTTTTTTTTTTCACACAGTATTTGCGCAGCGATTTTTCAAACGCATTTTTTGGGGAAAAAACACACTTTTTTACATTTTAATGCACTAAAACACACTATATTGCCCAAATGTTTGATGAAATAAAAAAGATGATCTTAGGCCGAGTACATGGATACCAAACATGACATGCTTTACAATTGCGCACAGAACGTGCAGTGACAACAAAATAAATACATTTTTAAAAGCCTTTAAAAGCCTTTACAGGTTACCACTTTAGATTTACAGAGGAGGTCTACTGCTAAAATTACTGCCCTCGATCTGACCGTCGCGGTGATACCTCACATGCATGGTGCAATTGCTGTTTACATTTGACGCCAGACCGACGCTTGCGTTCGCCTTAGCGCGAGAGCAGGGGGGACAGGGGTGCTTTTTTTTTTTTTTTTTTTTTTCTTTATTATTTTTTTTGCTTTTTTATCTTATTTTAAAACTGTTCCTTTCATTTTTTTTTTTTTTTTAATCATTTTTATTGTTATCTCAGGGAATGTAAATATCCCCTATGATAGCAATAGGTAGTGACAGGTACTCTTTTTTGAAAAAATTGGGGTCTATTAGACCCTAGATTTCTCCTCTGCCCTCAAAGCATCTGACCACACCAAGATCGGTATGATAAAATGCTTTCCCAATTTCCCAATGGCGCTATTTACATCCGGCGAAATCTAAGTCATAAAATGCTCGTAGCTTCCGGTTTCTTAGGCCATAGAGATGTTTGGAGCCACTCTGGTCTCTGATCAGCTCTATGGTCAGCTGGTTGAATCACCGGCTGCATTCTCAGGTTCCCTGTTGAGACAGGAGAGCCAGAGAAAAACACGGAAGACGGTGGGGGGGGGGGGGCATTCTCTCCCACTGCTTGTAAAAGCAGTCTAGAGGCTAATTAGCCGCTAGGATTGCTTTTACATGAAAGCCGACCGCTGGCTGAAAAGAATGATACCAAGATGATACCTAAACCTGCAGGCATCATTCTGGTATAACCACTCAAAGTCGTGAATGCTGTACCTGAAGACAAAAATATGGTTAACAATAAAGCACAGTAAACGGTAAAGTATAAAAAATTGCAGACCTGAAAAGCAAACATGATAAAACATAATAACAATAAAACATTGCAGAATAGAATACAGTAAAAAAGAGCAGAACAATAGAGAGAATAGAGAGAGAGAGAGAGAATAGAGAGAGAACAATAAAACTACAACTATTATTTTTTTATTTTATATTTTTGTTTGTGTTTTTTTTTTTTTTTACACTTTTTTTGTAACTGTAACTTTTATAACTGTAACCGGTTCCAGGTTCGGGTCTCTCAAAATGCGATGGCATCTTGGGAGACCCTGTGAAAGTGTGTCCTAGTCTGTGCAATGCTGTACCCTACGCTAATACTCAACTAGTGAATGGTAGCGTTCAAAACATTCACCAATGCAAAGACCAGGATTGTCAGGACAGGAGGGACAATAATAGCGGGTGTCACGCCTATATCCGCGCTTGCTGCAGACACAACATCTTTTTTGGGGGGGTTCGTTGGGTAGGGGTACTCGGGAGGACATAAAAATGCCACTCATGCAGCCGACTGCATTTGGTTGGGGATGTGAATGGGGGAAGTACGGGCGCTGCAGAAGTGGTGGGTTCCCAATTAGGATTGGCGAATGCAGCAGGAAGGGCACTATGGGCACGACGGGCCTGTGTTTGTCTTCTTGGTGGCAGCGGGACACTATTTGTGCTTGCCACCTCACCAGCTTGAACTGCACTTATGGGACTCGCCACGTCACCAAGTGTTACTGTAGTGCGGGTTTGACTACGACCGGGGTGTACTAGGCCGCTGGCGCTTGCCAGTTCACCAAAACGCTACCAAAAAAACTGTTAACGATCGCAGGGATCAGGCCTGACTCTGCGAACGCTGCAGTTATGCATTTAGTGTTTTGTAAGTGACAGTGATCGATCGATACTGCACTTGGGTGGGCTGGGCTGGGCCGGGCGGAGGGGCAAAACGCAGGTGCTAGCAGGTATCTGGGCTGATCCCGCTGACACTGCGTTTTTGGGAACCCTAAACTGCTGGGGACGCCAGTATAGATCTGATCGGATCAGATATTGATCAGTTCAGATACTATACCACTAAGGGAGGTGTACGGTGCGTGCGTGGGTGTTAGCGCTACTGGCACTAACCTGACGCTGCCTGGGGCTGGTGCTTGCCAGTTCACCAAAACGCTACCAAAAAAAACTGTTAGCGATCGCAGGGATCAGGCCTGACTCTGCGAACGCTGCAGTTATGCGTTTAGTGTTTTGTAAGTGACAGTGATCGATCGATACTGCACTTGGGTGGGCTGGGCTGGGCCGGGCGGAGGGGCAAAACACAGGTGCTAGCAGGTATCTGGGTTGATCCCGCTAACACTGCGTTTTTGGGAACCCTAAACTGCTGGGGACGCTAGTATAGATCTGATCGGATCAGATATTGATCCGTTCAGATACTATACCACTAAGGGAGGTGTACGGTGCGTGGGTGTTAGCGGTACTGGCACTAACCTGACGCTGCCTGGGGCTGGTGCTTGCCATTTCACCAAAATGCTACCAAAAAAACTGTTAGCGATCGCAGGGATCAGGCCTGACTCTGCGAACGCTGCAGTTATGCGTTTAGTGTTTTGTAAGTGACAGTGATCGATCGATACTGCACTTGGGTGGGCTGGGCTGGGCCAGGCGGAGGGGCAAAATGCAAGTGCTAGCAGGTATCTGGGCTGATCCCGCTAACACTGCGTTTTTGGGAACCCTAAACTGCTGGGGACGCTAGTACAGATCTGATCGGATCAGATATTGATCTGTACAGATACTATACCACTAAGGGAGGCGTATGCTGCGTGCGTGGGTGTTAGCGGTACTGGCGCTAATCTGACGCTGCCTGGGGCGACGCATATCACCGTCGGGTGATCAGGGGGCTAAATCTTTATTCGGTAATAAACGGCGGGTGCCCTGACACTATAAAAAATAAACAAACTAACCAGCGTCACCCGTAACACTTATACGGTGATCAGTGGTGAAAGGGTTAACTAGGGGGCAATCAAGGGGTTAAAACATTTATTAGGTAGTATATGGGGGTCCCTGTCGCTATAAAACGCTGACGGCGAACCTAAATATTTACGTCCCTAACTAGCGTCACCAGCGACACTAATACAGGGATCAGAAAAATGATCGCTTAGCGACACTGGTGACAGGGGGTGATCAAGGGGTTAAAACTTTATTAGGGGGGGTTAGAGGGGTACCCTAGACCTACAGGGGGCCTAACACTCACTGCCCTAACACTGTAACTGTCACAAACTGACACCAATACAGTAATCAGAAAAAAAAAAAAAAAAAACCTGCTTGGTGTCAGTTTGTGACGGGGGGGGGGTGATTGGGGGGGGATCGGGGGGCGATCGGGGGGGGGATCGGGGTGTTTTGTGTGCCTGGCATGTTCTACTGTGTGTAGTGTGTTGTGCACTTACATTGCAGTCTTCTCTCCTCGGCCCGGAACGGAAAATACCGAGCCGAGGAGAGATGACATCATTTCCTCTGCCTCTGTGTACAATACAGAGGCAGGGAAATGATCCCATTGGCTGAGAGCGATCGCGAGGGGGGGGCCACGAATGGATGGCCTCCCCCTCACCTCCGATCGCCGGGGAAGATTTGCCGACCGCCGCAGGCACCGGGGGGGGGGGTCCGATCGGACCCCCCACCCGCGGGCAGGCAAGGACGTACATACACGTCCTTTTGCCTGCCCGTGCCATTCTGCCGACGTATATAGTCGTGCGGCGGTCGGCAAGTGGTTAACCTTAAACTACGTAGAGGGTTCTTTATTTTAAGAGCGACAAGGATGTGGAATTCCCTTCCGCAGGCGGTGGTCTCAGCGGGGAGCATCGATAGCTTCAAGAAACTATTAGATAAGCACCTGAATGACCGCAACATACAGGGATATACAATGTAATACTGACATATAATCACACACATAGGTTGGACTTGATGGACTTGTGTCTTTTTTCAACCTCACCTACTATGTAACTATGTAACATGTTACAAAAGGTGAACATATCCTTTAAAGCCATTTACCAGGAATGAAGTTGCATTAAAAGGACCCTCTTTCTGCTGTGCCCTTTAAAAAAAATGTTTTTGTTTGCCAAAATTTCTCTTATCACAGTTCCAAGCTATCAATGTCCTTCTTTAAAAAAACAAAACAAAAAAAGAAAAAACCCTTGTCCATTAGCCTTAAAAATGATCAGAATTGTTTATCAAATTGTTCCCCTATAGACTTCAGTGAGGTTGATTCTGTGTTCACTTTTTTTTGCACTCAGCTCGGGATTCAACAAACATCCCCCTCCATGAGCCAAACCTGGTCATATTTGCTCATTGGTACTGTGATTGCTACAACACACAAACATATTTGAGTGCTTCCAACCTTTTGATAATAGTCTGGAATAGGTCCTTTTCTGTTCAAGCTTGACTGTGCCCTGTGTATAAAGGCATCTCCATAAAAACATGATTTGACCAGTTTGGCGAGGAGGAACTCAAGTGGTCTATACAAATCCCCACCCTCAACCTTACTGAACACCTTTGTGATAACTTGAAGTTCAAATTGTAAGCTTTCAAACATCAGTACCTGACTTCACAAATGAGCACATATTCCCACATATACACTCTAAAATCAACATTAATGTCTATAGTTTTGGAATGGGTCCAATCTGCTAACTGGGCATCCAAAGTATTCATACATTCATATACTGGAAGGTGTGCCTTTAAAAAAGGTGATTTTTTTGCTGAATCCGAGTAAAAAAAAAAGCTAAAAATTACCTGTATATTTTGGTTTACATTTCACCTCCAGGTCTCTAATAACTGAACGGTTTTCTTTTCTTATGGACAGGTATAACTTGTCCTTGTGAGGATTATCCCAGGAACTGCTGATTTCATACAGAATACCCATTTTCTCTTCACAGGTATCCTTTCTGAGCATAAGATTGTACTGGTCCTGGGTCACAAGCTTCTGTGCCAGGAGATCCTCCATAACTGCATTCACCACAGTTATTTTTCTTATTAGCTCTGACTGATGTCGATTCAGAAAATGGTTTCTGGCTGCAGTAAGAAAGGTATAAGAAAAATGAAGATAATACAATTCTGTTTTTTTTTTAATATGCAACAGGCATGTTAAGTTACAAAGTAATCAGTTCTTGTTCAGGCCATTAAGCAATCAGAGTGTGGGAACAGCAGTGATGTTGCCTGGCTTACTTACTGTAAATTATTCTGTATGTTCTACACCCAGAGCCATGTAACACTATTTTTACCCTAGCCTTTTTTACCCCCTAAGTCCTAGGTGCTGGAACAGCCAGCTGCCAGTAAAAGCTGGCATATAACACTAAGCAAAGGAGTTGAATTGATCAACTTCTGGTCCTCTGACCTTGCAACATGATGCCTGTATAAGATTAATTGTAAAAACAATGCTACCACATCTCGAGTGGCATCATAGCACTTCCTTTTAGTATAAAGCCCTATCTATTGTCTCCTTACAGCAATAGATCATTTCTATAGTGATTTTTTGCTGGCTAATTGCAGCCAGCAGTAGATAAGTATTAGAAAATATGATCTGTTGCTGCCAAACACTGAGGGGGCTGCTACCAAATAGCGATGAGCTCGATGTTCGAGCCAAACATAAGTTTGACTCGAACATCGGGTGTTCGCCCGTTCGCCGAACAGCGAATATTATGGGGTGTTCACGGGGAATTCAAGCGCCGCGGAAACAACTCATAATGAACTGCAAGATCCCGTCTATGCCCCACACTATATAAGGCTGCTTACATAGTGGCCATGTATAGTGTGTGGACAGAGATAGATTGAGCATATACAGGGGGTCCCCGGGTTACGAACAAGAGAGGGACTGTAGGTTTGTTCTTAAGTCAAATTTGTTTGTAAGTCAGAACAGTACCTTTTTTAAGTGCAAATCCAGTCTCACAGACAGGAAGCGAACCCAAATCAACAGAGAAAGGCAACTAGATGGCAGGGGCGGCACAGTTAGTTCGAATATGTTTTTTGTTTCTTTTATTTTTTTACTTTATCACTTTTTTTATTTTTATTTATTTGTAGCTTGTCGTTTACTTTTTTTTTATTTCTGTATAATTTCCTTATTTTTAATATTATTTTTTTTATTCTTTACTTTTTTAATTACTTTTTTTATTTTATTAATTTAATTATTACTGTATTTCTTATTTTTTTTTTTTAACATTTTTTTTTCACTTAACTTTATTGCTATCACACAGGAGAAAACAATTCCCTGTGTGATAGCAATTGGAGGTGACAGGTTCTCTTTATTGACCCTGTCACCTCCAAAACAGGAGTCCAGGAGCACAGCTGAGCACAGCTCTCCCCTCTCACTGTTTTCATGGCGGCAGGGACAGGAGACAGCAGAGAGAGGTACACTGTATGGCACAGCAGGGAGATGGATGGTGTAAGCAGCAGTCCGAGTCCAGGCAGGCTGGCCGGCCGCGGTGCACCTCCGCGGGGCAGCGGCGCAGGAAAGACCGAGGATCCTGGAGGCTTCACTAGGCCGGACAAGGCCTCGGCCACGACGGGCAGTTTTAGTGGCCTGGCAGGCCACCGGACCGTACCAGGCCTGTGAATGGGCAGGCAGGATGACGAGGGGGGCCCGCAGCCAGGCCAGGAATGGCTCACTCCAGCAAGGAGAGGAAGATTTGACTGGCAGCAGAGGTGTCACTAGGGGGTGGCTATTGAGGCTATAGCCCCGAATCTGGGACCCATAGCCCCGAGTCTCTAGGGCAGAAGTCGGCACCCAGCCTGCCACCACTGAATGCGGGCACCCGGCCCGCGGACATTTTCGCCACTATTCTCTTCATTGAACAGCGGCGAGTGGCCAGTATTACAGGGCTGGATGGGGGCGGGAACCACAGGAGTTAACTTTTTCATTAAACAGGTGATTGGTTGCCGGGCAATCCTTGCAACCAATCACCAGCCTGTTAATGTGAAAAGTTCACTTCAGTAGTTCCCGCCTCCATCCAGCCCTGTGATGCGGATCTCAGATGCTCTGCTCGCTGTACACCTGAGTAAGGTAGGAGAGTTCTACCTACACAGTGTGTGTGTGGCGGGGTGCAGGGGACAGGGAATACTATGGTGGGGTGCAGCGGACAGAGGACACTACGGTGGGGTGCAGGGGACAGAGGACATTACAGTGGGGTGGGGTGCAGGGGACAGAGGACACTACAGTGGTGTGGGGTGCAGGGGACAGAGGACACTACAGTGGGGTGTAGGGGACAGAGGACACTACAGTGGGGTGGGGTGCAGGGAATAGAGGACACTGCAGTGGGGTGGGGTGCAGGGGACAGAGGACACTACGTGGGGTACGGAGACAGAGGACACTGCAGTGCGGTGGGGTGCAGGGGGCAGAGGACACTACGTGGGGTACGGGGACAAAGGACACTGCAGTGCAGTGGGGTGCAGGGGACAAAGGACACTACAGTAGGGTGCAGGGGACAGAGGACACTACAGTGGGGAGGGGTGCAGGGGACAAAGAACACTGCAGTGGGGCGCAGGGGACAGAGGACACTGCAGTGGGGTGGAGTGCAGGGGACAGAGGACACTGCAGTGGGGTGGGGTGCAGGGTACAGACGAAACTACAGCGGAGCGTGCAGTGCTGTACACAGGTAAGGCTGCATTGTTGGGCACTGGTGAGGCTGCATTGCTGGGCACTGGTGAGGCTGCATAGATGAGCACAGCTGAGCCCTGCATTCTTTATGTAGCCAACTCCTGAGCCCTGGGGCTCTCTGGGGACCCTGATGTAAAGGGGGGCTCTCTGGGGACCCTGATGTAAGGGGGGCTCTCTGGGGACTCTGATGTAAGTAGGGAGGGCTCTGGGGACCCTGATGTAAGTGGGGTGTGGGCTCTCTGGGGACCTGAATGTAAGGGGGAGGGTTCTCTGGGGACCCTGATGTAAGGGGGGCTTTGGGCACCCTGATGTAAGTGGGGGGGCTCTCTGGGGACCCTGATGTGAGGGGGAATCACTCAGATATGTAACGATTATATATATATATATTTATACATATATATTTATACATATACATAGATATACACACACACGTATAATATGTACATGTGTATGCCCGCCCAAGTGTATTACTTTCTTTACTTTGCTGCTATGGGCTCTAGCCCCAGATCTTTTGTAGATCTAGCAACGCCCCTGGCTGGCAGTGACAACATTCGGGCCCCGTTCGTAAGTAGGGGTTGTTCGCAACTCGGATGTTCGTAAGTCGGGGACCCCCTGTATATATATATATACTCTGCATTTAGCGTAGACTAGATATTCAGTGTAGACTCTATATTCAGTCAGTGCAGGCAGTGTAGTTTATATAACACAGTGTATTTAAGTGGTTAAGGGGAACCCTGCGCCAAAATGTAAAAAAAAAAAAAAGGCTTGGGGGTCCCCCCAAAATCCATACCACACCCTTCAGGTCTGGTATGGATTTTAATGGGAACCTGTGCCAAAATTTTAAATACAAATGGCACGGGGGTCCCCCCAAAATCCATACCAGGCCCTTCAGGTCTTGTATGTATTTTAAGAGGAACCCTGTGCCCAAAAAATGGCATGGCCCCTCAAAATCCATACCAGGCCCTTATCCGAGCATGCAACCTGGCAGGCCATAGGAAAAGGGGAGGGACAAGAGAGCGCCTCCCCCCTTCTGGACCATACCAGGCAACATGCCCTCAACATGGGGAGGATGCTTTGGGGTCGCCCAAAGCACCTTGTCCCCATGTTGATGGGGACAAGGGCCTCATTTCCACAACCCTTGCCCAGTGGTTGTGGGGTTTTTTCGGGCGGGGGAATTATCGGAATATGGAAGCCCCTTTGTTAAAAAATTCCGGTATATATAAAGTATAACACCCTCTAGTGTGTGCTAGGTTTGTGTAGAACTGTTATGCCCCGTACACACGGTCGGATTTTTCGACGGAAAATGTGTGATAGGACCTTGTTGTCGGAAATTCCGACCGTGTGTAGGCTCTATCACACATTTTCCATCGGATTTTCCGACACACAAAGTTTGAGAGCAGGCTATAAAATTTTCCGACAACAAAATCCGTTTCGGAATTTCCGATTGTGTGTACACAAATCCGAAGCACAAAGTGCACACGCATGCTCAGAATAAATAAAGAGATGAAGCTATTGGCTACTGCCCCGTTTATAGTCCCGACTTACGTGTTTTACGTCACCGCGTTCAGAATGATTGGATTTTCCGACAACTTTGTGTGACCGTGTGTATGCAAGACAAGTTTGAGCCAATATCCGTCAGAAAAAATCCTAGGATTTTGTTGTTGGAATGTCCGATCAATGTCCGACCATGTGTACGGGGCATTAGTGTAGTAAAATTAAGTCAGGCTCAGGGCTAAGCCTGAGCTGTGAATCTGGGTCAGGGTTCAGTGTCTCAGGGCTGGATGACTCATCCTAGCAGCCTCTCTGGTGCCTCCCCCTGTTTTCTGGGACACTGAAGAATGTTTTGGTGATTGGGTAGGGGTACATTGTGCCCGATACCCATTCACATGGGGGAGGCAGGATCTGGGGGCCCCCAGATACTTTACAGGCAGACTAAGGGGACCCCCCAGGCATGATATTTAAAGGAATATTTAATTTTTATTATTTCACTTTAAAGTGGATGTAAACCCAATGTCATCCTTTCTAAACTACTGCCATAGGGGTTATCTATAAGGATATACATGCCTCCTGCATGTATCCTTACCTGTCAAATGTCTCATCTCTGTCTGTTATTAGACCCGAAAAACTGCATACTCTGTGGGTGGGTCTGTTGTCCGGAGCTCGGTGGGTGGAGTCGTGATGTCAGTAGACTCCCCGCCCATCTCTACACTCCTTGTCAATATGCATTTTCTCCTGTTTATTTCTAACACTGAACTTCTGCTGAACTTCTGCTATGATCTCTAACATCCAGTGAAACGACAGGAAAGTAACCACATGGTTTCAGCATGCCAAATCATGCTGAGGTGTGGAACAGCCAATCCTTGCAGAGCTGCTGAAAAAAGGAGTGGGGGAGGGAATTAAAAAATAATGCATGTGTCTTAGGCTGTCACTCACAGCAAGGGGGAGTATTTGACAAAGTTTTTCTCAGTTTGTCAAGATTTTTCTCACTGAACAATAAAAGAGGATTGCTCAGAGATGGATTAACTCTGTGTGGCAAGACTGGGCTCAATTGATAGTAAATCTTATACTCTACAGTATGATAAAAAAAAAAAAAAATCGGTTTTACATCCACTTTAAGCATTATAAAAATCACTGCTCCTGAAAACCCAGGTCCGCCAAACACTTTTTATGACAATACCATGCATATAAGCCTTTAAAATGAACACTTTTGATTTTTCACGTTCGTGTCCCATAGACTTTAACGGTGTTTGCATGTTCGCACAAATTTTTTGTCTGTTCGCATGTTCTGGTGCAAACTGAACCAGGTGGTGTTCAGCTCATCCTTACTACCAAATTACACAAACTGATTTTTTTTTACCCTGTGTGCAAACTGAAGCATCGAAAGGGGAATAAATCTCTCTTAAAGTAAATTGTAAAGTGTTCACTTTGAGTGTTAACATTTCTTTCTTCCAAAATAGGATTGTATATAAAATATATGCATAAACATCTGCTCCCAAATGTAAGTGCTCTTTGCTCCCCAAAAAAACTATCTACAGTATAATATATCTGGTCGACTGCAAACACTAAAAAGTATCAGATGTGGAACTGAAACATCTCCTAAACAAGATAAAAAAAAAACTCTAGGACTGCCATACTAGAAATGTGATGACCTTTTTTTTATATTATAGTGGAACGCTGGGAAAAATAAAAAAAATGTACATATACTATATAATGTAGTCTATCACTAACATTAAAAGGTTATTTTTCTTTCTTTATTTTACATCACAGGACAGCAGGCTGTAAATATTGACTATCTGGGTTATGCGCCACCTATAGGTGAATGGACAGGGAGTCCTCCCCTACATAACCCTTAAAATACAGGAAGTCTCTCCGTTTTTTCACCAGTGTCTTGAAGGTGATGATCACTGAAGTTTGGTTGCCTGTGCAAAGTTACCAGACTCTCACATGATTCCAATAAGGATCAGGAAGTTGGTTGGCTGGATCCATTCCTACAGCCAGGATGCTAGAATGGATGGTACCTGGGCCCGCTATAATGGAAATGGACATTTTCTGTGGGGAGTGCCTGTAATGTAATCTTTCAGCACTGAACCTTGCATATATGGAACCCTGTGCAGTTGTTACTGACCAATGCGTTTTGGTGGGGCGCTGTACAGGTCCAGGGCAGTGGACTCCAAAGGAAGGGGGATTGAGTTCCTGAAGGCCAGATGTGACATTGCCCACAATGATGGGTGAAGATGTCCGTGGACAGGATCTTGCGACGAGATAAGGTGAATGTCCCTGCAGTGTTTAAGCCTTTGAGGGGGATCACAGGTAGCAGCAAAAGGTGCCTTTCCAGTGTTGGCCACTAGGGGCAGTGGTATCAGTTCATTTCCCTGGTTGTTTGTCTCTGAGCTGCTGCAGCTATTTGGGCTGGACTTGGGGAAAGTCTTTCTGTGCGTTTATTGGTGTGTAGTTCCACTGTGCGAATACATCATTGGGGGGGTAGTCAGTGGCCATCTTAATAAGGGATTTCAAGACTGCGTCCTCTCGTGCTTTTGTTGGGTATTGAGCAACTGCATCTCTTGATTTATCACCTGTAAGGCACAGAGCATGTTTACCTATTGGAAATGTGAGTCATCACTAGAGGAAGGTAACTGAAAGCAGGGTGATCCCCAAGGATTTTTTATGGGACACTGTTGTGTTTTGTGGCTGATCTATCCTTTCAGCTGGGTGGGATTGCCAGGTGGGTTAGGATGTCTTCCAGAAAGCGCGAGGGGGAGCACAGCTGGAAAGGGTGCAACTGTGCTACCAACAGGTCCTAAGGAGTGGCAGAGGTAGAGCTTGAAAAAGGTGAGACAGTGGAATCCACATCTGAGGACTCTGAGCCGGAAAAGGGTTAGTGGCTGTCTGTGTCCCAGACTCAGAGGGCATTAGTGCAATACCTCACTGAAATGGTACGGTCTGATTTTGGGTTGCCTCCTGCTGAATCCTCATCAATAAGGAATTCCTCTGAGGTTTATGTGTCCACTTGAGAGTTTACAGACATTTCCCTTGCAACCTCTCTCAGAAGAGATGTATGCGGTATGGGTTCACTGCCAAAGAGATATTTTTAACTGTATCCAATGAAGGAAACTTTTTTTAAACAAATGGAGCATGCCTGCAGTGGATGTGGCAGTGTCCTGTCTCAATAAGAGTCTAACTTACCCTGTTGATAATATCCAAGTCTTCAAACATCCAGTATTCAAGAGACTAGAGACACTACTGAAAGCTTCTTTTGCCTTGTCAGGTTCTGCTATGCAACCTGCGGTGGTAGCCATTGGCATTTGCCAAAGCCTAAAGGCTCACATAAAGCAATTAGTGAAAAATAACCTGCAGCATGAGGTGGGGGACACTAATGAGGGGTTAACTGAATTGCCTCAGGCCCTGCTGCTCAAGAAGAAGGGCAATTGTCTGCCCTACATGGTTCTACCGCACGTCTGCTGGCAACTCATTATCTAGGCAGTCCTTTCAGTGCTCTAAGGCAGCTGGCTCCAGAGGAAGAGTGCAGAGTCAGGGGCAGAGGAGGTTCTGGTCAGCCAGGTTGGCAAAACCAATGTCTAAATTCTCTTCATTATGAAGGGGTGCCCCCACTCGTGTAAGTAGGGGGATGCTGTTGGCTTTTTCAGGAGCTTGGCAACGGGTGATTTCAGACAATTGGGTTCTGTTCAGTTTTTCATGGGTACAGGTTGTAGTTTCAGGTTCTTCCTCCTCCCCGGTTTATGAGGCAGAATGTACCCATAGATCAACTAAAGTGAGTTTACTTGTTTTAGGCTCTCGGTTGGCTGGTGGCACAGGGCGTAATCGAGTCAGTTCCAGTGACTGAAAGATTCCTTGACTTCTACTCAAATCTCTTCATGGTCCCAAAACTGAACCAGAATGTGCAGCTAATTCTAGACCTCAAAACCAATTTCTAAAGGTCCAGTCATTTTGCATGGTGTCCATACATTCAGTGGTGGCCTCTCTCCAGCAGGGAGAATACTTTTACAAGATTTTCCTAGGTTGATGTAAATGCTGCCGAAGATGCTGCTTTTGGCTGCCGTGTTTTGCAGCATGGTTTTCCTTAGGCCTGACGGTGCCTTCTGTGTCTTACTCCCCTTTTGTTCATTGCTTTGGGCAATCCTAGATAGTTATGATTTATAGCCTGCTCTGTTTGTACTGTTGGTGAATTGGCGAGGGGATGCACTGGATATCTTCACTGCCATTGCTGGTTGTCCAGCGTGTTTATATACCTTTAAGGAGGGGCGGGCTCCCTCCAGGCATACCTGCCCTTAATCTATCCCTTATTTTATATGTGCTCCAACTTTGGAGGCTTTCAAAATTTAGAGTTAGAACTGCACTACACTGGTGTGCCATGAAGTGGACCTGCAGGTTATGCATATATTTGCAAATGTGTGTAAACGAAACCCCTTGGTTTTAATGTGAACTTTAGATAGGACAATTTGGTTTGTTGCAGGCTGGTTGGTAAGTGATAATCAAAGGAAAAACTTTGTAAAAAAAAAAAAACTTTGTGTCATAAAAGACAAAAAAAACAAACAAAAAATGGCAAAAAAGCACTAGTCCCACATTCAATCTGCGAGGAAAAAAATGATCTAAAAAACAAAAACACAGAAAATGTTCAAACTCATTAATGTGTAAAAAACGTCTCAATAGTCCAATCGTTAATATTAAATCACATATATGTCCAATTCCATGTGTGGTTCCAAAATAACATCTAAGTGCAACATGATAATTTGCTTTTCCTCTTCTTATATAGTGTACTACCACCACTTATGATCGAGATCACTCACCGACAATAGTGGCTGGTAATATGTAAATCAGCAAACAGCCGTTTTCCCTTACAGGGCGCAATCATCTGCAGATCTATAATGAATCTTCTCTGCACTCTTCCACTGATGGCAAGCGAAGTATCCAGAGAGGTAAAACCCGTGTGGGAAGATTAGCTCATGGGGATCACCTTTTCTGAAGGACAGTCAGCAAACGGGCACTTCCTTAAAAGTCTGGTGGATGCCAGGTTTTTTTACAAGGAGGTTTGCAAAATAAAAACAAAACAGTAAAGTAAATCCTTGCCGTCCGGCGCTAACTAAACAAACAGTCTCCTCTCTAGACAGTGCGGGGATGGTCCCCGTCACCCACAAAACATGCGGTAAAGCAAACCTTACAGTCCAATAGCCAGAGCTCCTCTGACATCTCTCATGTTTGTTTGGTAAGAAGTAACCCCTTCTATACCGGTGGTGGATTACATCTTTATGTCACACAGTGGATAAAGATCGTCTTTTGTGGATGTTTTTTTTGTAGTTTTTTTGTCCTTTTTTTGTACTTTGTTTTGTTTTGCACGGGTGGATGATATTTGTCGTTATTTACACAGACTTATTTTTATGATTGCACCTCATACCCATTCAATTTTGTTTTCAATTTGAATTTTTTCTAGTGATTACTAATCTACTCACTTAGTTTCATATGTCAATTTATGGTTTATACCCACACATTAGCGCGATTCTTGGGTTTTTACAATTTATTACTATATGGGTGTCATATAATTAGAATTGCTGCTTTTCATATTCATCTAGTTTTGTAAATTTGAGTTATTTACTCACACACACCTTAGCGCAGTTTTTTCCCCTCTTTTTTGGTTTATTTGTTGACATCTACTAACTGCTGCTTTGGAATTAATTTAATCATTGGTTACACCAATATGGATATTTTTGAATTTAGAGCTAAGAGAGTTGTTGACACTGCAGGAGTCTTTGACTCCACTTCCACCCCCTAGACTCAGGGGTGAGTGGTTTATTCATTTGATTAAAAAAACTTAACAGTGTCAGAACTACATACTCAATGGGACATTGCCTTCCTAGAAACTTACATCAAGGAAGCTATGGTCCCCAGGAGTTTAAGGTGGGAAGTCTGCCCCCAAAAAGGAGACTCAGATCTGGAAGGGTGTTATAAATATTTTAATGACTCTGAGATAGGCCTTTTACGGTTCCTTACCCAGAGGAAAAGTGAGAAACTTGCCCAATTGGATGAGGAAATAAAAAATGTTAAGGAAAGGTTAGCTCCTACTAACAGCAGTGAGGAGTACAAAGAATGCTCTAAGTCTCTACTCAAGACCTTAGAGAAAGAGGAGAGGGATCAAAAGATCAAAAAAATAAAAAATATATGAGGGACAAAGAGGATTACCAGTCTGGTGTTGTTTTTGCTTGGCAGAAAAAACTTGCCTCTGAAAAGGAAGGAGATGTGGCTATGGATACCCAGCCTCAGGACTCCGCAGTGGGAAGAGTGGAACTGAACACTATCCTCACTCAAGTAAGGAGGGATTCTCACTATTCACCAAGGAGAGATGCTCCTCAGAAAAAAATGAACAATAAAGCCAAAATCAAACCTCTTAAACGAGGTCCTGTGCAGCCCTATTCAGGTACTCCCTCTAGAGGACCCATGGGATACAGTGACCCGGGATATAGCAACTATTCCCAATATCAGAGAGAAATTCCCCCATGTCCATGGGGTGACTATCCGGGGAGACAGGGTCCCCCCAATTATCAATCAGGCTATAGTCAACCGCATCCCAGCCATTATTTTGGAGGGGGTAGTGAGTATAGTCTGAATATTCCAACACAGAATCAGTTCTTTCCTTTATCTGATTCTGAAGCCCCTGGTGCTTTTGGCCATGATGGAGGTAGATATGACTATAGGGGGGCTGGGGGTAGACCTGAGCCACAGTATCCCAATTACCAAGAGGGAGGTCAAGGTCAATTGAGATCAAACCAATATGCCAGACCCCCTGGTGATCATGGCAACCAGAATTGGGGTTTTACCAGGAGCAACCAGGGCCTAAAAAGGCCCGTGGAACGAAGAGAGGAGTCAGAGGGGGGAGGCGTGTCCAGTCAACAAAAATGAAAGAGAACATAGGGACACAGGTCTTGACAGTTTCTGAGAAGAAGCTACTTGACAAGGGTTTGAAATTTACTCCGCCTAGGAGCTTGAGCAAGTTCCAAACCTATATGGACATACACAAATATGTGCGGAGAGTAAATATCAAACAGTACATGTTAAATAACCCTATCAAGGGAGAGACCACTGTTAGTTCTGGATATCAACATTCAGGCCTCTCTAATGCGTCTCTTTTCAACCCCCCTGGCTCTTTGGCTCCCAGCATTAGAGTATTTAGAGACATTGTGTTGAGGGATTTGGAACAGATTAAGGTCAGAAAGGTTAGGATGCAAAAGGATCTGAAAAATGGTCTAGAGTCTCTCTGTAATAACAAATCTTTGGTCATCCGACCAGCTGATAAGGGTGGGGGAATAGTGATCCTAGATCAGTGCTATTACTTAAAGGAGATGCATCGTATCGTGGATGACTTAGATACATATACTCCACTCAGTAGGGATCCAGTGGTTAAATATAAGAAAGAACTTGAGACCATTGTTGATAGGGGTTTTCGTAGTGGCATTCTGAACAAAAAAGAAAATCTATTTTTGGTACCCAGTGCTCCCCGCACGCCCATCATATACTATCTTCCAAAAATTAATAAAAATCAAACTTGCCCCCCGGGATGTCCTATAGTCAGTGGTATTGACTCGGTTACGTCCCGGGTGGGCAAGTACATAGACCACTATCTACAGCCTCTAGTTCAGAATGTCCCCTCTTTTATTAAAGATACCAAACAAGTTGTCAACATGTTATCTAACATCACCCCAAAGTAGGGATTATGGCTGATCACGGCTGATCATCCCTCACAATCTAGGTTTAGAGGCAGTCAGACTATACCTGACTAGAGAGTCTGGCCTAGTTCAATTTCAGATGAACTTTATTATGGAACTATTAGAATACGCTGCCAGCCACAACTATTTTTGGTTTGACCATCAATTTTATCACCAGGATAGGGGGGTGGCAATGGGGGCTAAGTATGCCCCCAGCTTGGCCAATTTATTTATGGCTAAGTGGGAGGAGGATGTCGTCAATGCCCAGAGTAGACCGGAATTGGTCCTTTGGGCTAGGTACATTGACAACGTCCTCCTCCTATGGAATGGCAGTGAGGTTGAGCTCCACAACTTCATGACATTCCTTAATGATAATAACAGAGGCATTAAGTTGAGTTTTGAAGCTAGCCTTGAATAAATTAATTTTCTGGATTTGAAAATTACAGTTAAGGGTGATAGATTTGTGACATCCACTTATTTCAAGCCAACAGACAAGAACTCTTACATCCCCCTAGACAGTTGTCACAATGAACCCTGGTTGAGCGGTCCCTCAGGGCCAGTATGCACACCTCAAACGCAACTGTACCGAGGTTGAAACCTTTTTAAAACCAGGCGACCTTTCTAACCAGTAGGTTTTTAGAAAAAGGGTATGATACAGGTGTCCTAGTGAAAACCGAAATAAAAAGAAGACAAAAGCGCACCAGCCTAGTGCATTAACTTTTAAAACATTTATTTGATAAAAAATAATAAAGGAAATAACTCACAGGCGATTGGTGGAGGAGTCACAACATAAAATCGCACCGGTATACAGTCTGCGATTTGGAATGAGCAGAACCTTCCAGGGGTCGTGGAAGAACTCACAGACGCTGAAATCCGCTAACGCATTTCGAGGGGAATGTCCCCTCTTCCTCAGAGCTATGCAGACTGCTCCCATTCCAGTAGGATGGGTCTGTCTGAGCGTGTTCGGCCGGCACCAAGGACTTAAGGCTTATCTTACCATGCAACTTCTGTAAGTGTGTTTTTATCTATGCTACGAATACATTTTAAAAGGTTTTACACTATCGGCGCTCCCATATCTTTTGTTACATGCTATGCATTTCCCATGAGCCGGTCCATACAAGGCGATGATCCAAGGACCCAGCGGCAGATCAGCACGGGTGATAGTTCCAGAGTCACAGCTGTTATGCTTTTCATGACCCTCTGTAGTGGGGGATCATGTTTGTTTGGTAAGAAGTAACCCCTTCTATACCGGTGGTGGATCACATCTTTATGTCACACAGTGGATGAAGATCTGCTTTTGTGGACGTTTTTTGTAGTTTTTTTGTCCTTTTTTTGTACTTTGTTTTGTTTTGCACGGGTGGATGATATTTGTCATTATTCAGACTTATATTTATGATTGCACCTCATACCCATTCAATTTTGTTTTCAATTTGAATTTTTTCTAGCGATTAATAATCTACTCACTTAGTTTCATATGTCAATTTATGGTTTATACCCACACATTAGCACGATTCTTGGGTTTTTACAATTCCTTACAATAAAAAGAATGCAAGGTGAAATGTACCTATTATCGTGTATCTCACCTTGCATACTGTCACATATCCTCCCCCTCTGCTCAAGCCCCTGTGGCTGAGTACTTGACCCAACCATAGAGTGCATGCGAGAGAGGGCATCTGCGTTATTTTGGAATTTTCCCGGCCTGTGCTCCACCATAAATCGAAAGGGCTGTAAAGCTAGGAACCACCTTGTCACACAGGCATTTTTCTTCCTGTTGTCACACATCCACTTTAGGGGAGCATGGTCAGTGACCAGTTTAAACGACCTCCCCAGTAGGTAATACCTTAGGGAGTCTAAGGCCCATTTAATGGCGAAACACTCCTTTTCTACGTGGCATAGTTCTTTTCGTGCTTATTCAACTCCTGGCTCAGGTATACAACTGGGTGCTCCTCACCATTCCTGTTCTGTGACAGTACAGCCCCTAGACCCACCTCAGAAGCATCCGTCTGTACGACAAACTCCTTGCTGAAGTCCGGGGCCACTAGTACTGGTAACCCACAAAGGGTCTGCTTTAAATTCTGAAAGGCCTCCTCAGCTTCGGAATTCCACTTGACCATGACCGACCCTCTACCCTTCGTCAGGTCGGTCAGAGGGGCGGCCATGGTGGCAAAGTTGGGTATGAAACGTCTGTAATACCCCGTAATGCCCAGGAAGGCCCTCACTTGTTTTTTATTGATCGGTTGGGGCCATTTTTGAATTGCCTCAACCTTATTGGTCTGTGGCTTGACCAGTCCCTGCCAATAATGTACCCAAGGTATTTGGCCTCCTCCAGGCCTATGGCACTTTTTTTGGGGTTAGCTGTAAGACCTGCTTCCCTAAGGGAATTATCGGTATTTGCCAATAGCCTTTCGTTAGGTCTAGGGTCGTTATGTAGCGAGCCTGTCCTAACCTGTCCACGAGTTTGTCGACCCGGGGCATCGGGTATGCATCGAACTTGGACACAATGTTGAGTTTCCTGAAGTCGTTACAAAACCTGATAGTACCATCAGGTTTTGGGACCAGCATTGTGGGGCTCGACCACTCACTGTGGGACTCTTCTATCACGTCCAACTCTAACATACTTCTTATTTCCTTCGCGACTGCCTCCGTGGGAACCAGTACTAACACTCTGTCCCCGGGGCTGAAAGTACAGACCTTGGCACCCCAGTCATAGGCCCTCCTCTGGACCTCCTGACCTCGCTCCATATGTTCTCGCACCAGGGGCAGGACAGCTGCGATTCGATCCTGCATCAAGGAAACATGCTCTATGATGCTTCTATATGGGATGGCCTTCCCTTCCCACGTTTCTTTGGCGACATTTAGCAGCCCCCTGGGATGTCTACCATACAAAAGCTCAAAGGGGGAATAGCCTGTGGATGCCTGCGGAACCCCACGTATGACAAACATGAGATATGGTAGCAAAAAATCCCAGTTTCTCCTATCTTTGTCGACCACCTTTTTCAGCATACTTTTCAAAGTTTTATTAAATCTTTCAACCAGATCATCCGTTTGGAGGTGGTAGACAGAGGTACGGAGATGGGTGATTTTGTATAGTCTACACAGTTCCTTGGTAACTCTAGACATAAATGGGGTGCCCTGATCAGTTAAGACCTCTTTTGGGATCCCCACTCGACTAAACACCTGAACCAATTCCTTGGCGATAGCCTTAGCGGAGGTGTTGCGCAAGGGTATGGCCTCAGGATAGCGCGTTGCATAGTCGAGGATCACCAGAATATGCTGGTGACCCTGGGCAGATTTCACAACCGGCCCCACCAGGTCCATGCCAATCCTCTCAAAGGGGACCTCGATTATTGGTAGAGGGACAAGAGGGCTGCAAAAATGGGGCGACGGTGCCGACATTTGGCACTCGGGGCACGATTCGCAGTACTCCTTGACATCTGCATGCAACCCGGGCCAGAAAAACCTCTGGGCGATTCTCTCCCTGTTTTTTTCGATACCGAGATGCCCCCCCATTACATGACCGTGGACCAAGTCTAGCACCACCCTGCGGAAGGGTTTGGGAACCAGTAACTGTTCTACCTCGTCCTCTCTATGTTTTATCACTCGATACAATGAATTATTTTTAACGGCCATGTAGGGGAAAGACACCACCCAATCAGGATCCACCGGTTCCCCGTCCAACATCTTAATGTTTTCCCTGGCTCTCATGAGGGTGGTCTCTCGCAGTTGCTTGGTACAGAAATCCTCTCTCCTGACCTCTAATTCGGGTACAACATTTTGGATACTCTCAATGTCAGGGTCAGAGGGGGTCTCCCGCTCATTACCCTCAGGCTGAGAGCTGACTTCTAGGTCCTCCGGCTCCCCAGCCATGACAGGGAAAGGAAGAGGATCTACGGCTTCCTCGATCCCACCAACAGCATCCCCTTCCCTTTGGCAAAAAGGGCCTGGTGAGAGTTCCCATGCTTCCCCAGCAGGGGGAGCTCTATCTACCAGGCTCCTTTTGCTCTCCCATAGATTCCAAAAATGTGGAAAATCTCTCCCCACTAAAGCTTCATGAAGCAGTGAAGGTACCACCCCCACTGAATGTGTTACACTGCCCCAGGGGGTATCAACCTCAACCACCGCTGTCTGGTCCTGAGTGTCCCCATGGATGCAAATTACCCCAATAGTACTGGGGTGTAGTTTTGTGGGCTTCACACAATCATTCCTGACTAGGGTCACCACACTTCCAGAGTCTAGCAAGGCTGTGAGTGGCTTTCCATCCTCTGAAATAACACACATCTGTTTTTCCATGCGACTCTGACACGATGCAGTATATGTGACCTGTGCAAACAGAGAAATGCGTCTTTTCATAAAAGCATAATCACATTGCATAGGTTCATCATCTATAGGACAGTTTGCAGTAATATGCCCTAATGTATGGCAAAGAAAACACCGTATGTGTCCTACCCCCAGTCCTCTTAACGGCCCCAAAGACCTTCCTGGCTTCGTTGGTCAGTCTCCAGGCCTAGGACCCACAGTCTCATCAACTGTAACAACAGTCTTATCCACCTTCCCCATGCTCTTGAACCCCTGAACAGTCTTACCAGAATCGCTGGGCAATCTTGCACCCCTAGAGACACCGAAGTGGGGCGTAGATGGGTTCACCAAGTCCTCAGTGGCAGTGTACCTCTCCACTAGGTCCACCAACTGGGTTGCAGTTTTGGGGCCCCCTGTCCGACCCACTTCCTCAGGGCAGTAGGGAGCGCACGCAGGAACCGGTCCATTACCACACGCTCCACGATCTGAGGGCTTGTCAAGGTCTCTGGCTGCAACTACTTCCTGGTGAGGTGGACCAGGTCAAACATTTGTGAACGGGGTGGCTTGTTGCTGGAGTAGGACCACTGATGCACGCGCTGGGCCCGGACTGCCATGGTGACACCCAAGCGTGCGAGAATCTTTGTCTTTAGAGTCTCATAGTCCTGGGCCTTATCTGGTTCTAGATCAAAATAGGCCTTTTGGTGTTCTCCTGTTAGAAATGGGGTCAACAGACCCGCTCACTGCTCTTTTGGCCATGCCTCACGGACAGCAACTCTCTCAAAAGTCACAATGTATGCCTCAACATCATCCGCAGGTCATCTTTTGCAGGTGGTAGGAGGCACGTACCATCTTTGGTTCTGCTGACACAGGAGTTGTGGACCCCTTTTTCAGTTCCAGCAGAGCCTCTGCGAACTGCCGATTCATTTCCTGCTGGGCCGCTTGTTGTGCTTCAGTGGCCTCTGTGACTTGGCGGTTCATCTCCTGCTGGGCCACCCGTTATGCTGCAGCTGCATTGGCCTGTAGCAGGGCTTTTAACATTTCTTCCATCTTCAGAAAAGTGCCCACTGAATCCACCACGTGTGGGAAGATTAGCTCGTGGGGATCACATTTTCTGAAGGACAGTCAGTAAACGGGCACTTTCTTAAAAGTCTGGTGGATGCCAGGTAAATACACGGAGGTTTGCAAAATAAGAACAAAACAGTAAAGTAAATCCTTGCCGTCCGGCGCTAACTAAACAAACAGTCTCCTCTCTAGACAGTGCGGGGCTGGTCCCTGTCACCCACAAAACATGCAGTAAAGCAAACCTTACAGCCCAATAGCCAGAGCTCCTCTCACTCAGGTTCCTTCCTGAGTCTCAAAACCAGAGCCCTGCTGTGCTCTCTTCCTGGATATTTAAAGTCCAGCTGAGTCTGGACTCCAGTGGACTCGAACATCCAGACCGGAACCCAGCCTGCCATAGAGGCTGGAAAAACCAGGCCAGGTTCCGGTTCAGTCCCTTACAATGGAACGAATGCACGGTGAAATGTACCTATTATCGTGGGTCTCACCTCGCATACCGTCACACCCAGTATAGGAAATAACGATAACGAAATAACGATAAACTCGCATTTAAACGTGCTTCCCCCAACATAGGTTTACAAGCATAAAATCATGTATGGGTCAGCTCTGAATCTACTGATGCTGCGAGCGAATACCCGATCTAGCCTGATAGCGATACCTTCAAACACCCTACGCATGTTTCATCATTGGATGTCTTCACAGGGAATGCTCAACATCACGCTTAGTTTAAAAACACATTTCTCCCCGTCATTAATACAAACTTAAAATCCAACTAGTTCTCTATAAATGTATATAAATGAATGAATATCAGTAAATCAAGAGTATAGTTTAGATTTAGTGATAACAAAAATAATATGGAACACTTAAATTAAATACGATCATTGATATTGTTCAGTATTTAATAAATTATATTATGTGCACATAACAGATACAGAAGATTGGGGATATGGTTGAATTAAGTTTTAAAAATTACAAAAAAAGATATATTGCATTCTAAGTAGAATTGCCTTTTAAGTTGGATCGCTGTCACTTTAAATCTTCAAGGCAAAAAATTGTTCATCAATAATGCCATCTAATGTTACTGTGCTACACTACAATTAACAGCTTAGATAAGGGTATAACATTTTATAGAAAATGAGTTGGACTTTAAGTTTGTACTAATGACGGAGAGAAAAGAGTGTTAAAACTAAGCGTAATGATGAGCATTCCATTCCATGAAGATGTCCAATGATGAAACATGCACAGGGTGTGCGTTTGAAGGTATCGCCATCACGCTAGATGATCACCGCATCAGTAGATTCAGAGCTGACCCATACATGATTTTATGCTTGTAAACCTGTGTCAGGGGAGACACCTCTAAATGTGTGTGTATCGTGATTTTAATAAAGTGAAGACATGTTTTTAAAAGATTTTATGCTATGCTGAGCTTTCTTTCCTACACTGGGTTTTACCTCTCTGGAGATATTGCTTGCGATCAGTGGAAGAGTGCAGAGAAGGTCCATTATAGATGTGCAGATGATTGCTCCCTCTAAGGGAAACCGCCTGTTTTCTGGTTTATATATTACCAGCCATTATTGTCAGTGAGTGATCTCGATCATAAGTGGTGGTAGTATACGAGGTATAGGTACTGTGATCCCACCTAGTAAACAAAGCATTCAGAACCGGTTATAACTGCATGTGTGGTGATGTTGAACATGTTTGAACCTGCATGACAAGCAGCAACACTCTGACGTTTAATTGATTGTGAGTCGCCATTTAGTTTGGTTGTGTTTTCTGTAGTGTGGTGAAAAAATGCCAGGTTTAAAAGTTGAACAATGTGTTAATTTGAAATTTTCTAGTAAAATTGCACAAAACACCAACAGAATGTTTTCAAATGTTTACTACAGCTTATGGAAATGATCACCTGTCTTGTGCGCGTGTGTTTGAGTGGCACAAAAGATTCAGCGAGGAACCTGAGAATATCGAAGATGATGAATGCTAGACATGTGCACTGCCAAAAAAAATGTTCATTTTTGTTTTAGCTTAATTTGTTTTTTGTTTATTTCAGAAATTTGAAAATTTGTAAATTCCAAAAATTCGTAAATTTGAAAAATTCCAAATAAAGAATGCCGCATCCAAACAAATGGAACAAAATAATAATAAATAATAATAATAATAGGTTTTGTATTTATTATTATTATTATTATTATTATTGTTATTTATTCTTATTAATTTGTTATGTTCCATACATTTAGATACGTCATTCGTTATTACGAATAATTCTTAGATTCGGATAAATTTGTATTCATTACGTTCACTAGCAGCCAAATTTTAAAGGAAATTCCAATACCTATAATTTAATAGTTAGTAATGGTTAAGTTATTATTAGTTATTATTTCAGATTTTCGAGTTTTCAAGTTTTAGAATCTTCAGATTTCAGATTAATGCCCTGGATAACCTTGCACTTCAAGAACCAAAGAAAAATGTATAAAAAAAACAGTCAGGGGGGGGCGTGGCTTGCCTTGAGAGAAGATGGCTGCTTGGTCACTTGGCTCCCTCTCACCACAGCCTAAATTCTACAACTACTGGGGTCTAAAGCTACCACCCACCCCCCAATAATGGGAACTTCATCTCGTGGATCATCACACAGCAGATCCCGATCCCCGAGAGAAATCGCCAACCGTGTGAGCCACACGATACCAGAGATCTTCCGGACACAGCGCCCAACAATGGCGACCTCCCTGCCTGCTTCATCCTTCTCTCAGGCGCATACCGAGATCATCCTTACCCCCACCGACCCCGGCAACAGCCCGCAGGCACCTACTCTGCCCTCTCAATGCCAACCAAGCCTGCAAGACCTACAAGCGGTGGCGGCGGACATTAAGGACACGCTGTTCTCAGCCATTACTGATCTACGCCACGAACTGCAGGCCATCACGGGCCGCATACAACGCAGCACGGCAACAGGCAACTGTGACAAATGTCCAGTACAAAACCGACCACCACACCATGCAGCTGAGAGATCTTCAACGCCATGTTGAAGATCTTGACAACCGTGGTCGCAGACACAACCTGAGGGTAAGGGGGATACCCGAATCGGTGGAACAAGATGACATCTCCCCGGTGGTGACAGGCCTCTTTAATCATTTATTACACCGCCCAGAACAAACGCCGATCACCATGGATCGTATCCACAGAGCGCTTCGCCCCAAAGGCAGAGAAACTGACCCCCCTCGGGACATTATTTGCTTCGTGAATGACTTCTCTATTAAAGAAGAGATCCTTCACAAAGCCCGCGAAAAATCCACTCTGGAATATAATGGCGGTCCCATCCACATCTATCAAGACATCTCAGCTATCACGCTACGTCACAGCAAAGACCTGCGCCCTCTACTGGATGTATTGAGAACGAGAGGAATCCGGTATTGTTGGAAGTTTCCCTTCGGCCTCTCTGCCTCATCACAGGGCCGCTCAGCCCTTCTAAGGGTTCCGGAGGATCTGAACAATTTCTGCCATACGCTGGACATACCCTACACACCAGTCCCAAACTGGTACGCTGAATTCACCCTACAATCCCCCACTCGCAGTCCTTCAATGGAAGAACCGATGGATGTGCACAACACCAGCTTCTGCAGAAGACGTTCACCGTCCGCCAACAGATCCGGCCCTCCTCCTGGAACACATTATCAGCCATCCAGCCCCATGTCAGCTCCCCTTCCTCGCAGAGCACGGCGAGACCGCTGACAACTCAGTTTACAATGTGAGTAATCACCAGGAGACCACAGCTACCTTTTTACTCCAGATTCATCCGCATGTACCCTCCATATCAGATGACTTTCAAATTCCCCTGACGGCTCCCATCCTGAAGCAAACCGAAGAAGACACAGGAGAACTGATTATTTGCTGGACACCTCCTGACACCCCTGCAGTTCCAGATAACACACGGATCACTCTGACTCTTCCACCGTGCCATCTAACTTACAGGACTTATGAACGACAACCTGCGACCGACTAGATATATTTTTCCCTGCTCAACAGATCCCGCAACATCACGGAAGTTCGGCCTCACTACACCCCCGACCAGGAACTCTCACGCCACATAATCCTACCCCCTAAATGGGGCACCGAAGAAGACGACATCCTCTGACCGACGTCGATATCACTCTCCTACTTCCTTGATTAACCCTCAATGCTATAGGTAATATTTGTTAAACCTTTTTAATCCATGTCATGCACTGCATCGCACTCTGTTATACACCCAAGTTAGGAAAACAAACACGGTCTAATACCGAATACAGTGCTCAAAGATGTGGATTTTAATATTGCCTTAATATACAGAGCCTAACTGCCCGAAGCTACTAGCCTCATGTATACCCCCAAAGTACCTCCACAGCGAGTAATTGGATTTGGAGCTATACTTGCCTTTTAGTGCTCCCAAGGGACTCACACCTCACCACCATACATAGATAAGTGGGAACAAACAGTAGAGATTATGTGAGGGCCTGACAATACCTTCACTACACTGACATCCTCGGGCAACCGGGGTCACAGGCACTGTTGCTCTCACACATGGCTCTACTGTCCACCTCACATCGCCTCCTTGGAAATGCGGGGGACCAAATCACGGAGGCTCTTGGGCACAAGCTTAAGAACCACACTGAGACTACCTTTATAGGCTACCGAGACATACGAGATGAACGCTCCACTAAAACCACACACTGCCCGCATCGCTACTCCCTCACCGAGGGGTTGGAGACAGAGAAAAATAGGCTCTAATACATCCACATCCTGATCACATCAACTCACAACACACAGGCTGATAGACATAGAGACATAGAGGCCTCACCAAATTCATACTCAGCTTTTGTCGCAATATCGCACACTGATGACTAAGATTGCCAACACAGTCGTCCCATGGAGCTCACACGATGATTACATCTATACTCCTTACCAATATAACAGAGCACAACTGCTGAGGTGCTCCACCGTTTGTACAACTCCTAGTTATAACAGTTATTATTTTGTTCTGGTTAACCCTTTTTTATTGTTCAAGTTGTTATAGAAGGTTTGCATCATAAGACCTTTCACAGAGCAAAGGAGCAAATGCTAATGTGTTATTGTTGTACCACTTCATTGAAGCCACATTTGCAATCATTTTGGACGAAAATACTATGGAGTCCTCTTTAGGTATATTTCTCTCGGCACACTCTCAATTGGCTTTCCCAGCTAATCAGACCTTAAGTCATTCTATATACAACACCTCCCTAAACAAATTTTGATGCCTTTGACAAGCGGAAGATTCAACCCGCTGCCAGCACCTCACTACATATTCACGTACCTTATAACAAACCTCTCAAATCACCCCTCTCACATCTAAGTTCTTCAAAATGCTACTCCAACCACACCCCCAGCATCACTTTCGAAGGCTGCTGGTGAGACGGACCTCATTGGTCAACCATATTTACTACCCTTTCTACACATACCCAAATTTCTCTCAAGTACCAACCAACCCTCACATAGTGGGTACACATCACTCATCTAAACCATAAACTCTAATACCAAACTAATACCACTAAATTTATCCGGCGTATACAATTCTATGGTACCGAATACCGAAGTAGGTGATCGGTCCGCCACATAGTGCCGGTTCCTCTAACCCCTCCCTTCCCCTCTCAACACTCTTTCCCCACCCCACTGATCCTACCTGAAACCCCTTTCTACCCTACCCCACAACCTGCCACAGCCCAAATCACAACACAGCACACATACACATAACTTCACCATGGTTCCTAAAGCTAGCAACACGCGGAAACCTATGCTCAAAATTGTCTCGCTCAATGCAAAGGGACTTAACACCCCAGAAAAACGATCTAAACTCCTCCTTACCATGCAAAGACTTAACGCCAGCATCATAATGTTACAGGAAACACATTTCCGCACTGACAACATCCCTAAACTTTTCAATGCCCATTTTCCAACCGCAATACATGCTACCAACCCCCAACATAAAACGAAAGGGGTATCGATCCTTATCGCAAAACACTGTCCCTTCAGCATCACTGACTCTCTCATTGATCCCGATGGCAGATATCTCTTCCCAAAAGGCTCGATTCAAAACAAAACTATGACACTGGCAAACATATACGCTCCAAACAAAAATCAGGTACCATTTTTTAGATCAGTCAACACTACTCTAACGTCCTTCCAGGAAGGTACTCTTGTACTGGGTGGAGATTTCAATGTTCCCCTAAACCCCATTCAAGACACATCCACAGGAACTTCAACTATACCATATAAAGCCTTGAAGAATATAAAAACCCTACTGCAACGATTATTACTTCATGATACATGGCGCACCCTAAACCCAGACACTAGGGATTACACCTTTTATTCAGCGCCTCATCATCGATATTCTAGAATAGATTATTTATTCTTGACCCAAAATGATCTACCTCTACTTCACCGGGCCTCTATCGAACCCATAATTATATCGGACCACCATCCCATCTCCATGTCACTACAACTTCCCGACACCACACCACGCTCAAGAATATGGAGGTTAGATTCCTCCTTACTCACTGACCCCTCTATTGCTGCGGATGCAGAAACCACCATAAAACATTTCTTCCTAGAAAACAACCCAGGTGACACCTCCCCAATTAACAACTGGGAAGCCCATAAAAGCGTAATCAGGGGCACCTTCCTGGCGGCAGCGGCCAAAAGAAATAAGGAAAAAAGGAAGGTACACTCAGAATTAATCGAAAAGATCCGCCACCTTGAAAGGTTACATAAACAATCCCAAGCACTCACCGCCCTGAAAGATTTAATTCAGGCTAGGACAGATCTATTAGACCTACTAGATAAGCAGATACAACGCAAATACATACTCTCCAAAAAAAAATATTATGAATTTGGTAACAAAGCAAGTAAAATGTTGGCCAGAGCACTACAAGTTTCCAAATCCAATAAAACTATACACTACATCACCAACCCCTCAGGACAAAAAAATAAACAAAACTCCCGACATCGCACGTCAATTTGTACAATATTATAGTAAACTATACAACTTAGCCACCCCCCCTCCACCCATAGACGGCACCACTCGTTCCCAACTAATATCTGATTTCTTAAAACGATATAGCCCAACCCCCATATCAGAATCCATAGCACAAGATTTAAATGCCCCACTTACACGTACGGAAGTTGACAACGCACTCAAACAAATGAAAACGGGCAAAAGCCCTGGTCCAGACGGCCTAACCACAGGTTACTACAAAACGTACTCAGACATACTTACCCCTGCCTTTTTAAAAGCCTTCAATTCTTTCGCACATCCGGTCGACCCCCCACGTGACCTTCTAACAGCCCATATAGCAGTAATTCCTAAACCTGACAAAGACCAATCCTTAGTTACAAACTACAGGCCCATCTCATTGCTCAATGTTGACCTCAAATGGTACGCCAAAACCTTAGCGAACAGACTTCTACCCCTGATCCCCCACCTTGTTGGTCTTGACCAAGTGGGCTTTGTCCCCGGATGGGTAGCGAGGGATAATACCCTAAAAGCAATTAATATCCACCACTGGCTCACGACCACCAAGACTAAGGGATTTATGCTTTCCCTGGACGCGGAGAAGGCATTCGACAGAGTGGCATGGGACTACATGAGAGAAACCCTCAAAGCCATAGGACTCCCACAAACGATGTTAAACTATATCTCAGCACTATACTCTAGTCCTACTGCAAAAGTCCAAGTTAATGGCCACCTGTCTGATGCCTTCCCCGTGTCGAATGGAACTCGCCAGGGCTGCCCACTTTCCCCTTTAATCTTCATTCTCTCCCTAGAACCTCTCCTTAGACGTATTAGGGACAACCCAGACATTAAAGGTATCCAAATTAAACACCACACGTATAAATTAGCCGCATTTGCTGACGACATTCTTCTATTCCTCACAGACCCTCTCACCTCAATTCCAAACTTACTTAAAGACTTCCAAACTTTCAATGTCCTCTCAAATCTCCAAATCAATTTTTCAAAATCGAATGCCCTGAATATCTCCCTACCCGCAGAAATCTGTCAACAATGCCAATGTAACTTTCCTTTCACTTGGAACAAGCAAGCAATCCCATACCTAGGCATTCAATTACCTTCTTCACTAGCTGATTTATATACTCTAAACTATACCACTCTCCTTCGAACAATACAAACAGACCTGTCCTCGGGACAGTTCTCCTGGTTCGGCAGGGCCGCTATCATAAAAATGAACATCTTACCCAGAATCTTATATCTCTTACAAACTATCCCAATTAAACTACCACCCAAATTCTTCTCTACATTCCAAACTGCATGCACGGCCTTCATATGGGGTAAAATGCACCCGAGAATTAGCTTCATGAGACTTACAGCACCCAAACTCTTAGGAGGCATAGGTCTACCAAACATACGCAAATATCAACAAGCGTGCCACCTAGCTAGGATCATAGATTGGAACGTACACTCCGGACAGAAGGACTGGATCCAACTTGAACAGTCACTATCGAATGTGCCCATTCAACACCTCCCATGGATAGACCCCTCCTTTCTACCCCCTGAATATACTCAACATCCACTTATTCACCCTACACTGCTCTCATTCCGCACTGCATGTAGTACCAATAACATCTCCTCAGTTAAAGGTCCGATGACACCTTTACGGTTGAACCCTGAATTCATTCCAGGTATGCACTCCTCCTTTTTAACAGACCTATGGCCCCACCAGATTGCCAGAGCCAAACATTTCTTTGTAGGGAATCGCCTTCTATCACAAACCGAGTTGGCCTCACAATCGGGTGCAGACTCCTTTCCCTTTTGGACGTACATCCAAATAAGAAACTTCTTTATCAAACCCAAACCTACTCCAGACTGGTCTAGACTCACGACCCCATTTTAAAATCTCTGTTTAAGTGACAGCCCCCTTACACATCTAATTTCGCAAACATACAACCTCTTATTCAACGACCAAACCCTTAAAAAACACTGGAACATCAGACAGTGGGAACGAGATCTCTCCATACACTTGAGTGACCAAGAGTGGTCTAACATTAACTCCCTGATCCACAAAGGTTCGATGAACGTGCAAGTCCAGGAAAACGTCTATAAATTATTTTCCAGATGGTATAGGACCCCGCTTCTGCTACATCGTTTCAACCCACAAATACCCCAGACCTGCTGGAGATGTGATTCGGAAGCCGGCTCATTACTACATATCTGGTGGTCTTGCACCAAAATCCAACCTTTCTGGAAGGAAGTCCAGGCACTGATCACACAAATCACTACATACTCCCTGGATCTCGACCCCGCAATGTTTTTACTACATCACTCTTCAACGCATATCCCATCTTACCACCGCTCCTTGGCCATGCATCTGGTGAACGCAGCTAGAATGTGTATACCCCCCAAATGGCGCTCCTCAGAACCGCCCACCATAAAAGAATGGTTCCAACGCATTAACCAAATGAAAGTAATGGAAGATCTCATCCATCAATCAAACGACACACAAGCTAAGTTCACCAAAACCTGGTCATGCTGGATACACTTTACTACAACGGCTGACTACAAAAAATACATACTCTGAATGACTACACCGGGCTGTGGCAGGTCAAAAACAACACCCTGTTGTCCCCTCCCAACCTCCATACCACCCCCCCCCTCAGCTTACCTCTCCTGTTTCATATCTGTGACCCACCCTTTTCATCTCACATCATCAGTACATGACATCACCTATACATAACTCAGGAGATGAATCCAAAACATCCTATTCCAAAATCCTTACTCTCCATATCGTGAAATGAAGATTTATTAAATAAAATTATCTGTAAATGAACAGTTTATTATAAGCTTTAAGATTGTACCTTGACCACTCCATGAGAGTGTACACAATGAAACGATATCGCTTATATGCTTCTTATGATGAACGTACATAGATACCTTTGTTGTCTAAATCCTACAATCAAAGCGGCTGCGCCCGCATTACTACATTTGCATGTGAATTCTACTCATTGCATGTTTCTTACTTCATATTTCTTACTATACATGTCAATCTCTGTTTGAAATTTTCAATAAAAATTTGATTTAAAAAAAAAAAAAAAAAAAAAACACCTTTCAGGTATGCCAGTAATGGTTTTATATACGTACATTAAAATGCATTTTTTTGTTCATGCTAGAAATGCTAAAGTTGCGTATTTATTATTATCTGTTTTTATAAACTGCCTTTTAGATTCCAAGGTTTATCTTTTGTATGTTTATTTTAGGCATGCTTTAAAAATTTAGCTCAGAAAATATCTTTTTCTAAGAACATAAACTGAATAGCATAAGATGTCATGCATTTTATATTCTTTGATGACTGGGGCTGGCCATGCACCTATGGATTGTCTGCAGATTTTCTATGGTTAGATGAAAAAAGTGGGAGATTCCTCCATCCACACAGTTTAGCGAACATGGAGAGGTCTGTTGCACATTTTCTATCTAACCATAGAGAATCTGCAGATGGTCTATGGGTGTATGGCCAGCTTTAGCCATGCCACTAGGAAGTGTTGAGCCTGAAATAAATCTGGATAACTAAAAAAAACAGTCAGGTTGTTCGAAAAGACCGCTGGCTCAGTGTTCGAATGATAGCTGAATCCGTGAATATTGACAGACACCTCATGCAAAATTTTGCGCAAGGATCTTAACATGACGAAAGTTTGTTCAAAGATGGTCCCAAGGGTTCTCACACCAGAGCAAAAAGAACGTCACAAGGAATGTTGTGTTGACATTCTGCAGCAACTTGACGCAGATCCAAACCTGTTTCGTAAAGTAATCACTTGTGACAAAACCTGGATCTTCCAGTATGATTCTGAAACCAAAAGGCAGTCAATGCACTGGAAAACACCGTTATCACCAAGAATGAAAAAAGCTTGTCAAAGCAAGTCAAAATTCAAAGCCATGCTCATTGTGTTTTTCCATATCAAGGGTGAAATTTGGAAAGAATGGGTTCTGGAAGGCACAACAGTTAACCAGCATTATTATAAGGAAGTTTTGATAAAGCCGAGAGAGAGTCACAAAAAAATGGCCGCAACTGTGGGAAAATGGTTTCATTCTTCACCAGGACAATGCGCCTGCTCACACAACACTTTCTGTGAAGCAATTTTTGACCGACAAGCACATTACTACACTTGAACATCCTCCATAGTCGCCCGATTTGCCACCATGCGACTTTTATCTTTTCCCAAAAGTTAAATCAGTGCTTAAAGGGACACGTTTTGAGTCAGTTGATGCTGTAAAGAAGAAAACGGCGGATGTGTAGAAAAAGCTGACAGAAATAGATTTTCTCCATGCCTTCGACCAGTGGAAAACAAGACTGCAGCAATGTATTAGTGCAAATAGGGAACATATTGAAGGGGACAAGCATTACATTTGTAATACATATAAATAAAGGTGAGTTATTTAATCAGTCTCGTTATTTAATAGACACACCTAATATAATAAGAGAAAAAGCTAATTGTCAAGTTGCACTTAGAAGTACTTTTGGGACCACACATGGAATTTGACGTATGTGATTTAACATGAACCATTGGACTATTGAGACTTTTTTTTGACACATTAATGAGTTTGAAGTTTTTTTGTGTTTTTGCTTTTGAGATAATTTTTTCCTCACAGATTACACAGTTAAATGTGGGACTAGTGCTGTTTTGTCACTTTTTGTTTGGTGTTTTTTTTTTACAATTTTTTTTTCTTTGAATATCACTAGCACTATAAAGCCCCATACACACGATAGGACTTTGTACAAACTTTTGCTTGGATTTTTGTACAAAGGGCGTTTCCCAAAAGTTTGTCTTGCATACAGACGACAGGACTTTTCCAGCCAACTTTCACCATATCACGTGTTTTTTCAGCTCTTTACCACCACCCTTTGGTCAACTTGTGTATTGTTGTCTGATATTGTGTCAATCTTGCCACTTTTTTTTTGGCGAGATTGACACCTTGCGAGCCGGGTTGACACTGGTGCGGGGATCCGACTTGGATCCCCGCCAATGCCAGGCACTGTGTTTGGTATGAATCTTGAGGGGGAACTCCACGCCAAATTTTAAATAAAAAAACGGCATGGGTTCCCCTCCGGGGGCATACCAGGCCCTTAGGTCTGGTATGGATATTAAGAGGAACCCCCTACACTGAAAAAACGGCGTAGGGGTCCCCCCCAAATCCATACCAGACCCTTATCCGAGCACGCAGCCTGGCCGGTCAGGAAAGGGGGTGGGGACAAGTGAGCGCCCCCCCCTCCTGAGCTGTACCAGGCCGCATGCCCTCAACATGGGGGGTGGGTGCTTTGGGGGAAGGGGGCGCCCTGCGGGCCCCCCACCCCAAAGTACCTTGTCCCCATGTTGATGAGGACAAGGGCCTCTTCCCGACAACCCTGGCCGTTGGTTGTCGGGGTCTGCGGGCGGGGCGCTTATCAGAATCCGGGAGCCCCTTTTAATAAGGGGGCCCCCAGATCCCGGCCCCCCACCCTATGTGAATGAGTATGGGGTACATCGTACCCCTACCCATTCACCTAGGGAAAAAAGTGTCAATAAAAAACACAGTACACAGGTTTTTAAAGTAATTTATTAGGCAGCTCCGGGGTCTTCTTCCGGCTTCGGGGGTCCTCTTCCGACTTCGGGGGTCTCTCCGGCATCTTCTCCCGGTGTCCGCATCTTCTGCCGGCTCATATGATGACATGACCACGCCCCCTTATGACCTCACAGTCCCAGCATGCCCCGAGACTGTGATGTCATAGGGGGGCGGGGTCACCGCCTATATAAGTCCGTTATGGATTTTGGGGGGACCCCCACGCCGTTTTTTCGGCGTAGGGGGTTCCCCTTAAAATCCATACCAGACCGAAGGGCTTGGTATTCCCCAGAGGGGATTTCCCTCTCGTGTCCGCCGCAGTAGGAATATATGTTTTTCCTATTGCAGCTAGCGCGAGATGTACAGTACCCTGCCGCCAGGAAACATTCTCGCGGCTGCGTACTGTAGTTTGTATACACGATCGGACTTTGCTGCATCGGACTTTTGTTGCCAAAAGTTTGTCCGTTCGCACAGCCAACAAAAGTCCGATGGAAACTGAAAAAGTTTGGCCGATGTAGCGTACACACAGTCGGATGTTGCTCCAAAACAGCTAATTTGCATGTTTGTTGTCAAAAAGTCTGATCGTGTGTACGGCCCTTAAGACTGCCGATAATGAATAAAGTTTTATAAGGATAATATTATTACTACTTTGATTATTTTGTACACACCTGTGCACAGTGCTGTCTTTTTTATATTTTTATATTTTGGTTGAGGCCAGTTATAGGTTGGGGCTGTTGCCATTAGTTTGTACTGTTGGTGAATTATTAAGGGGATGCACTGGATACCTTCTCTGCCATTGTGCTATTGCTGGGTGTTTAGTGTGTTCCTATACCTTTAAGGAGGGGTGGGCTCCCTCCAGGCATACCTGCCGTTAATCTATCTATTAACTACTTCACGCCCACTCTATAACCGAAAGACGGCTATAGCGCTGACCTAAAATGCCGGAAGGACATACCTGGACATCCTCCCGTTTTCAGGCGGCGCACTCTGTGATCGCTGAGTCCTTGGATTCGGCTGATCACAGATCGGAATAAAGGGCTGATCACATCCCTTTAGCACGTGATCAGCTGTCAGCCAATGACTACTGATCATGTGATGTAACAAAAGCCGGTCAATGGCTTTTTTTTTCCTCTTGCTGACAGCGTGAGGAGAAAAAAATAAAGCTGATCTGCGGGCTGCTTGCTTACTGCTCAGCTCCCCTCCATGCATCTTCTCCCTTCTCTCCTCTGTGCTTAAAAAAAAGCTCACCCCCCCATTGGAATCCATAGTCCAGAATCCCTGTATGTAGATCAGGGGGCTGGACACATGGATGGGTGGGCAGCGCCCGTGTGCCCCTAGTGGACGGGCCACCACTGCCCCCAAAAATGAGATGTGGTATGTCCCATACCCTGTAACTGCTACTTTTGCTGGACAGCTTTGCCTCATACAGGAGGTGGAAAATTACTGGATCTATTGGCAGGATCAATAATGTTATGGGGGGACTCAGAAAAACAAAAACTGCTGTACTATTGCTAGTTTAAGACAATTTGAATACCAAATATTAAAAATCATAAAACAACTAAATAATGCTTTGTACTTACAAATGCCTATTGAGTTCCCATCAGATATTTCCATGAGTCTAATGAAATGATAGTTGTGATCTCGCAGAGAGAGGTAAAGCTTGTCCTTTTCTGTGTGCCACCATTTGTTGGAAATTTCGCTGAGTTCTATCATTTTCTTTTTGGGTGTTGTCATCTCCATTATGTGTTCATACTGTTCCTGTGTCAGCATCTTCTCATCGAGAAGATCATCCAGAACTGGATCAACCAGGAGTATCACTCTGATCAGATCCCAGCAGTGTCTGTCTATAAAGTGTGACCTTTCTAAATACATAAGCATATTTATATATCAGAAAAATAAATTATGATTTATTAGTCTATTTTCATAAAAAATACAATATTGTGCTTTACTATCTGCTAATTATAAATTTGAATCTTTAGTTTTTTTTTAAGGGCTCATGCTTTCTGCCCCAAAGCACCCACCCCCCCATGTTGAGGGCATGTGGCCTGGTATGGTCTGGGGGGGGGGGGGGGGGGCGCTCGCTTGTCCCCCCCTTTCCTGGCCTGTCAGGCTGCATGCTCAGATAAGGGTCTGGTATGGATTTTGGGGGGACCCCCATGCCTTTTTTTGGTGTGGGGGTTCCCCTTAAAATCCATACTAGACCCTTCAGTCTTAGGGGGACCCAGCGCTGTTTTTTTTTTTTCATTTTGGCGCTTCAAGATCCTTAGCGCACAAGTCGCACCGCATGATCCGACTTCTGGTGCGACTTCTATACAAATCAATGAGCTCTCATAGGGAACCATTGATTTTGCACTGTAAAAAATAAATGCTTGACGTGGCTTAACAGCGCTAAGCCGCGTTAGCAGCTTATAGAGGCATTAGACTTTTTACAGCTCCTGGAAGCACAGACTGTCGTTTTTTTCTACTGCCCCTAAACTCTTATGCCTCCAAATGCCTCTGACAGTTTATGTGTGCATGGACACATAGGCTAACATGGAGAGGTGTTTAGAAGCAGTTAAAAAAAACATCAGATGCCCCTAACAGCAGCTGTAAAAACGTCCTGTGTGCATGAGCCCTAAGTCTCAACAGTATTAGGCTTGTTTATGAAGTATGCTTAAAGACCAAAAAAAAGTTTTCCCTCACAGTGGGGCTGTGCCTGCACTGCAAGGGTTAAGTGCTTGTTTTGTCCAGGGGAGAGGAGAAAGCCTTATACCCAACTGATCCTCTGCTCCACCGGCAAACGTCTCTCCCCGATGATCTGATCAGTGGACTGTTCCAGGCATCCTCATGTCCATGGCAGGTCTGTGAAGCTTTCTTTGGCTTGATGACATCAGGAACAGTCCACCGTTCAAGACCACTAGACCACGGGGTGGCAGGAGCTGAAGGAACTGGTCTGTGCAGCGAAGATCAGAGGATCAGATAAATATATCTCCCCTAGATGAAAATTAGCAATTCACCCCTTTTCCTAGAGTTCAGCTTTAATATTGTAGTCCTGATGCATGCTTTGCACCAATCAAGCCATGATCAGAGATATTGCCATGTTATAATCAATGACAAGATTCCACCCAAAAATGTAACTTCCGCTTTTCGGAACCCTCCCCCCCTCCGGTGTCACATTTGGCACCTTTCATGGGGGAGCAGATACCTGTCTAATACAGGTGTTTGCACCCAATTCCAGGCATGGCTAGCCGCAGAATCTGCGGGTATCTACGCCACTCCCCCCCCCCGCTGTCTTCTGGGAGACACACGGGTCCCAGAAAACAGCAGGGACCATTCGGATCGTGCAGTGATGGCGGCAGCATCCGAGGGCCGAGGGATGGGTTGGCTTCGGGTGCCGACATTGCGTGCGCCCGGGACAGGTAAGTGTCCTTATTTTAAAAGTCAGCAGGTGCAATATTTGTAGCTGCTGACTTTTAAAAAATAAATTTGGCGCACCTCCGCTTTAGGCGCATTAATTGCAACAATGTGCAATAAATACAACAATGTGCAATAAATACAATGTGCCAGTATTTTAATAGGCGTTATATTAGTGTGCTCCCAAGTGGGAAATGAATACCCATGTATAGTTTATTTGGTAAACTGTGACATATTTCATATAAACATAATAACAAAACTTCAAGAATTTTGTTCAATGCAATTTTGATAAAATAATGTTACAGCATGAAAGCAGATTTATAAATTGGGTACTAACGGGCCTCCTGGCTTGAATGATTGAATTCATTTTACTTGTTTTCTTAAAAATACATATATTTATACAGTATGTGTTTAAAAAAAAATATTCAGTGGTTCTCAACCCTGTCCTCAAGCACCCCCAACAGGCCATGTTTGCAGATTTTCCTTCATCTTGCACAGGTGCTTTAAATCAGAGTCAATGGTTTGGTATTTTGTACAGCTATTTTATCCAAGAGAAATTCCCAAAACATGGCCTATTGGGGTACATGAGGACAGGGTTGAGACCCCCTGGTCTACATAATGGATAACATTTTTGGATTTCTCTCATCCTGTTTATGAGACATAAAGATACTGGTATTTGGTTGGCAAAACTATCTACCTGCAATAGTGGAATAGGGCATGAACATTTGATGCTACTGTGGCTGTGGATGACTTTACAAGGTGAGACAGTATTATCTGTTATTACACCCATTATGAAAAATGCTCTTTTCATTTACCGTGCATCCGCAAAGGATTCACGACGCTTCACTTTTTCCACATTTTGTTATGTTACAGCCTTATTCCAAAATTTATTAAATGAATTATTTTCCTCAAATTATTCTACACACAATACCCCATAATGACAACGTTAAAGAAGTTTGTTTAAAATCTTTGCAAATTTATTAAAAATAAAAAGTGAAAAAAATTCTATGTACATAAGTATTCACAGCCTTTGCTCATTACTTTGGTGAAGCACCTTTGGCACCAATTACAATCTCAAGTATTTTTGAGTACGATGCTATAAGCTTGGTACACCTATTTTGGGCAGTTTCTCCCATTCTTCTTTGCAGGACCTCTCAAGCTCCATCAGGTTAGATGGGGAGAGTTGGTGCACAGTCATTTTCAGATCTCTCCAGAGATGTTCAATCGGGTTCAAGTCTAGGATCTGGCTGGGCCACTCAAGGACATTCACAAAGTTGTCCTGTAGCCACTCCTTTGTTATCTTGGCTGTGTGCTTAGGGTTGTTGTCCTGTTTGAAAGATGAACCGTCGCCCCAGTCTGAGGTCAAGAGTGCTCCAGAGCAGGGTTTCATCAAGGGTGTCTCTGTATATTGCTGCATTCATCTTTCCTTGATCCTGACTAGTGTCCCAGTTGCTGCCGCTGAAAAACATCCCCACAGAATGATGCTGCCACCACCATGCTTCACTGAAGGGTTGGTATTGTCCAGGTGATAAGCGGTGGTTGTTTTTCTGAAAGGTTCTCATCTCTCCACAGAGAAATGCTGGAGCTCTGTCAGAGTGACCATCGGGTTCTTGGTCACTTCCCTGACTAAGGCCCTTCACCCCTGATTGCTCAGTTTGGTCGGGCGGCCCGCTCTAGAAAGAGTCCTGGTGGTTCCAAACTTCTTATATTTATGGATGATGGAAGCCACTGTGTTCATTGGGACCTTCAATGCTGCAGACATTTTTCTTCCCCAGATCTGTGCCTCCATACAATCCTGTCTCGGGGGTCTACAGACAATTCCTTTGAGCTCATGGCTTGGTTTGTGCTCTGTTAACAGTTGGACCTTATATAGACAGGTGTGTGCATTGCCAAATCACGTCCAATCAACTGACTTTACCACAGGTGGACTTCTATCAAGTTGAAGAAACATCTCAAGGATGATCAGTGGAAACAGGATGCACCTGAGCTCAATTTTGAGTGTTATGGCAATGGCTGTGAATACTTATGTACATGGGATTTTTTTCATTTTTAATACATTTGCAAACATTTCAAACAAACTTCTTTCACGTTATCATTATGGGGTATTGCTTGTAGGTAGAATTTTGAGGAAAATAATGAATTTATTACATTTTGGAATAAGGCTGTAAGATAACAAAATGTGGAAAAAGTGAAGCGCTGTGAATACTTTCCGGATGCACTGTATCTGTATCTACTTTTGTGGTACAAACCTTTTTTTTTTTAAATTTCCCAACGCTATGTGTTTCAGCCTCCTAAAGAGATGCTGATGAAAATGAAACGTAGAATTGTTGCTGGAAATTTGGAGTTTTAATCTATTCTATTTCCTTGGAATCAACTTTCTACATTCATCCACTCTGTGGGCACTTTCTTATTACATTCTATTGCCATCATGTTCTTTTTACAGATCCATTTATCCAGGTGAGATCTCTTATTAAAGTATATTACTTTGTATACAAATAGCTACACATAGTAATGATTTTATCTTATTCAACAGTAAAACTACAATGATTTATAGAAGATTCCTTGGCAAAAAAAAAAAAAAAATCATAAGGAGGTAGGTCTACCCTTATTTCATTGGAAGAGTTTGTTTGTGCATATATTCCCTTTGTCACCGGGAAGGTGAGCACTATTCACTTTGGATGCTAAAATTTTTCTCTTGTGTTTTCAGAACAATGAAAACCTGACAAAAGTCATAACCCTATCCAATTCTATCCAAAACTAAAATAAAAATGTCACCTTTACATATACTTTAATAATGGTTACTATTTAAGTATTACTCTACTCCACATAAACAAATGTATAACATAGCATTCTGTAAGTTTTCATTATAGTAGTAGGAATTAGGCAATCTATCTGTTTTTAATTTAAAGAATGAGGGGGGAGTGTCAAGGTATCCGGTGGCCAGTTCTTGTGCTGTTATTCTCATAGTAGTTTGTTGAGGAACTGTTGGAACACAAATAAAACAAGACAAAAGATAATGCATGGCTTTTGACAGTGGTAACACATAGGGGTCTATTTATAAATATATCTAGGTGCTTGGCTAAGATTGGAGAGTAAAAGAAACACTGGCTGCATCTGCTCTCTGTGTTGCCCTGCGGTGCTGAACTGATTAACAGCTGTATCGGTGGGAGGAGCGAGCTTCTGAGCAGGAAGAGTTCAATAGAATGAGTCAGGCAGCAATGCATTGTGGGGACTGTAGTCCAGAGAAGAGAGACTTTACTGCAATTAAGAGCTTTTGAATTACAATCCCCAGGCAGAAATGGGTAGGAGGGGAGAGAGCTGCATTTTCTCAAGCTGTACAGGACACAGCTTACTTTTGCTGTGAGGGAGATGGGGTAGTGCACATCTCTGTCCAGTATGCACCAGCCAGCACTGCTGCATATTGGTGGCCTAAGTAGGGTTGCCACCTGTCCGGGATTCACCCGGACAGTTCGGGTTTGGAATCATGCGTCCGGGTTTCAGACTGCCTGAAACCAGGACACATTATTCAGACTGGACTACGGCTTCCCAGCAGGGTTGCTGGCTGAAGTTGTCTCAGCTGAGAGTGTCTGTTACACTCTCTTTCATGCTGCCCAAAGCCAACACTAACAATCCCCCCCAAACAAACACACAGACGGGAGAGGATAGAGGGCTCGATCTGCACCTCTTCCCCCCACCCCTAACCCTCTGTGTCTGCCCACACTTCAATCCCTGACGCTGTGCCTCAGAAAAGAAAAGTGGGGGCCGGAAATTTGAAGTCCAGCAGCTTCAGATAAATCTGGATGAGAGGTGCTGACTGCCAAGGGGTGAGTGAGCTCACCATCCATCCCTGTCTGTGACTGAAGTCTCCCCCTTCTCTCTCCTGCCTCTGAGTGAGTACACTAAGGTAAATCAGGGTTCTCAGAGTGCCCCTCACATCACAGTTCCCCATTACACCAGAGGCCACAGTGTTCCCCCTCACATCAGAGTCCTCTACGTACATCAGGGAATCCTAGAGCATCCCTTATGTTAGAGTCCCCAGGGTTCTCCCTTACATCAGAGTCTGCAGAGCCCCCCTTACAGTGAAAGGGAACTCTGCGAGTTCAGGTGTAAAAGGGGAACTCTGATGTAAAGGGGGGCTTTTGTTATTAATATGAAAATATGATTAGAAATGTTATTTAATAGAAAATATATATGTATAGTTTATACTATAAAAAAAATTGCTGTGCGCCGCTAAAGTGTTTGGGTTTGACTTGATGAAAAGGTGGAAATCCTAGGCCTAAGCGGGATCTGGAGTGTCTAGTTCGGGGGTGCTAATAGACAAAGTCACTTGGATGCAGAGCAGAGAGTGGACTGATCGCTGTTTGTAACTGGAGGGTGAGCTGTAATATTGCTGGGACTGGTGAGCTGCTGCTGTAGGGATATACTATCTGATGCTAGAGAGAGAGAGACTGAGCCCTTTAGTACCTGACCATACAGCCATCTAGTAGCCTTATTTGCTGCCTGCAGGTGTACCTGGAAATGTGCTCATGTGCACCAATGATACAACTGGATTCCAACAGTAGCTGTCTGAAGTATTAGGACTAAATTAGGACTAAAGACTGCACCTTTAGCTGCTACACAGAGATCTTTATCTATTGCTTATGCAAAAACGGTATTTCTCAGGGGACATTGCACTATATTCTAGCCGTTCTCCTAGAGTGCACTCTAGATTAGGTATAGTACTATTATTTACATCGCAGTTAAGCTTATATGCACTGTATATTGCTGACTTTGCTGATTCATGACTTAATTCCAGTCTAGTGGTAAAGAACGCTATTCTTCATTACCTTGGTATAGTGATTATACTCTCTAGCAGACTGTGTCTGAACCTTCTGTGTGTTCATTTATGCTCAAAATACCATTTATTCTAACCTGTACCAATGAATACAATGAGTTAATTTACCACTAAAACGGTCTTGTGTCTATTTCCTGATATGAATGCACAGTTGAGTTCTAGGCATCAGCACTTTGCTTGCAGTAAATTTCAATCAACTGGGTGTGCCAGAGGGGGTGAGGTTGTTCTTGGAGTCAAAGCACAGAACAGAGAACTCAAATTATGAATCAGTTACTTCAAAGGTAGCGCTACATAAAAAATTGGCTTTGTGAATGTCTCAACATTCATACAAGCATAATGCATAATACTTGTAATGTTTGTAATATGTGTGTGTAGCAGTCAGGCTACATGTATGACTTAATGTTGTATTATATTTTATCCTCTGGCGCCATCTAGCGGCCAAAGTACAAAAGGACTGCATCTTTAACCACTTGACAACTGGGCACTTAAACCCCCCTCGTGACCAGACCAATTTTCAGCTTTCAGCGCTCTCACACTTTGAATGACAGTTACTCAGTCATGCAATACTGTACCCAAATGAATTTTCTGTCCTTTTTTTCATACAAATAGAGCTTTCTTTTGGTGGTATTTGATCACCTCTGGGTTTTTTATTTTTTGCGCATTTTTCTTAGTTTCTGTGATAAAATTTTGCAAATTAGTAATTTTGCTTCATAAATTTTAGTCACAATTTATACCGCTACATATCTTTGGTAAAAATAACCCAAATTAGTGGATATTATTTGGTCTTTGTGAAAGTTAGAGAGTTTACAAGTTATGGTGCAAATCATAAAAAATTGATCACATCTGATGCACTGACGGCCTATCTCATTTCTTGCGACCCAAACAAGTCAGGACAGTACAAATATCCCCCAAATGACCCCTTTTTTGAAAGTAGACATTCCAAGGTATTTAGTAAGATGCATGGTGAGGTTTTTGATGTTGTCATTTTTTCCCACAATTCTTTGCAAAATGAAGATTTTTTTTTTTCCCCCCCACAAAATTGTCATTGTAATAGGTTATTTCTCTCACATGGCATGTATATACCACAAATGACGCCCCAAAATACATTCTGCTACTCCTCCTGAGTATTACGATACCACATGTGTGGGACTTTTTTGCAGCCTAGCCACATAGAGAGCCCCAACATGCAGGGAGCGCTGTCACGTGTTCTAGGAGCATAAATTACACATCTAACTTGTTGACTACCTCTTACACTTTTGAAGGCCCTGGAGAACCAGGACAATGACACGTGACACTGACGTGGCACTTATGACAAATGGCACTGATACGTGGCACTGATGACAGATGGCACTGATACGTGGCACTGACACTGATGTGGCACTGATGACAGATGGCACTAATACATAGCACTAATGACAGATGGCACTAATACGTGGCACTGATGACAGATGGCACTAATACGTGGCACTGACAGATGGCACTAATACGTGGCACTGACAGATGGCACTAATACGTGGCACTGATGACACGTGACACTGATGACAGATGGCACTAATATGTGGCACTGATGACATGTGGCACTGATGACAAATGGCACTGATATGTGGCACTGATGACACGTGGCACTGATGAAAGATGGCACTAATACATGGCACTGATGACAGATGGCACTAATACGTGGCCCTGATGACAGATGGCACTAATATGTGGCACTGATGACACTGATGACAGATGGCACCGATACGTGGCACTGATGACACTGATGACAGGTGGCACTGATACGTGGCACCGATGACAGGTGGCACTGATGACAGGTGGCACTAATGACAGGTGGCACTAATGACAGATGGCACTGATACGTGGCACTGATGACACTGATGACAGGTGGCACTAATGACAGGTGGCACTAATGACAGATGGCACTGATGACAGATGGCACTATGTGGCACTGATGACAGATGGCACTTATACGTGGCAGTGGGGACAGATGGCACTGGGGACAGATGGCAGGGCAGATGGCGGGACAGATGGCAGGGCAGATGGCGGGACAGATGGCAGGGCAGATGGCAGGGGCAGATGGCAGGGGCAGATGGCAGGGGCAGATGGCAGGGGCAGATGGCAGGGCAGATGGCAGGGGCAGATGGCAGATAGCAGGGCAGATGGCAGGGGCAGATGGCAGGGCAGATGGCAAGGCAGATAGCAGGGGCACATGGCAGGGGCAGATGGCAGGGCAGATGGTAGGGGCAGATGGCAGGGCAGATGGCAGGGACCGTTAACAGCGGGACACCTTTTTTTCCTTTTTTTTTTTTCTTTTACACTCACCGCCGCAGCGGTTCCGCTCTCCCTCCTCACACGCTGTCTCTGTGTGAGGAGGGAGAGCCGGCGATGAGAGATGATCTCATATGTTTACATATGAGATCCTCTCTCATTGGTACCGCCGATCGCACTGTAAACGGCCGCTGTCATTGGCCGTTTACGGTGATCTGTGACTGGCTGTGTCCGAGGGACACGGCCAGCACAAAACTTCCGCGATGCGCGCCCGCGGGAGCGCGCAATGCGGAAGTAAACAGGAGGACGTCCAGGGACGCCCTCCCGGCAATTGAAGTCCGCGCTGTAGCCGTCTTTCGGCTATAGCGCGGACGCCTAGTGGTTAAACTTTCTCTTTGTTATTGTTCAGAGTTTGACCTGGAAGTCTTTTGTTGTTTACATCTAACATTAACTTAACCTGCCCACAATGCACAGGGACTCCCACAATCCTCAGGGAACAGAACTGCATTGTGGAAAGCCTATAAAGGGGCTGGGAGCGGCCATCATAGGTCTCTTGAACACGCATGGCCAGCCTGGAAGGATCTTTGTGAGATTTCCAGCACAGCACGGCCTACCTCTGCAGAGCAGTGATCCGAGCAGCGGCATTGTGACATTCTACAGAGCTGGACTGACGTCGGGGCAAGACTGGGAAGGAGCCAGGGGAGCCTGTCGTAGCAGCTGGGGATTCCGGAGCGTCTTGTGGAGAAGAGCGGAGCATTGCAGCAGTGCCGGCTGGCCGGAGAAACATCCTGCACATCAGAGCGGAGTCTTCAGACAACACTGTCCTGGTTGGGTGAGAGGGCTGAGGCCCACACTTTTCTTGATGCACTTTCATACCTCAGTTTACACAGAGTCGCTGGGACCCATAGTCCCACAAGCAGAACCAAGAGGATTCAATATTAAGCTACTGCATCAAAGTTAGTTATAGTGCTGTTGCACTAGAACTTTGTTCTTATATCTCAGGTTACTTTGACCAGGAGTTCATTAACCCTTTGGATTACAAAACCTACTTTGTCTTGCTAGCGAAGAAAAGAAGATAAAGAAGGACTGTTCAGTAACATACAAGGTCTTGGGTTATTTCACTATATCAGGGTATGTGATAGTGCAGAAGGGAGCTCCCTAGTGTTTTATTAGCATCAAGCGTGCAGTAAATAGGACAGTGCTTAGCGTGGTATACAACCACTTTGACTGTTCCTATTCACTTTGTTATACTTCTCACATAGTATTTCAGACATTTACACCTGTGTTATGCCTTTGTAGTGTAAAGTATAGTTGTCAGACTATGTTGGCCTTACAGTACAACAATTGTAACTTAAACCCCTTTTACTACATCTACAGTAAATAAGGTTATTGTTTAAGCATAACTGTGTGAGTGTTATTTCTCTTCATCACCAGCAAGAAGAGGGTAAGACAACTAAAAACAGGTATACTGTATTGTGAAATTGCCTTAAAGTTTGTTGTGATCACACCTTATCCTCTATTATGGAACCTGAAGTGTCAGAGGTGAGGGTAGCTCCAGGGTTCTGGGATGGCCATTGGGAAAGTGAACAAATTAGCAGCTCCTATGGGGCTAGTGCACTTCATGGAGGTCCCACCGAGATTTCCCAACTGGAATGCCCGAATAGGCCAGGAGAGGGAGCCATGAGCTCAGCTGCAGCTACTCAGTGGAGTCAAGAATTTGGGGGTGTAAATCAGAAGACCACTATACTGGGACTCCCAGGAGACCAATGGTTTGATAGAGAGGTGCGACTACTAATGCAGAAAGCAGTGCCCGGACAAGGTTGCTATTTGCTGGACATAAAACAGAATGTCCGGGAAAACTTTACTTACGCCCTCTTAGAGTAGAAAGAATCCACCCCTGCAGAGTTCCAGGGAGGTATAGTGAGCCAAGCTGAGGGACTGGACGGAATGGTAATTCAAATCCAGGAATTAGAAGAACAGCCACCAGCAACACTGCCAGGGAGTCCATTGGCAAGGAGTTCAGAGAGAGACAGCACCAAGACCGAGTCCGGGGCTGGAACAAAACTCAGAGCCCAAGATGCCGCCAGCGTCTTTTTACCTAGACATGAGTCGTCTGATGGACAGCTTGATACAAAGTCACCAGATGTCTATGAATGAGAAGTACCGGAAGCTACCTATATTCTCTGGGCGAATACCGAGGCCAGAGGGAGAAGAAGATTTTGAGAGTTGGGTGGATCAGGCTACTCAGGCTTTGGAGGATTGGAATGTCCCGGGACATTTAGCAAGAAGGCGGATATATGAGAGCTTGTTAAGTCCAGCTGCTGATGTTATTAGGAGCCTCCGAAGAGGGAAGCCAGATTGTGGTGCCAGAGATTACCTTACAGCCCTTCACGCTGTGTATGGGAAGATTGAAAATTTACCTGATCGAATGCATCGGTTTGAGCACACTCACCAGAAAGTGGGAGAAAGCTGTCCACATACATTGTCCGTATAGATCAGATTCTACATCAGATCATCATGAAGAAGGGTGTTGACCCTAGAGAGGCAGATAAAGTCAGGTTGGACCGGACTTTGAAAGGGGCCAGACCGAACCACCCCATCGCCCTTCGGTTGCTTTTAAAAGGCGCTGATGAGGTTTCTTCCTATCCTGAATTGATGGGGTTAGTAAGAGAAGAAGAAGTGGTCTTGGAAGAAAAGAACAGGGAGACTCGCATGACTAGGGATCCTTTGCAGAAAAGTGGAAGGGTCGCTGTACAGTCAGCATCTGTAGAAGGTATGAAAGATGTGGATGCAGAAGAATGCTGGTGGGAAGAACACTATTCGTCTTTGAAAGAGGAGACCATGTCAGCACCGACTCGACCAAAATCCACTGAAGAAGAAGAGCTCCTGGCTAAGTCTCTGTTGCAGCAAGCATTGCTCTGTGTAATGGCAGCACAAGCCAAGAGTTCGAGTGAACGAGTGGATAGCCGGCGATGTTACCAGTGTGGAGACTATGGGCATATTCAGGCCCGTTGCCCATGGAAAGAATCACATGCTGCATTGATGAAGGAGCTGCTTAGGATGTTGAAGATGCTAGTGAAGGAACAGCTGGCGGAAAACTTCAGAGGGTCTCAGTGAAGGAGCCAACTGAGAACCCGGTGAAAGAACAGAGCTCCAAAAGGAAAGAAAGGAGGGAGAGGAAGTTTCGGAGTCTAAAGAAAAATGACGAATGGACAAGTAACCCAACACCGGGGTCAGGGGACTGGGAGCAGAAAGTCAATGCTTCACCAGTCACCAAAACTCCAGTTAGGCCTTGTCATGATACAAGCGGGGGGACTTGCACTGAGAACATAGCTAAAAGTAACTCTAACACAAAACTTTCAACCTAAAAATAAGAACCTAAAGAAGAAAAACCGCCTGGTCCACAAGAGGAGGCAGTCAGAGAGTTTTCCTGAAAGGCTAGTAGGACCATCCCCCATAGTGTTGGTACAGATTAAAGGAGTTTATATGCAGGCTCTATTAGATACAGGAGCACAAGTTACTCTGTTGTATCGAGATTTTTATGACAAACACTTAAGTCATATTCCCATCCGGAAGTTGGAGGAGCTAGAGATTTGGGAAATTGGAACCACTCAATGCCATTATGATGGGTATATTCCTATACAAATATCATTTGGGCCGGCCGCCGTTGGAAAAGTGGAAGCCTTTGACACGCTGGTGGTGGTGTGCCCCAGGCCCCCTGGAGCCGGGCGGAATTCCATATTGGTGGCGGCGAATACGGATTTAGTGCAAAGACTGCTGTTTGCTGTCCTAGACACTGAAGTGGTGATGCCCGCAAGATCCATCCACAGCTGCAACAAGCCTACCGCCGAGTGGTAAGGGAGAAGAAAGCCCCGGGAGGAGAAGTGGGGCGGTTGTGGAGCTTTGAGAGTAAAGCCAGGACATTATGGCCGAGAGAGGTCGCTCAAATGAGGGCTACTGTGAAAATAAAGTGGGACCAACCGGGACCCTTTATAGTTCTGGAAACGGATGAGAAAGTCCGAGCTAGAGGTCTAGAGATGGTTCCTGAATTGGTTCCTACTTGGGATCTGTATCGGAGAAGGAAAAGAATGCCCATCCGACTGAAGAATGTGACTGACCAGCCCATACATGGAGACCTCGGATGTTAGTGGGACAAGTCAGTGCGGCCAATCCTTTGCTCCCTGAAGAGGTGAAGGGCGAGAAACATGGTCAAGGCCTGGAAAAGGAAATGCATCACTGTGCAGAGAATTTGCCTTCCCAGTGGCAGGAAAGGGCGAAATCCCAGTTGAAGAGGTGGGAGAAGTTATTCGCTCAAAATGATTTCGATGTGGGATGTGCCAAGAGTGCTAAGCATACGATTCGCCTTCAGGAAGACAAGCCATTCTGAGAAAGGGCTCGGCGAGTACCGCTTAGCGACTTGGAAGACCTACGAGAACAACTTGCTGAATTAAAAAAGTCAGGGGTAATTCAAGAGTCCAGGAGCCCATATGCTTCCCCCATTGTAGTGGTGAGAAAGAAGAATGGATCCCTTCGTATGTGTATTGATTACTGCACACTGAATCGGCCTACGATACCCGATCAATATACCACCCCTCGCATTGAAGATGCGTTGCAGTGTCTTACAGGGGCCAAGTGGTTCAGTGTGTTGGATCTAAAGAGTGGGTATTACCAAATTCCTGTGCATCCGGCAGATCAAGAAAAGAAAGCTTTCATATGCCCGCTGGGGTTCTACGATTTCAGCCGAATGCCTCAGGGCCTGTCGGGGGCCCCGCCACTTTCCAACATCTTATGGAGAGGACTGTCGGAGACATGAATCTAGTGGAGGTTTTGGTGTATCTGGATGACATCATAGTGTTTGGAAAGACCCTTGAAGAACACGAGGCCCGCCTAGAGAAGGTGTTCTCCCGGTTATGTGAGGAAGGGTTGAAGCTGTCGTTAGAAAAATGTCAGTTCTACCGGACCTCAGTTTACGTATTTGGGACACGTAGTCTCAGCAGGAGGAGTTGCCACTGATCCGAAAAAGTTGGAAGCTGTTACCAGCTGGCCCTGGCCAAGAACTGTAACGGAGTTGAGATCCTTTTTAGGGTTCTGCTCTTATTACAGAAGGTTGGGAAAATTTTGCCACTATTGCTCGACCCCTCAACGAGCTGTTGCAAAAGATAACAGAAGAGGACGATGGGCCAGGGTTAAAAATGAAGAAGAGCGGTGCTAGAAGAAAAGGAGAGTCTGTACAGGATCAGTGGACTGACCGGTGTGAAGAGGCCTTCAAGAGGCTGAAGAAGAACCTGACAGAAGCTCCTGTGCTGGCTTATGCTGATCCCAGCCTGCCTTACGAGTTGCATGTGGATGCCAGCAGAGATGGACTAGAAGGGGTGTTGTATCCGCATCAGGCTGGGAAATTGAGGCCTATCGCTTATGTGAGCAGGACTCTTGCCCCCTCGGAAAAGAATTATCCGGTGCATAAGCTGGAGTTTCTGGCCCTCAAGTGGATGGTGGTTGAAAAATTGAAAGACTATCTATATGGGGCAGAGTTCACAGTGAAAACTGATAACAACCCTTTGACCTATGTTTTGACTACTGCCAAGCTGGATGCCACTGGACACAGATGGATAGCAGCGTTGGCTGGATTTCGGTTCAGTTTGAAATACTGACCTGGAGTGGGAAACCGAGATGCAGACGCACTGTCTAGGAGACCACACAGACAAGAAGAAGACCCAGCGGAATGGGCCTGTGTGAGTGAGGAGGTAGTGCGAGCTCTGTGTCAGGGTTTGGAGAAGGAAGGAAGTGATAGGGTGGCTGCCGAATACATAGGGGTTCATCCATTAGCGATCCCCAGCCGGTATTGTGAACTGACCCGTGTGAGGGGAGAAGGGTTGCCGCAGCTATCAAAAGCGGACTTGAGACGCGATCAAATGGAGGACCCAGTGGGCAGATTAGTGATGCATGCATTGAAGAGTCAGAGTCCTGAATTGTTACAAAAGAATCAAGAGCCTGAGCGAAGATACTACATAAGGAGTGGAATCGACTAATGCTTAAGGATGGTGTACTGTACCGCAGCTATGTCATTGAAACAAATGAAGAAAGGCGGCAACTATTTCTCCCAGGGAAACACCAGACGACCGATCTAGTTTCTTTGCATGATGAGCACGGTCATTTAGGAGCAGATAGAACCCTCCGCCTGGTTAGAGATAGATTCTACTGGCCTAATATGCGAAAGGAGGGGGAAAACTACTGTCATTCTTGTCTTACTTGTATACAGAGAAAGACTTTGCCTCAGAGAGCGGCTGCCATGGGCCATTTACAAAGCCAAGAGCCCCTGGAGTTGGTGTGCATTGACTTTCTGTGCTTGGAACCCGATATAGGTGGAAGAGGCAACGTTCTTGTGGTGACAGATCATTTCACTCGATATGCTCAAGCTTATCCCACCAAAGATCAAAAGGCCAGCACGGTAGCCAGGGTCCTTGTGGAGAAGTTTTTCATACATTATGGGCTGCCTGTAAGGATTCACTCGGATCAAGGCAGAGACTTTGAGAGCAAGTTAATACGCCAGATGTGCACTTTGTTGGGAATTAAGAAGACTTGCACCACGCCTTATCACCCTCAGGGTGACCCTCAACTGGAGCGGTTGAACAGGACTCTACTGAATATGCTGGGGACTTTACCGTCTAACAAGAAACAGCATTGGGGAAATCACATTGCAGCATTAGTCCACGCATACAACTGTACGGAGAGTGATGTTACTGGGTATTCCCCATATCGTTTAATGTTCGGACGAGAAGCCAGACTTCCTGTTGATTTGATGTTTGGCACGTCCTTGGATGATGTCCCTTTGACCTCACACAGAGGGTACGTAGATCGATTGAGGAAGAATCTACAACAAGCATATGAACAGGCAGTAGAGCATGCTACCGTCCGGGAATCTCGCAACAAATGGAACTTTGATGCCAGCGTGAAAATTCATGACTTGCAACCAGGAGGTTGAGTTCTACTGAAGAATCTGGGTATACCAGGAAAGCACAAGCTGGCGGACAGATGGAAGTCTCAGCCCTTCGTCGTGTGTAAAAGAGTTCCTGGACTGCCAGTATATCAGATTCGACGCAAAGGAGAGTCGGGGCCAAAGAAAATGTGGCATAGAAACCACTTACTGCCATTGTCGGATGCTGTGAGAATCCCAGAAGCTGTTCAAACATCTCCTGAAAAATTGACACCGGCCAGTACTCGGTCTAAAGGGACTAAGTTGCGAGAAACTGATGGGGGTGATGAGACTGGGGATGAGTGTGAGTATTCAGAGAATCTGAGTTCAAGATCTTTATCAGGAAACGGAGACTTAGGACTAGTTGATGATGTGGTGTCTTTATCTGCGGAATTATGGATGGAGGAGGAAGGAGAAGAAGCAGAAGTAAGGCCTGAAACTGTGGATGCTACAAAAACAACTGGAGATTTTAAAGATTTCCTTGAGGAAGCATTGTCCTTGTTGGAGAAGCAAGAGTTACAATGGTCTTTGGAGAGTGAAATACAAGGCTCAGTGGTTGATCTCAACCCTCTGATCAGTGAAGAAGACAAAGTGGAAGATTCAAACAAACAGGAAGAGGATTTGGGGCCGGTCCGGTTAAGGCGGAAGATACACCCACCACAAAGACTCACTTATGACATGCTGGGGGAGAGTTCCGAAGAGCCAGTCTCTATAGCTCGTCGTTCTGCCCCTGAAGCTCTGCCACCCGCTGTTAATTGGGTAGGCAATGGATCTGCTCTTACCTCTTACACTATCGGGTTAGACATGAGAGTTGCCCAGGCCTTGTCAAATTTTGGGATTGAAGTTACACCTGAAGTATTTCAATTAATATGTGAGAGCTAAGGGGCCTAGTGAATAGTGCTGGTTATAAGTCAGGATTTGAACATAGTTTGTTTGTGTCAGACATACCCTCATGGTATCTTTGGGGACCAAAGAATTCAAGCAGGGGGAGTATGTAGCAGTCAGGCTATATGTATGACTTAATGTTGTATTATATCTTATCCTCTGGCGCCATCTAGCGGCCAAAGTACAAAAGGACTGCATCTTTAAACTTTCTCTTTGTTATTGTTCAGAGTTTCACTTGGAAGTCTTTTGTTCTTTACATCTAACATTACCTTAACCTGCCCACAATGCACAGGGACTCCCACAATCCTCAAGGAACAGAACTGCATTGTGGGAAGCCTATAATGGGGCTGGGAGCGGCCATCTTAGGTCTCTTGAACACGCATGGCCAGCCTGGAAGGATCTGTGTGAGATTTCCAGCACAGCACGGCCTACCTCTGCAGAGCAGCGATCCGAGCAGCGGCATTGTGACATTCTACAGAGCTGGACTGACGTCATGGCAGGACTGGGAAGGAGCCAGAGGAGCCTGTTGTAGCCAGCTGGGGATTCTGGAGCGTCTTGTGGAGAAGAGCGGAGCATTGCAGCAGTGCCGGCCGGCCAGAGAAGCATCCTGCACATCAGATCGGAGTCTTCAGACAACACTGTCCTGGTTGGGTGAGAGGGCTGAGGCCCACACTTTTCTTGATGCACTTTCATACCTCAGTTTACACACAGTTGCTTGGACCCATAGTCCCACAAGCAGAACCAAGAGGATTCAATATTAAGCTACTGAATCAAAGTTAGTTATAGTGCTGTTGCACTAGAACTTTGTTCTTATATCTCAGGTTACTTTGACCAGGAGTTTATTAACCCTTTGGATTACAAAACCTACTTTGTCTTGCTAGCGAAGAAAAGAAGATAAAGGACTGTTCAGTAACATACAAGGTCTTGGGTTATTTCACTATATCAGGGTGTGTGATAGTGCAGAAGGGAGCTCCCTAGTGTTTTATTAGCCTCAAGCGCGCAGTAAATAGGACAGTGCTTAGCGTGGTATACAACCACTTTGACTGTTCCTATTTACTTTGTTATACTTCTCACATAGTATTTCAGACATCTACACCTGTGTTATGCCTTTGTAGTGTAAAGTATAGTTGTCTGTCAGACTATGTTGGCCTGACAGTACAACAATTGTAACTTAAAGAAGGAGTTCCAGTCAAAAAAAAAAAAAAAATTAAAAGTCAGCAGCTACAAATACTGCAGCTGCTGACTTTTAATTGGACACTTACCTGTCCCTGGGTCCAGCGATGCGGGGGATCGAAGCCCCGCTCGTCTCCCACTCCGTTCGGCGGCGCCGGCATTGCAACTGTGGGCGCCGGGCTGTGGCTTCACAGCCTGGCACCCACTGCGCATGCGCGAGCGGCGCCGAGCGCTGTGATTGGCAGTTCAGTCACCTGGGACCTGTAATTGGTCCCAGATGATTGACAGGAGGGAGGGAGCAGAGCTGAGCCCTTCCTGTGCCGAGGTGGAAGTGATGTCACCAGCCCAGGCACTGGAAGAGGCAGACTACGAGGGACCCCCTCTAGCAACAGGCATTTAGAGGTGAGTAAAAAAAAAAATATCCAATTTTTTTTTGTATTTTTTTAGGATTTTTCATGTAGTTTTTTTTTTTTTGGGTGGAACCCCACTTTAAACCTCTTTTACTACATCTACAGTAAATAAGGTTATTGTTTAAGCATAACTGTATGAGTGTTATTTCTCTTCATCACCAGCAAGAAGAGGGTAAGACAACTAAAAACAGGTATACTGTTTTGTGTATTGTGAAATTGCCTTAAAGTTTGTTGTGATCACACCTTATCCTTTATTATGGAACCTGAAGTGTCAGAGGTGAGGGTAGCTCCAGGGTCCTGGGATGGCCATTGGGAAAGTGAACAAATTAGCACCTCTTATGGGCGTAGTGCGCTTCATGTGTAACAGTTTCCTTAACCATTAGACCTCCGGAAGATTTCCCCCCTTAATCACCAGGCCATTTTCTGCGATAGGGCACTGCATTACTTTAACTGACAATTGCATGGCCATGTACTTTGAAATTTATGTCCTTTTTTCCCACAAATAGAGCTTTCTTTTGGTGGTATTTGATCACCTCTGCAGCTTTTATTTTTTGCACTATAAACACAAAAATACCGACAATTTTGGAAAGAAAAACAATATATTTTACTTTCGGTTCTAAAACATATCCAATAAAAAATCAAATTTCTTCGTAAATTTAGGCCAATATGTATTCTGCTACATATTTTTGGTAAAAAAATCCCAATAAGCGTATATTGATCGGTTTGCAGCAAAGTTATCGTGTCTACAAACGGTACGGTATACATACTGGAATTTTTTTATTTATTTTTTACTAGTAATGGCGCCGATCAGTGACTTAAAGCAGGACTGTGATATTGTGGTGGACAATCTGACACTTTTAACACTTTTTAGGAACCAGTGACACTAATACAGTGATCAGTGCTAAAAATATGCACTGTCACTGTACTAATGACACTGGCTGGAAAGGGATTTAACAGCTAGGGCAGTCAAAGGGTTAAATGTGCCTAGCCAGTGTCGTGTGGCCCTCTTACCCAGTTTTGCAGCCAGAAGGTGTCAAAACTCCATTCTGCCACCTCTGGCTGTCACCCTCTGTCGCTTGCAGGGGGACGGCTTTGCTGTCAGCGGCTTCCAGATTTAACAAATCCCCACACACACTCATGGCGGAGACAGTTATCCAGAATGTGAGATCTGTGAGCATGATCTCCCTGCAAGGCAGTGCTGCCTACACACGATGGGCCTTGGGCTGCCTACAGTTACCAGAGCCAGGCAAGTTGGGAAGTGGGTGTTGCACACTGGGAAAAGGAAAAAAAAAAGGGGAGGGAGGGACTAGGGGATTAACTGTAAGGATGAATGACTTTGCCTAATCCGAGTGGAAAGGGAATATGTGACCCTCTCTGGAAAAAAGGGACTTAGATACTGGGAGTGCATATATATATGTGTGTGTGTGTGTGTGTGTGTGTGCAGTGGCGTATCTAAGGTATGGCAGCCATGGCAAGTGCCATGGGCGCCATGGGGGGAAGGGGCGGCAAAAAGCCGCCCTCTGCATGAATAAAAAACCCCCACCTGTCCTCCCAGACTAATATAGCCCCCGGCGCCGCGGCCAGCCTGCAGGATCGCGGCGCTGGTGTTCTATCAGATGGCTGTCGGGCTTGGTTTAGGCTGAGGGAGGCTCTGTCAGCAGGGAGGGGCGGGGCAGGGAGCTCCACTGACGCTCTGACCCTGCCCTGCCCCGCCCCATATACTATGTATGTGCTCGGAGCACTGACATCGCCTCTCCTGGACCACAAATATTCCCGCCCCCTACCGCTGTAAGCCCCGCCCCTACCGCCATAAGCCCCGCCCCTACCGTGGAAAGCTCCGCCCCCGGACCTCTGAGAGGTGAGCCCGGCTGATCAGGTAGGTCTTTCTACCGATAGGCTCACTGGCTCACTGTTACTAAACCCTCCCTGACAATGTTCTTTATCCCCCTGTATAGCTGTGCATTGCTGAAAGCTTAAATTTTAAAACTGGCTACTTGGTCATCTCCTGTAGTATGTCGCATTCGCAGTCTGGTCATCTGCTGTAGTCGCATTCGCAGTCTGGTCATCTGCTGTAGTCGCATTCGCAGTCTGGTCATCTGCTGTAGTCGCATTCGCAGTCTGGTCATCTGCTGTAGTCGCATTCGCATTCTGGTCATCTGCTGTAGTCACATTCGCATTCTGGTCATCTGCTGTAGTATGTCGCATTCGCATTCTGGTCATCGCCTGTAGTATGTCGCATTCGCAGTCTGGTCATCTCCTGTAGTATGTCGCATTCGCAGTCTGGTCATCTGCTGTAGTCACATTCGCAGTCTGGTCATCTGCTGTAGTCACATTCACAGACTGGTCATCTGCTGTAGTCACATTCGCAGTCTGGTCATCTGCTGTAGTAGCATTCGCAGTCTGGTCATCTCCTGTATTCGCAGTCTAGTCATCTCCTGTAGTCACATTCGCAGTCTGGTCATCTCTTATAGTCGCATTCGCAGTCTAGTCATCTCTTATAGTCGCATTTGCAGTCTGGTCATCTCCTGTAGTATGTCACATTTTCAGTCTGGTCATCTCCTGTAGTATGTCGCATTCGCAGTCTGGTCATCTCCTGTAGTATGTCGCATTCGCAGTCTGGTCATCTCCTGTAGTATGTCACATTCGCAGTCTGGTCATCTCCTGTATTTGCAGTCTAGTCATCTCCTGTAGTCACATTCGCAGTCTGGTCATCTCTTATAGTCGCATTCGCAATCTGGTCATCTCCTGTAGTATGTCGCATTCACAGTCTGGTCATCTCCTGTAGTCACATTCACAGTCTGGTCATCTCTTTTATAGTCACATTCGCAATCTGGTCATCTCCTGTAGTATGTCACATTCGCAATCTGGTCATCTCCTGTAGTATGTCGCATTCGCAGTCTGGTCATCTCCTGTAGTATGTCGCATTCGCAGTCTGGTCACCTCCTGTAGTATGTCGCATTCGCAGTCTGGTCATCTCCTGTATTCGCAGTCTAGTCATCTCCTGTAGTCACATTCGCAGTCTGGTCATCTCCTGTATTCGCAGTCTAGTCATCTCCTGTAGTCACATTCGCAGTCTGGTCATCTCTTATAGTCGCATTTGCAGTCTAGTCATCTCTTATAGTCACATTCGCAGTCTGGTCATCTCCTGTATTCGCAGTCTGGTCATCAGCTGTAGTCACATTCGCAGTCTGGTCATCTCCTGTATTCGCAGTCTGGTCATCAGCTGTAGTCACATTCGCAGTCTGGTCATCTCCTGTATTCGCAGTCTGGTCATCAGCTGTAGTCACATTCGCAGTCTGGTCATCTCCTGTATTCGCAGTCTGGTCATCAGCTATAGTCACATTCGCAGTCTGGTCATCTCCTGTATTCGCAGTCTGGTCATCAGCTGTAGTCACATTTGCAGTCTGGTCATCTCCTGTAGTCACATTCGCAGTCTATTTAAAAGTAGTACCTGCTGTTGCACAAATCACTTTATTACACTTTTATTTCTGATATTTATGGCTATGCATATTGATTTAATCCATATTGAGCACCATATTTGATTGGCTGCTTCTGCTTGGCATATACACATAATAAAATAGTGCTCAATATGGATTAAATAAATAGATATCATAAAGTTTAATAAAGTGATTTGTGCAACAAGCCCCTTAAACAGTCCACATCCAGTGAAAGTTCATGCAGTGCAAACTTTGCAGTACACGAACTTTCACTGAATGTAGAATGTTTAATGAGCAGGGGCGAACTGATCCATTGGACAGTTTATGTAGTACTAATCCATAATTTGTTAATAGAAAGATTAAAGAGCTTGACTTGTAGTTTTGTTAGCTGTTTTTTTTTTTGTTTTTTTTTTATTTGACAGGGGCGCAGTTTCAGTGCTTGCCATAGGCGCCATTTTCACTAGATACGCCTCTGTGTGTGTGTGTGTATGTGTGTGTGTGTGTATGTATATGTATGTATATCTGGGTGCAGGCCTGCCCAGCCACCTAATCGGAAAAATATGGGAAGTAAAGGGGGGGGGAGGTAAGCTGGAAAATTTCAAAGGGGAACCTGCCTCTCTGAGGTGGAGGAAGAGTCCAATACAGAAGTATTCATACATTTTCGACAATCTAGGGCTTCCAAAAACAGATAAGCACAATCATAGAAGGAAGCTGGGGGGATACAGACCGGGCTCACCACCTAAAAAGCGAGGTCCCAATCAAAAACCCAAGAGCCCTGCCTGGAGCCCACTGGTAAATAGGTGCATTCACCCCCCAAGACCTCAACGTCTGTGAGAAAAAGAGGAACAAAAAAAAGGAACCGGTGGCATTAAGGTCTTGGGGGAATGAGTGCCCCTGTGATACAAAACGAGTAAGTGAACATAAAAAGGCATTTGGCTATGGCTGCTCATTGGTCACCCAGGATGTTCCAAGGGAACCGTTGTTCCCAATGTCTAGTCAACAGCATGTCTGGCATCATTTGAACCTTCTCTAAGCCTGCAAATAAGCCTCTGATCTTCGGTTAAGAAGTACATCAGCATAAATACTTTGCAACATATAAACACTTATAGCATATTTTACATACAGTATGTCTAAGCCAGGTACCTTGAACATATTGCAATACAAATAAAGTATAATGCAAGTTACTCTGACTCTCACAGTGGCCCAAGATTTTCTGCCAGAAATCCATGTGTGAGAGGTGTGGAAATCAAATGCACCCGATTGACATGCAGAAGTGACTATATATAAACAGTCTTAACAAAAAAAAAAAAATAATATCTATATATATATATATATATATAATAGATAGCAGTTGTATCCAAAATTCAATAGTGTCTGCAAAACAACCATGTTCACTATAATCATAGGAATAGATTTACTAAAACTGGAAAGTGCAAAATCTGGTGCAGTTGTGCATGGTAGCCAATCAGCTTCTAACTTGAGCTTGTTCAATTAAGCTTTGTCAAAAAACATGGAAGCTGATTGGTTTCTATGCAGAGCTGCCCCAGATTTTGCACTCTCCGGTTTTAGTAAATCGACCCCATAGTTACATAGTTACATAGTAGGTGAGGTTGAAAAAAGACACAACTCCATAAAGTCCAACCTATGTGTGTGATTATGTGTCAGTATTGCATTGTATATCCCTGTATGTTGTGGTCATTCAGGTGCTTATCTAATAGTTTCTTGAAGCTATCAATGCTCCCCGCTGAGACCACCGCCTGTGGAAGGGAATTCCACATCCTTGCCACTCTTACAGTAAAGAACCCTCTACGTAGTTTAAGGTTAAACCTCTTTTCTTCTAATTTTAATGAGTGGCCACGAGTCTTGGTAAACTCTCTTCTGCGAAAAAGTTTTTTTATCCCTATTGTGGGGTCACCAGTCCGGTATTTGTAAATTGAAATCATATCCCCTCTCAAGCGTCTCTTCTCCAGAGAGAATAAGTTCAGTGCTCGCAACCTTTCCTCATAACTAAGATCCTCCAGACCCTTTATTAGCTTTGTTGCCCTTCTTTGTACTCGCTCCATTTCCAGTACATCCTTCCTGAGGACTGGTGCCCAGAACTGGACCGCATACTCTAGGTGCGGCCGGACCGGAGTCTTGTAGAGCGGGAGAATTATCGTTTTATCTCTGGAGTTGATCCCCCTTTTAATGCATGCCAATATTCTGTTTGCTTTGTTAGCAGCAGCTTGGCATTGCCTGCCATTGCTGAGCCTATCATCTACTAGGACCCCCAGGTCCTTTTCCATCCTAGATTCCCCCAGAGGTTCTCCCCCCAGTGTATAGATTGCATTCATATTTTTGCCACCCAAATGCATTATTTTACATTTTTCTACATTGAACCTCATTTGCCATGTAGTCGCCCACCCCATTAATTTGTTCAGGTCTTTTTGCAAGGTTTCCACGTCCTGCGGAGAAGTTATTGCCCTGCTTAGCTTAGTATCGTCTGCAAATACAGAGATTGAACTGTTTATCCAATCCTCCAGATCGTTTATGAACAAATTAAATAGGATTGGTCCCAGCACAGAACCCTGGGGAACCCCGCTACCCACCCCTGACCATTCTGAGTACTCCCCATTTATCACCACCCTCTGAACTCGCCCTTGTAGCCAGTTTTCAATCCATGTACTCACCCTATGGTCCATGCCAACGGACCTTATTTTGTACAGTAAACGTTTATGGGGAACTGTGTCAAATGCTTTTGCAAAATCCAGATACACCACGTCTACAGGCCTTCCTTTATCTAGATGGCAACTCACCTCCTCATAGAAGGTTAATAGATTGGTTTGGCAAGAACGATTCTTCATGAATCCATGCTGATTACTGCTAATGATATCGTTCGTATTACTAAAATCCTGTATATAGTCCCTTATCATCCCCTCCAAGAGTTTACATGCTATCGATGTTAGGCTAACTGGTCTGTAATTCCCAGGGATGTATTTTGGGCCCTTTTTAAATACAGGTGCTACATTGGCTTTTCTCCAATCAGCTGGTACCATTCCAGTCAGACTATCTGTAAAAATTAGGAACAACGGACTGGCAATCACTTGGCTGAGTTCCCTAAGTACCCTTGGATGCAAGCCATCTGGTCCCGGTGATTTATTAATGTTAAGTTTCTCAAGTCTAATTTTAATTCCGTCCTCTGTTAACCATGGAGGTGCTTCCTGTGTTGTGTCATAAGGATAAACACTGCAGTTTTGGTTACTGAAGCCCCCTGATTCACTCGTGAAGACTGAGGAGAAGAATAAATTCAATACCTTCGCCATCTCCCCATCCTTTGTAACCAGATGTCCTTCCTCATTCTTTATGGGGCCAATATGGTCTGTTCTCCCTTTTTTACTGTTTACATACTTAAAGAATTTCTTGGGATTTTTTTTGCTTTCCTCCGCTATGTGTCTTTCATGTTCTATCTTAGCTGTCCTAATTGCACCTTTACATTTCCTGTTGCATTCTTTATAAAGTCTGAATGCTGAGGATGATCCCTCAACCTTGTATTTTTTGAAGGCCTTCTCCTTTGCTTTTATATGCATTTTTACATTGGAGTTAAGCCATCCAGGACTTTTGTTCGCTGTTTTAAATTTATTACCCAATGGGATACATTGGCTAATGCCCTTATTTAATATGCTCTTAAAGCAAACCCATCTCTCCTCCGTATTCTTTGTTCCTAATATTTTATCCCAGTTTATGCCTTTTAGCAAGGTTTGTAGTTTAGGGAAGTTGGCTCTTTTGAAATTCAGTGTCTTTGTATTCCCTTTATGTTTCCTATTTGTGTGATTTATACTGAAACTAATTGACCTGTGATCGCTGTTACCTAAATTGCCCCGCATTTCCACATCCGTGATCAGGTCTGTATTGTTGGTAATCAGTAGATCCAGTAATATTTTATTTCTAGTTGGTGCGTCCACCATCTGACCCATAAAATTGTCCTGTAAGACATTAAGGAACTGGCGAGCCTTAAATGAATGCGCGGTTCCCTCCGCCCAGTCTATGTCTGGATAATTAAAATCCCCCATTATGATAACACTTCCCATCCTTGCTGCTACTCCAATTTGTGATAGGAGATCCGTCTCCACTTCCTCCCTCAGGTTAGGGGGCCTATAGCATACTCCCAGTATTATTTTCCCCTTAGCTTTATCCCTTTGGAGCTCTACCCATAAGGATTCCACCTCCTCTCTAGCTCCCTCGGTGATGTCATCTCTCACATTCACTTGTACATTATTCTTGATATATAGGCATACCCCTCCCCCTTTTTTACCCTCTCTATCCTTGCGGTATAGGGTATACCCTTGAATGTTTGCCAGCCAATCATGAGAGCTGTTGAACCAGGTCTCTGAAATTCCCACAAAATCCAAATCCTCCTCGTACAACAGTATCTCTAGTTCACCCATCTTGTCCGCCATGCTCCTGGAATTGGTGAACATGCCACATAGTTTAGACCGGTCGCATATTGTCTTCGTATTGGGTGTTTCGAGATTGCAACTAGGACTTGCTACTATACTCACCTTGTGTTTTTGTGCTTTGGTTAACCTACCACTAATGCCCCCAATACTACCCTCTGGAATATCTTCCGCGCTGGCTATCTCTGCCTCTGGACCCTCCCCCCATCGCCTAGTTTAAAAACCCCTCTAACTTTTTGGCCATCTTTCTTCCCAGCAGATCTGCACCCTCCTCATTTAGGTGCAGTCCGTCCCTTCTATAGTACCGGTTACCGACTGAGAAGTTGGCCCAGTCCTCCAGGAACCCAAACCCCTCCTTACTACACCAGCTCTTCAGCCACTTGTTTACTTCCCTAATCTCCCTCTTCCTTTCTGGTGTGGCTCGATGTACTGGTAGTATTCCTGAGAATACTACCTTGGAGGTCCTTTTCCTCAATTTAGCTCCTAAGTCCCTAAAATCGTTCTTTAGGACACTCCATCTGCCTCTGACTTTGTCATTGGTGCCAACGTGCACCATGACAGCCGGGTCTTCCCCAGCCCCTCCCAGTAATCTGTCCACAAGATCCGTGATGTGCCGAACCCGAGAGCCCGGTAGACAACATACTGTTCGGCGCTTCAGGTCTTGGTTACAGAGTGTCAGATGTGCTACACAGTTAAGAAGTCCGGGATACAGTACTACCTGGAGTCAGGGTTGGACAAAGTAATACGGAAAGCAAGATACCAGATCAGTGAGCATACCACTGCCAGGTGCCATAGAGCAGTATCAGACAGTTAAGAGGAGCATCGGTAGAATCACATTTCACCAAAAGGTAACTATAGAAGGAAATATTTATAGGCCATCCCATGGCAAAAGCACCATCGCAACACAATCAGGTAAAGTCAGATAACTTTTTTTTGGAATCAAAGTTGTAAAAGGAGAAGGGCAGAGGGACCAATTCACCAGAACTTCCAGTCCAGTTTCAATGGTCCGTTTTGCATTTAACTAATGAGGGCGAGGCTCTTGAGACGCTGTCAGTATCCATGTCATCTCGGCCTCTCAAGGAAGAATTGGAAGAGTATCTACGGTGCCTCTACCTCTGCATCGGTGTAAGCGTGGAGAGATCTCAGGTTGGACATGAATCCAGGGTTCAGGTGGCAGAAAAGAGCTGTACCAATCTGGGAAGGCTACAATTGGGACGCCCAGGGTGTCACAGAAGGCTTGCAAGTCTCCAGGTACTCGCAGTGATGCAGTGAGGTTGTATAAAAAATCTAAAAAGAAAGACTTCTGCGCTACTACCTAAAACTAAGTGAAATAATGAAATGAAATAATAGTGGTGATGTATTCTTAGTGATGCTGCAAAATCAAATAGTGAACACCTTACACTACTAATAAACTAAAAAGGGCACAATCGTAATGGATTGTGTAAGTGATTCTGCGCAACACAAAATGAAGTAAATGAATAAATGCATAAACTACACACCTGAAAAATAAAATAACAATCCCCTAATGGGGTAGAGCAATATGTGCAGATTAAAAAACATGTAGCAGGTGTATCATAGTGACAAAGTGCTAATCAAATAAAAGTCACTCAGTAAAAGCACAAAACATAACATAAACTGTGACTGGTGGGTGAACATGCGTTGCTAGGTGATCTGGTGACTGTTCGTGGTAACGGATACCCACTCGGGGCTCCCAGAACTCTCACCTCTATGGCACGATAAAAGTGCCTGTGTGCTTCCAATAGGTCTGTGGTCACTCTGGTGCAGTGATGACAATGGCGTCCTACTCCTTCCGGAGGGAGGGGGGCGTCACTTCCTCCACTTGGTAGGGCCTCTATTCCACAGTAGGGGTGCCTATGTACTTCCAATGGGTCTGTGGTCACTCTCGTGCAGTGATGGTGATGGCGTCCTAATCCTTCTGGGGGAGGGGGCCGTCACTTCCTCCGACTGTTAAGCTCCATATAGGGGTAATTGAAAAGACTCCAATAGTGTAATAAAGTTAAAGCCAATGGATTTATTAAAGGTAAAAAATCAGCTTACATAAACGTAAACAAAAAACGCCAAACAGCGATGGGAACAGCGTTATAGCGATACTCGCTACGTCACTTCCGGTCCGCACTGACGTATTTCCGGTTGCGTGCCTACGCGTTGCGTCAAATCACGTGACTTCTTCAGGGCACCGGATTGGCTATCGCCATGCTCATTTTATACTATTGGGACAGGAAGTGGAGAAAACTCCATTTTGTTGTAGACCAAGTAAATGGTAGTACCGCGGCCATCTTTGAGTGGGTAATGTCGTTTTAAAATGTTCATTAATAAAGTTGTATTTAAACAAGGAAGTAAAAAAAGTGTTAAGGAGTTTAAAACCCGTGCTTAAAAAACAATGAGATGATGACCCGAGATGGTGACTCAGTCGATCGGGTCTCCGATCGGGCTATGTATAGTTAAAATGATAATAAAAAACAACTTTTAATCTTAAGAGAAAGTAAAATGCAAAGTTTAATACAAAGTACATCCAATCGAGCTAAAAAAATGTGTGTAAAAATCCTAATGGGATAAATAACCGAATAACAATAAAAATATGGGTGAGGATAAAAATGACAGGTCCAAAGTATGTAGAAAGCTTTATGTAAATAGTTATTAAAAATAGGTCCCCCAAATTTAAAGACCAAAGCACACCGGAAATGAAGTATTAAGTTTACATAAATACATAAAATCTAGAAATCACTAATGAAGCAGTTAAGATCGAATTCTACATTTAACCCTTCAGGCACTAGTGTTCTGGTTCTATGTATCCATTTCGATTCCTTTTGGCTGAGGATTCTGATTTTATGGTCACCTCTCCACGATTTATTATATCTTTCTATACCCCAAAAACGTAATTGTGTGGGGTCTTTATTATGAAAAAGTGCAAAGTGCTTAGATACGTTATGTTTCGGGCGCCCTTTTTTGATGTTTACTAAATGCTCTTTGATCCTTGTTTTGAGTGCTCTTTTGGTCCTTCCTACATACTGTAGGTTACAAGGACATTGTAACATATACACAACCCCCTCTGTGTAGCAATTAATAAAATCTTTTATTGGGTAAGTGTTCCCTGTACTCGTTGCCTTAAAATCGTGTTTCTTGGTTTGAAATTTTTTGGCGTGTGTGCATGCATAGCAATATTTACAGGGATAAAACCCTTTGCCATTAAAAAAGGAGAATGTGTTTTTGGGGGGAGGTTCCACTACATTCTTCACGATGATATCCCTCAAGGTTGGAGCTCGTTTATAAATAATAGATGGCCTTTCCGGTAGGATTTGTCGTAGGTGTTTATCCTCCTTTAGGATATGCCAGTGTTTGCGGATAATCTTCTCTATATCTTTAAATTGAGTGTTGAAGTCTAAAATTAAACTTGGTATTTCTGAAAGGTTCTGTGTCTTCTTAGGTGCATGTATCAGTTGTTTTCTGTCCATCGTTTGAGTACGTTCAATTTCTCTTTTGATTAATGCTTCTTCATAGCCTTTCTTGACAAATCTCTGTCCAATTAGATTAGCCTGAATCTCAAAATCTGCATCTTTCGTACAGTTGCGCTTGATTCTTACCAATTGGCCTTTTGGGATGTTGTAAAGCCAAGGTTTGTGGTGGCAGCTTGTCATAGGTAGATAACTGTTTCTAGACACTTCTTTAAAGTGGGTTTTGGTTGTTAATCGATCTCCTTCAATGCTTATCTCTAGATCCAGAAATTCGACCTTCTTCGTATCAATATTCGAGGTTAATTGTATATTTCTGTCATTATTATTTAGATTCGACAGAAACTGCTCCAGGGTTTCTCTGCTTCCATTCCATATTATGAGGATATCATCGATAAATCTTTTGAATAGTCCTAGTTCACACGGTGGGTTTTTATGTACTGCTTCCTCCTCCCATTGTGCCATAAAGGCATTTGCCACACTTGGCGCAAATTTAGCACCCATGGCAATACCTGTTATTTGCTTGTAAAAATTTTGGTCATGCCAAAAATAGTTGTTTTTTAACGAAAATTCTAGGCATTTAATCAAAAACTTCCTTTGGGTACATTTGAGTGCGCTATACTTTCTTAAGGCCCATTTGGTTGCTTCACATGCTTGGTGATGTTGGATAATCGTGTAGAGGGAGGAAACGTCTACCGTTGCCAGTAGGGTCCTTCCCTCTAGGACTGGTACTTCTTCTATTTGTTGTAAGACATGTTTCGTGTCCCTTATATAGGATGTTGTTTGTTGGATGGCGGGTTGGATAAAGTGATCTATATACTGGCCAATCCTTGCTGTTAATGAGTTGATCCCATTAACAATTGGTCTTCCCGGGGGGTTTTGAAGGTTCTTGTGTATTTTGGGAACTGTATATATTACTGGGATCCTATGTGAATCCGGAACTAGGTATCTTGCTTCCTTTGTGTCCAGTATCCCTTTCTTGACTCCCAATTGGATCACTTTTTCTAAATCTTTCTTGCATTTAGTTGAGGGATTGCTCAGCAGTTTTTGGTATGTGGTGGTGTCTTCCAATTGACGTTTGATTTCTGCTTGGTAGTCCACTTTGTTTTGGATTACCACTCCTCCTCCTTTGTCTGCCGGTCTGATAACCAGATCTTTTCTGTTGGTCAAAGATCGTATTCCTTTCTTAATATGTGCAGGGTCACTCGTTTTCTTTATCTTCAGTTGGTCCAGATCCTTCAGTACTAGGTTTTTGAACACTTCAATGTGTTGGTTATCATTGAATTGTGGGTTAAAAAGGGATTTGTTGCGTAGTCCACTATGTTCCATCCGTTGTGGGTCTTGCGGTGTGGTTAATCGTCTAGTTTGGGGATTAGTTAAAATCGCTTTCTTAATATTCATTTTTCTTACATATTTCTTGATTCCAATATAAGTTGCAAATTTGTCTAAGTTTTTTGTGGGGGCGTATTTTAGGCCTTTATCCAATACAGCCAGTTCTTCGCTAGTTAGAGTTTGTCCGCTCAAATTAAAGATTCCTTCTCCTAGTGGACTCTTTTTCTTTTTGAGTCTCTTTCCCGCTCGACATCCCCTCTTGGTTCTGGGGTTCTTCGTCTTTCTTCCTGATAATGTCTCTTTGGGGAATAGTAGGGTTCTTGTGGGTGTCTCTGTGGGGAGCGTTGGGCATACTCCAATTTCCTCCTCGGTGGTGTTTCTCGCCGACCTCGGTCTAAAAAATCGTTGCCATGTCTATCTTGATCATATGGGTACTGGCGGGGATGAGTATTAGGTTCCCTCTGGTCTCGGATTGGGTCAAACCTATTGTGTGTTGGGATAGGGCTTCTTTCATATCTGCCTTGTTGGTTATAGTATGCTCCTTCCCTATGTTCTCTATATGCCCCTTCATTGTACGACCTGTCATTGTGGTGTCTTTGATTATATCCACTATTGTGTCGCGGTTTTTTAAAAGGTTTTCTAAAAGGTTTTTTCCAATTGTTCCTAGGTGTGTGTGACCCCTGTGTCTGGTAGTTTCGTTGCTCATATTGAGGTCTAGGAGTATGGGGGTAAGGTTCCCTATGGTGTTCATTCAGCTGTGTAGGTGGATAAGGTATACCTCCTTGCGGTTCATAGATCCTGACCTCCTTTTCAGGTGTTGAATGTGCTGACGCGATGGCTGGTTCTTCCAATTTGTTTTGCCATTTAAACACTTGGTCTGTTTTGTAATCTGTGACGTCTCTTGAGTATTTCTTTGCTTTCCTCTGTTGTGTTTCTAAATCCTTGGCCATTAGGTCTTTGTTTAGTTGATTAGCTAATTTTTTGAAGTCCTCAGATTCTTTATGTACTTCAAGTTTGGATTTAAGTTCTTCTATTTGTTGATCTACAAATTTCATTTTCCTATATTTCCTATCTAGGAGAAACCTGAGGCCTTCAATGCTCTTACCATTAAAAAAGTTGTACCATTCATTAATGGAGTCTTTGTCGAGGAGACCGTCATTTGGGGGTACATCCCATCTGAGTCTCCTAGGGACTATATTTTCTCTTAGGTACCTTTCGAAGGTGTTGGTGTCCCACCACAGACTAATTTTTTTCTCCATCGCATGTCCCAATTTGCGGGTTAGGGACTCTACATCGCTATTGATTTTAGTTTGTGTGGAAAACACAGTGTCTAAATTAACATTTCTGTGATCCATAAACATAAAAACTTCCATAGTGGCTGCAAAAGTGAATAAAGTGTAATGGTGCTGTATAAAAAATCTAAAAAGAAAGACTTCTGCGCTACTACCTAAAACTAAGTGAAATAATGAAATGAAATAATAGTGGTGATGTATTCTTAGTGATGCTGCAAAATCAAATAGTGAACACCTTACACTACTAATAAACTAAAAAGGGCACAATCGTAATGGATTGTGTAAGTGATTCTGCGCAACACAAAATGAAGTAAATGAATAAATGCATAAACTACACACCTGAAAAATAAAATAACAATCCCCTAATGGGGTAGAGCAATATGTGCAGATTAAAAAACATGTAGCAGGTGTATCATAGTGACAAAGTGCTAATCAAATAAAAGTCACTCAGTAAAAGCACAAAACATAACATAAACTGTGACTGGTGGGTGAACATGCGTTGCTAGGTGATCTGGTGACTGTTCGTGGTAACGGATACCCACTCGGGGCTCCCAGAACTCTCACCTCTATGGCACGATAAAAGTGCCTGTGTGCTTCCAATAGGTCTGTGGTCACTCTGGTGCAGTGATGACAATGGCGTCCTACTCCTTCCGGAGGGAGGGGGGCGTCACTTCCTCCACTTGGTAGGGCCTCTATTCCACAGTAGGGGTGCCTATGTACTTCCAATGAGTCTGTGGTCACTCTCGTGCAGTGATGGTGATGGTGTCCTAATCCTTCTGGGGGAGGGGGCCGTCACTTCCTCCGACTGTTAAGCTCCATATAGGGGTAATTGAAAAGACTCCAATAGTGTAATAAAGTTAAAGCCAATGGATTTATTAAAGGTAAAAAATCAGCTTACATAAACGTAAACAAAAAACGCCAAACAGCGATGGGAACAGCGTTATAGCGATACTCGCTACGTCACTTCCGGTCCGCACTGACGTATTTCCGGTTGCGTGCCTACGCGTTGCGTCAAATCACGTGACTTCTTCAGGGCACCGGATTGGCTATCGCCATGCTCATTTTATACTATTGGGACAGGAAGTGGAGAAAACTCCATTTTGTTGTAGACCAAGTAAATGGTAGTACCGCGGCCATCTTTGAGTGGGTAATGTCGTTTTAAAATGTTCATTAATAAAGTTGTATTTAAACAAGGAAGTAAAAAAAGTGTTAAGGAGTGCGTTTAAAACCCGTGCTTAAAAAACAATGAGATGATGACCCGAGATGGTGACTCAGTCGATCGGGTCTCCGATCGGGCTATGTATAGTTAAAATGATAATAAAAAACAACTTTTAATCTTAAGAGAAAGTAAAATTGCATTTTACTTTCTCTTAAGATTAAAAGTTGTTTTTTATTATCATTTTAACTATACATAGCCCGATCGGAGACCCGATCGACTGAGTCACCATCTCGGGTCATCATCTCATTGTTTTTTAAGCACGGGTTTTAAACGCACTCCTTAACACTTTTTTTACTTCCTTGTTTAAATACAACTTTATTAATGAACATTTTAAAACGACATTACCCACTCAAAGATGGCCGCGGTACTACCATTTACTTGGTCTACAACAAAATGGAGTTTTCTCCACTTCCTGTCCCAATAGTATAAAATGAGCATGGCGATAGCCAATCCGGTGCCCTGAAGAAGTCACGTGATTTGACGCAACGCGTAGGCACGCAACCGGAAATACGTCAGTGCGGACCGGAAGTGACGTAGCGAGTATCGCTATAACGCTGTTCCCATCGCTGTTTGGCGTTTTTTGTTTACGTTTATGTAAGCTGATTTTTTACCTTTAATAAATCCATTGGCTTTAACTTTATTACACTATTGGAGTCTTTTCAATTACCCCTATATGGAGCTTAACAGTCGGAGGAAGTGACGGCCCCCTCCCCCAGAAGGATTAGGACGCCATCACCATCACTGCACGAGAGTGACCACAGACCCATTGGAAGTACATAGGCACCCCTACTGTGGAATAGAGGCCCTACCAAGTGGAGGAAGTGACGCCCCCCTCCCTCCGGAAGGAGTAGGACGCCATTGTCATCACTGCACCAGAGTGACCACAGACCTATTGGAAGCACACAGGCACTTTTATCGTGCCATAGAGGTGAGAGTTCTGGGAGCCCCGAGTGGGTATCCGTTACCACGAACAGTCACCAGATCACCTAGCAACGCATGTTCACCCACCAGTCACAGTTTATGTTATGTTTTGTGCTTTTACTGAGTGACTTTTATTTGATTAGCACTTTGTCACTATGATACACCTGCTACATGTTTTTTAATCTGCACATATTGCTCTACCCCATTAGGGGATTGTTATTTTATTTTTCAGGTGTGTAGTTTATGCATTTATTCATTTACTTCATTTTGTGTTGCGCAGAATCACTTACACAATCCATTACGATTGTGCCCTTTTTAGATGCAGTGAGGTTCCCTGCTGTTGCTTTCAGAAAAAAGGGTAATTTCCATCTATAACTGTCACGCAGGGCATTGAGAAGATCTCTTCTGTTGTCAGGTCACCTTGAGGCTAGGTGACAGATGCACTCTGTAGGAGTCAGAAGTGCACCGCAAGGTAGTGGACCCTAGAACTGACTGCTACGGATTGAACCCTGGGAGGTTCAGGAAGCAGGTTTACTGGATCACCGACACAGATCCCACTGGGAGCTAGAGCGTAGATTCCCCAGGGCGCAGAGTCTAAGAGCCAGCAGGTGTTCACCAGAGCCTCCAGTGGTGAGGATGGACTGCGCTGCAGTCTGGCTCCATGTTGCGGCCCCCAGGGTCTCACAGCTCACGCTCACGGTAGACTACAGGAGAAGAGGAAGGAGGCAGCAGGCTGGAACAACAAGGAAAGTAAGGGACAAGCCAAGGTCAGGGCCACAAGCAGACAAGGACAACAGAGTTCACGCCAAGGTTCAGGGTCACAGGCAAACAGGGATGGTCGGGAACACGCCAAAGGTCAGGGTCACGAGCAGACAGGAATAGTTAAGAACAGGCCAAAGTCGGTAACTGGAATCAGATGTAGGAAACACAGCAAGTACACACGAAAGCTAACACACAATGGTTGATCAGCACTGCTGGCTTGCAGTGCACAGGTTAATATAGGGTTCCCTGATAGGAGCTGGGGTGGAGCCACGCTAGAGGAGAGTCTACAAAAGCAGTCAGGTGAGGGTCAGCTGGTCTCTAGAGATGAACACATGGAGACAGGTAAGCTGACAGAAACTCTATTGCATAACCATGACATCTGTGCTGGAGAGTAATGATGGACAGATCTTGGAAAATTTGTATATGTGGCCCCTCATGGACCAGTTGGCCCTGGTTACGGGTTAGGCATAGTATGTCTTCTTTCTGTTCTTTCTGTGTAAAGCTAACCAGGCAGCATACAGTATCCCTGGGGGGGGCAGTGTCCCGGCCCCTAGATCTAAAAGCCCTGTGACACCTTTCCATCTCAACAGGTGCATCCAGCTGTCTACTCAGTAGTGTATTAAAAAGAGCCCATACCGCAGGTTGAAGCTGAGGGCCCTCCACTGACTCTGAGATCCCTCTGATATGTAAATTGCGCCTTAGGCCCCTTTTATCTGAGTCTTCAGTGTGATGCTGCATATTGATTCGATGTTGGGCATTAACATTGGTGGCTCTTTGTACCTGCTAAATCACCGCGCCATGAGACTTGACCGTCCTCCCCACATGTTCCAGGCGGGAGGTTACCACTCTAAGGTCAGTCTTGAGATCTGAGATTGCAGTGGATAGGGTGTTCCTAATGTCCAGTGCCACTTGCTGTAAGTCTGCTAATCTTGGAAGTGGAAACAATTGTGAGCCGAGAGTGCCCGAATCCTTGGATGTAATGGCACGGCAGGCAGCACCACGGTCTGAGGCCTGTGTGGAGGCCTGGGAGTCAGCTTGCTGGGCTTGGAATATAGCCAGTATATTCTGGCTCAGCTGAGTGGCAGGGTCCATTTGGGGTCAGGTGGGAGATGAGCTTCTCCTGGGCTTGTTTGTTCTCCAAATCAGAAGCTCTCCCGCTGATGCAAAGCTAAAGCAGAAGCCCTAGATGTCAAAGTTCTCCAACTAAGCTGCCATATCACTGCGGTGCTAGACCTTGCCCCTGTTGAACATAATATATTAACGAAGGTTCACATGCATAGTTGACATATTGTTTAAGGTTAGGTATTAATTGGTTTTCTGATTACACTAGAATTGTTCACAGCGCTGTCACTTTATAAGTATACATTTTGAGATGAGTTAATCTCAGCAGTGCAGCAGATAATTTTTATTAGGTTTGAGGTACGGATCTATCCTCGTTTGCAAAAAATAAATTGGTTTACAATTTTCAGTCACTGCCTGAATGCCTGGCTGCACTGTAAACAGGGGAGGCTTTCTGCTGTTCGCTACTCACAGGGATATACAGCGCTGCTGGTGCTTGCCTGCTGCTGTTCAGCACACCGGATTATTTTTGTAGGGACTTTTACCTCCTCAGAATCGGTTACTGAACCACTGCTCTCCATGGGTTCATGTTCAGAATCTGAATTTAACCGTAAGAGTTACCCGCTACTTTCATTTGTCATGGTCAGAATCTGGAAGGCCTCCTCACATTCTTTTGGACACGACGTTCAGGTTATGCTGGCTCTGATGACACTATACAGATGTGGCAGTGACCAGGACACTGGTGCTGGTGTATACTGTTCTGGCATTACTGCAATAAGTGACTGGCAGCACTAGTATGGTGACACTAACTGGTGTCACTAGCAAAAAGGTACATTGTTCCTAACAGCACTGGTGACACCGAGACAAGTATAACAGATGGCTGGCTGGAGTTTATTCACACTACACACTGTTTGGGCAACAATCAGGGACACTGTAAGGTGAGTGAGACTGTTTTATTTGTTAACCTGTGTGACAGAAAAAGGAATTACTCACAGTTCTGCTGTAACGGCTCTCTCTCCTCTCACAGACAAAAGAGGAAAGAGAGCTGCACCGTGCAGCTTTTGTTTACATTTGCGACCGCTGTGATTAGACACAGCGATCATATGGTACAGGACCAATTTTTATTGGTCCTGTACCTGCTCATGCGATGCGCTTTGTCCCACAGGGCACAGCGATCACCAGGCTCGCCAGTGTGCTCCGATATGGAGGACATAGCAATACGTCCACCTGATTTGAATGGATCCATGCTTATATGCACGGGCGGGCACGCTCCCGAGTTCTGCCGCTGCGTTCATTGACACAGACATCAGGACTCAGCCCCGCCCCCCGTGTCACTGAATTTGATTGACAGCAGTGGGAGCCAATGGCTTTCTGCTACTATAAATCTATCCAATGATGACCTCAGGCAGCGACTTGAGCTGCTGTGCACGTCGTCATCGCTGGAATGAGCAAGCTTAGGTACGTAAAAGGGGAGCTCTGGGGGGCTGCAGCAGCACAAAAGGTTTTTCACCTTAATGCAAAGAATGCATTAAGGTGAAAAACCCTGAGGGTTTACAACCCCTTTAAGGATGGGATCAACTACAATAAAATGGTGGACGTTTGTTTATATGTAAGTGTACAGGAAAATGTATACATCAATTAGTGGCTACAAGAAAATGGTGGCGGGAGCCGATATATAAGTATAGGGGAATTAGTCAGCCAATCATATCTCCCTGAGGAAGTCACAAGGAGTGACAAAACTAGTAGGAGGAGTCTGAGAGGCTGACGAATGAGGAACACGGAAGTAAAGACTATGGTATACGGACGGAGGTTACACTGTTGACCGGAGCTGCAAACTGAGGCACAGGTGAAACACTCGTCCCTGTATGAGCGGTATATGGGCTATATGAATGCCCGATTCAAGATTTTAAAATGCAAGTATATACATGTTGTGTGGTCAAATAAAACTTTTAAAAAGCACTATTGTATGGCTTTGATTGCTTTACATGGTATAACCTGAATTGGAGTTTGCTAGCAGTATCCACGGTAAAGGAGGTGGAACGAGAGGAGAGAACCAAAGAAATATAAAAGGCACGATTTATTAGGAGATAAGGTGAGGGCACATCTTGTGGAGGTAACACAGGAAACACAGGAGTTACACGGAGGTGGATTATTATTTGTCAAAAACACACGAGTGGATTGTTGTTTTTTTTCACCAAAAGAGACAAAATATAAGGATGTTTATGGACACATTGCACATATGATTAAAATAATTAACTTTATATATTTTTTTTATAATTTTTAATGGGATATTTACTGCACAAATGTTTCTTATTATGTTCACTGCACTTTAATACTGTGTTGTTACATGTTTCATTGCTTGGGTAGTTTGTGATATATTTGCAAGATTTAATTTAGAATTTTTAGCACTGCACTGTTTGTAATATAACATTGTCGATCACATGTCGTAAGGAAGTGTGGGCTATTTTTTAAATAGCAGCTCACACGATTTTTGATTTCTAATTCAGTTTGGTGTATTTTCTATCATTTTCTCCCTAATTTTGCGTTTTCGTCCGATTTTGCATACAATCTGCCTTTCAAACAGTTTGTATTATATGCAATTTTACATTTAACCCATTATACAATTATGTAATATACTAATTGAACCCATAATATTGTTCATGATAATAAACTAAAGCTATAAATATGAATTGTGGTTTAAAGGAAATTAGTTTCTCAACAGCCTAGGGGTATATTTAGCCCGGGTTCACACTATAGCGAACACAGACGTCGCATGTGATTTTCACCCGCACTGCGGTGCCGATCGCATGCAATGTCTGTGCAATGCAAGTTCAGCCATACAGTTGCATGGCTGAACTCGCATTTGATTTGCATAAAAAAAGTGCAGAGACTTTTTTTCCCCCGCACTGGAATGGGATCGCATCAGTGTTCTCTCCCATTCGATTCCTGTCCGCACTGCGATCTGTGAACCATTCGGGAGGTGTCATTAACATTGTATTGGCAGTGTGAACCAGTGGCAGCTGGTGCTCAAAATTTTTGGGGGGGCGCAAATAAGCTGAAAAATTCAGAAAAAAAGCAATCAAACGCAGCCCCTGTGCCCATCAAACGCAGCCCCTGTGCCCATCAAACACAACCACTGTGCCCATCAAACGCAGCCACTGTGCCCATCAAACGCAGCCATTGTGCCCATCAAACGCAGCCATTGTGCCCATCAAACGCAGCCACTGTGCCCAGCAAACACAGCCACTGTGCCATCAAAATGCAGCCACTGTGCCCATCAAATGCAGCCTCTGCCCATTAAACGCAGCCTATGTGCCAAATGCAGCCACTGTGCCATGAAACACAGCCACTTTGCCCATAAAATGCTGCCACTGTGCCAGACGCTGCCACTGTGTCTATCAAATGCTGCCACTGTGCCCATCAAATCCTGCCACTGTGCCCATCAAACACAGCCACTATGCCATCAAACGCAGCCACTGTGCCCAGCAGATGCAGCCACTGTGCCATCAAACGCAAGCACTCTGCCCATCAAATGCCGCCACTGTGCCAAACGCCGCCACTCTGCCCATCAAATGCAGCCACTGTGCCATCAAACGCAGCCACTGTACCATCAAACGTAGGCACTGTGCCCATCAAATGCCGCCACTGTGCCCATCAAATGCAACCACTGTGCCCCATCAAATGCTGCCACTGTGCCTATCAAATGCTGCCACTGTACCCATCAAATGCTGCCACTGTACCCATCAAATGCAGCCACTGTGCACATCAAATTCTGCCACTGTGCCCCATCAAATGCCGCCACTGTGCCCATCAAAAGTTGCCACTGTGACCACCCCCGCCATCTACCCGGCACTTATCCTATCTTGGTGGCAGCTCAGACAGCAGCTCCTGTGTCCTCCATGTGTCTCCTCCTGATAGGCATCCAATTGCAGCGCCTGTCCTTTCAGCCAATCAGGTGATGGGTATCAGACCCGCGCTACCTGATTAGCTGAGAGGTGGCTCAGTGTTAGAAAAGTGAATATTCATTTGCTTTTCTAACACACCTTGGTGGACTGCAAGCGCAATGCTTTGCTCTCCAAGTTCACCTTTTTTGAAGCCTATTAAGGCCTATGGCTCTAATCAGGTGCTTCAAAAATTCACCTCTGCCGCTGCAATTTAGGAGCCCGGCGTCTGAAAAGGGGCTAGACGCCTGAATAGGGGGTGGCTGCGGCGGCCCATCAGTCATAGAGGGGGTTGGCCGGAGAGAAGGGGTGGCGCCCGTGCGCCCTTAATGGATGCACCACCACTGGACTGTGAACTGCTTGCGGGAGAGATGTGATGCAGGAAACGACGCTGGAATCACGTTGGTTCCCGCATCACTACAGTGTGAACCTAGGCTTACTGTATTTGCCTTCATTTGTGTTATTAGTATTATAGTGAAGAATATTGTATTATTAGTGAAAGCTACTGGAAAGCAAAGTAATATCACTACAAATGACTAATCTTCCAGAAGTTCCAGAGCATCTTAAACTGATGTCAAAAGTTTGCTGCATTTGTTCATCAACACAAGCCCAAAGCCTATTAAAGTGCAGATTCAAACAAATGGCGAATGGTCACTGCCTCATTCTCTGGGTTATTAATAATTACAGTAAGCCCCATTCCTCATTGTTGAACAGCTGTTGGTGAATGCCGGTAAATATTATTTTGATGCAGTGAATGTGCAAGTGAATCTTTAGGCACTTTATAAGAGAATGTGCAGCCAATGTCACAATCACCACTTTATAAATAAAACCTTAGTAAGATACAGTTTCTCTTTAAGCCCAGGTTCACACTGGGCTGCGGGAATGAAGCCATGCGAGTTCAGCTGAAATCGCACGATTTCACTCCCGCATGTCAGTCCTGATTTTGGCCGCAATTTCAGAGACATCTGTGCAGGTTTCTGCACAGATGTCAATGTAAATCGTGGGCCGAAATCGCAAAAAGTAGTACAGAAACCACGGCGCTGCACCAATTAGGACGCTGCCATTGCCGGCAAATGCTGCCGATTTGACATGCGATTTGACACGTCAAATCGCATGTCAAAACACACCAGTGTGAACCAGGGCTAAAGGTGAAATACACACATTGGATTGAACACAGTTACTGTATATTCAGTCAGGAATTTCATCAACATTAAAAATGAATTGTATTTTTGTGTTTTTTCACTTGTAATTATTAAGGGACAGAAATATAATAATGTGTTGATTGGAAAAAACAAATACTAAACATAAAATAATAAATGACTTACCTGGTTGTGAGAAATAGTTGAGCCCTGCATTAGAAAGAATATAAGATATCATTAGTGAACATACTATAACAAATGGGAAGAGTTTTGTCAGCATTTTCACAGTTTACTTTTCTATCACACATTATCACCTCTGCATTTAGTGTGATTTCACACAATCTGCATACATTACCCAATACTGAGTGCCTTCTCCTACTGCAATGTAATTGCACATTTGCAAAATAAACACAGCCATTGTGCACTATTTCCTGGTGATATTGGCAAATAGTTGCTCAGTATCACACATATATGGTTGGATGATGCACACCGGGGAGGTCAGAAAAGCACAGTATGGGGTCAGGAGGGCACACACTGGGGAGGTCAGGAGAGCACAAGGGGGGTCAGGAGAGAACAGGATGGGGTCAGGAGGGCACACACTAGGGAGGTCAGGAGAGCACAGTACGGGGTCAGGAGGGCACACACCGGTGATGTCAGGAGAGCACAGGATAGGGTCAGGAGGGAACACACCAGGGAGGTCAGGAGAGCACAGTACAGGGTCAGGAGGGAACATACTGGGGAGGTCAGGAAAGCACAGGATGGGGTCAGGAGAGCACAGTATGGGGTCAGGAGGGCACACACTAGGGAGGTCAGGAGAGCACACCAGGGGGGTCAGGATGGCACACACTGGGGAGGTCAGGAGAGCACAGGATGGGGTCAGGAGAGGTCAGGAGGGCACACACCAGGGAAGGAAGTCAGGAGGGCACACACTGGGGGGGATAAGGAGGGCACACACGTGGGGGATCAGGAGGGCACACACTGAGGGGGATCAGGAGGGCACACACTGGGGGGGGATCAGGAGGGCATACACTGGGGGGATCAGGAGGGCACACACTGGGGGGATCAGGAGGGCCCACACTGGGGGGATCAGGAGGGCCCACACTGGGGGGGATCAGGAGGGCACACACTGGGGGGGATCAGGAGGGCACACACTGGGGGGGATCAGGAGGGCACATAGCAGGGGGCAGTCACAATGCTTTAATGAGCCCAATTTCTCACTGTGCCACATGAAAAAATGCAATCCCATTTGTCAGCTAACAGCTCCTCTATGCTAAGCTGCAGTAACTCAACAGACTCGGCATAGAGGTGCCTGTAAACTAACCCACAATGTACTGCCAGCTGAGCTTACCTCCAGGAAGTTCACAGTCACTCGGCTCCCTCTGCTCAGCTGCTCAAACCTCCCTCTTCCAGGCGGGCGCCGTCTCGGGGGTCAGGCACATATCCTTCCCTCCCACTCAAGCAGCAACCTGCAGGAGAGAGGCTGGAAAACTGCTGGGGGAGGTACAGGGGGCAGAGAGTGCAGTCCAGAGTGTGTGGGCAGTAATTCCTAATGCTGAGAATTGCTGTGAGTTGTCCCGACTGTGGCTCTGAATTCTCGGGGTGTGCTCAGCCTCAGAGTCATCAATATTTTCTCGGGGGGAGCAATTGCCCTGTTGCCCACCCCCTGGATCCACCCCTGACACAGTTATGTGTAATGGTGTGTATCCCATTACCGGGAGGCAGCTGCTTCTGGTAAAAATCCTCCCTGCAGTGTCTTCTCAGTGTGGCTGGATACTGCCCTGAGTGAAGAAGACTGGGAAAGAGACAGGATGTATGAGAGAATGGAGGCTGATCCAGGAGACTGCAGGCTGTAAGGAATTGAGCAGGAGAGCGGAGAAGAGAATTCCCAGGTCGCTGATTGTACTGAGAGACAGTATAGTCAATCCTGCAATCAGACAGATCAGTCATCACCATTGTCACCACTACATCTGGGGGAGGATGTCTAGAAAGGGCCCTCCAGAAGCAAGGCCATTGCTTTGCACCGCTACCATAAAGGACTGGGTGAGACGATTCTTAACCTATACTACACCAACACATGCTAAAAGCTCCTTTGTTGTTATTGCCAGTTACTTGAGTTCAAGATCCTTACAACACAGACTGCCACATACAGACTCTGTAGCCCAATTATTGCTGCTGTCAATCTGCATTAGTTACCCATTGAAGTACTGCATGCAGGATATCATCCTTAATACTTTCTGTTTTCCTAATTAGGCAGGAACTATAACAGCATATTAATTAAGGCCTATTCTATCCATGGAAGCCACAAGTTCCACAAGCCAAGTTCTACACTTGTCACATGTGTGGCTGGCATGTATGGGCATAATGTGTCTTGGCTCCAAACAGTATAATGATACATAGAACAACGATGCCCAAGGGACTTTGGGAGACATTGAAATTTGTAAAAAAAAATACATTTTATTAAATATACATATTGAGGAACTGGGGATAATCCCCACTAAATCCCCAGGTAAAAAAGGAATTGACTCGGTACCCAAATATTTGCAAAGTACATAATAAAAGGTAAAGTCAAGTATCAAGATACATAAGTAAAAACAGAAATTCAAACCAAATATTGGTGAATACATGAAAGAAAAATGCGCTGAAAAGTGCTCATAGGTTCATAAAAAAATATTGGCACAGTGATTATTACAAGTCCCTGTAGCTCTTTAGATGTAACGGGAAAGCACCTTACTTTGCCACAGCGACAACTTTTCATTATATGACTTTAGTTTTGATGCTGCATTGATGATATTTTCCAAAGGTCCTTGAAGACCTAAATTCAGCGAATTTAGATTGTTGAATAACTTGGAGAGAAATTGAACCTTTAGCCACCAGATTTTCATCATGAAGAGAGAATCCAAAGTCTCTTTTTTCAACCTCCAAGAACAAAATCACTTCAATCTTGAGATGGATGAGACACTTTTCCCCTTGAAAGCCAGTGAACATTGGTATGGTACAGCAGGAATTTGTAGTCTGAATCCATTGCTTCACAGCGTTGAGAGAAAAGTTGAGATTCAAGCAGTCGAGATTTGATGAAGTTTACAACTTGAATAGCTTGGTTCAGAGCAGACTCCAAATTTTTTGGCAAAGATTTGGAGGCAAGAGCTTCTCTATGGATCATGCAGTGAACTACTAACACGCTTGAATTTTCTTGGCACACTAGAGTGACAAATCCATTCTTTCTTCCCTGCATTGGAGGACATCCATCGGTGCAAATGCGAACACAGTTTTTCCACTGTAGGCTGAATTGCAAAATGTTTCCATTCACCAAATGGAAAATGTCTTCGCATCTCGTCGTAGTTTCCAAAACTTTGCAAAATGAGTACTCCTTAACAAATTTTCCATCCTTTATGAATTTAAATAAGAGCCAGTAGCTGAGCTTTGCCACCAACATCTGTAGATTCATCAACTTGAAGAGACCACAGCAGAGACAATTCATCTCCAGGCGCTTCCAAATGTTCGCAAATTTGATCCTGTAAATCTGATGATAAGTCTTCAATTCTGCGCAAAATCGTGTCATTTGACAAAGGAACTTTCTTTACTTTTTCGGCAGCATTGGCTCCAAGCATAGTTTAAATGACAATTGCTAATGCTGGCATAATGATTAATTCGGCCACTGTATGCGCTTTCTTGCATTTTGCCTACAACTGGGCGACCTTATAACTTGCAATCAATCCCTTTTCGGGCAGCTTCATGTAGTTCGTAAGTTTCTTAGATTGTTTGTTTTGTTGAGCCACGAGATTTTCAAAGTATTTATTTGGTTTGTCCTTTACAGCTGGATGTTTTGTTTCCAAGTGTCTCTTTAATTTGCTGGGAACAAGCACTGCATTCAACAAAACTGCATTGCAGATAAGTAAGAATGGCAATTGAGCATCTTCAGATCCCAAAGCGATTAAACCATACTCAATGTAATCTTCTTTGAACTTTTGCTTCCTTGCTTTTCATTTAACAATTTCTCTTTCAGAGTTCCAGACTTGATTAAGTATTTCTCCTTCGCTAGACAATGAACAAACTTATTATTATAATTAAATTAGTGAAAAAGAGAAGAAAATGGCACCATGCCAGTGCATGTGTGGCAGTTAATTGTGGCTAATGTCTATTTTTGTAACCTGTTCTTAAAAGTTCATAAAGGGGGAAAAAAAGAGAAAATCCACCTGGGCTCCTGGTTAAAGTGTTGAAGCAGCCTCTTAAGTGAACACTGTAAAATAGAGAAAAGGGACAGGCACCTCTAAGTCTAAGACAGTGTAGCAGTGGTGGCCCATCTATTAGGGGTGTATGGATGCCATCCCCCCTAATCCATGTGCCCGGCCCCTAATCTACATGCAGGGCGCCAGATGCATAGATTTATTTGTGGGGTTTTTTTTTGAAGCACGTGAGGCTCTAATTGGCTTCAAAAAGGGTGGGCTCACCCACTTGTGTGACATTAACAAATTAATATCCGCTAATGTCTTCCTGCTTCTACTCTTGGCTAATAAGGAATCGGGTCCTGAGACCCGATTGGCCAGGAAGTCTCAGGACCCACTTCCTGTTCGGCTGGGAGGAGAAGCCTGTCTGTTCGGCCAGGAGAAGCCCTGGCTCTTCCCTTGGCTGAAGCAAGGAGCAGCAGCCCTACCCCTCCTCCTCATCTCCTAAAGTAAGACTGCCTTCCCACCCATCACCCGTGGAGGGCGTCGGCAGCAGTGCAAGTAAGAGGGAGGTTTGTTTGTCCCCCAAAATTTTGAGCACCAGGAGCCACTTCAGTGTAGTATCTCACAATATTTATTAAAAGAATCAACAGATATCCACTCACATGATAGAAGAAGTATACAGGCACATCATAAAGAGAAGGTGCTTCCGTGGTGCTGGTGAAGTTGGTACAGGGCTTGTGCTGTCCGAGAGCTGGAGAACGGAGCGTTGCGGCCTTTCTATGGACTACTGCACATGCTCTGAAACGCATTGCATCATTTCCTCCCAGTGATCCACTTCCAGTGGGCTCTGGGTGTTACGCTGCGCTCCAGCACTTGCAGACTGCCATCAAGTTCTCCCACCCTGGCCCTGTGGGTCTGACTGCTGTTACAGTCTTTGCTGAGAGCTCCCCGAAATATTTTTCAAAACTCCCACAGCACACCTGAAAATCACTTGTGGTATACTAGTGTGCCGCGATACACAGTTCGAGAATCACAGAGCTAATTATAAGAATAGACAGGATTATACATATTTAAAATAAATAGGCAAGGCCTAAAACCGCCCAATATTTATTTAAGCTACACTACTCCCACACAATCCATTATGTTTTGAGTGGGCATTGGGGATCCTGTCATTCAGCTGCTCCTCCTCCATTCATGGAACATGATGCATTGTGTGAGAGTAGTAAAACATACAATATGAAACAGGCTTGAGAGGACACAAAAGCAAATGAGTTGAGCAAGTATTCTCAAAAGTACAGTAGTAGCTGCTGTTAATCCTCATAGTGTTGCAAGACACTATAAAGCCACTTAGGACAAAATCAATTGGCTATAAATGAGGAACTGCAGGGACATTTTTTTTTACCAGAGGCAACCACCTGCAGGTAATAGGATACACTCCATTAAACATAACTGATATGTTTGGTTCTGCATCACAAAATAAAAAAAAATGAAGCTTTAGTTTTAAATGCACAAAAACATTTACAGTGCCTTGAAAAAGTATTCATACCCCTTAAAATGTTCCACCAAAAATGTAAGTGTATTTTATTGGAATTTTATGTGATAGACCAACATAAAGTGGCACATAATTGTGCAGTGGAAGAAAATGATAAATGGTTTTCAACATTTTTCAGCTGTTCTGTGAAGCCCTCAAAGGCTTGTTAGAGAGCCTTAGTGAACAAACAGCATCATGAAGTCCAAGGAAAACAACAGAGAGGTCAGGGATAAAGTTGTGAAGAAATTTACAGCAGGGTTAGGTTATAAAAAAATATCCCAAGCTTTGAACATCTCACGGAGCACTGTTCAATCCATCATCCAAAAATAGGAAGGTATGGGTATGGCACAAATGCAAACCTATCAAGACATGGCATCCACCTAAAGTTTTAGGTTGGGCAAGGAGAGCATTAATCAGAGAAGTAGCCAGTAACCCTGGAGTAGCTGCAGAGATACACAGCTCAGGTGGGAGAATCTGTCCATAGGACAACTATTAGTCGTGCACTCCACAAATCTGGCCTTTATGGAAGAGTGGCAAGAAGAAAGCCATTGTTGAAAGAACGCCATAAGAAATCCTGTTTGTAGTTTGCGAGAAGCCATGTGGGGGACACAGCAAACATGTGGAAGAAGGTGCTCTGGTCAGATGAGACCAAAATTGAACTTTTTGGCCTAAAAGCAAAACTGTCAGGGAAATGTCCATAGGAGAACTGGCAATAGTGCCAGTTGTCAGGAAACCAACAGCAGGAGAAGGGCACTAGGACCCAGCATCTCTACCAGCACTTATGGCAGGAAAAGGACTTTAGGATCCAGCATCTCTGGCAGGAGAAGGACTTTAGGACCCAGTATCTCTACCAGCAGGTCACATGGGCCTATATAAGGAAGTCTGCTAGTGTCTGCAATTGCTGGTTTGTCTTCAGCCTTCCTGTGTTCCTGAGCCTCTATACAATTGCTGTTTGGATTTCCCATTGTGACCCGGCTTGTTCCTGACCTGTTTGATCTGCTCTCCTGGTTTGACCCCCTGGCTTTACCGACTTGTCACCTTCTCCAGTACCTGATCCCGGCTTGTATCACGCACTTTGCTACAGTTATCTGTTCCTGCCTGCTTCCTGATACCAGACCTTTGGCTTGTCTCCGTTTCTGCAACCTGCCTCTTCCTCCTGCCGGATCTACTGTGTTTGACCCCTGGCCTGGCTTCCACTACTGTTGCTTGTGCACACCTTGCCAAGTGTTACCAAGGATTCTTAGAGACTTCAGCCCAGCTGTGTTTCCTGTACTACCCAGCGTTCTTCAGGTATCCACCAGCTCTTCTCTCCTGGATCCATCTGGCAACCTGTGCTTCTCTGGGCACTACACCCTCTGTACCCAACTTCAGGGGTGTACTGCACTCAGCCGCAAGGGGAGCCCTCTCGGCATTTCGGCCTCCAACCAGGTACGTGACAAAAACGCTATGTGTGGCGGAAAACTAACCCTGCACATCACCCTAAACACCTCGTGAAGCATGGTGGTGGCAGCATCGTGTTTAGGGGATGATTTTCTTCAGCAAGGACAAGGAAGCTGGTCAGAGTTGATGAGAAGATGGATGGAGCCAAATAAAGGGCAATCTTAGAAGAAAACCTGTTAGAGTCTGCAAAAGACTTAACACTGGAGCTGAGGTTCACCCTCCAGCAGGACAACAACCCTAAACATACAGCCAGAGCTACAATGGAATGGTTTAGATCAAAGCATATTTATATTTATTTTTGGGAGATTATTAGCTCAGTGGTGAAAGCATTTTAGTCCGTGCCAGTCTGAACAACATTTTTGTGCTTGTCAGACCACTTTTATTAAACACAAAAGTAAAAATTTCAACAGAGATTTTCACCATAAAAAAACTGATAATGAAAATACCAAGCCACTTGTCTGCTTATCTCTACAGCAGCGTCACTACTCTTTTCACTGGTCCTTCAGACATCTCACTCAGCTCCCCTGGCTTTCCTGACTCATTCAGCTTGTAGTTACGGCATCCTGCTGCATGGGTCCACTCCCTGGCCTCTCAATAAAGGATCTCCCTGGGACCCTGGGCTCTCTCACTACTCCAATACCTCCAGATGGCCACAGTCCCCTGGACTTGTCTAGTTGTCTTGGCTCTTCCAGTCCTCCAGACTCACTTAGCCAACTTGACCCTCTCAGTCCTATGGACATGGAATCTCTCCTCCAGCATGGAGTGCTGTCTTTTGAGTACATTTTGCGTCACTTCTGGGACCTTTTTTCAAATGAGGTCTGGCAAGTGAGGCAGTATACACGCCCTCTACTATCTATTGCTCAGCCACACCTTGTACCACACCAACATAAATGCCCCTTGTCACATCATTAGCGGACCTCTAATATGCCTGTCATTTCCACTTTTTCTGATAGTTCGCCTGAATGTCTTCCACACACAACAGCATCTTGAAGTACCCTAGCAAGATGGTGAGAGACCACTTTCCAAACTGTCAATAAATATACTGTATCCAGTTTTGATCAATCTTAACCAGCACAGTCCATAGTACTTTGTTTCTCTTAGTTCCACAGAAGCTTTTTTATTAAAAAGACGTACGCTCACATTTAAAACCAAATATAACTTGCATTTGAACATAAAATGGCGACAGGTAATAATCCTGCTGCAATCTCACCACCTCCACGCTGGTTGCGATGGCTGCTAGGTACACGTCACTCAGTTTCCTGACATCACATTTGGTTGCCGCATAAGCATGTTCGACACGTTTCGTCATATCCATCTTCACAAGGGGTGGTTAACCCCTAGTATGCCAGTTTATCCAGATTACTCACTGTGCCATTATCCACTCGTGCTATTACCACCTTATGTGCCAATTATAATGAGTATCTCCCAAATACACAGTTAAAACAATGTGGTCAAAATTAATTCACCAGTGAGACGAAATCCACATCCCTGAATGAGAATACATTACCAATACGAGTGAGACATTCATCTAATGGTCAATATACAGCCAAAAGCACCTGTCCTGGATAGATAACATGGTACAGGGGTGACTTGCAGGAGGATTCTCATTAAAAATTAAAATTCCAAGAGTATAGCATGAAGTCAATTCAACTCCTGGGATATTGATCTGGTCAGTTAGGCTGCTTTCACACTGAGGCGCTCTGCAGGCACTATAACGCTTAAAATAGCGCCTGCAAAGCGCCTTGAAAGTGCCTCTCCTGTCACACCAATGTGAAAGCCTGAAGGCTTTCACACTGGAGCAGTGCACTGGCAGGACGGTAAAAAAAGTCCTGCTAGCCGCATCTTTCCAGCGCTGTAGGATACACCGCTCCTAAAGCGCCCCTGCCCATTGAAATCAATTGGCAGCGCCACCGAACCGCCGGCAAAGCGCTGCTGCAGGCAGTTTTAACTCTTTTTCAGCCGCTAGCGGAGGTTAAAAGCGCCCCGCTAGCGGCCGCAAACCTCTGCAACAATGACGGTAAAGTGCCGGTAAAAATAGCTGCACTTTACTGCCGCCGACGCCTCAGTGTGAAAGCGGACTTAAGTAGCAGAGGGGGTTGTTAATCAGTTTCAGCTGCTTTGGTGTTAATGAAATTAACAACAGGTGCACTAGATGGGCAACAATGAGACAGCTTCCAACACAGGAATAACTGTTTTACAGGTGGAGGCCACTGACATTTTTTTCACTACTTATCTTTTCTGACAGTTTTTTACTAGTTTTCCATTTGGCTAGTGCCAGGGTCACTACTGGTAGCATGAGGCGATACCTGGATTTTATAGCACAGGCTGTCCAACTCCTCCAGGATGTCACATCAATACGTGTCATTGCCAGAAGGTTTGCTGTGTCTCCCAGCACAGTCTCATTCCAGAAGACAGGCAGATACTCTAGGAGAGCTGGACAGGGCCGTAGAAGGTGCTTAATCCATCAGCAGGACCAGTATCTGCTCCTTTTTGCAAGGAGGAACAGGATTAGCACTGCCAGAGCCCTACAAAATGACCTCCAGCAGGCCACTGGTGTGAATGTCTTTGACCAAACAATCAGAAACAGACTTCATGAGGGTAGCCTGAGGGCCCGACCTTCTCTAGTGGGCCCTGTGCTCACTGCCCAGCACCAATTAGCTTGATTGGCATTTGCCATTGAACACCAGAATTGGCAGGTCAGCTGCTGGCGCCCTGTGCTTTTCACAGATGAGAGCAGGTTCACCCTGAGCACATGTGACAGACTTGAAAAGATCTGTAGAAGCCGTGGAGAACGTTATGCTGCCTGTAACATTGTTCAGCTTGACCGGTTTGGTGGTGGGTCAGTGATGGTCTGGGGAGGCATATCCATGGTGGAACGCACAGACCTCTACAGGCTAGACAATGACACCCTGACTGCTATTAGGTATAGGGATGAAATTCTTGGACCCATTGTCAGACCCTACGCTGGTGCAGTGGGTCCTGGGTTCCTCTTGGTGCACAACAATGCCCGGTCTCATGTAACAAGAGTATGCAGCCAGTTCCTGGAGGATGAAGAAATTGATATCAGTGAATGGCCCCCAAGCTAGTCTGACCTAAACCCAATATAAATACGTTTGAGGTGAAGGAGATGGGATGTTGGTACAATAAAGCTCAGATCACTATGAGATCTTTTTTTTTCTTCATATGTGGGGGCTGTGATGTGTAACATGATTAGGGATGAGCCGAACACCCCCCTGTTCGGTTCGCACCAGAACATGCGAACAGGAAAAAAGTTTGTTCGAACACACGAACACCGTTAAAGTCTATGGGACACGAACATGAATAATCAAAAGTGCTAATTTTAAAGGCTAATATGCAAGTTATTGTCATAAAAAGTGTTTGGGGACCTGGGTCCTGCCCCAGGGGACATGGATCAATGCAAAAAAAAGTTTTAAAAACGGCCGTTTTTTCAGGAGCAGTGATTTTAATAATGCTTAAAGTCAAACAATAAAAGTGTAATATCCCTTTAAATTTCGTACCTGGGGGGTGTCTATAGTATGCCTGTAAAGGGGCGCATGTTTCCTGTGTTTAGAACAGTCTGACAGCAAAATGACATTTTGAAGGAAAAAACTCATTTAAAACTACCCGCGGCTATTGCATTGCCGACAATACACATAGAAGTTCATTGATAAAAACGGCATGGGAATTCCCCAAAGGGGAACCCCGAACCAAAATTAAAAAAAAAAATGACGTGGGAGTCCCCCTAAATTCCATACCAGGCCCTTCAGGTCTGGTATGGATATTAAGGGGAACCCCGGCCAAAATTTAAAAAAAAAAATGACGTGGGGTTCCCCCTAAATTCCATACCAGACCCTTCAGGTCTGGTATGGATTTTAAGGGGAATCCCGCGCCAAAAAAAAAAAAAAAAAAAAACGGCGTGGGGTCCCCCCAAAAATCCATACCAGACCCTTATCCGAGCACGCAACCTGGCAGGCCGCAGGAAAAGAGGGGGGGACGAGAGTGCGGCCCCCCCCCCTCCTGAACCGTACCAGGCCACATGCCCTCAACATTGGGAGGGTGCTTTGGGGTAGCCCCCCAAAACACCTTGTCCCCATGTTGATGAGGACAAGGGCCTCATCCCCACAACCCTGGCCGGTGGTTGTGGGGGTCTGCGGGCGGGGGGCTTATCGGAATCTGGAAGCCCCCTTTAACAAGGGGACCCCCAGATCCCGGCCCCCCCCCTGTGTAAAATGGTAAGGGGGTTGTACCCCTACCATTTCACTAAAAAACTGTCAAAAATGTTAAAAATGACAAGAGACAGTTTTTGACAATTCCTTTATTTAAATACTTCTTCTTTCTTCTATCTTCCTTCATCTTCTGGTTCTTCTGGCTCTTCTGGTTCTTCCTCCGGCGTTCTCGTCCAGCATCTCCTCCGTGGCGTCTTCTATCTTCTTCTCCTCGGGCCGCTCCACACCCATGGCATGGGGGGAGGCTCCCGCTCTTCTCTTCTTCTTCATCTTCTTCTCTTCTTCTCTTCTTCTCTTCTTCATTTTCTTCTCCGGGCCGCTCCGCATCCATGCTGGCATGAAGGGAGGCTCCCGCTGTGTGACGGCGCTCCTCGTCTGACAGTTCTTAAATAACGGGGGGCGGGGCCACCCGGTGACCCCGCCCCCTCTGACGCATGGGACATGACAGGACTTCCCTGTGGCATTCCCCGTGATGTCACAGGGAAGTCCCGTCAAGTCACCGTGCGTCAGAGGGGGGCGGGGTCACCGGGTGGCCCCGCCCCCGTTATTTAAGAACGGTCAGACGAGGAGCGCCATCACACAGCGGGAGCCTCCCGCCATGCTAGCATGTGTGAGGAGCGGCCCGGAGAAGAAAATGAAGAAGAGAAGAAAAGAAGAAGAGAAGAAGATGAAGAAGAAGAGAAGAGCGGGAGCCCCCCCCCCATGCTATGGGTGCGGAGCGGCCCGAGGAGAAGAAGATAGAAGACGCCACGGAGGAGATGCTGGACGAGAACGCCGAAGGAAGAACCAGAAGAGCCAGAAGAACCAGAAGATGAAGGAAGAAAGAAGAAGTATTTAAATAAAGGAATTGTCAAAAACTGTCTCTTGTCATTTTTAACATTTTTGACAGTTTTTTAGTGAAATGGTAGGGGTACAACCCCCTTACCATTTCACACAGGGGGGGGCCGGGATCTGGGGGTCCCCTTGTTAAAGGGGGCTTCCAGATTCCGATAAGCCCCCCGCCCGCAGACCCCCACAACCACCGGCCAGGGTTGTGGGGATGAGGCCCTTGTCCTCATCAACATGGGGACAATGTGTTTTGGGGGGCTACCCCAAAGCACCCTCCCAATGTTGAGGGCATGTGGCCTGGTACGGTTCAGGAGGGGGGGGCCGCACTCTCGTCCCCCCCTCTTTTCCTGCGGCCTGCCAGGTTGCGTGCTCGGATAAGGGTCTGGTATGGATTTTTGGGGGGACCCCACGCCGTTTTTTTTTTTTTTTTGGCGCGGGGTTCCCCTTAAAATCCATACCAGACCTGAAGGGTCTGGTATGGAATTTAGGGGGAACCCCACGTCATTTTTTTTTTTAAATTTTGGCCGGGGTTCCCCTTAATATCCATACCAGACCTGAAGGGCCTGGTATGGAATTTAGGGGGACTCCCACGTCATTTTTTTTTTTTTTAATTTTGGTTCGGGGTTCCCCTTTGGGGAATTCCCATGCCGTTTTTATCAATGAACTTCTATGTGTATTGTCGGCAATGCAATAGCCGCGGGTAGTTTTAAATGAGTTTTTTCCTTCAAAATGTAATTTTGCTGTCAGACTGTTCTAAACACAGGAAACATGCGCCCCTTTACAGGCATACTATAGACACCCCCCAGGTACGAAATTTAAAGGGATATTACACTTTTATTGTTTGACTTTAAGCATTATTAAAATCACTGCTCCTGAAAAAACGGCTGTTTTTAAAACTTTTTTTTGCATTGATCCATGTCCCCTGGGGCAGGACCTGGGTCCCCAAACACTTTTTATGACAATAACTTGCATATTAGCCTTTAAAATTAGCACTTTTGATTTCTCCCATAGACTTTTAAAGGGTGTTCCGCGGCATTCGAATTTGCCGCGAACACCCCAAATTGTTCGCTGTTCGGCGAACTTGCGAACAGCCAATGTTCGAGTCGAACATGAGTTCGACTCGAACTCGAAGCTCATCCCTAAACATGATGTATTGTTTTATTAAAATACAAATGGTTGGGGGGCATGGCCTGGCTATGGAGGAGTGAGGACGCGTGTTCCCTCAGCTCCCGATCCACCGCCGCAATGTCAGCCGCACAGAGGGGAGAGATCGCCTCCGGAATACCGGAGAATATGTCACACGGGCGGCGGGCTCTCTCACAGCACTCGAGAGCAGAGAGCTCCAGGCAGGAGCAGCTGGAGACATATTTTGGCCCGAACGCCGGGCCGGGACACGAGGCCTCCAAGATGACGCCGAAGCCTAGTAAGGCAGCAAAGACTACACAGAAGGCCCTGGCTCAGCAGCAGCAGCAACAGCACTCCCAGATTCCCTCTCTACGGTTGGTGAGTGACACAGCCCCTCCACTCTCCCCGGGATCTTCTGCCTCCCATGACCAGGGCCCTGACATGGCTGACTTTTTAGGGGAAGGGGACATAAAACGCCATATTTGGTCCCTCCCCACCAGGGAAGATCTAGAAAGATTCACTGCCAGAGTGGAGAAAGCCTTCAGGGAAGATATAGCCCAGCTCAAGGCTGACACTAATCATTTGGGAGCCAGAGTGGAAACTGTGGAACAGAGGCTGGATGAGGTGCTGCTGGCTATTACTAAGCTACAGGACAGATGCAGCTCTCAAGATCAGAAAATTGAAGCCCTACTGTGTCAGTTAGATGACTTTGAAAACCGTAGTAGGAGAGCAAATATCCGCATACGTGGTTTACCGGAAGCCACGGCCCCAAAAGATATTATCCCCACGCTAGAAGATGTCTTCCGAGAAATATTAGGTCTGCCTGCTACGGCTCCTATGGAAATAGACCGAGCCCATAGGGCCCTCAGACCACCCTCCCAAGATGCAGATACCGTATTTATCGGCGTATAACACGCACTTTTTTCCCCTTAAAATAAGGGGAAAATCGTGGGTGCGTGTTATACGCCGATCCCCGCTATTTTGTGATCTGTCGGAGCGATCGCCGCTATCGCCGCCGACATTCACATAGCTTGTATTTTTAAACATGGCGCCGCGGAGTTCGGAGGGACTCGGCGGCGCTCGTTCAGCTGAACGAGCGCCGCCGAGGACACAGTGACTGGGCGGAGCCGAGATACACATAGCCGAGGCTTCTCGGCTATTCTCGGCGCCGTTCACAGTCACGCCCAGTCCCGCCATTGGACCTGTGTTATGTCCATCATAGGGACTGGGCGTGACTGTGAACGGTGCCGAGAATAGCCGAGAAGCCTCAGCTATGTGTATCTCGGCTCCGCCCAGTCACTGTGTCCTCGGCGGCGCTCGTTCAGCTGAACGAGCGCCCCCGAGTCCCTCCGAACTCCGCGGCGCCATGTTTAAAAATACAAACTAAACGTTTGTATGTCGGCGGCGACAAGGCTGCATGGACCACTGGGGACAAGGCTGCACTGGGGCAAAGCTGAACTGGGGCAAAGCTGCACTGGGGACAAGGCTGCACTGGGGCAAAGCTGAACTGGGGCAAAGCTGCACTGGGGACAAGGCTGCACTGGGGCAAAGCTGCACTGGGGCAAAGCTGCACTGGGGCAAAGCTGCACTGACAAGACTGCACTGGGGCAAAGCTGCACTGACAAGGCTGCACTGGGGCAAAGCTGCACTGACAAGGCTGCACTGGACACTGGGGAAAGGCTGCAGATGAACACTGATGAGGCTGCATTGATGGGCATTTAAATGTAAGTTTTTTTTTCCTTAAACTTCCCTCCTAAACTTGGGGTGCGTGTTATACGCCGGCGCGTGTTATACGGTAATTCAAGGGATGTCATTTGTAAGCTTCATAAATATACGCTGAAAGACAGGATTATGCAGAAAATGCGTGGGAAGCAATACTTTGACAGAGCACACCTGTATTTCTACCAGGACATTTTAAGGCGCACGCTCATGCAACGTAGAGCCCTGCGGCCTCTGCTAGAGACTCTTCAAAAGGCAGGTCTGCCTTATCGCTGGGGCTTCCCTTTCTACTTGCAAGCAACCAAAGAGGGGAAGAGTGTTACTTTACGCACTAAAGACAACCTTCCGTTCTTTCTAGAGGCCTTGGGTCTTGAGCCAGTGGATTTCCCGGACTGGAGGGGCCCACAAGATCATCCTCACCTGCAACTCCCCCAACCTAGGCTTCCAGCCAACCGTAGGAGTCGCAGACGTCCTGCGTCTGCCTCCCTCATGGATCCTGTGTCACCAAGGCATTAAAGGAAGATGTCCTATTTCTGATTTACATTCTGTGAGAAACATTCTCCTCCTCTGTTACAGGGCTTCACCTGATCGTTTTTCTTTGCACAGGGCTCCTACCCATTCGCATAAGCACGTTGTCTACAGTTGGGTCAAAACCGCATATGCATACGATGTTGTACATGATCCCCTCCTCTGGGATAGCTGCCCCCGATCAAGAGCTTGGCTTTGAACTCATAAGACTACCCCAGGAAGGGATATCGAGCAATGGCTCGGAATCTACCATGTCGGGCTTTTGTTCTGTTTATCCAGTTTTCTTTTTCACACTTTTTTGATGCCCCCCCTCTTATTTTATCTTTTTGGATTTTTCTCCCCCCCTCAAGATGGAGCTGTGAACTTTGTTTTTGTTACTATGGAAGCTCCCCCCTCTTATACACTGTATAATGTATACTGCCTATTGATCAGGAGAGGGCGGTGGATTGGGGCTGGCCCTCGCCCCCCTCCCTCTCGTGATGGTCCACGTCCCCCACGTAGGCCATACCTTCTTAGGTATATTTTTCCTTTTTTTGGAAATGGAGATGGGTCTCGGACACTTTTCCCTAACGGGGAGAGGTCCGATACCTGGCCCACAGGTTCACCATGTTGTGGTATTGTTCACATTAATGTACTTTGCGATTTGTAAGTGTCTTACTTTCTTTAACTTTGTTTTCTTCCTTCCCTTCTGTTTACTCCTTCCTACTGTACATCTTTTTGCAGGGATTGCCTTCGGCTCCGCCTCCCGTTCTGTGCCCACTAGACCACAATGAAACTCACTCACTCCGAGATCCACCTATGGCATCACTTAAGGTAATTTCCTTAAGTAAATTATGGTGGGAACCTAAGCGCTCAGGGGCTCAGGTGGTTCTTTTGCAGGAGACGCATTTCACTCCACACTCGTTGCCCAAATTACCCAATCATATATATAACCAATGGTTCCTCAGCAACTCGCCTGTTACGAAATTAAGAGGTACGGCTATTGCCATACATAAGTCTTGCCCCCTCCAAGTCATTGACAGTGAGGTAGACCCCTTGGGGAGATATGTCTTCCTTAAGGGGACCATAGCAGGCCAGAAGATTACAGTTGCTACGATCTATGCCCCTAATTCTAATCAACTCACCTTCTTAGATAATACCCTTGATAGTCTGACAGAATTCAGAGAGGGCCCTTTGATCCTGGGAGGCGATTTTAATATCAGCCCTAACCCACAACTAGACACTTCGCACAAGCGCCCTTCTCATTCACATGCTTTTCTTAAGCATTTTCGTAGAACCCTACAAACTCACAGACTCTTAGACAGTTGGTGAGTTCTCCATCCGGTAGACAGGGACAATAGTTATTACTCAAAAACGCATGATGTCTATACCCGTATAGACCTGATCTGTGTAGACCATTTGGCTCAGGAGCTGCTGCAGTCCTCGTCCATTGGGAATATAACAATCTCTGACCATGCCCCAGTAATGACCTCCCTGGTTTTGCCACAAAGCAGCCGTGGGACTTGGTCGTGGCGCTTAAACGAATCCCTGTTGGATGATACGGTAGTGGTCTCTGGGGTCAAAGAGGTCCTGTCCCACTACTTTAAAGAAAATACTACAGAAGGACTGAGTAAAGGGATTGTGTGGGAGGGCCATAAAGCAGTGGTGAGAGGCAAACTGATCTCTCAGGGATCTAGACTGAAGAAAGCTAGGCAAGCAGACTTTGATAGGGTACTTCAAGCGCTTCAGCAGGCGGAACTTAGGCACAAACAGAACAGTGACCCGGAGACTCTGAGGGCTTTGACAGACTTGAGAGAATTGTTCTCTCGACTGCTAGACAGACAAGCAAGCAGGCGAATGCGATACTTATCGCACAAATACTACGAGCATGGCAACAAATGTGGCCGTATGTTTGGCTAGAGCTCTTAGGAAAAAACGGGCACTCATGTATGTGCATAAGCTACGCCTCCCCACAGGTGACTATACGGTTAGGCCTTCCCAAATAGCTTCTGGGTTCCGGGACTATTACAATACATTATATAACCTGAATTCAGCACAGACCCCAGAGGCCCAGGCCGTACGGAAAAAAGCCATTCAAACATACCTGACTGCTTCTGGCCTGCCTTCACTGACCGACGAGCAATGTTCCACATTAACAGCACCCATTACTGTCACTGAGCTAGAATCCACGGTGAACTCTTTGCCTAATGGAAAGAGCCCAGGCCCTGATGGGTTCTCAAAGGCCTATTATAAGATGTTTTTACCTCTGCTATCCGAGTCAATGTGTGACTACTTTAATTCCAATCCCTAGCGAAGCCCTACTAGCTCACATTTCCGTAATACCTAAGGAAGGGAAGGACCCCACTATGCCCCAAAGCTACAGACCCATATCCCTTCTTAACGCAGACATAAAAATACTAGCTAAGATTCTCGCGATCAGACTGAAACACCTAATCCCACTAATAGTCCACCCGGATCAAACAGGGTTTATAACTGGCAGGGAAGCTAGGGACAATTCAATCAGAGCAATCCACCTAATTCATTGGGCACGCGCTTCCCCAGCACCTCCCCCTTACTTGATCCTGTCCACCGATGCGGAGAAAGCTTTCGATCGGGTGGACTGGACCTACTTACGGGCTATGCTGGAAGCTTTGAGTCTTCATTCCCATATGCTCACTTGGATAATGGCCTGTACTCAGACCCCAACGCTCAAGTCAAAGTAAATGGTTTCCTCTCCATGAGATTCCCGATCAGAAATGACACGAGGTGGGGGGTGCCCTCTTTCCCCACTTTTGTTCGCCCTTGTGCTGGAACCATTCCTGCGCACTGTTAGGGCAAACGCAGATATTAAAGGGCTTACGGTGGGTCCCACAGAGCATAGGCTTTCGGCTTATGCTGATGATGTGCTATTCCACCTCACTGAGCCTCTGGTCTCTTTGCCTAATCTGATGCGGGAACTCCAAAATTTCGGAGAGCTGTCTAATTTCAAAATCAATTACACGAAATCAGAGATATTACCTATTTAAATGACATGGCGGGATAGAATCTGACATATGCCCTGTGGCTGGCCCGGGAGCACAGGGGGTTGTCAACTTTTACGTCTCCATTGACGATCCAGCTTTTGAAAACCTGGGACCGACTTAACACCAATTTGGCTCTGGCGCACCTTTTGTCTTCACTAGCCCCACTGGGAGGATATCAGTGGTTTCTGCCTGGGGAACAGGCAGCTTTTTTTGGTTCCTGGGTGGATGACAGTAGCGCCAGCTGCAGTAAATTGATGGAAAGTGGTAAATTAATCTCCCTAGAAGTCCTCAGAACCCGGTCAGGGAGTTTCCCTATGGGCTTTTGGCGTTATAGGCAACTCCACCATTTTTTCAAAAAACACGGAAGCTCCATAAGAGATATTTCCTCCCTTACACCTTTTGAACGCCTATTCGTAGATGAAGAGCCGATTACACATATGATCTCTGAACTGTACCAGTTGCTCAGCTTAGCTTCTCCAGTAGTGAAGCCACCATACATTAGAGCTTGGGAACGAGACCTGGGAGTAGTTTTCACCCCTGCCCAATTATCTGCCCTTTATCAACTCACTCGGTCCAGCTCAATTGACTCCAAGACGCAGGAAATGAATTATAAAATACTGATGCGCTGGTACCGAGTGCCGGCAGATTTAGCAAAAATATACCCAGCCACATCGGATCTATGTTGTAGAGGTTGTGGTCACAAAGGCACCCTTCTCCACATTTGGTGGGATTGCCCTGCGATTAAATCTTACTGGGAGGCCATCAAATCACAAATTAAAGATATCATGGGCATTGACATACCTCTCTCTCCGGTGCACTTCCTGCTACACATTCCTCCCATGCCAATACGCCAATGCAAGAAAAGTATACTACCTCACTTGCTTAACGCAGCAAATCGGCTTCTCCCTATATACTGGAAACAGCCGCAAGTCCCATCCAAGGAGGAATGGCGTCGCAGGGTGGGTGACATCCGAGAGGCAGAGGATTGGATTACCACCTGTAAAGGTGTTCGAGACCACTTCACCACGTTGTGGCAACCCTGGACAATATATACTTCAGATCCAAGTCACATACCTTCTAGCTTAGACATAGCCCTCCTTGAGCTATCTGACACATCCCTGAAAGGACACCTTAAAGACCTACAAAGGGGAGCAGTGAACTAAGATCCGAGGTAATATAAGGCGAAAACCATTTAGGGGAGTCATTTCCCCTTCTCCTGTTCTACTTTTTAGTGTATGTGGTGATGGGAGGGCCTTGACGAGGGGCGGAGCTGGACGCAGATCCCCAGGTATGTTCCAAACTATCTTTCCTTTTCTTTTTCTCCTTCCTTTCTTACTTATTAATGCACTAAGTCTTAACTGGTTATGGTTGTCTATTTAAAGACAGATAATATGTTGGACGTCAGGTGACGAAAAAGAAATGACTAAGCAAGGAGACCGGACGGGCTCTGGAGGTTTGTGGCCATGAGACACCCTGATCTGAGGGGTGTACTAGCACTATGGTGCCAACATGGTTTAGACACAGGATTATGAAGGGGGGTGGGGGGTTGGGGGTGTGGAGAGAGGTCAGTTGGAGGCGTATGTTGCCCCCCCTCTCTCCGCACGCCCCTGCTTGTCCCACCTCGAAATCTAACATGATCAACCGAACTTAGCTGAAGTATAAAAAACCTGTCAAATCCCTATAGTCCGGAGACCGAGACGAGCTTACTCCAATATTCTGTCACCTGGCTGATTGTTGTCTTTTTTTTACTAACACTAGCTACACCAGTCAAAGTGTGATTGTCTAGTATTTAATATCTACCACAGTTATTATTGTTTTTTCTTCTTTCTTTATCATTCCTTTTTTTGCATAATAGAAAAAATTGACTGGTATGTCACTTTGAACCATCATTCTAGGTAGATGTAAATCTATCTTCACAGTTTTACAATTTTGCAATGTAATATCCTGTCTTTCATAAATAAAGATTTATAAAAAAAAAAAAAATACAAATGGTTTACGAATTTAGATACTTAAAGCAGAACTCCGGCCCAAAAATGTTTTCCATGTCCTTGTTGCTGATCTCCTACCTTCACCAACTTTGCCATCCATGTTCTTCTGAGCTCTGTAGTTCCTCTGTAATAGGCTGCTGAACTTGCTGAAAAAACGTTATTGCCTGGTGACTTCCTGTTTTGTAAGACGGCTGGCTGCTATCCCTCTCCTGAGCTCAGCCAGCGTCTGGCACGCCCCCTTGTAGTCCTCTTAAACGGGCAGGAAGGAAGCAGAGAAGTAGTGGATGGAAGGGGTCTCGCAACCCCCTTAGTCTGTGCCGCCATGTCCTACTTCTCCTTTCTCCTCCCTCCTCCTCCCTGCCAGAAATCCGCCCCTCCACTGTCCCCACTGTGGTCCCTGACATTTGGCTCTGGTGGTCCCTGACATTTGGCTCTGGTGGTGGTCTCTGACATTCAGCTCTGGTGGTCCCTGACATTTGGCTCTGGTGTGCCTGCAAAGCGCATAGACTCTAATCTCAAGGAAATACATTAACAATACATGAATCTATTGTATCACAGAAAATCTTTTTATGAAATGTTTGTAACTAGGAGGGCAGGAGGCGGAGCCTAGCAGAGCAGACATGCAATGTTAGAGCTCCACACCGCTGAGGAGAGAAGAGAAGGACAAAGCGGAGCCTGCAGGCTCAAAAGGTATCCATTTGAACCTTTTTGCCCCAGGGAACAAACTGTGAAAGTTTGGGCAGGAAATATGGTACTGGGAGGAAACCGTGGCAGAAATAAAAATCACCTCACAAAGAGCTCACAGGCACTCACTGCAGCTGAAGCAGCTCCAGTCACCTCACAAGATACAGCATCAGGGCGCTCTCACAGACAGAAAATGTCACAGCAAGACTCTCCATTTGAGTCAGATACAGAACAAATCCTCTCACAAACTTCTCCACAAGCCTCCTCAGTATCCCCAGTAATATTATTACAATTTGAAAAGATGCTTCATAAGGCTTTAAAACAAACCTCAGACCAAATAACAAAAAGCCTAACCAAAGAAATAAGAGAGCTGGGAAACCGCACCGCAGCCTTAGAAATAAAAATGGATGAAATTGAAATTACAACCCAAGAAAATATAACAGAATTGGAACAATTAAAAAAAGAGAATTTAATACTTCAAACTAAGCTCGAAGATTACGGAAATAGAGCCAGACGTTCAAACTTGCGCATAAGGGGAATACCTGAAACTGTGACAGACCTGCAATCTACTATTACTGCTCTATTACAAGAACTAAAGCCAGATATCCCTATTGAACGTTTAGAACTGGACAGAGTACACAGAGCCCTCACAGCCAAAAAGAAAGATGGACCCCCACGTGATATAATCACAAAATTTCATTATTACAGAACGAAAGAACAAATACTAATTGCTGCAAGAGAAAAAAAGGAACTTAATTTTCAAGGACACAATTATCAAATTTTTGCTGACCTATTCCAACTTACTATTACTAAAAGACGATCCATGAAACCCCAACTAATGGAACTGCAACGCCACAACATTATGTATCAATGGGGCTTCCCCTTTTCAGTCAGATTTAACTACCAAGGTACAATTTACAGAAGCAGATCAGCAGATGAACTACAACAAACCCTTTTAAAATTAAATCTGACAGAACCCACAAGCAGCAACACTCCCACACACAGAAGAATAGCGTCATCTTCACCTTCAGGCAGCACCCAGAAAATTTCAGAACAAAATGGGAATCATCATTCTCACAAAAGAGGCCGTTATGCCACATCATCCATGGACCAAGAAGATTCAATGGACTGACATCCTAATTCCTGATATCTCTTCATTTATTATACTAAGAGATGGTTCTCTATAAAAAAAACCTATATTTATAACTGAATGTAACTGCATTCTGATAGTCACACACTGTGTGGGATCATGTTACATTCCAGTTATATTTCTTATTACTTCTGATTCATATAGCCTTAGAATATATAAGTGAAATAAGGAAATTCTTGTTCAGTTATATATTATCAGGTGATAACAATAGATTTATTACTTTTTAGGACAAATATGTTCAATAATCCAGAAGTAATGGAAGCTTTTTCTTTCTTTTCTTAAAACAAATATATTATTACCTAACTAGTTCCTAGAATTATGTTTTTGTTTATTCTAATCTGAAGCAATACAACCTCAATTTTATGAGTTAACATATCTAAACAGTTACATATGAATAAAATATGTAATTGTTTACTCTAAAAGGGTTAAAATCCCAAAATAATTCAAACTATCTTCATCAATACCAAAGTTATTAACAGTACTTTTCTAACTGAATTATTTAGCCTAGGGCAAGACTAACCATATACAACCACCCTGGAATAAATAATTTCAACAAAAACTATATTCTGCACTCCAATTAATGAAACATCATTTTGATGTCTTTTGACATAGCACTTCTCTCCTGTAAGCGGAAGATCCGTGTACCCCCATTAGCCCTCCTCATTCTCCCAACCATATTATGTGGGAGTGTGACGAAGGCACTTATTCCCCTGAGAGAGATATTTATTCTCTTTCACGGGTAAATTGTGATTACTTGCAAAAAATAATTTATACAATGTATCATCTAATCTCATATGTTTTTTGTTTACTCTTTACTCCAGAATTCACTGGTTTCTTTTCTATCTATTCATCTCTTCAGTCCACACAGGTTGATCTGCGCAGTCAGCTCTGCATAACAAAAAGTAAGTCAAAACTATTTGATCTATTGCCATGGCACCACTGAATATACTTTCCCTGAATGTTCAGGGAATAAATGTCCCTCAAAAAAGGACCAAAGCCTTCCGTACTTTCCATAACAAGAAGGCTCACATAGTATGCCTCCAAGAAACACACTTCACCAAAGATTCTACTCCAAAATATATTTCTCCTTTTTATCAACAAATTTACATGGCTTCTGCCTGTACCAAGCAAAGGGGAACTCTAATTGCATTTCACCGATCCACACCATTCACCTTATCATCAGAAATTAAAGACCCAGAAGGTAGATACCTGATACTCATGGGTTATATAATGGATACAGCAATCACGGTGATTTCCTACTACGCTCCTAACAAACAACCTACACCATTCCTCTCACATATATTACAAGTGATTAATACACACAAAATAGGAACAGTGATAATGTGTGGGGATTCGAACCAGGTCCTCCTCCCATTTCTAGATAAATCACCTTTTACACCATCCAAAATAACCTCTAGATTACCTTTTTCTCAACTTCTTTCCAAATACAATCTGGTAGATTCATGGAGAGAAAGTAACCCAATGAAAAAGAAATTCACTTATTTCTCGCACCCTCATCAAACCTTCACCAGAATAGATCATATTTTTCTAACAATAGGAATGATACCAGAAATTATTGCATCAGATATAATTCCGATTCCGTGGTCTGACCATAATGCAGTATACACTACTATAGCCTCAGCCATACCAAAAGCGCATGACCCAACGTGGTACTTACCGGACATAATGCTCAAACACCCACTACATCAGATGGCCATTGAACAAGCTTTAAAGGAATACATATCAATTAATAATACAACAGACATCTCCCCAATAACACTGTGGGAAGCTCATAAGCCTGTCTTGCGTGGTACAATACAAAGACAAATGGCACTATTTAAACGGGAACGCAAAAATCTAGCAAAAAAACTAGAACTCAATTTTAATGCAGCCTACATATCATTTCAAGATAATCCATCTCAGAGTACAAAATCTCATCTGGAAAAATCTAGATTGGAATACGATCTATTTCTCACTGAGTCAGTTGATAAATCCCTCAAACACTCCAAACACAATTTCTACATGAATACAAACAAACCAGGTACATATTTGGCTCGGGCATTAAATTCAACTAACAAATCTTTCAAACCAATACGTTTGAAATTATCAAAAAATGTTTACACTTGTAATCCAGTTAAAATAGTCCATAAATTTCACTCACATCTCACAACTTTATACAAGACAAACAATGAATTTAATCCTACAGAAGCTGAATCCTTCTTCTCAAAAATTACCTTACCTGAGTTATCTCAGAATCAAAAAAGCAGTTTGGATGAGCCTATAACTATAGATGAAGTTGCTAACGCCATAAAAGACCTAAAACTTAACAAAAGACCAGGCCCAGACGGCTACTCGGCTTTATACTATAAAACATTCTCAGAAATACTCTCTCCCATTCTCACTGAAACTTTTAACAAACTTCTAGATGGACATTCTTTTCGGCAAGAAACACTAATGGCAATTGTTTGTATGATCCCAAAACCCCTTTCTGATGATACTTCCTGTGTGAATTATCGGCCTATCTCTCTGTTAAACCTCGATATTAAATTATTAGCAAAAATAATAGCAAAACGCCTCAATAGCATTATAGGAAAATTAATACATAGAGATCAAGTAGGCTTCATGCCAAATAGACAGGCAGGCGATAATATACGCAGGGCAGTGTTATTGGCACATATTGCTAAAAAACGGAAAATCCCTTTATGTTTTCTATCTCTCGATATTAAGAGGGCATTTGACACAGTATCCTGGCAATATATGCAATATTCATTACAAAAATGGGGTTTTGGACCCCACTTTTTAACATGGATCAAAGCATTATATAATAAACCCAAAGCCTATATAAAATATGCTGGATACAAATCTGAAGCCTTTAATATCGAAAGAGGTACCCGACAGGGTTGCCCATTATCTCCCTTATTATTTGCCCTTATACTCGAACCCATGGCCCAATACATCAGAACAAACCAAACTATAACTGGCATTGAAGTAGGAGGTATTACACACAAATTATGTATATTTGCAGACGATATATTACTTTTTCTATCATCACCACAGGTCTCTGGTCCTAACTTAATACCAGCTCTTGATGGATTTGCAGCCCTATCCGGCCTTATGATTAATCCTAAGAAATGCCTAGTGCTTAATATTTCACTCACAAACATGGAATTGATCCCGGCTAGGGCTGCACTCCCATTCACATGGGCAGAAAAATCAATCCCATATCTTGGAATTCATTTAACAGCATCTCATTCTGACTTATTCTCAACCAATTATCCTCCTGTATTAAGACAGATCACAAATCTAATAAAACAATGGTCGCAACTTCCTTTATCCTGGATAGGGAAGATTAATGCAATCAAAATGACTATTCTACCCAAATTGCTTTATCTATTCAGAGTCCTCCCTATTCCAATTCCTTCCTATTTTTTGAGAATAGTACAAAAAAGAGCAACTTCGTTTATATGGGGATCTTCTAAACCACGTATACCTATACACACACTACATCTTCCCAAAAATAAAGGAGGCCTGGGATACCCTAATTTTACTAACTACTACAGAGCAGCACATTTGGCCAGTCTGTCCAAATACCATGCAAAACAGGAAATCCCATTATGGGTATTTATAGAGGCTTCAGAAAATGACCCTCTATTAATATCAAATTTATTATGGCTTGATCCTAAAGACCGCTTTAAAATTCATAATCCCATAACTAAACACTTCTTATCTCTCTGGGATAAACTAAAAACCAAATATCAGTTACAATCTCCACACAATCCTCTCCTTTCTTTTATCAGAAATCCGGCCTTTTATCCGGCATGGATCTACCCAAATTCTTTTAAAGCTTGGACAACATTAGGCATTCAGACACTAAATGACTTCATAGCATCTAAATCATTCCTTTCATTCCCATCGCTTAGAGAAAAATATGATCTACCAAACTCTGAGATATTTAGATATCTCCAAATCAAAAATTTCTATACACCATTCCTAAAGGGGGATACACCATTATCCCAATTATCCATTTTTGAATCAATCTGTACAAAAGATCCATTTGCTAAAGGTACAATTTCATCACTTTATAATCAATTATATGGAGTAGCAAATCTTAATAGACCCTCTTACGTTCAGAGGTGGGAGGAGGACCTGGGACGAACTTTAGAAGACACGGACTGGTCTAATATATGGCTCACATCTAAGTCATCTTCACCCAACATCTTGGCACTGGAGACAAATTATAAAGTCCTAACTCGCTGGTACCTTGTACCCGCTAGAGTGGCAAAATATTCACCTAATACCTCAACTCTTTGTTTTCGAGGATGCCCAGAAATAGGCACATATTTACACATATGGTGGACGTGCCCAGTAATCCAAACCTTCTGGAAGGAAGTCTTCGTGATTGCATCTAAAATATTTTAAAAAATAATACAACCAGATCCATATTTAACTTTACTTAATCTAAAACCGGAATGGTTAACACTCTCTCAATTCAAACTTATGATCCAACTAATAACGGCTGCAAAACAAACAGTGGCCAAGGCATGGAAATCTCCTACATTGGTACTAGCAGAAACAATTCACAGAATGAATAATACAATGTCCCATGCTAAGATGGTAGCCATCGATCAAAATCAAATTCCAAAATTTGAAAAACTTTGGCATCCTTGGATAAAACAACAGTTCCTGTCAAATTTCAATGACTCTGTCCTCTTGCCATGGTAACAGATTAAATGACTTACAGAGACACCCATTCTAAGGCTTCAAAGAGAACTAAAAAGAATAATAAACTGACGAGCGGGACAACCTTGTGGACCATACCTCTACCTTTCAACCCTTTTTCTTCTTTCTCTTTCCTTTTCTCCACCTTACGATTAAAGCTTATTATCAGAATTTATTTGACCTATATACACTCTACTTGTAAACAATATGTATAGTAGGTATAAATCATTTAAATACCTACAAAAGTAACTAAGGAAATGATATATATCTTTAATTTAGGTTTACGTGAACCCAATGTTTAATATTTGAAATTTCATGATATTTACCTATATAAACCCTACTGTAAAACAATGAGCTTACTTTATAGATCCTTGTAAACTTACTTTATGTATCTTTATGTATCTTTATAACATTGTATACTCAATAAACTTCTTTTGACAAGGAAATGTTTGTAACTATTTCTGATTTCTCTCCAAAGCCCCCCCTTAAAAAAAAAAATCTGTAAAAAACCCATAGTAACGCCTCTTTCACATGAGCGTACTGATTTTTCAGGCAAACCAAATCAAACAGACCCTACATTATCCTCTATGGAGTGGCAGATGTAAACAGACTTAATGTCCGTTTACACCCACCTACATCCAATCCAATCTGCTAAAAACTGACATATTAGAATGCGTTCCCCATCCATATAGCGGATTGGATGGCAGTCAGGTGTAAATGGACCAGCAGCCTGTTTACAGCCCACCGCCCATAGAGGAGAGCAGTCTGTGTCTGTTCTGCATAAGCGGAGAGGACACGGACCAGCCATATGTCTGTTCAGGGGGGATCGGCATCGTCTGTTCGCCCGTTCGCCGAATTGTGAACGATATGGGCCGTTTGCGCCAAAGTTGTGTGGCGCGTCACGGCCCATAATTCACGGCGGCATCTCAGTGCATTGTTGGCTGATGATTGGCCAAGCATGCACTATGACCCGCATGCTTGGCCAATCACAGCGCCGTCTGAACAGAGAGCCGTAATTGGCCAAAGCCAAGGAGGCTTTGGCCAATTATGGCTCAGGGGATTTAGTACACGCCCCACACTATATAAGGCTGCCTGCACGGTGGCCCTGTGTAGTGTGTGTTCCAGCGTTGAAAGAGATAGACAGAGAGACAGTGTCATTTGATTTAAGTTAGATAGATTAGGCAGGACAGTCAGTGAGTTAGCTGCACTTACAGTATATTGTGTGTATATATATGCATCCCAGGTGTTGTGTGTGTGTGTGTATGTGTGTGTGTATATATATATATATATATATATATATATATATATATATATATATATATATATATATATATATATATATATATACACTATTCAGTTTAGCTAGATCCGTTCCTGTTATCTTGCTACTGACAGGCAGGCTTGTCTTGTTACAGTATTTACAGCTACCTGAAGAAAATTGATGGTGTTCTTTTGATCCTATTAGTACCACAGTCAGGCAGCTAGACTATTTACAGTTAGTGCAGTGCGTCCTCCTCACAGTGTTCAGTTAAAGCTACAAGTTAGTTTAGTGTGACCTCTGCACAGTGTTCAGCTAAAACTACAAGTTAGTGTAGTGCACAGTGTTCAGCTAAAGCTACAAGTTAGGGTAGTGCGTCCTCCTCACAGTGTTCAACTAAAGCTACAAGTTAGTGTAGTGCGTCCTCCTCACAGTGTTCAGCTAAAACTACAAGTTAGTGTAGTGCGACCTCTGCACAGTGTTCACCTAAAGCTACCTGTAGAAGGTTGGTGGTGTTTTCCTGATCCTATCACTACCACAGGCAGCTAAATAAGGTACAAGTTAGTGTAGTGCGTCCTCCTCACAGTGTTCAGCTAAAACTATAAGTTAGTGTAGTGCGACCTCTGCACAGTGTTCAGCTAAAACTACAAGTTAGTGTAGTGTGACCTCTGCACAGTGTTCAGCTAAAGCTACAAGTTAGTGTAGTGCGTCCTCCTCACAGTGTTCAGCCAAAAATACAAATTAGTGTAGTGCAGCCTCTGCACAGTGTTCAGCTAAAGCTACAAGTTAGTGTAGTGCATCCTCCTCAGTGTTCAGCTAAAACTACAAGTTAGTGTAGTGCGACCTCTGCACAGTGTTCAGCTAAAGCTACAAGTTAGTGTAGTGCGTCCTCCTCACAGTGTTCAGCTAAAGCTACAAGTTAGTGTAGTGGGTCCTCCTCACAGTGTTCAGCTAAAACTACAAGTTAGTGTAGTGTGAGCTCTGCACAGTGTTCAGCTAAAGCTAAATGTAGAAGGTTGGTGGCGTTTTCCTGATCCTATCACCACCGCAGGCAGCTAAATAAGGTACAAGTTACTGTAGTGCGTCCTCCTCACAGTGTTCAGCTAAACCTACAAGTTATGCCCCGTACACACGGTCGGATTTTCCGATGGAAAATGTCCGATCGGAGCGTGTTGTCGGAAATTCCGACCGTGTGTGGGGGCTCCATCGGACATTTTCCATCGGATTTTCCGACACACAAAGTTGGACAGCAGGAGATAAAATTTTCCGACAACAAAATCCGATCGCGTCAATTCCGACCGTGTGTGGCCTGTTCCGATGCACAAAGTGCCACGCATGCTCAAAAGAAATTCCGAGACGGGACAGCTCATTCTGGTAAACTTAGCGTTCGCAATGGATACAGCACTTTCGTCACGCTGCAATGTTAAAAATGGTTTAATACAGCGCACTCTCTTCTTCTTTATAATGTGACAAGAATTAAGTAGTTTTGCTGCTCATATTCACACACACTTCTCACAAAGTTTTATTTGTGTTTTTTAGTGGGATTCCCTGAATATATTGTTATTAGTTGTCACATCTGACAGTTTTATATTATTATTTTTTTTTTTTTTTGGATTTTCAGCCTTTTTTTTTTCTTTAATGTTTGGATTTTTTCCAAGGCTGATCTTTGTTCAATGTTATTTTTATTTTTACTCCAGAATATTTTTGTGTGTGTTTTGTGTGTCAAGTTACCCCAACACCATTGATATCTTGTATTATTTAATCTCCAGGAGATTGTTTGGTGTTGGTGTCCCTTGTTCATTTCACATTGTATATTTGAAATGTACCTGAATCCTCACAAACCAACTGTCCTTTTTGAAGTAAAACACATAGGAGAGTATAATTCAAAACAAAAATCCTTTATTAAGGGATCAGAACCAAAAAAAGAGGAAGGCAACACTGGATCAACAGGAGAAATTAGCGAAGCTTGGGACCCCCACGGCAGACATCAATTCTTTAACATCAAAATTGGTGGCCTGAGGAGTCCATATGTAAGGGAGGGCAGTCTGGTCCAGAATTCGCAGAGATCCGTATAGCAGCAGATGACATCTGTGTCCCCAGGCTGTGGTACCACAAGAGGCTGCATCTTTTGGCCGACCAGACTGAACCCAGGGCAATCACTGTCTGGTCTTCCTTCCACGCTTCCTTCCAGGCTGTGGCTGTGCAGTTGGAGATGTGGCAGGAGGAGGAGTGGGACCTGGAGGAGGACTGGGAGGACCTGGAGGAGGACTGGGGGGACCTGGAGGAGAGGGAGGAGGAGGAGGACCATCACAAAGGTGTGTCTGAGGTGTCATTTGGCCCCTCATACCTTTCTCAAGAGCCTCCAATATTAGGGCCTCACACATGACTTGTTGGCCCTCCTCCATCCTCTGCATTTTATATGCAATGAAGGCAGCAATGTTCTCCTCCATGGTGTGGGGTGCTCCCAGGACCTCTGTAGCCCTCCATAAGAATCCTATAGCAGCCTCCTCTAGGGCACTCCTCCTACTGCCACTTTCTCTTTTCATGGGGGGTGGAGGGACCTGCAGATCAGCCAGCCGGCTCGGCCCGGCCACCTCCTGGCTGAGACTTCCCTGTGTATGAAAAAGGGACATGGTTTTATGTTTTGCATCATCAATCCCAATCCTAAATTAGTACTCCCAACTAACATCTAGTTAACATCATTGATTGGACAAGCAGAAATATTTAGAGGAATGCTATAGCTGGCTCAATCTGGGCTCCTCCACATGTGGCCTGGAAGGCCCAGGTTGGGCGTCAGAAGCCTCAGCCGGGGGGAAGGAAGCGTGGAAGGAAGACTGGAGAGGGATGACCTGGGTTCAGTCTGGCCTGCTAGAAAGTGCAGCCTGTCGTAGTACAACATCCTGGGGACATAGATGTCATCTGCTGCTCCGGATCTCTGTGAATCCAGGACTTTCTTGCGCTCCCTTAGATATGTACTCCTCAGGCAACCAATTAATATCTTTAAATAGGTGATGTCTGCCGTGGGGATCACCTGCTTCACAATTTCACACAATTGCTCCAGTGCTGCCTTCCTCTTTGCTTGGTTCTTGAAATGGGGGTGGTTAATCTCCCACAGACAGGGCAGCTCCCTTAGCATATCTACGAATACTGACATGAAGTCATTATCTTTGAGTAGCATATCCATGTTCACTGCAAGACACAACACAAGACAAAGCCTAATGTCAGACAAAACTCTCCTAATCTTGTTACAATATAGGCCTCAATCTAGAAGCAGTATAGGCACAAGTTTGTCTCTTACCTTCGTTCTTACGATTGGCGCGTCCAATGCTCCGTCCTCCGCTCACAGATCGTACGTAATATGCACGCGTGTTACGCTTTATACACACTGCGCATGCGTGTAACTCCGCCCGCCCCTGATGTTCTTTCTAGTCTATTCCCCGCCCCTTTTCGTTTGGCGCAGTGGGTGAAGAGCATGATGGCGGAGTTAGAGCAGGTGTGTGCTAATTATAGCAACGAGGAGGAGGAGGAGGAAAGCCCGGATCCAGACACGTCCCGATCCAGAAGGAGACGTTTTAAGGCCACAAATATGTCCTTTGGGGAGATGTTGGAGATGGTCGACATCATGAGGAAGTCCGACTATGACGGGAAGTATGGGCCTTACCCCAACCCCAACATCAGAAAGGCCAAGATCATGGCGAAAGTGATCAAAAGCCTTCACAGGAATTTCGGGATCCGAAGATTGAAAGATCAGCTCAGGAAGCGGTGGTCGGACCTGAAGTTAAGAGAGCCAGAGCAGTACCGAAAGATCTGGAGAGTGCTGCAAAAAAGTAAGTAGTTGTGCTGTGTTCCTATTCTTTCTGTCTTTATTCCGTTCGTGCTGCTCCATGTGCTTTTATTAATTGTAACATTTAAAAGGGCAACTTTAATGTTCATGGGCCCATTATTCGTTCGTATCAAACATTTTTCTTTCGGCCTCTAAAACACCATTGTTTAGGCCATATGCCTTTTCCCACATTTTTTTTGGGCCTACTTGGATGCCAAATATTTGTTTGTGTAGATGGGTTTGTTACTAGAATGAAATGCCAACTAGATTGTGTGTAAGGAGAGGACACTGAGCAGCTGTTTTCACATCTGGACACTGGAGCACTAGTGTGGGACCCCAGAACACCATTTTTATTAGGGGGGCCACACAGGTGCTCCAGTGTATACTATAGGGGGGTCTACATCTGTGAAGCTTGTACTAAACAGGTAAAGTATTGCAGCTTGACAAAGGCCAATAAAAAATATACATCTTGGAACTCTGCTAAAATAGACAATTGTACCCCACTTCCAAGCAATGTTTCCTATTTCTAGTTCTGCCATCAAATATCTGTGTGCTAATTATACCATTTTTGTTTTACATAGGGGAGAAAAGACTCGGAGGACACCCCTCATCCGAGGAGACCAGAGACCCCCCACCTCTGGAAGAAGGTGAAATACACCAAACCCAAGCTGAGCAGGAGGAAGAAGAAGATGTGGTGGAGATTGGCACCACAACAGGTGAGTGTCTGCGACCACAGGCTCAGGTAAAAGAGATGGATGGTGGCAGATTTTTGAGACCTGTTTTTTTTTTTTCTTTCTCTCTTTTTAGGTGATCGTGATGTGAGGGATAGAGAACGTTTCACATCAGAAAGTGCCCAGATCCTGATCGGGGAGATCATGGGGTGTAATGCCGAACTGCAAAACATCCAGCAAAAAATCAATGATGTTATTAAAAAAATAATAACATCATTGATGTTTTGGAGCGAATTTAAAACCCCACAAAATCACTTTTTGGATTGTGGTCCAATCTTTTAAATTTTTTTGCAATGTTTTGAAAAGCCAAATTTGGAGGATGCACACAGTGTGCCAACATGTGCTATCTGCCATCACGGGAGATCAATGGACACGTTTTGGGGGTGCAACCCTTTCCTTAATTATAAAGTCGCGTTGAGGAAGGGCTTGCTCCCCCAAAACACATCCCTTGATCCCCCTTGATGGCAGATAGCACATGTTGACATTCGTAAATTGGTGTGCATCTTCCAAATTTGGCTTTTCCAGGGGTGATTTCCCCCCATCTGAACGCTATATCAAACACAGTTCCTAAATACTCATGTCTGATATAGCCTTCAGGTTTTACCTAATGTGAACTTTGTAAGTTCAAGTTTTTTGGCTTTCTTGTTGGTTTTACACAGGCCTGTTTTATCTGAAATGGACATTTCGAATTTTGCTAATGCTACTGCAAAAATTGTTATACAACAAACATGTTGGTTTGTTTTAAAAACCTTTGATAAATGCACATGTGATTGTGCAGGTATAAAAAAGTGGCTTACTCAAGAATGTGTGGATTATTGTTTCAACACTACAACACTTTTGGGGTGATGTAATAGCTGTTTTATGCAAAAATGGGGGTTATTTCCTAAGGGCAAATCCTCTTTGCACTACAAGTGCAGTTTCAGTGCAGTTGCAAGTGCACTTGTAGTGAAATGTGTTTTTGCATTTAGGAAATACCAGCCAACAGTGCTTTGTATAAGGTTACCCAATCACAACATTTTCTGCACTCAAAACATTTATGTCAGGGTCAGCTAAAACAAACACAAGCAGTAAATGTCCACAAAGAATTTCTTTTTTTTTTATATTATAAAAAGGCTTCACATATTGTCTGGCATATTGATAGCCCCCCTACCCGCAAAGAACTCCAGGTAGCGTAACCGGACATCACGGGCACTCAGGGAGGGCAAGCCAGGACGGCCACTTTCAAGCGCCGTCAGTGTGGATTGATGTAAGATTCCGGCCTCAGGCCCAACTGAGCCAGCATAGTTGGCCGAATGTTTCCGTAAAAAGTTATGGAGAACACAGCACGCAAGTATTATATGGTTCAGTTTATACTCCGCCATATGGATAGGTGCCAGAAATAGGCGGAACCGGCTGGCCAGGATTCCAAATGTGTTCTCCACCACTCTTCGGACTCTGGCCAGCCGGTAATTAAAAACCCTCTGTTCCGGGGTGAGGGTCCTCATTGGGAATGGCCGCATCAGGTGGTCCCCCAGCGCAAATGCTTCATCAGCAACGAACACAAATGGGAGTCCTTCCACATTGTCCTCTGGAGCTGGCAAGTCCAAGCTGCCATTCTGGAGATGCCTGTAAAACTCCGTCTGGGCGATGACTCCACCATCGAACATCCGGCCATTCTTCCCCACGTCCACATACAAGAAGTCGTAATTAGCCGACACCACCGCCAACATTACTATACTATTAAACCCCTTGTAATTATAATAGTACGACCCCGAGTTGGGTGGTGGGACGATGTGGACGTGTTTCCCATCAATTGCCCCTCCGCAGTTAGGAAAGTCCCACCGCTCGGCAAAGTGGGAGGCCACAGTCTGCCATTCCTGTGGCGTGGAAGGAAACTGTTGAGGAAAAAACAATAAACATTACTATTTTTACTCTGAAACATGGCAAGCAGATTAGACACAAACATTATGGGGCAACCTCCAGATAGCATTTATTAAGGGGAATTTAACAACACCAAAGTATAAGGTACACCTATCATATTCCCCCTCCCCCCCTCTCATGGGCCATTTCTAACATTATAGGGGGTGTGTGGAAATCTTGGACAGGTAACCCTCTTCACTTCATTGAGAGATGAATGCCTAAATAATGTGTATTACTTGGAACAGCCCCTCCTTAGTTACACTATTGGCAGCCCACTGGACAGGTAAGAAGTGTCATAATACAAAGATATAAATACACACTGTACACATTTGAGGACATTTGGACATTCTGCTATTACCTATCAAGATAATAATAGGATACAAAAACTTTAAACAGTACCATTGGAAAGTATACAGGCAGGCCCTTGCACTACATGCTTTGGGGAATTCATCCATAAATCTGACCAGTAAAGAGGTGGGTATAGTGTGTATGGGTTTGGCTAAGTCAGCAGATAGATGATTGAGGATAGAGAATTGGGATCAGCTGACTTAGCAGTTGGGGGAGGGAGGGTTACTAAAAATTATTTGGGGACACCACAAAAAAAGCCTATGGCACTCTGCCTGAATTTAAAGCTAAAATAACATTTCCAAACATTTTAGGGGGTGTTTGGGGTAAAGCACTACTATGAAGCTGATAAAATACATTGTTAAGTGACTACATGAGGTGAATATAGGGCAGGAGACACCATGCTGGGGAGGTTATTGAAGGGCAAATATGTATGAAGGACATAAAATAATAATTACATAAAAATCCAGCATGCATGAGGACAAAGGGGACATTCACAGCATATTACAAGCATGGTAATTAGGGAATGAGGAAAGAAATACAATATATTATCAAACATTCAATACAATAAAATGTGATATTAAAGGATAAAAATCTTACCTTCATATACTCCTTCTGCAGGACCTGGATGATGGCAGAACAGGTCTCTGGGATAATGATACCCAGAGCCTGGGGGGAGATGCCTGTCGAGAACTTCAAGTCCTGCAGGCTTCTCCCTGTGGCCAAATACCGCAAGGTAGCGACCAACCTCTGCTCCGGAGTGATGGCTTGCCTCATGCAGGTATCCTGCCTGCTGATATAGGGGGTCAGCGAAGCCAACAAACGGTGAAACACGGGGTCCGTCATCCTGAGAAAGTTCCTGAAATCATCAGGATTATTCTCATGGAGCAAAGGCATATGAGAGAATTGGTCACGCTGAAGCAAGCAATTCTTGGTCCGTGAACTCCTCCCCACCCTGTTCATGGACTGGACTTGTGTCAAGGTCAGGAGCCCAACACCAAGCCCCCGCACAGCACGAACTCTACGAGGAGTACGCATAAGAAACATGGCTAGAAAACGGTCGGCTGCTCAGAACGAAGTAACAGAACGCACTGAAGAACAGCAAGGCCTGTGAAGAGCGACCTGAAAACCAGTAACGAACGAACAAGAATACAATGACTACCTAAAGTCACGCGGAACTTGCTGCACGCACTGAAGAGCAGATACAAACCCACAAGCACAAACTGAACGGCAGAAAACGATCTGAAAGCCACGAGTCTGAAAAAGCGCGAATCGTCTCTCACCAAACTTTTACTAACACGAGATTAGCAAAAGGAGCCCAAAGGGTGCCGCGCTTGGTTCTGAACCGGCCTTTTCTAGTCTCGTCGTACGTGGTGTACGTGACCGCGTGGTTGGCGATCGGAAATTCCGACAACTTTGTGCGACCGTGTGTAGGCAAAACAAGTTTGAGCCAACATCCGTCGGAAAAAATCCTAGGATTTTGTTGTCGGAATGTCCGAACAAAGTCCGACCGTGTGTACGCCCTATTAGTGTAGTGTGAGCTCTGCACAGTGTTCAGCTAAAGCTACCTGTAGAAGGTTGGTGGTGTTTTCCTGATCCTATCACTACCGCAGGCAGCTAAATAAGCTACATGTTAGCTTTTTGCGAGCTCTGCACAGTGTTCACCTAAAGCTACCTGTAGAAGGTTGGTGATGTTTTCCTGATCCTATCACTACGGCAGGCAGCTAAATAAGCTACAAGTTAGTGTAGTGCGTCCTCCTCACAGTGTTCAGCTAAAACTACAAGTTAGTGTAGTGCGAGCTCTGCCCAGTGTTCAGCTAAAGTTACCTGTAGAAGGTTGGTGGTGTTTTCCTGATCCTATCACCGCAGGCAGCTAAATAAGCTACAAGTTAGTGTAGTGCGAGCTCTGTACAGTGTTCAGCTAAAGCTACCTGTAGAAGGTTGGTGGTGTTTTCCTGATCCTATCACTACCGCAGGCAGCTAAATAAGCTACAAGTTATTTTTTTGCGAGCTCTGCACAGTGTTCAGCTAAAGCTACCTGTAGAAGGTTGGTGGTGTTCTCATACTACAGGCAGGCAGTGTATTTTGCTAGCTGCAGTATCAGTATATATATATATATATCCCACGAGCTAAGTGGGTAGAGATCAGTATTTCCAAACATTTTTTTATATGTACCATCATCCCTAAAGTAGTAAGCCAAAAAATGTGTGAGAAGTGGGATTTTAAAGGTACCCCTAGTATAAGAAAGAGCACTATCAACTAAAAATATACCAAATATTTATGTAATAATAATAATATTTATTTAAAATGTGAAAACAGTTTTACATTCATAGTCAAAGGTATACATCCTCAACCTAGTATTGACAATGAAGGGAAGGAACTGTAGTCACAAAAGGTTCATATCATAACCACGTCCACAAAATTTCAACATGTTTCGCCAGGAAGGCTTCATCAGGAAAATGGACGAGGCTTTTCAATTATTCAACAACAATATTCATGATAAAAACAACCTTGGATGTTCAAACAAGACACAAGAAAAAGAAAAAAGTGAATACATAGAAAAAGTACATGGAACATTAATATTTATACAGCTTGAAAGCTCTTTAGCTTGTGCAACCATAACTCCACCAAACCCCCCTCCAAAAACAAAAATGCAAAAAATGCACCAAACCCCCCCAACACACACAGGCTCGCACCCACCCCCCTCCTAATGCTCCCGTCCACTCCATACCTCTGCATAGAGTTCCGGGGAAGTCACAGGATCCGAAGTGTCAACTGAGAGAAGAGGAGATGATGGGTACCCCATTGACTCCCCCCTGTGGTCCAGATGGATGCCTGATCACCCGTAGGGAGGGATGTATGTTCCTATGGATGAAGACCATCACAGGCAAAAAGAATGATTACAGTATCTGTAACATATATCATAGATAGTGAGATTTCACACATATTACGGGTGAGGGGAGAAGTAGTCCACAGAAAAAACTAAACAGTGGACATTACTCACTGACCCCCCGAGAAGTAGGAAAGTATTTGTATTGGGAGCTCATGAGGACTGATGGCACAATATCAATCGTAAAAAAGCACCTATGCAAGAGAAGACAGGGCTACTCAGACCGGAAGTGAAAACTACTTCCGGTTACCCAAAACAGCACTGAGACTTCCATTGGAGACAGCACTGTCTCCAATGGAAGTCTCAGTGCTGTTTTGGGTAACCGGAAGTAGTTTTCACTTCCGGTCTGTCGTTTCCGGTTCCGGGTATTCAGTCCTTGGACCAGGAACTTCCCCTTTGTGTCCGCTTGGCGCCGGTGCAGCGTGATGACATACGCAGCATTTTGGCGCCATGGGGAGGGATATTTAAACCCCACACATTCATTCATTGTTAGCAGTCTGGGAGCTCATGCTAAACATGGATGCCGGCACCAGGTAAATTTAACAATGACCGTTAGTCGGTCTAGCACTCTGCGATATGTTCAACTGAAAACTAAGCACTACTCTGCGTGCCTTATCTCCTTTCTATATATTTTTTTTTTTTAAATATAGGAAGTGATTACCCTTTGTGGACCATCATCTTAGGGTGTCTCCTCAGTAGCACCAATAGAAACATGACGTAGCTTTCTACACAACGATGTGACACTTTTTCAAGGTGAGCTGTTGCTCTTGAAGATTTAAAATCACAGTTTACATATGTTTTTTGTTGCACTCAAGTTTAATATAGCTACATGCATCTTTATACACTTTTTCAGAAACTATGGAGTAGCCCTGTCTTCTCTCGCATAGGTGCTTTTTTACGATTGATATTGTGCCATCAGTCCTCATGAGCTCCCAATACAAATACTTTCCTACTTCTCGGGGGGTCGGTGAGTAATGTCCACTGTTTAGTTTTTTCTGTGGACTACTTCTCCCCTCACCCGTAATATGTGTGAAATCTCACTATCTATAATATACGTTACAGATACTGTAATCATTCTTTTTGCCTGTGATGGTCTTCATGAATAAGAACATACATCCCTCCCTACGGGTGATCAGGCATCCATCTGGACCACAGGGGGGAGTCAATGGGGTACCCATCCTCTCCTCTTCTCTCAGTTGACACTTCGGATCCTGCGACTTCCCCGGAACTCTATGCAGAGGTATGGAGTGGACGTAGGGGTTGTGTTGGGTGGGAGCAGTAGGAGGGGGGTGGGTGCAAGCCTGTGTGTGTTGGGGGGGGTTTGGTGCATTTTTTGCATTTTTGTTTTTGGAGGGGGGTTTTGGTGGAGTTATGGTTGCGCAAGCTAAAGAGCTTTCAAGCTGTATAAATATGAATGTTCCATGTACTTTTTCTATGTATTCACTTTTTTCTTTTTCTTGTGTCTTGTTTGAACATCCAAGGTTGTTTTTATCGTGAATATTGTTGTTGAATAATTGAAAAGCCTCGTCCATTTTCCTGATGAAGCCTTCCTGGCGAAACATGTTGAAATTTTGTGGACATGGTTATGATCTGAACCTTTTGTGACTACAGTTCCTTCCCTTCATTGTCAATACTAGGTTGAGGATGTATACCTTTGACTATGAATGTAAAACTGTTTTCACATTTTACTGCTCTTTTTTTGTAAAATTGCATTAATAAATATTTGGTATATTTTTAGTTGATAGTGCTCTTTCTTATACTAGGGGTACCTTTAAAATCCCACTGCTCACACATTTTTTGGCGTATATATATATATATGTATATATCCCAGCTTAGTGCAGCTACAGACCATTAGTATGTCTGGAAGGCCAACAAGGAGAGGCAGACAGTCACAAGCCAATAAAAGAGGGCAAGCAGGCTCTGTGTCTAGAGGCAACAGTGCTGGTCGTGGAGACGGTGCATCCTCATCAGCACGTGGCCGTGGGACACGCTTGGCCTTTTTTTTGGCAGCTGGCCGTGTTGAGCCGCAACATGCGGAAGACTTGGTCGAGTGGATGACCAAGCCGTCCTCATCCTCATCCTCTCTCACCCATGCTCAGGGTACTTTGTCTAGCAAAGCAGCTGCCAATGCGGCCTCTTCCCACGGCTCAATGGCATCAGTGACTCCTTCCCTAGCCCCATCATGTCCTCCTGAGGAGTCCCTCGAACTGTTTGACCACAGTGTTGGGTACATGCTCCAGGAGGATGCCCAGCATTTAGAAGGCTCTGATGATGATACTGAGCTAGATAAAGGCAGTAACGTGAGCACGGACAGAGGGGGTGCCCAAGAAGGACAGCAATCTGGCAGTCATACTCCCTCTGCTGCAGCATACTGCCAGGTTTGCTCCAGTGATGAGGAGGGGGGGATGATGAGGTCACTGACTTAACGTGGGTGCCTGAGAGGAGGAGGAGGCACATCACCAAGGAGGCAGGATGCCCTCCAGGGGCCAGCCTAAGGGCAGCACACTGACTGCATCACACCCCAAAGCTACGCTTGTGCAGGGCGCTACTGTCTCTGCGCGTTATTCCAAAAGTTCTTTGGTGTGGGCCTTTTTTGAGACGAGTGCATCAGATTGCACCGCTGCTATTTGCAACATATGTCTCAAGCGTATCTCGCGTGGCCAAAACATCTCCCGCTTGGGCACCACATGCTTGACCAGACATATGTTGACCTGCCATGCAGTTCATTGGCAAGCGTATCTAAAAGACCCACACCAAAGAACAAAGATGACCTCTCCTTGCTCCTCATCAGCTGAGATCTCCAACCCCACTATACCTTCAGTCCTCTCTGAGACCTGCACTGAGAGGAATGAAGGTGTATAATTAGGTGTGTCACAGCCAAGTACTTGTGGGCAATCTGCTTTCGGTACACCAACGTCAGATTGTACCAGGCAAATTTCCCTGCCCCAGCTGCTGCACCGCCGAAAGAAGTTCGCTCCCAGCCATCCACATGCCCAGCGGTTGAATGCTAGCTTGGCAAAATTGCTAGCACTTCAACTGCTGCCTTTTCAGTTGGTAGACTCTGCCCTCTTCCGTGAGTTTGTGGAATGTGCAGTTCCTCAGTGGCAGGTACCCAAACGTCACTTTTTCTCATGGATGGCAATTCCGGCTCTCTACCGGCATGTGGAAGGCAATGTTAATGCCTCGCTGGACAGGGCGGTCAGCGGTAAGGTGCATATTACCGCTGACTCATGGTCCAGCAGGCATGGACAGGGACGTTACCTAAGTTTCACCACGCATTGGGTGACTGCTGGCAGCTGGGAAGGATGCAGGACAAGGTGCAGTAGTGTTGGAGGTTGCTCCGCCACCAAGCCTCCAAAATGCCACTACTAATGATTGTGACACACCTCTCTCCTCCACCCCCTCCTCTTCTTCTTCCTCCATGGCCAATTCCTGTGCTTTGTCCTCGGGACCAGCGGTGCTTCGTAGGCGTTCAAGGGGCTACGCAACTACGTAGGCCAAAAGATGCCATGCGGTGCTTGAGCTGGTGTGCTTGGGGGACAGGAGCCACACTGGGGCAGAGGTTCTGTCAGCTCTGCAAGGGCAGGTTCAGAGTTGGTTGACGCAATGCCAACTTAAGGCAGGAATGGTGGTTTGCGACAATGGCACCAACCTCCTCTCCTCCCTCCGACAGGGACAACTGACCCATGTGCCCTGTTTGGCTCACGTCCTTAACTTGGTGGTGCAGCGGTTCTTGGGCAGGTAACCGGGCTTACAGGATGTCCTGAGGCAGGCCAGGAAAGTCTGTGTGCATTTCCGCCAGTCATATAATGCCAGTGCTCGGCTAGCAGACCTCCAAAAGGAATTTAACCTGCCCAAGAACCGCCTAATCTGTGACATGCCCACCAGGTGGAACTCAACATTGGCCATGCTGCAGCGGCTGCACACGCAGCAGAGGGCCATCAATGAGTACCTGTGCGACGATGGCACAAGGACAGAGTCAGGGGAGCTTGTTTTTTTTCCCCACGCCAGTGGGCCATGATCAGGGATGCATGCACTGTCCTGTCACCATTTGAGGAGGCCATGAGGATGGTGAGCAGTGACAGTGCATGCATCAGTGACACTGTCCCCCTTGTCCGCCTGTTGGAGCACATGCTGTGTGGAATAATGGACAGGGCACTTGAGGCAGAACAGAGGCAGGAAGAGGAGGACTTCCTTAGCTCTCAAGGCCCCCTTTATCCAGACAGTGTTCCTGCTTGCCCGCCGATCACACAGGAAGAGGAGGAGGATTGTGTCAGTATGGAGGTGGAGCCTGGCACTCAACATCAGCAGCAGTCTTTAAGGGATCAGTCCCAAGAAACACATGGACTTGTATGTGGCTGGGAGGAGTTGGCTGCGGACCATGTCTTCCGTAGTGACCCAGAGGACTCCGGACCTAATGCCTCAGCAAACCTACGCTGCATGGCCTCCCTGATCCTGCAAAGCCTGCGTAATGATCCTCGTAATCGTGGTATCAAGGAGAAGGACCAATACTGGCTGGCAACCCTCCTTGATCCACGTTACAAGGGTAAGGTTGCGGACCTTATCTTGCCATCGCAGAGGGAGCAGAGGATGAAACATCTTCGGGAGGCCTTGCAGAAAGGTCTGTGCAACGTGTTCCCAGAGACTGGGAGGTTACAAACTCCTGTTTTTGGACAACGTGTTGCTGAGGCTTCGGTCCATCAAAGAAGGAGCGGTGGAGAAGGTGGCCATCTGACCGATGCGTTCAGACAATTTTTTAGTCCGCAGCCCCAAGGTATGATCGGTTCCAGCAACCATCGCCAGCGTCTGTTTTACATGGTGCAGGAATACCTAGGGGCAAGATCTGACTTGGACACCTTTCCCACCGAAAATCCTCTGGGTTACTGGGTCTTGAGGATGGATCACTGGCCAGAGCTTGCACAGTATGCAATTGAGCTACTGGCCTGTCCTGCATCCAGCGTTCTTTCGGAACGCACATTCAGTGCTGCTGGAGGCTTTGTAACCGATCACAGGGTGCGTCTGTGCACCGACTCGGTCGATCGACTGACCTTCATAAAAATGAATCAGTCTTGGATCACCACCAGCTACCAAGCACCTGATGCTGATGTAACCGAATATTTTTTTTGAAATCTCAGATCCCTTCAAAGACTGCCTATGCTGATGCTGAGTGACTATCCTGAGTAATTATCGTCTTCCTCCTCAATGATCATGCTGATAGCTTGTAAGAACATTTTTGGTTCTGGGCGCCGCCACCAGTGGCTAAGGCCCAATTTGTCAACCCCTGTTTAACAGGGGTGTGTAATTACAATTTTTGATGCAATACTTTGCAGCAGGGCTGGTTTCTGCGTTCCAACTAGAGTATCTGTGAGGGGTTGCAGTGTTGTGGCACCAGTGCCTAAGGCCCAATTTTTCAGCCCCTGTTTAACAGGGGTGTGTAATTACAATTTTTGATCTAATATTTCACAGCAGGGCCCGTTTCTGCGCCCACCAAGAGCGAGTGAGGACTTACAGTGTTGTGGCACCAGCACCACCACCACCACCAAAGGCCCAATTTTTCTGCCCCTGTTCAACAGGGGCATGTAATTACAATTCTTGATCTAATATTTCACAGCAGGGCCCTGTGAGGGCTTACAGTGTTGTGGCCACAACAACACCTAAGGCCCAAATTTCTGCTGAGTATATAGGGCAGGCCCCTACTTTCAAACATCCAACTTACAAACGACTCCTACTTGCAAACGGAAGGAGACAACAGGAAGTGAGATTAAGACTACCCCTAGGAAGGGAAATTCTCTCCTGTAATGCCCCGTACACACGGTCGGATTTTCCGATGGAAAATGTCCGATTAGAGCGTGTTGTCGGAAATTCCGACCGTGTGTGAGCTCCATCAGACATTTTCCATCAGATTTTCCAACACACAAAGTTGGAGAGCAGGAGATAAAATTTTCCGACAACAAAATCCGTTGTTGGAAATTCCGATCGTGTGTACACAAATCCGACGGACAAAGTGCCACGCATGCTCAGAATAAATAAAGAGATGAAAGCTATTGGCCACTGTCCCGTTTATAGTCCTGACGTACGTGTTTTACGTCACCGCGTTCAGAATGATCGGATTTTCCGACAACTTTGTGTGACCGTGTGTATGCAAGACAAGTTTGAGCCAACATCCGTCGGAAAAAATCCATGGATTTTGTTGTCGGAATGTCCGAACAAAGTCCGACCATGTGTACGCCCTATAAGAGTTAATATGGGAAAAAAATTTCTCCTTTCCACTGATGCTTTATCACCAATCCTTGTTTCACAAAAAACCCCAAATTTTCAAAAAACATTTGTCATTGGGACAAAAAGTGAGGTGAAATCTTCTGAAGAGGAGCACAGACAGCAAAACAAATGTCACAGGGGTGATAACCCTTCCCTATGTTTTCCAAAAAGCCTAAAATAGATATTTTGGCTGGAGCTAAACACGTTAAAAATGTACCAGTTCAAAATTACAAACAGATTCTACTTAACAAACCTACAGTCCCTGTCTTGTTTGCACCGCCTGTATACTGCTGTTCAGAGTATATAGGGCCTGGGGGCCCCACGCCTTTCCTTTTTGAATTTGGGTGTGGGGTTCCCCTTAATATCCATACAAGACCCAAAGGGCCTGGTAATGGACTGGGGGGTACCCATGCCGTTTGTCTCACTGATTTTCATCCATATTGCCAGGACCCGACATTACATTAAAGCCGCAAGCAGTTTTAAATGACTTTTTTTCCTTTAAAAATGTCATTTTGTACAAGGACTGTTCTAAGCACGGGAAACACGTGCCACTTTACAGGCATACTATAGACCCCCCCCAGATATGGGATTTAAAGGAATATTTCACTTTTTTTTTTTTTTACTTTAAGCATCATTAAAATCACTGCTCCCGAAAAAAACAGCTGTTTTAAAACTTTTTTTTGCATTGATACATGTCCCCTGCGGCAGGACACGGGTCCCCAAACCCTTTTTAGGACAATACCATGCAAATTAGCCTATAAAATGAGCACTTTTGATTTTGAACGTTCGAGTCCTATAGACGTCAATGGGGTTCTAACGTTCGTGCAAATTTTCAGTCCGTTCGCACCAGGGGGGTGTTCGGCTCATCCCTACTGCTGAGCAAGCATGTGGAAAGGTAGATTTAGACATGTATCTAAGTCTCCCTTGCCTCTGAAGCCTGATCTGCATTAAGTTCAAGTTCCAGCAGCTACTGACATTCGGTGCTTCCTCACAGCCTGTTTTGAAGGCCCATTTTAGCCAACAAATGCACCGCAAGCACATGTATTGCACTGAATGAGGTGGGTGCAAAGCAACGCATTGCAGCTGCAGCATGTAAACACCCCCATCTACTATCTATTGCACCTTAAGGGGGGACAGATGGCAGGTGGCAGAAACGCAGGTCAAAAGCACATTTTTGCCACCCCCCAACCGCAAGTCTAAACAAGGCCTAGGGCCTCATTCACACTGGGCATACTACCTTTTCAAATATTTTATTGAAGATAATATAGTACATGTTATTAGTACATATTTTGAAATAATAAAAGATAGACAAATATGAATAAAGAAACTTCTCATCTAAGTAGTTAAGGAAAAAAAAAAATTCATGACTTAAAGGCAAGTTGTATGAGGATATGTAAACTCTGCTAACAAATTTTCAAACTGTAATTATTACAAATAATTAGTACAATTGAGTTTAAACAAGAGGAATAATAGTACAGTACATATAGAGGATGATTGGATAAAATGTTACCTATTTGTAATAAGTTGGTCAATATTGGGATAGTAAGGAGAGGCGTCCATCTGTAGTATGGGTCAATATTCATATATAACTTTAGTTATTGAATTACAAGAAACTTAGTAATAGTTTTAAGGTGATTTAAGGTGGTCACATTGTCTCGGGCTAGTCTTTTGTTAGCACCAGATAAAACCAGCTTTTTCGCGCCTTCCATCTAGCCTTTAAAAGGTCAGACAATAGAGAAGGCCAGTGGATTTCTTCTACGGACATGAATGTGGGACATGAATTTTGAACAGATCATCGCTTTCCAGAACTTTAAGTAGTTATGGGGTCCCCTGGAATTGAATATGCTATATTTATCCTGTATCGTATCATCTGTAATACATCCTTAATCGAAGCTAAGTAAAACTTTTTATTACATTCTTTGTGTTGTGTGTTTTAATCCTTGCATTTACTGGCCACATATCTGAAAGGGTAAATATATGAATGAACCTATGAATAAATGTAACACAGAATTTAACCCCTTGTTACACCATCTAACCAGGGCCAAGTTCCGGCTATATAGCTTGGTTAATCCTGGGTAGATGAACAATGATCCCGACCATCTCAAATGTTCCTTATGTTAGTTTACCTATGATAATAAATATATGTTCTAGTATGCGGTGGTTTAATATAATATGGAATAAATAATTGCAAGTAAAATAAAGAAAGGGAAGGGGGAGGATCTCCAGAGGGGGTCAATGGTTCAATTATACCAAGGATCATATAACAATGATAAAGGAATGGTTGGTAAGCCTCCCTAGAGTAAGAGGAGTGAACTATCAAGTCCTGGTGGTAGATGGTGCTTTATCCAGGGAAACCATATTTTTTCAAATTTAGCAAAGTTATCAAGGATGGTAGCCTCCATTTTGACATGAATCATTGCCTGTGTTACACGCTGTTTGACTGACACAATGCAAAGTGTGTTTGTTTGATTTCCAGGCTTTCGCTATTGATTGTTTTGCTGCCATAGTAACATAAAGTAGAAGCTTGAATTGACGATGTGTTAAGTTAGGTGGTTTGTTATTTAGAAGAGCCACTAATGGATCAGGTAATATGTTTACTGCAAACATAGTAGAGAGCATGTTAAATATTTTCGACAAAAAGGTTTGGGCAATGGGACAGGTCCACCAAATATGAATATGAGTACCTGGGTCACAACAGCCTCGGATGCATTGGGGGAAATATTGCGGAATAAATTTTGATATTCTTGCAGGAACTAGGTACCACCTAGTAAGAAGTTTGTATTTCATTTTGAGGGCTACTATGTTTAGGGTAGCTGATTTTATAGCTAGCCAAATTTGAGTCCAATCCAATGTGTCAGGTTGGAGATTTAAATCGTTCTCCAATTTAGTATAGGATGGGGTGGAGGATGTTGTGTGTGAAAGCAGTTGAGCATACAAATCAGAGATAAGTCCACGTCGGTGGGGGTCTGATATACAAGTTCGTTCAAAGATAGTACAATCTGGAGATGTCGAATTTGAGGGAGTCTTTTGTGACAAGAAGTTATTAATTTGTAAATACCTAAAAGTTTCGTTATGCGGTAAGTTGTGGGTATTGCAAAGTGTAGGAAAGGGTGTAATATGGTCAGATTTATAAAAATGATGGGCACGTGTAAGATCAGCATTAAATCAAGCAGAGAAGGAGGAAGGAGAAGTCCATGCGGGGTAAAAGGAGGGATTATTCATGAAAGAAAGAACTGGGTTATGTTGAGATTGGAGACCAAAACGAGTTTTGAGCCTATCCCAAATTGAGAGGCTATGTTTAGTGACGGGATTCGTGATTGTATGACGTTGAGTTGGTGTAAGCCATAGTAAATTTGATATGGAAAGTGGGTCACAATCAATCGATTCTATTGCTACCCAAAGAGGGATTTTTTAGTAGCATGATATTTGGGCAATTGAGCTAATTGTGAGGCATAGTAGTATTTTGAAAAATTCAGAATGCTCAGACCTCCTTGAATCCGAGGCATATACAGTGTAGGTTGTGGTAAGCGAGGTTTAAATTTACCACAAATAAATTGGGCGGTTTTGCGTTGAAGGATTCGTAAAAAGTGTGCAGGAACCTGTATAGGGAGCATCCTAAATAGGTACAGAATCGTAGGCAATATTGACATTTTAACCACTGTGATTCTACCCATCCAAGCTAGCGGTAAGGATGACCATTTTTTCATTAAGGTGGAAAGATGAGCTAGCATGGGTGGATAATTTGCTGAGTATAAGTTTTCAGGATTAGCAGTGAATGAAACTCCTAAATAGGTTATGTGTGTCGTTGACCACGTAAATGGGAGAGAGTTTTGTAGTTGTGTCTGTAATTCAGGTGTAAGTGAAATATTTAGGGCTTTCGATTTATGTGGATTTATTTTTAGGCCTGATATTAAACCAAATTTAGTAAATGTGTCAATGAGATTTGGGGCTGATATCAGGGGAGATGTAAGGAATATCAAAACATCGTCGGCAAATAAGCAAATAACAATTTATGTTGTGCCCACCTAATTCAAGGCCTTTTATATTTGTATTGGATCGTATGAGTTGGGCAAGGGGTTCTATTGCCAAGGCAAATAGAAGAGGGGATAAGGGGCATCTCTGCCTAGTACCTCTTTGAATATTGAAGGAGTCAGAGCGGAATCCCGAGTAGGATACATATGCTTTTGGGTTATGATAAAGAGTGGATACCCATGTCAGGAACTGCACTCCGAAACCCCATCTGTGAAGAATAGCATCAAGATAAGGCCACGAAAAAGAATTAAATGCCTTCTGTGTGTTGATTGAGAGGAAGCAGGCAGGGATGCTGCGATTTTGGGCTATATGTGCTAGAAGGGTGGCACGACGAATGTTGTCACCTGTGTGTCTGGAAAGAATGAATCCAGTTTGATCATTATGGATTAGGGTTCCTATGATTGGATTCAGATGGTTAGAGAGAATCTTATCTAGTATTTTTATATCTAGGTTAAGTATTGAGATCGTGGTCTATAATTGGACCATGATGAATCATCGGTGTGTGGCTTAGGAATCATGGCTATAGATGCAAATAGTGATTCTGTACAAAAGGAATTTCCTTCTAGGAGAGAATTAAAGGCAGCAGCCATTAGGGGGGAGAGTAGGGTAGTAAAGCGTTTATAATAGGTGGCTGAGAAGCCATCAGGGCCTGGGCATTTGTGTAATTTTAGGGTATTTATTGCTGCTTGGACTTCCAAATCAGTTAGTTGTTTATCTAGTATTTCTTGATGGGCAGTGGAGAGGGAAAGAAGTTAAATGGAAGATAATAGAGTGTCAAATTGTTTTTGATCAAATGTATGTGTATTTTTATATAATTCTATGAGATTTCTACAAAATTCATGAAGTATTTTTTGTGGATTGCTGGAGTAAGTATTTGTATGTATTTTAAGTCGTATTGGTTTTGGAATGTGGTCAGCTCTGCATAGTTGTAAGGCTAATGCCCTGTACACACGATCGGACATTGATCGGACATTCCGACAACAAAATCCATGGATTTTTTCTGACGGATGTTGGCTCAAACTTGTTTTGCATACACACGGTCGCACAAAGTTGTCGGAATTTCCGATCGTCAAGAACGCGGTGACGTACACCACGTACGACGAGACTAGAAAAGGGCAGTTCTGAACCAAGTGTGGCACCCTTTGGGCTCCTTTTGCTAATCTTGTGTTAGTAAAAGTTTGGTGAGAGACAATTTGCGCTTTTTCAGACTCGTGGTTTTCAGATCGTTTTCTGCTGTTCAGTTTGTGCTTGTGGGTTTGTATCTGCTCTTCAGTGCGTGCAGCAAGTGACGTGTGACTCTTGTCATTCTGTTCTTGTTCATTCGTTACTGTTTTTCAGGTCGCTCTTCACAGGCCTTGCTGTTCTTCAGTGCATTCTGTTACTTCGTTCTGAGCAGCCGACCGTTTTCTAGCCATGTTGCGTATACGTACTCCTCGTAGAGTTCGTTCTGTGCGGGGGCTTGGTGTTGGGGTTTTGAAATGTGATTTGGTGCTTCAAATTCAGGAAGAGTGCCAGAGGCTATTTTTGGGTGTCCCCAAATCATTTTGAACCCTCCCTCCCCCCAACTGCTAAGTCAGCTGATAACAATTCTCTATCTATCCTCAATCATCTATCTGCTGACTTTGCCAAACCCAAACACACTATACCCATCTCTTTAGTGGTCAGATTTATGGATGAATTCCCCAAAGCATGTAGTGCAAGGGCCTGCCTGTATACTTTCAAATGGTACTGTTTAAAGTTTTTGTATCCTATTATTATCTTGATAGGTAATAGCAAAATGTCCAAATGTGCTCAAATGTGTACAGTGTGTATTTATATCTTTGTATTATGACACTTCTTACCTGTCCAGTGGGCTGCCAATAGTGTAACTAAGGAGGGTCTGTTCAAAGTAATACACATTATATAGGCATTCATCTCTCAATGAAGTGGAGAGGGTTACCTGTCCAAGAGTTCCCCCCCTATAATGTTAGAAATGGCCCAGGGGGGGGGGGGGGATCTGATAGGTGTACCTTATACTTTGGTCTTTAAAAATTCCCATAAATAAATGGTATCTTGATGTTGGCCAAGAATGTTTGTGTCTAATCTGCTTTCCATGTTTATGTGCAAAAAGACTAATTTATTTTTTGTTTACTCCAGTTTCCTTCCATGCCACAGGAATGGCAGACTGTGGCCTCCCACTTTGCCCAGCGGTGGGACTTTCCTAACTGCGGAAGGGTAATTGATGAGAAACACGTCCACATCGTCCCACCACCCAACTCGGGGTCATACTATTATAATTATAAGGGGTTCAATAGTATTGTGATGTTGGCGGTGGTGTCGGCTACTTATGAATTTCTGTATGTGGAAGTGGGGAAGAATGGCCGGATGTCCAAAGGTGGAGTCATCACCCAGATGGAGTTCTAAAGGGATCTCCAGAATGACAGCTTGGACTTGCCACCTCCAGAAGACAATGTGGAAGGACTCCCATTCGTCTTTGTTGCGGATGAAGCTTTTGCGCTGGGGGACCAACCTATGCGGCCATTCCCGATGAGAACCCTCACCCCGGACCAGAGGGTTTTTAATTACCGGCTGGCCAGAGCCAGAAGAGTGGTGGAGAACACATTTGGAATCATGGCCAGCCGGTTCCGCCTATTTCTTACACCCATACACATGGCGGAGTACAAACTGAATCACATTATCCTGGCGTGCTGTGTTCTACACAACTTTTTATGGCAACATTCTGCCAACTATGCTAGCTCAGTTGGGCCTGAGGCTGGAATTCAAAAAGAACCAACCCTCACGGCGCTTGAAAGTGGCCGTCCTGGCTTGCCCCCCCTGAGTGCCCGTGATGTCCGACTAAGATACCTTGAATACTTTGCGGGTAGGGGGGCTATCAATATGCCAGACAATGTGTAAAACCTTTTTCAAATAAAAAAAAATAAGCAAATCTTTGGTGACATTTACTGCTTGTGTTTGTTTAAGCTGACCCTGACAGAAATGTGTTGAGTCCTGAAAATGGCGTGATTGTGTAACCTTACAAAGCACTGTTGGGTGTTATTTACTAAAGGCAAAGACACTTTGCACAACAAGTGCAAGTGAAACTGCACTTGTAGTGCAAATTGGATTTGCCCTTAGGAAATAACACCCATTGTCACAGAAAGCAGCAATTAGAGCACCCCAAAAGTGTTGTAGCGTTGAGACAATAATCCACACATTCTTGATTAACAATCTTTTTAATACCTGCACAATCACATGTGCATTTAGAAAAGGTTTTTAAAACAAACCAACATGTTTGTTGTATAACAATTTTTGGGGTCACATTAGGAAAAGTAGAAATGTCCATTTAGGATAAAACAGGCATGTTTAAAACCAACAAGAACGACACAAATCTTGAACTTACAAAGTTCACATTTGGTAGAACTTGAAGGCAATATCAGACATGAGTATTTACAAACTGTGTTTGATATTGCGTTCAGATGGGGTGAAGTCACCCCAGGAAAAGCCAAATTTTGAAGATGCACACAAATAGCCGAATGTCAACATGTGCTAGCTGCCGTCATGGGGGATCAAGGGACGTGTTTTGGGGGAGCAACCCCTTCCTCTCAGCTACTTTATTATTGAGGAAGGGGTTGCACCCCCAAAACGCGTCCCTTGATCCCCCGTGATGGCAGATAGCACATGTTGACACACTGTGTGCATCTTCAAAATTTAGCTTTTCTCCAATTTGACAAAAAATGTTAAAAAATTGTAGCACACCATAAAACAAAGGGATTTGGAGGGGTTTTAAACTCTCCCCAAAACATCAATACATCTTATTTTTTTGAAGAACATCATTGATGTTTTTCTTGATGTTTTCCAAGTCCCTATTACACCCCATGATCTCCCCACTCAGGATCTGTGCACTTTCCGAGGTGAAAGGATCTGGATCCACAACATCACGATCACCTAAAAAGATAGAAACCAAAAAAAACATGTATTATAAATATACCGGCATCCATCTCTTACCTGAGCCTGTGGTCGCAGACACTCGCCTGTTGTGGTGCCAATTTCCACCACGTCTTCCTCCTCCTGCTCTGTTTGTTTGTCTTGGGTGCATTTCCTCTTCTTCCAGAGGCGGGGGGGTCTCTGGTCTCCTCGGATGAGGGGTGTCCTCCGAGTCTTTTCTCCCCTATGTAAAAAAAAAATGGTATACTTAGCACACATATATCTGAGGGAAGAACTATCAATATGAAACATTGCTTAGAAGTGGGGTACAATTGTCTGTATTGGCAGAGTTCCAAGATGTAGAATTTTTAGTGTCCTTTGTCAAGCTTCAATACTTTACCTGTTTTGTACAAGCTTCACACAGATGGAGACACCCCTATAGTATACACCGGAGCACCTGTGTGGGCCCCCTAATAAAAAGGGTGTTCTTGTGTCCCACACTAGTGCTTCAGTGTCCAGATGTGTAACCAGCTGCTGAGTGTCCTCGCCTTACACAGAATCTAGTTTGCGTTTCATTCTAGTAACAAACCCATCTACACAACGAAATTATTTTCAGACAAGTAGGCGCTAAAAAATCTGGGCAAATGCATATGGCCAAAACAATGGTGTTTTATATTCCGAAAGAAAAATGTTTGATACAAATGAATAGTGTGCCCATGAACATGAAAGTTGACATTTCAAACTGGATAACAGTTAAGAAAAGCACATGGTGCAGCACGAACGTAATAAACACAAAAAGACTAGGAACACAGCACAACTACTTACTTTTTTGCAGCACTCTCCAGATCTTTCTGTACTGCTCGTGCTCTCTTAATTTTAGATCCGACCGTTGCTTCCTGAGCTGATCTTTCGATCGACGTACCCCAAAATTCCGGTGCAGACTCTTGACCACTTTCGCCATGATCTTGGCCTTTCTGACATTGGGATTGGGGTAAGGTCCATACTTCCCGTCATAGTCAGCCTTCTTCAGGATGTCGACCATCTTCAACATCTCCCCAAAGGACATATTTGATGCCTTAAATCGTCTCCTTCTGGATCGTGACGTTTCTGCCTCCAGGCTTTCCTCCTCCTCCTCCTCGTTGGTGTAAATATCAGACACCTGTCTGACTCCGCCATGTGCTCTTCCCCACTGTGCCGAATGAGAAGGGGCGGGGAATAGACTAGAAAGAATGTCAGGGGTGGGCGGAGTTTCACACATGCGCAGTGTCTATAAAGCGTAACACGCATGCGTAGTACGTACGATCCGTGAGCGGAGGAAGGAGTAACGGAGGCGCCAATCAAGATAACGAAGGTAAGATTTAACATTGGGCCTATACTGCTTCTAGATTGAGGCCTGTATTTGCACAAGTTTAGAAGACTTTAGGCTGACATTAGGGTTTGTCTTGTGTTGTGTCTTGCAGTGAAAATGGATATCTTGAAGGATCATGACTTTAGGCCAATCTTCATAGATACAGTCAGCTCCATAAATATTGGGACATCGACACAATTCTAATCTTTTTGGCTCTATATACCACCACAATGATTTTGGAATTAAACGAACAAGATGTGCTTTAACTGCAAACTTTCAACTTTAATTTGAGGGTATTTACATCCAAATCAGGTGAACGGTGTAGGAATTACAACAGTTTGTATATGTGCCTCCCACTTTTTAAGGGACCAAAAGTAATGGGACAATTGGCTGCTCAGCTCTTCCATGGCCAGGTGTGTGTTATTCCCTCATTATCCCATTTAAAAGGAGCAGATAAAAGGTCCAGAGTTCATTTTAAGTGTGCTATTTGCATTTGGAATCTGTTGCTGTCAACTCTCAATATGAGATCCAAAGAGCTGTCACTATCAGTGAAGCAAGCCATCATTAGGCTGAAAAAACAAAACAAACCCATCAGAGAGATAAAAATGTGTAGTGTGGTCCCTCGCGCTAAATTGAGTAAACAGGCTGTGTGGATATCCGCGTGATTAACTGAAATAACGGATGATGAAGAATATAATAAAAAATAATAATATTAAATGTGTGTGAATGGTGATGATGTCTCTACGGACTGCAGCAAAATCGAAAGTGTTCACTTACACTCAGCAAGACAATAATAATAAAGTGATTTCGCGCTTCAAATCTATCACATCAAAGTATAGTAAATACAATATATAGATGAATAAAATGTGTTCTAAAAGTGTAGATACAGTGCAACATCATAACAGTGCTCAGTATTAAAATAAATGAGTGAACATCAAAAGTGCTGTTGTGCATCAATATTAAAAGATAAAAAGTTTATATTGTGCATCAATATTTAAAAAAGAGTTTATATTGTGCTTTTTCCACTGGGATCATATAATGGAGAAGGGAGGTGATAATGATTTTTGAAATTGTAGTGATCCGGTGAAACCGGGCTCTCTGGACTCTCACCTTAAATAAAATAAATATGGGCATCAAAACAGGTTCTTTGTTCGATGTAGTATAGTGCCATACCACCCAATGATGGATTGACAGACAAGGAGTCAATGGAAGAGTGGTTTGAATTTTTTAACAGCAAAAGCATAGAAGGCCTGAAATTTTTATTAGGAAGAAAATATAAAAAAACAAGGATTTTAGAACAACAAATAGAAGAGATCAAGCTCAAACTAGAACCATATAAGGAATCTCCGGATCTCAAAAAACTAGCCACACAACTCAATAAAGATCTAATCAACAAAGACCTTGAAGTACAACAACGGAAGATTAAAAAGTATCATAGAGATATAGAAGACTACAAAACTGAACAGGTCTTCAAGTGGCAGAAAAAAACAGATCCAATCATACCAGATTCAACATATTCTACACCAGAAAGGGAAGTAAGAATACAAGATCCAACAATGGCACACGTGTCCAACCCCCCAAGATGGGATAATAGAGAAACGCATTATGACAATGGGACACAACAAGGAACTAGAACACAGCAACAAGAATATAGACATTACAACAACTATAACCAACATACCCCGAAACAACCATGGAAGAAATTTTTCAAGAAACCTTTTAAAAAGCCATATAATCAGAGATCATACAATGAAAGAAGTGACAGAAATCAAAGGGAATACATTAGACCTCCACATAACCAGGACACATATAGAGAACCTACAAGAAATCCGATATCCACCTACAATAGGTTCGAACCAATTAGGAACTATCAAGAGCCTTACTATAACGACCCCAGAGAACACTATAATGAACAAGAATACAATCAACAGCAACAACATTTTTTAGAGAGAGAGAGAAGGGAATATTCCCCACGGAGATACCCACAGGACCCTTACCCCTCACCAAGGAGAAGACAACAAGTGGACAGAAGAAGAAGCAGTCCAGAACGAAGAGAGGAAGGAGAGCGGGAAAGAGAATCCAAGTGCAAAAGAGAGAAGTAGGCTCCAATGTGGTTAATCTGAGTGGATGCCCCATCTCAACGGAAGAACTATCAGTCCTTGACAAAGGCTTAAAACATGCACCGGTCAACAATCTCAACAAATTCAATACATATATAGGCATTCTGAAGTATATTAGAAAAGTTAACATCAAGAAATACTACCTATCAAATCCGTACAAAACCACCAACACAGAGAGAATCACCCCCACAACGATTAAACATAGTGCATTAAGGAACAACTCCACTTTCAACCCGCAAGTATCGGACAACCATCACATCGAGGTTTTCAAAAAATTGGTACTAAAAGATCTAGAAGCTTTAGAAGTTAAAAAAGTGTCGGATCCCATACATATAAGGAAAGGGATCAAATCATTAAAAGAAAGAAAGGATATCGTAATCCGACCAGCCGATAAAGGAGGAGCAACAGTGATATTATCAAAGGAACAATATCTAAATGAATTAGAAAGACAACTACAAGACGAAAACACATACATTAAGCTACTGGGTAATCCCACTAAGAAATATAAAAAAGAATTGGAACATCTTATACAATTGGGAATGAAAAAAGAAATACTCAACAAGAAAGAATCAAAATATTTAATCCCAGAGGCATGTAGAATACCTGTTATTTACACTGTCCCCAAGATTCATAAGTCCAGAGAAAACCCACCGGGGAGGCCCATTGTAAATGGGATAGACTCCCTCACATCCAGAGTAGGACAATACCTGGATGAATTCATACAACCAGCAGTACAACAGACACCAGCTTATTTACAAGACACAAAACATGTCTTACAGTTACTAACCGAAATACCAGTCTTGGAGGGAAGAACGATACTAGCCACGGCGGATGTCAGTTCGCTATACACCATAGTACAACATCATGATGCATGTTCAGCAGCTAAGTGGCTTCTCAGGAAATATAGCAATCTGGTTTGCAAACAGAGAAAATTTCTCATTAAATGCCTAGACACCTGCCTGAAATGTAATTATTTTTGGCATAATCAAGCCTACTATAAACAAACTACAGGTATAGCAATGGGTGCCAAGTTTGCACCGAGCGTGGCCAACGTGTTTATGGCCCAGTGGGAGGAACAATCTATTTATACAGATACCCCACCAGAACTCACGCTATACAGAAGATACATCGACGATGCAATCATAGTATGGAATGGCAAAAGAGAAGCACTGGAACAATTTCTAGAAAAACTCAATCAAAATGAAAAGAACATACACTTATCATGGAATATCGATGAAAAAACTGTGGAATTCCTAGATTTACAAATCAGTCTAGAACAAGACAAACTAGTCACAAAAACATTTTTTAAACAAGTGGACACCAACAACTATTTATCCTTAAACAGCTGCCACCATAAAACGTGGCTATATAATATACCCAAGGGACAATTAGTCCGAATAAAAAGAAACTGCACGAGTGAAAAAGACTATAAAGAACAGGCTAAACTCATAGGATCCAGATTCACAGAAAAAGGATATGAACCCACTTGGATACAACAACAAATAGAAGAAGTAAATAAGATGGACAGAACAAAAATGCTGAAAAAGAATTCTAGAGAAACACTCCACCAAGAAGCACCAAGTCTCATCTTTGACTACAGTGTACAATACAAACAGGTATCACGTATAATCCAACGATATTGGCATATTCTCCGGAACGATAAAGATTTGAACCAAATACTACCAACAAAACCAAATATTATATACAAGAAAGCACCAACGGTGAGAAATATGGTAGTCAAATCAGTTATAGAACCTCCAAAACAAGTAACATACTCCTTTTTTTCAGGCAAAGGCTTTTACCCGTGTAGAAACTGCTACGCATGCAGCCATGCTAAGAAATTTCAAGGCAAAAGACAAGAGTTCATATGTACTACAACACAGCAGAAATACAAAATTAAAGAATTTGCAGGATGCCATACAGAGGGGGTAGTTTATGTACTTCAGTGCAGCTGTCAACTACAATATGTAGGACGAACCAAAAGAGACCTCAAAGTAAGAATTAAGGAACATATCCAAAATATTTTAAAAGGAAATCCCAAACACAACGTATCAAAACATTTTGCAATAGCACATAACCCAGATCCTTCACACCTTCAATTTTGGGGTATTGAAAAATATAAAGGTGCATGGAGAGGTAGTCACAAAATTAGAAGCATAAGCCAAAGAGAGTCATACTGGATACATACTCTACGTACACTTACACCTAGGGGCATGAACATAGAGTTTGATTTAAACTGTTTTTTAAGCAATTTTTAACCTTTATGATCTTTTTTGATTGATTTTATTGTTATCAATAATCATTGTAGGTGTAATATATATATTCATTTTAATTTAAGTATATTAAACATACTAGGTCTATGTATTGGATTAGCTATTCATTTTATTATATATCTGAGACATTTGTACTATTTTAACAACATTATTCCAATTATAGTTGTATATGTATTGTAATTATGATATGAGGACTGAGACATCTCCTTAGGGACTCAGGTAGCGACTGATGGCCCCTATTATCATCTAGTATACAATACTTCCACTGCAGACAGTAACATGGCGGACAACAACACCATTCCCTTCAAAAAATATGTCCACCACCTATATGACCCAATCGGTATTAAGGCCGGGTATAATTCAAGAGACTACAAGAAAATGGCCGACATGTAATATCATTTTTCGTTTTAATATTTTATACAATGATGAAACAACAATACATTTATTCTCCGTATATATTAACATTGGCTTCTATATATTTTATGTTTTTTATCACCAAGAGAAATAAGATATAGCCAGAGTTCGCACAAATAGCGTTCTATATTTGACTTGATTCTCCTCAATATGGCCGCTATCTTACATACATTGCCACCTGTAAGATGGCCGCAACAGCACAAGCGCACTATATCAGTATAAAAATGGCCGCTAAGAAGACCATCAACATTATAAGGGCACTTTACCACAACCAAAATGGCCACTACACAACTTCCGGTACCACCACATAAAAGACATCCCTCTCGGGCCAATCCGGTTCCCCGGTTGAAGTCACGAGCGGTGACGTAACGCGTAGGGCGTGGTCGAGAGCAGACGAAACCGGAAGTCAGTAAGGAGGCGCCTCAGACGCCGCTTCTCAACCTCTTTTTACTGTTATGCTGTTTTTAATCATTTACAATGTAAGAGACCACCTATATTTTCAATAAATAGTTATTTTAATTAACATACTACACCATTGGAGGCCTCTTTCTCTCCCTTTCCTGTTCATACCACCGGACTGGTGGAGCCCAGGTGGGCAACCCCTCTTTGTTTCCATATCTGATAGGTGCTTTTAATCAGGAAAACAGCTACACCACCAGAGAATCCCTACCTGAATGGCACTATACTACATCGAACAAAGAACCTGTTTTGATGCCCATATTTATTTTATTTAAGGTGAGAGTCCAGAGAGCCCGGTTTCACCGGATCACTACAATTTCAAAAATCATTATCACCTCCCTTCTCCATTATATGATCCCAGTGGAAAAAGCACAATATAAACTCTTTTTTAAATATTGATGCACAATATAAACTTTTTATCTTTTAATATTGATGCACAACAGCACTTTTGATGATCACTCATTTATTTTAATACTGAGCACTGTTATGATGTTGCACTGTATCTACACTTTTAGAACACATTTTATTCATCTATATATTGTATTTACTATACTTTGATGTGATAGATTTGAAGCGTGGAATCACTTTATTATTATTGTATTACCATCAGAGAGATAGTAAAAACATTAGGTGTGGCCAAATCAATTGTACCAGAGTGATGGGAAGAGAAGAGTATGGAGAAGGAAAGGAACTGCTCATGATCCAAAGTATACCACCTCATCAGTGAAGCATGGTGGTGGTAGTGTCATGGCGTGGGCATGTACGGCTGCCAATGGAACTGGTTCTCTTGTATTTATTGATGATGTGACTGCTGACCAAAGCAGCAGGATGAATTCTGAAGTGTTATATCTGTTATTATCTGCTCATATTCAGCAAAATGCTTCAGAACTCATTGGACGGCGCTTCACAGTGCAGATGGACAATGACCCAAAGCATACTGCAAAAGCAACCCAAGAGTTTTTTAAGGAAAAGAAGTGGAATGTTATGCAATGGCCAAGTCAATCACCTGACCTGAATCCGATTGAGCATGCATTTCACTTGCTGAAGACAAAACTGAAGGGAAAATGCCCCAAGAACAAGCAGGAACTGAAGACCGTTGCAGTAGAGGCCTAGCAGAGCATCACCAGGGATGAAACCCAGCGTCTGGTGATGTCTATGCATTCTAGACTTCAGGCTGTAATTGACTTCAAAGGATTTGCAACCAAGTATTAAAAAGTGAAAGTTTGATGGATGATTGTTAATCTGTCCCATTACTTTTGGTCCCTTAAAAAGTAGGAGGCACATATACAAACTGTTGTAATTCCTACACCGTTCACCTGATTTGGATGTATATAACCTCAAATTAAAGCTGCAAGTCTGCAGTTAAAGCACATGTTTGTTTCATTTCAAATCCATTGTGGTGGTGTATAGAGCCAAAAAGATTAGAATTGTGTCGATGTCCCAATATTTATGGACCTGACTGTATGTTCAGGGAGCTGCCTTGTCTGTGGCAGATAAACCACCCTGAATATAAGAACCAAACAAAGAGGAAGGCTGTGCTGGATCAATTGCTGGAAATTGTGAAGCCGGTGATCCCCACGGCAGACATCACCTATTTGAAGTTCCTAATTGGTGACCTGAGGAGCACTTATCTAAGGGAGCACAAGAAGGTCCAGGATTCCCAGAGATCAGGAGCTGTAGATGACATTTATGTCCCCAGGCTCTGGTACTATGACATACTGCATTTTCTGGCAGGTCAGACTGAACCCAGGCCAGCACTCTCCAGTCTTTCTTCCACGCTTCCTTCCCCCCCAGCTGAGGCTTCTGATGCCCAACCTGGGCCTTCCAGGCAGCAACATGTGGAGGAGCCCAGCTTGAGCCAGGTATAGCATTCTTCTAAATATTTCTGGTTGTCCAATCAATGATGTTAAATAGATGTTAGTTTGGAGTACTAATTTATGATTGTGATTGATGATGCAAAAACTACAACCATGTCCCTTTTTCATACACAGGGAAGTCTCAGCCAGGAGGTGGCCGGGCCAAGCAGGCTGCCTGATATCCAGGTCCCTACCCTACACCTTCAAAGACAAAGTGGCAGGAAGAGGAGTAACCTGGAAGAGACTGCCATAGGCCTCTTTTGGAAGGCTACAGGGGCCCTGAGAAGCCCCCACAGTGTGGAGGAGAACTTTGCTGGCATAACTGCCTGCAAAATGATGCAGATGGAGGAGGGCCAACGACTCCTGTGTGAGTCCTTAATTTTGGAAGCTCTCAATAAGGGGTTGAGGGGCCAAATAACATGTGCTACCCACATTTGTAACCTCACACATAGTCCTCCTCCTCCTCCAGGTCCTACTACTCCTCCTCCTCCTCCAGGTCCTACTACTCCTCCTCCTCCAGGTCCTACTCCTCCTCCTGCCAGATCTCCAACACCAGAGCAACAGCATGGGAAGAAGACCAGAGAGTGATGACCCTGGGTCCAGTCTGGTCTGGCAAAAGATGCAGCCTCTTGTAGTACCACAGCCTGGGGACACAGATGTCATCTGCTGCTTTCATGATCTCTGGGACTTCTGGACCAGACTGCACTCCCTTAGATAAGGACTCCTCAGGCCACCAATTTTGTATGAAAAGATTTAATGTTTGCCCTGGGGGTCCAAGGCTTCGCCAATTTCTGATGTTTCTCCAGCGTTGCCTCCCTCTTTGTTTGGTTCTGAGCCCTTAATAAAGGATTTTTTGTTTCAATTATGCTCGCCTATGTGTGTTTTCCTTAAAAAAGGACAGTTTGTTTGTGAGGATTCAGGTCACCAACACCAAGCAACCTTCTTGAGATTAAATGATACAAGATAATAATGGTGTTGTGGTAACTTGGCACACAAAACACACACAAAAATATTATGGAGTAAAACTAAAACTAAAATAAAACAAAGATCCGCCTTGAAAAAATAAATAAATAAATAAATAAAACAAAAAAAAATGTTGTCAGATGTGACAAATCAAAATATATTAAGGGAATCACCATAAATAATAAAGAAAGAAGTTTGTGAGAAGTCTGTGTGAATAGGAGCAGCAAAACTACTTCATTCTTCTCACATTATAAAGAAGAAGAGAGTGCGCTGTATTAAACCATTTTTTACATTGCAGCGTGACGAAAGTGCTGTATCCATTGTGAACGCTAATTTTACCAGACCGAGCTGTTCCGTCTCGGAATTTCTTTTGAGCATGCGTGGCACTTTGTGCGTCGGAACTGGCCACACACGGTCGGAATTAACGTGATCGGATTTTGTTGTCGGAAAATTTTATAGCCTGCTCTCAAACTTTGTGTGTCGGAAAATCCGATGGAAAATGTCTGATGGAGTCCACACACGGTTGGAATGTCCGACAACACGCTCCGATCGCACAATTTCCGTCGGAAAATCCGACCGTGTGTACGGGGCATTAGAACGTGTTTGGTTTGTTTGCCTTCATATAAAGACTGTGTTCTGATTTTCTAAGGGCCTTCACTGTCGAGTCCATCAGAAAGAGATCCAGTTCTAATTTAGCTTTATCATAAGCAAGTTTGGCTGATGGAGAAGGCTTATTTTGAAAATGTTCAGAGGCTTTTTAGAAGGCTTTGTCTAGTTGTTTATGGAGTCGTTTTATTTTGCGGTTATAGGATGATTGACTTATACAGACTCCCTGAATGGATGGTTTTAGAGCTTCCCACAATGTCAGGGGATTTGTATCCGTGGGTGAATTATTGGAGATATAATCTTGAATGGTAGTTTCTATATCATTTATGCACCAGGATCTATGATTAGGTCTTGGGATCAGAGAAGAGAAGGTAGTCATGACTGCATTGTGGTCCGACCAAGCACATGGGATTATTAATGAATTTAGTATACGAAGGGAAGTATTTATGTGCACAAATTGATGGTCTATACGGAAAATAGCTTGTGGGGATGAGAATAGTGTGTAAATTGTCTCCTTCTAGGATTTTGTTCCCGCCATGTATCAATTAGGGAGTATTGGTCAAGGAGCTGTCGGTAGGTAGGACGTTGAGTCTGTAATGGAGTTGGGGATTTGTCTAGAATTGGGTAAATTACTTGATTTGAGTCTCCATGTAATGCTTCAGGCAGTGAACTATGTTGGATTGTGTAGATCACAGCTTCGGAAGTCTATGAATACTATATTCTTAACAGTTAACTTTAACCTTAACAGCTATCAGGTAGGAAGACTCAGATACTTTTGGAAATACAATTGGTTTTATTTAGAGTGGTAATACACAGCCACGATGGGGAGCTTCAGAGGCAACTTAAGCTTAGTAGCACTACACAGGAATAAAGTTTATGGGAAATGTAAAGATACTTGCAGTGAGTGGATTTCTGGAGATGGGGTCACCTAGTGGCTTCTTGAGAGATGTACTGGTCTCTTATGTGGAAAGGAACAGGTAAGCTTTTCTTTGGGCAAAGTAAGTAGACTGTAGGTAGGGCAGAGGAGAGTCTCTGACTACTAGAGAGGAAGGGGCTCTGTCCAGCCCAACAAGTGAAAGTTGGAGGGGTTCTGTCCGGCCCAAAAGTGAGGTGGAAGACGGGGCTCTATCCGGCCCAAAAGTGAGATGATAATCGGGGCTCTGACTGGCCCAAAAGAGAGATGGTAGTTGGGGCTCTGTCCGGCTCAAAAGAGAGATGATAGTCGGGGCTCTGACCGGCCCAAAAGAGAGATGATAGTTGGGTCTCTGACCAGCCCAATAGAGAGAGATGACGGCAGTCTTCTGTTGGAGAACTTTACCTGGCATCAGGTTCTTAGCACGAACGTCAAAAGGCGTCGGCTGTTTAAGTAGGGACAAGAGGAGGAGCCGGGTGATGTCGTTGTGACATCATCAATCTGCGACGGAGTTTGTGGAGATATCAGAGCTCCCAGTGGAAAGATAAGAATATTGCAGGAGAAATGTCTGAGCCTCCAGTGGAGGGATAAAGACATTACAGGAGAAATGTCGGAGCCTCCAGTGGAGGGATAAAGACATTACAGGAGAAATGTCGGAGCCTCCAGTGGAGGGATAAAGACATTACAGGAGAGATGTCGGAGCCTCCAATGGAGGGATAAGGACATTACACTCCACATATTATGAGGGTACCCTGTTTATGTGATTCCACTACCGAGAATAGATGTGGGAGAAAAGCAATAGGATTTCTATTGGGGGCATAATATGAAACAATAGTTATTTCCTTATCTAACAGCAGACCTGTGAGGAGTATATAACGCCCTTCGGGATCCTTGATCTCTTTATGTAGGGTAAAGGGGGCAGTGCGATGAATTGCAATCAAAACACCTCTTTGTTTAGTAGAGGCCGAAGCCATATAGACCTGAGGGTATTGACCGCTAAAGAATTTAGGGGAGGACTGTGAGGAGAAATGCGTTTCCTGTAGGCATACCACATGAGCAGAGAGAGAAGAGTATGAGTGGAAAGCTTTTGTTCTTTTTGGAGGGGAATTGAGACCTTGGACATTGTGAGTTAGTACATTCAATGACATCATTAATTAGTGTGTATGAGAATAGAGGATCTAAAGTTGATTGCCTAGTAATGAGTTAGAACTCTGGAGAGGAGGAGCATAAGGAAAATAGGGAACAGGAAGTTGAGGGTAGTGGTAGTGGACTGGCAAAATAGGTATTTTTAGGTGTTAGGACAGAAAAAGAGAAGTTTTGTTTGAATAGGTAGAAATTTGGCTCCTAAATGGAGCTAGTATCCAAAGATTGATGAAATATCACCAATCCAAGGATACAATTTGTCCAAAGAGTTTCTGGTCAATAAGGCCGGCTATTCGAGGACTAGGTGGGAGGTGCAGTGAACTGTCTACAGGACTAAGACAGCCTCTTTAAAAATGTATTTAATTCATTATAAAATTAACGAATCACTATGTAAAAAGGGGAAAAGAAAACCTTATCTATTAGATATTTTATAAACAAATACGCGAACGAATAGTGTACAAGGAATGTGATAAGTATCACATTATCAGGATAGAAAAATAATGAAATAAATGACCTGCAAATACGCTAATGGTCTCTGGAAGATGTGAGGGGATTGTAGTTAAAAAATGTTATGGACCCTCATCTTATTAAAGAAGATATAAATCAGCGCATGTGCAGTTGGTAGTTAATGAACAGAAATGAAATGTCTTTCAGAAGATTTTAAATTCTTTAGATATAATGAGTAAGGGAAGTAAAGTAAGGCTCATGATATCTAAAGGAATTTTAAAATCTGTTGTCATGTAAGAAGAATAATCATATTGAAGAAACTTATTTATGAAGCTCAAAGATAAGGAACCATCAGAGGATAAAGAATATACTCCCTCCTAAGGACTACATATAATGTGTCACCCTGAATGTAATGACAATAAGTATAAATTTAAACTTATAAGATCACCAAGAAGAAAGCTTCAGTCCATTTGATGTTCAGGATCTGGCTGCGTTGATGAAAAGGGACTCCTCTTGTAGGTGCTTAGATGGGCTTGTTGATCAGTATCATCTTGTCGGTTTTTAGGAGAGCTTGATAATGCTCGACGTTTAGAACCTTCAGCAGAGTTTTCCGGTGTTGACTGGCGAAGATCACGAATTGCTGTTGAGAGGTCTTTTATGAGAGAACTCCAACGATATGGAATACGATGATGCTGGAGAATCTGTAAATGGGGTTTCCTCGCTCTTCTTTTGATGAGAGTTTGTTGCGAGAGGTCTTGAAAAATTTGATAACGGTGTCCTTATAAAGATCAAGTGTCCTTTTCACGAGCAGCTTCCATTAGTTGTACCTTGGTGCGAAAATAATGTAATTTCAAAACAATATTTCTGGGGGGACCATCTTCTTCTTTTCTGGGGGCCAGGGTTCTGTGGATTCTGTCCATCTCTAGTCTTTCAATGGGGATAGATGGGGCAAGTTCCTGAAAGAGAGCTGTGATTGTAGAATGGAGATCTATTATAGTTTCAGGTATACCTCGCATTCTCAGGTTAGATCTTCTGGTCTTGTTTTCAAAATCCTCAAGGTGAGTGAAGTGGGAAGAATTTTCCTCTCTGAGGGCTTCTAACTCATCATTGTGAGTAATGGTAATGTCATTTCTTTCATCCATTCTTTGTTCTAATATAGATGTACGATGTCCCACCTCGTGGATTTCCCAGGTTAGTTTCTCAGTTATAGTATCTGAGGTATTTTGAAGTGCTTTTTGTAGAACCCGTTCGAACTGACTAATAAGGTCAGAGCCATGAGGAATATTCTGAAGTGAAATAGGAGTCATTGCAAAATCAAAGTCAGGCTCAAAATACTGTGAGGAGGGAGTAGTATTCTGTGTGTGGGGTAATGTAGAACGGGATGCTGGTGCCGCCGCCATTTTAGGTGCAGTTTTCACTTGCGCTTCCTGACTCTTAGCAAAATCAAGTTTAGTTTTCATCCCTGTGTACATCATATCTTTTTGTGCCCAGTAGTATAAGGAACAGACAGGTTACCGTGAAAGTGCGGTATTCGTTCATGACTCGGTGAGACGAGGCTGTAATGTCCCGGAAGAAGCAGAGCTCTAAGCAGCCATGTCTGCTCAGTGAGCCTCGCGCATGCGCCTCCCACACTGGGCATACTGCAACAAGACTGTGTTTAGCTGCACAGCGATGCACAAGTGTTCCGTGCATCTCCATGCAGGCAGTCCCCTCTATGTCAATTGGAATACAATGGCTGCAGGGCAATGCATATTCCTGTGTAGGCAGTCCCATTCATGTCATTTGGAACACAATGGATGTATGGACACAGTATTAGGACTTAGTAGGAATTTAGCAGGAATTTTGTAAGTTATATTGTGTTCTGTATGCTAATAAGGATTTAATGTTTTTGAGTTTAAACAGCAATTGATAAACATACTGTGTCCCTACAGTAGCACCTTCTTTTTATCCTACATGTCATGTGCTTTCAGAAAATATATGCTTTTGGAGGTCTTTTACAATCTTTGAAAGCTGCAAGTGAAAAATTAAAACCTCCAGATTTTTAAAAAATTTGGTTATTTTGTGTACGTTTGATTTTCACCATTTTGCATAAAGGCAAAATTACCAAATATTTGTTATTAAAGCGGGGTTCCATCCGAAAGTGGAACTTCCGTTCATAGGATTCCTTCCCCCCTCCGGTGCCACAGTTGGCACCTTTCAGGGGGGAGGGGGGTGCAGATACCTGTATAATACAGGTATCTGCACCCACTTCCGGGAATAGACTCCCGCGGGAGTCACGCCCCCTCCCGCACTCCCCCGCTGTCTCCTGGGAAACACACAGGTCCCAGGAGATAGCGGGGACCATTGAGAACGCTCAGCGTGACTCGCGCATGCACAGTAGGGAACCGGGAAGTGAAACCGCAACGCATCACTTCCTGATTCCCTCACCGAGAATGGCAGCGGCAGCACCCGAGGACCAAAGGATGGTTCGGTCTCAGGTGCTGACATCGCTGGACCCTGAGACAGGTAAGTGTCCATATATTAAATGTCAGCAGCTGCAGTATTTGTATTTTTTAGGTGGAATCCCGCTTCAACTAGATACAGGTTAAACTTTTATATTAAGTAGGAATGTAGCAGGAATTTTGTAAAATGTGCTGTGTTTGCTAATAATGATTTTAGTGTATTTTTTGTAAAAATACTGATAAATATTTGCGCAAATATCATGAGGCAATAAAAATCAGTATTAATTAATTTTTATTCTACAGGTCGTATGCTTTCAGAAAATATATGGTTGGGGGTATTTTACAATCTCTGAAAGCTATAAGTGAAAAATTAAAACCTCCAGATTTTTTGAGAAATTTGGTTACACTGCATTTAGTTTTGCGTACGTTTGATTTTCACCATTTCGTACAAAAGGCACAATTTAAAATTTACAAATATTTGTTATTTATTAACTCAATACAGGTTAAACTTTTATATTTAGTAGGAATTTTTCAAAATTTGCTGTGTTTGTATCTGCTAATAATGATTTTTATGTATTTTTATCAAAAATATTGTTTTGAGAATTCTTTGCGCATTATCATGGGGCCCTAAAAATCTGTAGCACTTTTTTTTTATTCTACTGGTCATGTGCTTTCAGAAAATATATGGTTTTGAGGGTCTTTTACAAACTCTGAAAGCTGTAAGTGAAAAATAAAAAAGCAATGGAAAAACTGCAAAAATGATCTTCGGAGTCCGGGGCCACGGACTCCGGCTGTGTGACTGGCCAGAGCCGCATGACGTCACTCCCGCACCGGCTTGTGGTAGCCACCGATCAGTGCACATGCTTCTGAAGAAACGGCACGGACGGCCGTTCCTTCAAGAGCACATGCGGCGATGACATCATCGGCGCAGTATACAGTAAATATCTCCTAAACGGCGCATGTTTAGGAGATATTTACAGTACCTATAGGTAAGCTTTATTCTAGGCTTACCTATAGGTACAAAGTATACAGGAAGGTTTACGTCCTCTTTAAGTATTGTTGATAATTTTTTGTGAAATATTCTCTTCGTACTGAAGTATTTTTATGGTTATATCTGTTCTCAGAGTTAATCGCCTTAAGGAGTCCCCTGAGAGTAGACCTATTATAGTGTTGAATTTCCTTACTTTTAATCTTCAGTCAGTAAGACTCAACTGAGTTATTTGCATATATCTGTTGAGCATTTGATTATATTGTTACTGTTTGCTTCGTTGCTAAAGAAAATTTTCCAGTAAAGATAATTTCTGTCCTCACTACAATTTGTGTCAATTTACTGTGGTGATCACACTAATATCATTGCCAGGTGTGCCAGAGGGACTGAGACTGTTCTTGGGGTTGAGAGGCAGAGTACAGAACCAAATATACTCAAGTGGCTCCTTCGGGGTTGCTCTACATCATGCGTGCTCAACCTGTGGCCCTCCAGCTGTTGCAGAACTACAAGTCCCATGAGGCATTGCAAGGCTAACAGGAACAAGCATGTCTCCCAAAGGCAGAGGCATGATGGGACTTGGAGTATCACAACAGCTGGAGGACCACTGGTTGAGCACCCATGCTCTACATCAGGGGTGCCCAACCTTTTGAAGAGCGAGGGCAACTTTAGGGACTTGGAAGCTGGTCACGGGCCGCAAAGAGCCGAGCCGGCAGATGACAGGTCTGTGTCCACTCTGCATATACAGAGCAGACAAGGACACAGCCCGCTCTACTCTATGGGCCCTCCGATCTGCCCAGACAGAAGGGGACTGATTCCCTTCTGTTTTCTTAAGCAGATCGGATTAGAAATCTGCTTAAAAAGCGGGTGCAAAAGGACGCAGGTCAGTTTAAATCTGCCGCTCTATAGAGGTGATCATGTGAAAGGAGCCTAAGGCCTAAGGTTTACCTGCACCTTAACTGACCTCAATCTGTACTTCTTTCTCAGGATTCCTGCAGGTATTGCTGGCTGCTGCTGTCTCCTAGGTGGGTATGGCTGGTGGCTGCTGCTGGCTGTCCTTTAGGTTGGGTACAGCTGGTGGGTCCTGCTGGCTGGTACTGATGGCTGGTACTGGTGGGTACTGCTTTCTGGTACTGGTGGGTACCACTGGCTGATACTGGTGGGTACTGCTGGCAAGTAATACTGGTGGGTACTGCTGGCTGGTACTGCTGGCTACTGGTGGGCACTGCTGGCTGGTACTGGTGGGTACTGCTGGTTGGTACTTCTGGGTACTGTTGGCTGGTACTGGTGGGTACTGCTGGATGGTACTTCTGGGTACTGCTGGCTGGTACTTCTGGGTACCTTTTGGTACTGCTGGGTGGTGCTTGTGGGTACTGCTAGCTGGTACCTCTGGGTACTGGTGGCTGGTACTTCTGGGTGGGGTTTTTGGGTACTGGTGGGTGGTGCTTCTGGGTACTGGTGGGTACTGCTGGCTGGTACATCTGGGTACTGGTTGGTGGTACTTCTGGGTACCGGTGGGTGGTGCTGGCTGGTACTTTTGGGTACTGAGGAAAAGATGATCCGCACTCCGGTGATTGCTCTTAAAAAGTGTAGAATTTATTAACAAGCCACAGTGACCAAACGCAAATGAGAACAGTTGACGCGTTTCAGCCTATAAGGCTGGTACTTCTGGGTACTGCTGGCTGGTACTTCTGGGTACTGTTGGCTGGTACTGGTGGGTACTGCTGGCTGGTACTTCTGGTTACTGCTGGAGGTACTTCTGGGTGATGGTGGGTACTACTGGCAAGTACTACTGGTGGGTACTGCTGGCTGGTACTTCTGGCGAGTACTGGTGGGTACTGCTGGCTGGTACTGCTGGTGAGTACTGGTGGGTACTGCTGGCTGGTACTAGTGGGTACTGCTGGCTGGTACTAGTGGGTACTGCTGGCTGGTACTTCTGAGTACTGCTGGATAGTACTTCTGGGTACTGCTGGCTGGTACTTCTGGGTACTGGTGGCTGGTACTTCTGGGTGGGATTTTTGGGTACTGGTGGGTGGTATTTCTGGGTACTGGTGGGTACTGCTGGCTGGTACTTTTGGGTACTGTTGGCTGGTACTGGTGGGTACTGCTGGCTAGTACTTCTGGGTACTGGTGGGTACTGCTAGCTGGTACTTCTGGGTACTGCTGGTTGGTACTTCTTGGTATTGCTGGCTGGTACTTCTGGGTACCTTTTGGTAATGCTGTGTGGTGCTTGTGGGTACTTCTAGCTGGTACTTCTGGGTACTGGTGGCTGGTACTTCTTGGTGGGACTTTTGGGTACTGATGGGTGGTGCTTTTGAGTACTGGTGGGTACTGCTGGCTGGTACTTCTGGGTACTTTTTGGTACTTCTGGGTGGTGCTTGTGGGTACTGCTGGCTGGTACTTCTGGGTGGGACTTTTGGGTACTGGTGGGTGGTGCTTCTGGGTACTGGTGGGTACTGCTGGCTGGTACGTCTGGGTACTGGTTGGTGATACTTCTGGGTACTGGTGGGTGGTGCTGGCTGGTAATTTTGGGTACTGGTGGGTACTTTTTGGTACTGCTGGGTGGTGCTTCTGAGTACTGCTGGCTGGTACTTCTGGCTGATACTTCTGGGTACTGCTAGCTGGTAATTCTGGGTAATGGTGTGTACTGCTGGGTACTGGTGGCTGGTACTTCTGGGTACTGCTGGGTGGTACTTCTGGGTACTGCTGTGTGGTACTTCTGGGTACTGGCGGGTACCATTGGGTACTGCTGGCTGGTATTTCTGGGTACTGGTGGTTGCTTCTTGATCCCCTATACCTGCCATCAGTGTGACAGGAGCGGCGCTGGAGGAAGCATACGGCTGCAGTACAGAGCAGAGCCGATGCTTCCTGTATCGCGCTGGGAACTGTCACAGGCGGAGCACATTTGGTATCACTCCACCTGAGACAGAAACCGGCGCTATACAGGAAGCATCGGCTCTGCTTCCTCTAGCGCCGGCTCGAATCTTCCTGCTGATGATCGGGGATGGCAGGTCGGGAACCCGCAATCTGGGCTTGCCGACCCACCATCCCACATCAGAGAACGCCGCGGGTCACATGTGGCCCCCAGGCCAGCGGTTGGGCACCCATGCTCTACATGTATGTATTTTATAAAAATGGATAAATAATGTGAATAAATTGTTTGACATTTTAGAGAATATTATTCTATGCATTTTAAAGTTCTATCTACACATCTCATCTTCATTAACACAGAAACGCAGCACACCCCATATATTAAAACAATTATTTATATTTTCATTCTGTTTTTCGCTTGTTGTATTATAAATATTGACCCCATGACAAATGGTTTACCTGCACTGAAGTTTGCGTTATGGTAGGTATTTGCTGTAACAGAAAGAATATAAGACATTAGAAATGAACAATTGGCAAGGGCTGAGAGAAGTTTTGTCAGGTAGATTAAACAGCTTTATTTTTTAATTGTAAATGAGACAAGTGTCCGTCTAATATAGAAAGAGAACTGAGATCATTAAAGCTGAAGTTTGAGTATGGTCATTTTTACAGTTACATTGGTTCAGCTTGGGCATTGTAAGTGTAGCGCTGGTAGATTTACAATCTACCGCAGATTAGGTAAATTTAGTGAATTGGGTGTTAGGAAGGTTAAAAGTTTGCCTCTGTTCCAGCTTGGCTGACATTGTGTGTGTTTCCGTGCTGACCGGTGGGTGTCGCTGTTACCATTAGTCAGTGTTGGAAAGGCAACGTGTCGAAGTGTATAGATGCTCCTCTGTCTCGGAGACAAGCTCGGTGTAGGTGGTCCTCCGAGTTGCATTCTGGGAAGGGGGTATTTATGGGACAGACGCCATGTTCTAAGGCGTTTTACAGCCACCTGCTGGCCCTCCTGGCCGACAGGTATGCGTTAAGGAGCTACCTCGTGGTCCTCCGATCGGGAGGCCCACGATGCTGCGGCACAGGGGTGGGTCCAGAGGCTTGTCTGGGGCCTACCACCGCGGCCGAGGAATGGTCCTGAGCTGTTGGTCCTGTGTGACGAAGCTGAACAGCTGAGGAGATCCCAGGGGAGGACCCGTCTTGGAGAGATCACACAGCGTGCTGGTCTATAGAGGGGCCTGGTGACTCGGTTGCAGGGCATATCCAAGAAAGAAGTAACCATACAGCATAGTGTCGCCGGTTCGGCTTAAAGGTTCAGGCACTGTGACTGACTGTTCACTGCAGAAGATCTGATACATCCTGTGGCAGAGGATAGTGCAGATTTACCTCCCAAGTAAGTCTGTGGCAGAGACTTTAGATTCGTGCTGCGTACTGGCTGCTAGTCCGGTGTGAGAGGCCTATCCAGAGGAGCAAAGAGTGCGTCCCACAAGGGGAGCGCATTCCACCTAATTATCTGAAATCTACCGGGACATTTGTCGCTAAGACATTAGAAGAAGATATTTGAGTTTCTCCTGAAGGTTTCCTTTTCCACCTCTTTCCTGCTACTTCCTAAAGTTTGACTGTTTAATAAAGCATTGAAAACGTACTCCAGTGTTGGTGCATGTGTCGTCTAGCAGTAAACTCAACGGAACCCCTAGACCCGGTGCTGGTGAAACAGAGGGAAGCAAAGTGAAGGTAACAGACCCATTTAAACCAGCAGCTCCACCATGAGTTATTGCTACATAAGTATGTACAGTATGTACCCATACCTCCCAACTTTTTGAGATAGGAATGAGGGACACCAATTACCAAAAGTATGTAGGCATAGGACACACCCCCTGCCATTCCCTTTTAAAGGAGAATTATACAAAAAAAATGATTAGTTAAACCTAGAAGTGTTTTTTTTACCACTATTATTCCTTTATACAGTACTGCCTTTTGAAACTTGAAACAAATGCAACAATGTAGAAATTAGATGAAAGGTTTAGCACTGGGAAAAATTTAAAAGATAAAAAGTGCATTTTATATATAACTATATAGATCAGACCAAAATGAGGGACTTTGTTCTGAATCAGGGACAGTTGGGAGCTATGTATACCATACCTTTGAGATTGCCATGGAAGCTGAAAATCAATCTATTAGACATCGCTTCTCAGGGGCGGCACCAGGTAGGTGTTGAAGCACCCCAAAAAAATCTTTTAGCACCCCCAAAATTCAGCAGTCAGGCTTTGCATAACGTCGCAATATTTTTTTAAGTATGATTTTACCTGTAAGCTTGGTGCCTTTCATGCAAAGCAAGGAACTATTTTCTTTCTTGTGTACGATACAGCAGCTCTGACCACACATGCCAATGATATTTACTTAGTTCTAGCAAAGGATTGGTGGTGAAAGAGCTTACTGTGAGGGCAGCAGATTTAAATATGGAGTGCACAGCAGCTCTAGATCTCTGCTGCCTAAGCCTGGGGGAGACAAGCCAGGGGCCATAACTGGTAAGTGAAGATAGCACAGCTGCCCTGCTGCAGGCTGATGAAGAAGAGGGGATTCTGCTACAGTGTAATCTAAGAAGCTATCAGAGCAGGCATACAGAGAAGGCTAAAATGGGAAAAGTCACGGCTCTTCCCTGGGGCCGTCCTGGGGGAAGAGGGCGGGGCCAGGCTCAGCAGAGCAGTGATCAGCTTCTTCTTTACCATCTGCAATGCAGCCCCATTTGGCTCATGTTTAACCTCTTTTAAGACCAGGTCTTTTTCGGACATTTGTTGTTTACAAGTTGCTAGAAAATTACTTAGAAACCCCAAACATTATATATTTTTTGTGGGACAGGTGAATTTATCAAGGCTGGGTTCACACCTATGCGAATTGGATGCAGGTTTCCCCACATCAAACTCGCATGGTAGGAGATTGTGACCGGCTCTCTATGGTGCGAATTTGCACAGGGGTCCTGTGCGTCTTTTGGTTCATTTCAGGTTCTAATTCAGCTCAAAAATTTGGGCTGAAATTGGACCTGAAACGATAAAAGGCGATGCATGGACCCCTGCTGTGAGCCGCATGCGGCTATAGTATGAACCCAACCTAAAAGTCAGCAGCTACAGTTTTTGTTGCTGCTGACTATTAATAAACACAAAACGTCTGTAACTCCGCTTTAGCAGTCTGTTACCTTGAGGGTAGCCACTCCTACACTGACCACCTCGTGGGCTATAAGGGTGATACCCTCTTGGTATATAGTAACGTCTCCAAGGTGTACTATGATATTCTTCATATAATTAGGGGATATTCGAGTTACTCCTGAATGAATATAGACTTCTCCAAAATTAGTGTGAAAGGGTTGCCATCATCCCATAATAGTGAAAACTAGAAACCTCATATAGTTGGGATTTTTAAGGCAACAAACAATAGAAATATTTAAAAATTGAATATATTTTATTATACATAAATAGTTAAAAAATAATTAAACACACAGAAAAATATACATTTAAAGAGAATGAATATGATACACTACAGAGATGGCAAAAAACTCATATGATCCGACGCGTTTCAAAATAATTAAATTTCTTCTTCAGGGATAAATTTTTGCCATTATCTGAAAGGCACAAGAGTAACATAAGTATACATACATATATATTTAGAATACCAACAGAGAATAATATAAAAAAGCGCTTACAGTGACCATGATTGACCCAGCGAGTTCTCAGCGTGACCCTCCAAAAACCTCCCCATCCAGTCAGTAAGAGGTCTTTTATCGTGCAGAGGAGCCCCCAGATATTAAAATCCAAGGAGAGACGCCAAGTTGCCCCACGCAAAAAGAAAACGTTAGGGGAAAAAAGGGATGTGGAATCTGAAAAAATAACATATATATCATCTGTAAGGGAGATATAGCATCTGTGGATCCCAAAAACAAGAAAAAAAAAAAAAGGCAAACATCAAAACCAACCTTGTGTGGAAGATACGGGTTTGTGTGCCGACAAATGCGAAAAAATTATTTTCAATATGCGATAAAGAAGGAAAATTTTCCTTCCTAGGAAAAAAGAACAAACATGAAAATAAAAAATGCATAAAAATAAAGTAAGAAAAAAAAATATGAAAAACAACAAAAAAATACAAGAAAAAAGTGTACAGGCACTAAGGCCTGAGGGTACAGTGAAGAAGCGGGGTTTGCCCCCCAAAAAAAGGGGGGAAGACCCCACTCTTCAATGATCTAAATAATTAAATGCAGTGAATGAGAAACACGCATGCATTCATGGCCAAAAAATAGCCTTATAAAAAAGCCATATACAAAAACCCATAAAAGAAAAAGTATTACATTCCCCAGATAGTGTCCACAAAATAAGGAAAGAGGATCTGGAGAGGAGAGGTAATTATAAATAGCGTGTATCATTCAATCAAAAATAAAAATAAAAAATAAAAAAATAAAAAAATAATAATTAGGGCTTACCACAGTTTTACAGCATATCTCCCACAGATGAGCACAGGTAAATGCAAGTCCAAAAGAGGTCCAGGAGGGACAAAGATCCGTCCCGAGCCTAAGCACAAACCCAAAGATTGTCTGATCTCATCAACAAGTAGCAGAGAAATGACGCTGGCGGCTCAGGGGCTCCCGGCGTTCTCCTTATAAGTCCGTGCTGTCACTTTGCTTAACGAGCATGGGGAGATGACGCCACCCCGAGAGGCGGAGGTAACGTCACTTCCCCTGCTCACATTTCATGTCGCACAAGCGCCCGTATATCCGAAACGTGGGAAAAGACAGGCCGGCATCCCGCCCCACCCCCCAACGTCGGTAATCGGAAGGACGCTAAGAGAGACATACATTGCTGACACTCAAAGAGCGCCCACATGTCCGGACATGGGGGAAGAGACAGGCCGGCACTCAGCCCCGCCCATCCCCAACGTCCATGATCAGAGGACGCATATGAAAAAAAGACTGCTAATGCTGTTGGAAAAACAGCCAAAGCAGATCCCGGAGGAGGCATAGATGCCCTCCATCGGATCCGCGCATGTGAGGGTGCACGTCCAAAGACAGTTCCCACCCCTGTAAATCAAAAATGAGATGTACAGCATGGTCTCGAATAAAAATAACAAATAACAAATAATTCAATGATTGCCATATACAACTGGACATGTGGGAAAAACATTTTTTACCCCATATCCAGAGTTAAAGCAGAGACTTATTTAAAGGAGAAAAATCCCCAAAAAAAAAAAAAAAAAGGGATAAATCCTCCACAGGAGAACAAAAAACCCCCGACACAGGAAGATCCATTATAGGCCAGAGGATGGCGTCGAATAGACGCCACCAAATGGCGATGGAGAAAAGGGCCCCCCAAACAAACGTTCGGGCCCCCCCCTGTGCCGGGTGCACGATATAACCACTGGCCCGAATGGGGGGGATTGGAGCACCACCCGAGGAGAACAGTCATCTCATGAGAACTGAAGCTGAAAAAATACATGCAAATGAATAAGTAGATAAATAATGAAAATTATCATGGACGAGAAAGGAAAAAAGAGAACATAACATAAGATTTTCCTAACAAGCCCATGAGCTAACATTGTACAAAGCAAAAAAGAAAATCATACATCATATATATAAACAAAAGAAATACCCCAATAGACATTATCATTCTAAATGCTGATCCATAGGCTATATAAGTGTGGAGATGAAAGGGCGGGGGAAGGGAAGAGAAGGAGGGAGGAAGAGAGGAAAAGTTAAAGCCATAAAAATAAGTAAGAGGCAAGAAAGATTGTATTTAGTCTGTTTTACCAGAACTAAAACCTTCAAGAAAAGGTCTAAAGCTTTCTGCCTCATTTAGGCCTGGCGGGGTAGTGGCATTCAGATGTCTTATCCAACGCATTTCGCGTTGTAGGAGGGTTTTATTCCAGTCACCCCCTCGCAAGGGGACATGGATACGATCCACCACCGTGAAATTCACAGATGGCATCCTGTATCCATGTCCCCTGGCTACATGTCTGCCGAGGGGGAGATACAGGTTGCCCATTTGCATACTCAGCAAGTGTTTGCTGACGCGTTGTCTGAATTCTTGACGGGTTTTGCCAATGTAAAAGGCCCCGCATTGGCATTGCACTAAGTATACTACCCCTCGGGTTTGGCAGTTGGCAAAGTGTTTTAACTGAAAGCGTTCCCCATTAGGGAGTAGAAATGAGGTCCTCTTCCCAATAACGTTGCAAAAGGAACAATTGCCACAAGGGAAGGTCCCCCATGTTTTGCAGGGGTCTCCTCTTTGGTTTCCCTTATATTCACTTTGGGTAAGTAGGTCAGCTAGGGAGCCTGCCTTCCGGAAAGTAATCTGTGGTTTTGCGGTTAGCAGACTTCCCAAAGCTGGGTCGTCGGTTAAGATTGACCAGTGTTTTGTAAGGATCCTTCTTATAGAACTATGCTCATTGGAGTAGCGTAAAATAATCCTAGTTGTATCGTCGGATTTACGAGTTTTGGTCCCAAAGATTAGAGCATGTCTATCTTGGTTTTTGACACGATTAAATGCCTTTTTTAAGGAAGATTTGGTGTATCCCCTTATAAGTAACCTTTTACTGAGTTTGTCCGCCTCATACTGGAAAGTTTCCATAGTAGTACAATTACGCTTTAATCTTAAAAACTGACTATAGGGTATAGATTTTTTCAAAGGTTCCGGGTGGAAACTGGCAGCATGCAGAAGAGTATTGCCGGCAGTTTCCTTCCTATATAGTTTGCTGGTGACTCGACCATCCTTGTCCTTATAGATGGTGACATCTAGAAAATTAATTTGTTGGTGGTCATAAGACATAGTGAAGAAAAGATTCATAGCATTGTGATTCATTGCTTTGAGGCAGCTTTTTAAGGTATCCTCTGGGCCATTCCATATCAAAAAAACGTCGTCTATATACCTTTGCCATAAGACGACATGTTCCGTGTACATAATTAAATCGTCATTGGTCAAAAATCCCTTTTCCCACTCCCCCAGGTACAGGTTTGCATACGAGGGGGCGCAACACGTCCCCATAGCAACACCCTGTACCTGGAGGTAGTGGGAACCCCTAAATAGAAACACATTGTGTCGAAGGATAAAATCAAGCATATCGAGGATAAATTTGTTGAATTTCCATTCAGTCGTCGCCTTTTGATGTAAAACGCGACCAACCGCGGCTACCCCCAAATCATGTGGTATGCTATTATAAAGTGACTCAACATCAATGGTCACTAGAATAGATGACTCAGGAATCACAAGATCCTCCAAAACCTGTAATAAATGGATGGTGTCCTTAGTGTAGGATGCCAATTCTAAAACATGGGGTCTGAGGTGTTGGTCGATGACCTGACTAATGCCTTCAGATATGCTGCCATTACCAGATATGATGGGGCGGCCTGGAGGATTATGTAGGTCTTTATGCACCTTAGGAAGTGCATACATAGTGGGGATACGAGGATGTTTGGTACGTATAAATTCCAATAATTCACCCGAGATAGCCCCCATTACAAAAGCTTCATCAACTAGTCGGTAGAATTCCTGGTTGAATCCCTCAACCAATGATGCTGAAATTTTCCGATAACACTTTCGATTATTAAGGATCTTTAAACACATCTCCTCATATTTGAAGTTATCCATCAACACAATATTGCCGCCCTTGTCAGATCCCTTGATAGTTATATCCAAATTATTCTTGAGGGAGTGTAGAGCACTTTGTTGCTCAGAGGTCAAATTTCTGATTGATTTATCCTTATTTAGAGATTCAATTTCCTTAGCGGTTTGTTTGACGAACAGTGCCAAGGCTGGATTCTGACTAAGTGCAGCACTTAGTCAGAATCCAGCCTTGGCACTGTTCGTCAAACAAACCGCTAAGGAAATTGAATCTCTAAATAAGGATAAATCAATCAGAAATTTGACCTCTGAGCAACAAAGTGCTCTACACTCCCTCAAGAATAATTTGGATATAACTATCAAGGGATCTGACAAGGGCGGCAATATTGTGTTGATGGATAACTTCAAATATGAGGAGATGTGTTTAAAGATCCTTAATAATCGAAAGTGTTATCGGAAAATTTCAGCATCATTGGTTGAGGGATTCAACCAGGAATTCTACCGACTAGTTGATGAAGCTTTTGTAATGGGGGCTATCTCGGGTGAATTATTGGAATTTATACGTACCAAACATCCTCGTATCCCCACTATGTATGCACTTCCTAAGGTGCATAAAGACCTACATAATCCTCCAGGCCTCCCCATCATATCTGGTAATGGCAGCATATCTGAAGGCATTAGTCAGGTCATCGACCAACACCTCAGACCCCATGTTTTAGAATTGGCATCCTACACTAAGGACACCATCCATTTATTACAGGTTTTGGAGGATCTTGTGATTCCTGAGTCATCTATTCTAGTGACCATTGATGTTGAGTCACTTTATAATAGCATACCACATGATTTGGGGGTAGCCGCGGTTGGTCGCGTTTTACATCAAAAGGCGACGACTGAATGGAAATTCAACAAATTTATCCTCGATATGCTTGATTTTATCCTTCGACACAATGTGTTTCTATTTAGGGGTTCCCACTACCTCCAGGTACAGGGTGTTGCTATGGGGACGTGTTGCGCCCCCTCGTATGCAAACCTGTACCTGGGGGAGTGGGAAAAGGGATTTTTGACCAATGACGATTTAATTATGTACACGGAACATGTCGTCTTATGGCAAAGGTATATAGACGACATTTTTTTGATATGGAATGGCCCAGAGGATACCTTAAAAAGCTGCCTCAAAGCAATGAATCACAATGCTATGAATCTTTTCTTCACTATGTCTTATGACCACCAACAAATTAATTTTCTAGATGTCACCATCTATAAGGACAAGGATGGTCGAGTCGCCAGCAAACTATATAGGAAGGAAACTGCCGGCAATACTCTTCTGCATGCTGCCAGTTTCCACCCGGAACCTTTGAAAAAATCTATACCCTATAGTCAGTTTTTAAGATTAAAGCGTAATTGTACTACTATGGAAACTTTCCAGTATGAGGCAGACAAACTCAGTAAAAGGTTACTTATAAGGGGATACACCAAATCTTCCTTAAAAAAGGCGTTTAATCGTGTCAAAAACCAAGATAGACATGCTCTAATCTTTGGGACCAAAACTCGTAAATCCGACGATACAACTAGGATTATTTTACGCTACTCCAATGAGCATAGTTCTATAAGAAGGATCCTTACAAAACACTGGTCAATCTTAACCGACGACCCAGCTTTGGGAAGTCTGCTAACCGCAAAACCACAGATTACTTTCCGGAAGGCAGGCTCCCTAGCTGACCTACTTACCCAAAGTGAATATAAGGGAAACCAAAGAGGAGACCCCTGCAAAACATGGGGGACCTTCCCTTGTGGCAATTGTTCCTTTTGCAACGTTATTGGGAAGAGGACCTCATTTCTACTCCCTAATGGGGAACGCTTTCAGTTAAAACACTTTGCCAACTGCCAAACCCGAGGGGTAGTATACTTAGTGCAATGCCAATGCGGGGCCTTTTACATTGGCAAAACCCGTCAAGAATTCAGACAACGCGTCAGCAAACACTTGCTGAGTATGCAAATGGGCAACCTGTATCTCCCCCTCGGCAGACATGTAGCCAGGGGACATGGATACAGGATGCCATCTGTGAATTTCACGGTGGTGGATCGTATCCATGTCCCCTTGCGAGGGAGTGACTGGAATAAAACCCTCCTACAACGCGAAATGCGTTGGATAAGACATCTGAATGCCACTACCCCGCCAGGCCTAAATGAGGCAGAAAGCTTTAGACCTTTTCTTGAAGGTTTTAGTTCTGGTAAAACAGACTAAATACAATCTTTCTTGCCTCTTACTTATTTTTATGGCTTTAACCTTTCCTCTCTTCCTCCCTCCTTCTCTTCCCTTCCCCCGCCCTTTCATCTCCACACTTATATAGCCTATGGATCAGCATTTAGAATGATAATGTCTATTGGGGTATTTCTTTTGTTTATATATATGATGTATGATTTTCTTTTTTGCTTTGTACAATGTTAGCTCATGGGCTTGTTAGGAAAATCTTATGTTATGTTCTCTTTTTTCCTTTCTCGTCCATGATAATTTTCATTATTTATCTACTTATTCACTTGCATGTATTTTTTCAGCTTCAGTTCTCATGAGATGACTGTTCTCCTCGGGTGGTGCTCCAATCCCCCCCATTCGGGCCAGTGGTTATATCGTGCACCCGGCACAGGGGGGGGCCCGAACGTTTGTTTGGGGGCCCCTTTTCTCCATCGCCATTTGGTGGCGTCTATTCGACGCCATCCTCTGGCCTATAATGGATCTTCCTGTGTCGGGGGTTTTTTGTTCTCCTGTGGAGGATTTATCCCTTTTTTTTTTTTTTTTTTTGGATTTTTCTCCTTTAAATAAGTCTCTGCTTTAACTCTGGATATGGGGTAAAAAATGTTTTTCCCACATGTCCAGTTGTATATGGCAATCATTGAATTATTTGTTATTTGTTATTTTTATTCGAGACCATGCTGTACATCTCATTTTTGATTTACAGGGGTGGGAACTGTCTTTGGACGTGCACCCTCACATGCGCGGATCCGATGGAGGGCATCTATGCCTCCTCCGGGATCTGCTTTGGCTGTTTTTCCAACAGCATTAGCAGTCTTTTTTTCATATGCGTCCTCTGATCATGGACGTTGGGGATGGGCGGGGCTGAGTGCCGGCCTGTCTCTTCCCCCATGTCCGGACATGTGGGCGCTCTTTGAGTGTCAGCAATGTATGTCTCTCTTAGCGTCCTTCCGATTACCGACGTTGGGGGGGCGGGGCGGGATGCCGGCCTGTCTCTCCCCACGTTCCGGATATACGGGCGCTTGTGCGACATGAAATGTGAGCAGGGGAAGTGACGTCACCTCCGCCTCTCGGGGTGGCGTCATCTCCCCATGCTCGTTAAGCAAATTGACATCACGGACTTATAAGGAGAACGCCGGGAGCCCCTGAGCCGCCAGCGTCATTTCTCTGCTACTTGTTGATGAGATCAGACAATCTTTGGGTTTGTGCTTAGGCTCGGGACGGATCTTTGTCCCTCCTGGACCTCTTTTGGACTTGCATTTACCTGTGCTCATCTGTGGGAGATATGCTGTAAAACTGTGGTAAGCCCTAATTATTATTTTTTTATTTTTTTATTTTTTACATTTTATTTTTTATTTTTATTTTTGATTGAATGATACATGCTATTTATAATTACCTCTCCTCTCCAGATCCTCTTTCCTTATTTTGTGGACACTATCTGGGGAATGTAATACTTTTTCTTTTATGGGGCTTTTGTATATGGCTTTTTTATAAGGCTATTTTTTGGCCATGAATGCATGCGTGTTTCTCATTCACTGCATTTAATTATTTAGATCATTGAAGAGTGGGGTCTTCCCCCCTTTTTTTGGGGGGCAAACCCCGCTTCTTCACTGTACCCTCAGGCCTTAGTGCCTGTACACTTTTTTCTTGTATTTTTTTGTTGTTTTTCATATTTTTTTTTCTTACTTTATTTTTATGCATTTTTTATTTTCATGTTTGTTCTTTTTTCCTAGGAAGGAAAATTTTCCTTCTTTATCGCATATTGAAAATAATTTTTTCGCATTTGTCGGCACACAAACCCGTATCTTCCACACAAGGTTGGTTTTGATGTTTGCCTTTTTTTTTTTTTTCTTGTTTTTGGGATCCACAGATGCTATATCTCCCTTACAGATGATATATATGTTATTTTTTCAGATTCCACATCCCTTTTTTCCCCTAACGTTTTCTTTTTGCGTGGGGCAACTTGGCGTCTCTCCTTGGATTTTAATATCTGGGGGCTCCTCTGCACGATAAAAGACCGCTTACTGACTGGATGGGGAGGTTTTTGGAGGGTCACGCTGAGAACTCGCTGGGTCAATCATGGTCACTGTAAGCTCTTTTTTATATTATTCTCTGTTGGTATTCTAAATATATATGTATGTATACTTATGTTACTTTTGTGCCTTTCAGATAATGGCAAAAATTTATCCCTGAAGAAGAAATTTAATTATTTTGAAACGCGTCGGATCATATGAGTTTTTTGCCATCTCTGTAGTGTATCATATTCATTCTCTTTAAATGTATATTTTTCTGTGTGTTTAATTATTTTTTAACTATTTATGTATAATAAAATATATTCAATATTTAAATATTTCTATTGTTTGTTGCCTTAAAAATCCCAACTATATGAGGTTTCTAGTATTCGAGTTACTCCTAGTCCCATTATTTGTTTTTTGTGGTGCTATATTAGTGTAGCAGGTACCTCTCCAGGCTGATTGAATTCACGAGAGAGAGCTGCCTGCTAACAGCTGTGTGGGCTCCCCCCTCCCGCCTGTCCTCTCCTCTTACACACACAGACACACAGAACTGTTTACTTTGTAGCCCCCCAATTGGAAGAGACTGAGAGCCAATCATTGGGGAATGACAGCAGAGAACTGTGGAATATGAAGTCCCAACACAAGGCAGACTGACTGTGTGAGGGGGCAGGACTGAAAATCCCAGGCTGCACTGCAGAGAGTCAAGAGGGTGTGTGGGAGTGACTATAAAAAGCACAGGGCAGACCAGGCCAAAAAGCCTTGTTCCTGTATCCCATCAGGAGAGCAACCCTCTGTCGCTGTGTGAGGGGGATTGCGGCATACCAAGGGACACACAGTCTGCAGCTCCAGCCCAGAGAAACAAAATCCACATGCTTCCAGAAGGACGCTCTGCAGCAGCGCGGAATGTCATGGAATCGGACGATTCAGTGGGTCAGAAACTGAACGCCATTGCGACACATCTGCATCCAGGAAAATCAGTTGGTCGCTCTTTGGAGGACCGCTGAATGCATACAGGATTGGTGAGGGGGCTTTGCCAAGGAATCTTATTGCCTTCCATAAAAGATCCCACCTGAATACTGTGCACAGACACCTGTTATCCTGATCATCTAGAGGAGTGCTGCATCACAGCACCAGCTACTTTACATTCCTTCTCATCACCCTGTTACATTGAGGGACCCTTGTCCACAGAGCTCCTGCATGTTAGTGAAGAGAATAAACTAAAATCTTTGCTCCTAGAACATTATTGTTGTTGCTCTTAAAGGGGACATGCCACTGGTGTTTATATTACTTCATTGTGTGTGTATTGGAGGTACTATAGGCCGGCCTGGGGTTCCCCTTTAGCCATAGAATTCTACATCAATCAATAGTTTGTTTGGGGAGTCCATTTAATCGGTGTATGTTGTTATTATTCTTTTATGATTGAACAGTATTATTGACTGCTTTAAGAACTGTTTCAACCAAGTCCTGGCTACTTATACAGGACTTGGCTGACTAATATTAATCTAAACATTTCTCTGGTCCAAGTAAACTTGAGAGAGCAGAACTGTGTTTGTGTGTTATTATTGGGTTACTCCATTAATCACATTGCAAGGTGTGCCAGAGGGGCTGGGACAGTTCTTTGGGGTTGAGAGGCAGAGTAACGGACTGAACAAACAAAAACAGCTCCTTTGGGGGTATGGCTACACGTGGGCGCTCGCATCAGGGATTTTCCGTTTCTCTGCAATCAACTCCCCTACAAGCACCAGGATGGACCTTGCCGCTGCTATCCACCAGTGGTGTAAGGAAGAAGGCACCAGCTCAGAGTCGAGCATGGTGATCAAACTCCCTGGAGAGGCCTGGGCTGAGGAACAAATCAGCCAAGCTGTGAAGATGCTGTCCCCAGACAGGAAGGCATGGGTGATTGCTGTCAAAACAGACCGCGGGACCTCCGCATCTATGCAATAATAGAGACAAGGAGTCCCTAAAAGCTTCAAAGGTGCCAGTGTGCAATTGGCCAATAAGACGGAGCTTTGTATAATCCATCTGAAGTTTCCAGACGAGGGTCCTACCAGCTCCAGTCAAGCCGAGTCAACTACAGAATAAGTTCCCTCCCCGTCACCTCTGACCACAATTGGACCAGAATTCTTTGCTGCCCTGGGAGACTTTGTTTCAAAATGTCAGAAAGACCCTCCAACATACTCGGAAACTGGGTATCGGAAGCTCAGGGCCTTCTCTGGAAGACTACTAGGGCCTACAGGGGAGGACAACTTTGAAGAGTGGCTGGACCAGGCCACACAAGCCTTGGATGAATGGCACATTCCTGAGACCCACAAGAAACAGAGAATCACAAAGAGCTTAAAGGGGCCTGCCTCAGAACCCATCCCCAATTTGAAGCTCAGCAAGCGAGATTGTGTTGCCCAGGATTACCTGAACATTCTGCAGTTTGTGTTTGGGTGCACAGAGAAGTTTTCTGATCTTATTTACCAGTTCGAGCACATTTACCAAAATGAGGGAGAGAAGCTATCGGAGTATATGAGACGTTTGGACAAAATTATGCACCAAATCTTGCTGAAGAAGGGTCTCGACCCCTGGAAGGTGGATGAGGTCCGTGCTCAGCAAGTCTTGAGGGATTGCCCAGCCCTTGGACCCCATCATCCTCCTGTTAAGAATACGGCAAGATGGTGGCATCTTGAAGTATCCAGATCTGATCCAGATTGTGCGGGAAGAGGTGGCCATGTTGGAAAACAAAAAAAAGTCAGAGGTCAGAATCTGTTGTTGGGGTTAGGGTGGCCAGTGCAGCTGATGGCGACCCCCAGGTCGAGCTTCTTAAGACTCAAGTGTTGCAGCTGATAGAGATGATGGCCCTGTTGCCCGCCAAGCCCATTGTTCTACCCAGCAATGAAGTTTCAGTGCCCAAGAAGACTTTAAGCTCTGCGGTTGCTCAGGTGGAGAAGCCAGCAAACCAAGGGATCTGCTTCAACTGCGAAGGAGTTGGACATTATCGATGAGTATGCCTAAGCCCAGTGAAGCCAGAAGCACAGCACCAAAAAGCCAGTGGGAAACTCCAGAGGGCCCCGGTGAAGGAGTCAACCGGGTGCCCATCTACATTAGTAAGCTCCAGAAAAACCAACGATGCAAGAAGACCGCAGCAGGAGTCCAAACCCTTGCAGAGGGCTCCCGTTGTTGCCTTCAAGCAACCCAGTGTCCCACTTCCTTTGACCCATGCTACCTGGCGTCAGAGAGTCAGTGCACACCAGACTCCCAGAACTCAACAGAGACTCAGGCCAGATCAGAATTTCCGCAAGCAAGGAGTGCAAGCAACTGAACATTCCAAACCTGCCACTTCCCACAAATTCCCTGCCAAGCTGGTGGGACCATCTCCAGTTGTCTCCATCCAGGTGGAGGGAATCTACACCAAGGCCCTCCTGAAAACTGGAGCTCAAGTGACTCTCCTCTACAGAGACTTCTATGACAGGCACCTCAAACACCTGCCATTACAGAAGTTAGAAGAGATATGGGGCATCGGGACTCAGAACTTCCCTTATGATGGCTATCTACCGGTCAAACTGACCTTCGACCCCTCTGTAGCTGGGAAAGCTTAGACCTTTGACACTTTGGCAGTGGTCTGTCCTCGCCCACCAGGGGCTGGCAAAAGTTCTCTCATCATAGGGACTAATACTGATCTTGTCAGAAGACTGTTAACAACTCTTGTCCAAGAGCAGGACACTTTGACTAGTGTTCACCCCATGTTGAGACAATCCTATCAGCGCCTGGTGCAAGAGCAGAAGGCCCCAGCTGAATGCGTGGGGAAGATTTGGCGTTTAGACCAGAGTGAGAAGGTATTACAGCCTGGTGAAATGACCTGTTTATGGGCATCTGTCAAGTTGAACTGGAAACAACCAGGCCCTTTCATTGTCCTTGACGCAGACAGACTGAAAGAAGAAATGGGAGTAGAGATGATTCCCAAAAGGATTTTAATCAATGTATTGCAAAGAAGCCACGGGAGGATCTCAGTCAGTGTTCGCAACATAACAGCCTCGCCAGTGAGGAAGCTGGCTCAGATGTTGCTGGGACAAGTGAATCCAGCTACCCCAATCTCACCGTCTTATTTGGTGGGGGGAGAAAAGGATGGGATCCCTGTGGTGGAGTTCTATCCGAAGAATAGGGATGAGCCAAACACCCCCCTGTTCGGTTTGCACCAGAACATGTGAACAAGAAAAAAGTTTGTTTGAACACGCGAACACCGTTAAAGTCTATGGGACACGAACATGAATAATCAAAGTGCTAATTTTAAAGGCTCATATGCAAGTTATTGTCATAAAAAGTGTTTGGGGACCTGGGTCCTGCCCCAGGGGACATGGATCAATGCAAAAAAAGTTTTAAAAACGGCCATTTTTTTCGGGAGCAGTGATTTTAATAATGCTTAAAGTGAAACAATAAAAGTGTAATATCCCTTTAAATTTCGTACCTGGGGGGTGTCTGTAGTATGCCTGTAAAGGGGCGCATGTTTCCCATGTTTATAACAGTCTGACATAAAAATGACATTTCAAAGGAAAAAAAAAGTCATTTAAAACTACTCGCGGCTATTAATGCATTGCCGGTCCGACAATACACATAGAAGTTCATTGATAAAAACGGCTTGGGAATTCCCCACAGGGGAACCCCGAACCAAAATTTTTTAAAAAAATGACGTGAGGGGTCCCCCTAAATTCGATACCAGGCCCTTCAGGTCTGGTATGGATATTAAGGGGAACCCCGGCCAAAATTAAAAAAAAAAAAAACGGCGTGGGGTCCCCCCAAGAATCCATACCAGACCCTTATCCAAGCACGCAACCTGGCAGGCCGCAGGAAAAGAGGGGGGGACGAGAGAGCACCCCCCTCCTCCTGAACCGTACCAGGCCATATGCCCTCAACGTTGGGAGGGTGCTTTGGGGTAGCCCCCAAAACACCTTGTCCCCATGTTGATGAGGACAAGGGCCTCATCCCCACAACCCTGGCCGGTGGCTGTGGGGGTCTGCGGGAGGGGGGCTTATCGGAATCTGGAAGCCCCCTTTAACAAGGGGTCCCCCAGATCCTGGCCCACCCCCCCGTGTGAAATGGTAAGGGGGTACAAATGTGGTAGGGGGTACCCCTACCATTTCACTAAAAAAGTGTCAAAAATGTTAAAAACGACAAGAGACAGTTTTTGACAATTCCTTTATTTAAATGCTTCTTCTTTCTTCTATCTTCCTTCATCTTCTTCTTCTTCTTCTGGTTCTTCTGGCTCTTCTACCGGTGCTCTCGTCCAGCATTTCCTCTGCGGCATCTTCTTCCCTTCTTCTCCTCGGGCCGCTCCGCACCCATGGCATGGGGGGAGGCTCCCGCTCTTGTCTTAATCTTCTTCTCTTCTTCATCTTCTTCTCTTCTTCATCTTCTTCTCCGGGCCGCTCCGCACCCATGCTGGCATGGAGGGAGGCTCCCGCTGTGTGACGCTTCTCCTCTTCTGACGGTTCTTAAATAACGGGGGTGGGGCCACCTGGTGACCCCGCCCCCCTCTGACGCACGGGGACATGATGGGACTTCCCTGTGGGATTCCCCGTGACGCCACAGGGAAGTCCCGTCAAGTCACTGTGCGTTAGAGGGGGGCAGGGTCACCGGGTGGCCCCGCCCCCCGTTATTTAAGAACCGTCAGACGAGGAGAAGCGTCACACAGCGGGAGCCTCCCTCCATGCCAGCATGGGTGCGGAGCGGCCCGGAGAAGAAGATGAAGAAGAGAAGAAGATGAAGAGAAGAAGATGAAGAGAAGAGTGGGAGCCTCCCCCCATGCCATGGGTACGGAGCAGCCCGAGGAGAAGAAGATAGAAGACGCCGTGGAGGAGATGCTGGACGAGAACACCGGAGGAAGAACCAGAAGAGTCAGAAGAAGAAGAAGATGAAGGAAGATAGAAGAAGGAAGAAGCATTTAAATAAAGGAGAGAGGGGCGTGGCCTGGACGAGCTAGGAGAAAGAACAGCTCCCGCCGTTGCATCCCTTTTATCGGTATTACCGGAGGTAATTATCGCTTATTCATACGAGACACAATGGGAACAGCTTCCCGTCATACCTCAGCCTCACGGTCCCGCTCACCACACGAAAATCCGGGGAACCCGAGCCAAAATATCCCTGAAATGTTCAGGACACAGAGGAGCAATATGGCGTCGTCCCGCCACAGCTCCTCACAGGCTTCAGGATCACACATAGAGGGACAGGTGATTACACCCTACTTATCACAACCTCTGACATCGGGAATAACATAACCCACAACCTTCCGGCCTCAACATACATGATCTGAGAGCTATTGCTAATGACATTAAAGACACCCTGTCAGCCGCCATTGCTGAGCTTAGAATGGACATTCATACCTTAAATGACAGGGTTTTGGAAGTTGAAAAAACCACGGCAAAACATGACACTGTCCTCCGTAAAGCCACAAGGAAGATTGATACCCATACCATGCAACTAAGAGAGGCACAATGCCGCATTGAAAACCTCGACAACCGCGGACGCCGTCACAACCTCAGAATTAGAGGCATGTCGGAAGCCATTGATTCTGAGCACCTAACCCCTGCTGTGACTGAAATGTTTAACGGCCTACTTGACAGACCGCCTCAGGCTAAAATTGAGATGGAAAGGATCCATAGAGCATTACGTCCCAAAGGCAGAGAAAATGACCCTCCTAGAGACATTATATGCTGTATAGTGGATTATAAGCTGAAGGAAGATATACTGAGGCAGGTGAGGGGCAAACACCCACTGCAATACAATGGCGCGCATCTTCAGATCTTCCAAGACCTGTCTGGAATCACTCTGCAGCATCGCAGGGATTTGAAACCACTACTTGATGTTCTACGTGCTCACTGGATTCTATACAGATGGAAGTTCCCGTTCTGTCTAGCAGCTACTCATTTAGGCCGCACAGCCCTTCTAAAAGTGCCAGAGGATTTACCTTTCTTTTGCGACAGCCTTGGCATACCCCTAGTGGACGTTCCGACCTGGTATGCGGAATTCCGCCATTACGCTGGTGGGAGAAACTCATCCCAGGAAGAACCGATGAAAGCACAGGACTCACTTCACCGCAGGAGAAGATCCCCGTCAGGCACCCGACCACATGCCTTGTCTCAGGGTGGCCAGCGTGGTCACGGTCCCATGATCTCACCGAGCTCAAGGAGAGCCCGAAGAGACTACTGATGAGTGCCATCTTTCACACGGGTTCAGGAACTCAAGTTGCCGCGTTTGGCCTAGTTGTTAAACCACACCAGCCTCTACAATTCTTCTTTGTGCATATAACAGAATCGGCATGTGTTCTTCTCAGTTAATGACTTATTCCCCAGACAGCGGATGGATCTTACAATAATTACCTACATGCTACGTTTATCTTGTATCACCGCTGTCTCTTATCCTGCTGTCAGCAATACATGCTCTCTAGTGTTCAGTATATACTCTCTGGAACTTGGTTGAGACTTTACCCTAAACAAAAGTTATGTTTCCTCCAATAGACCGATCATCCCAGCCCCTAAAAACGGATCCAAACAAACTTTGCCAGCATGAGACATTCTCAAAGCAAATGATTATTGTACAGCTGAAAGCTGAAGACTTCAGTACTGCACATTCGAGTTCAGGTTTCATCGTCACTGTTATATACATCTGTCGGCTTAGGTAATGTTTACTGTTCTCTGTAATAACGACCATACTAATGTTTTACATTATCGTTCTAATAGGGTTGTGATTCGAATACTTATGTATGGGTGCAGGAAATAGCAAACAACAATACTACATACTTAGAGATTCAGTGAAATTTCAGTACATCACTTAACACATACTGTGACAGGCTCCCCCTTGCTCTCAGCCATGAGAATAGCAATCAATTCTGTGCAGTCTTACATCCACCACCCCCCCTCCCTTCCTTAGACATTACCCACCCCCATCTTGCTGATACTCATATACTCTCGCCATAGAGCTCTAACCTCCAAAAGGTCTGCACATTATTTAGTTATCAAAACAGTTTACCATAGGATTAAGATTAAGCCAAGCTATACACACATAGTTTCAATGAGATAAGTATGAATGGGAAATCTAAGCAACAATGACGGCAGATGGAGTGCATCAGATAACACTCGTACCAATCGGTCAGATGTAATTTAAAAGACATCCACTGTATTCTGCACATGCCAAGTAACATACCTCCCACCAACAAATCTTCTGCATTTATACAGATTCTAGAGGTTTATACATATGCGATAATCAATGAACATACACCTCAGGAGGTGGGGTAAAGTTGACAGACGAAGAGTTACGGGGAAATGGGGGGGGGGGGTGAGGGGAAAAACAACAAAAACAGAAAAAAAAAAAAAGGAAAAAAAAACAAAAAAACCCCACAACAAAACTATATAAGGGGACACAATTACACTACGGATATAAGAGCACCTTTATGTACATATAAACAAGTTTTTGCTTTTTGATTCACAATGTTTCAACGATCTTTATTCGCACTGTGCCCTTCGAGAAGGCGGTTTAACAAAACTGTTTGAAATGCTGTATGTATGGAATATGACTCCAGAGGCTAATTTTGACAGCAACCACAACTCTGTGTATTGTTATGTCACCCCAGCACTTACATCACTGATACTAAGGGTATAGTGACAACACATGACCTTTTGACACATGGTACCTGAGGTTTAACGTATTTCCCTCATCCATGGGACTTTCTACCTCCACTCCTCACTCACTTGCTCTGCTTCTATAGGAGGTTACATGTACAACGCAGGCTGACACATATATAGCCATATCTACAACACTTATTAAGACACCCTCCACTCATGTGATTGTATGGACTGCAACAGCGGGTTATCCCCTCTACGTTACTTACAAACTATCTCCTACGTTCGGGTACATCCCAACCCCCACACAGTGCAGTAAGGAGATCCAGATTTGGTTCTGGACTGCTTTTCACGGATAAAGCACTGTAACGGCCTGACCTATCTAGTGGTAGACTAGGTCAGTTAAATACTCCCCTTCCCCAGTCCTCCACCCACGCCCTCTTTCCCCCTCTTTTCTCTTTTTGAACAATTACACGAACGGTACTCTATTCCTCTCATAGGAATCCTCATATTTTTTGCTCAGCTCCAAGTCGGATACTCACAACTCCCCACTAACATGGCAGCTACGGGCCCCTATAAACATGGGGCGTATGGCTCTCGAAAGCCACGGACAGATCTGCAGATAAAGCTAGGCTCACTAAATATTAGAGGATTGAACACCCCGGAAAAAAGGTCCCAATTGCTATACACGTTACAAAAAAAACGCAAATCGCATTCATTCAAGAAACTCATTTCCGCACTGACAGTATACCCAAATTAGGTAACTATCATTTCCCCACAGTGTTCCATGCCTCCAATGACACCTCAAAAACAAAGGGGGTCGCTATATTAATTTCGAAAATCTGTCCCTTGCAAATCTCGGAAACCAAACAAGGCCCTAATGGCAGATACCTATTTCTCAAAGGAACGTACACAACAAACCCACTACCTTGGCAAATATATATGCCCCTAATAAACAAAAAGTCACGTTCTTTCGAGAAACATTGCAATTACTCACAGAATTTTATTCTGGTATTCTTATAGTCAGTGGAGATTTCAATATAGCACTAAACCCGCAACAGGACTCTTCTACTGGTTCGACCTCCTTACCTTATAGAGCGCTTAGAGCAATCAAAAAACAGTTGCAGGAACTAACACTACATGACGCATGGAGCACATTACACCCAAACGATAGGGATTTTACGTTTTACTCATCACCCCACAACAAGTATTCCAGAATCGACCATTTTTTTATTTCCCAGAATGATTTATCTCTTCTCAAGCAAGCGACCATAGACCCCATGATACTCTCTGATCATAATCCCATTTCAATGACACTGACTTTTTCATCATCTCTGCACACAAACTCGATATGGCGATTAGACAACTCGTTGTTGACAGATCTAGACATCACAAAAAAAATCTCCACCCGACACACTACTTCCAGGATAATTCTACAGATGACACCAGACCACCCACCATATGGGCCGCTCATAAATGCGTGGTAAGAGGGGATTTCATTTCAATAGATGCTTTCCGAAATAAACAAAGACGAGCTCATATCGCTGCTCTCTCATCTAAAATACATACATTAGAAAGGGCTCATAAATCGTCCCTAGCCACTAAATCCCTCGAGGAGCTTTTACAGGCAAGGGAAGCTCTCAGAGAGGAAATAAAAAAATCACTACGACGCAAATACATTCTGAACCACAAACTATATTACGAATTCGGCAATAAATCTGGAAAATTATTAGCTAAAGCATTACAACATAAGAAAGCAGCATCTACCATACATGAAATTAAGGACTCCTCCGGGAAATCTTTTACATCCCCAGATGACATTGCCACCCAATTTGTGAATTATTTCTCTAAACTTTATAACCTACCCCATACAGAAATGACGGATCCCACTCGCAATAGACAGGAAGCGATATCTTCCTTCCTATCACAATATGGTGTACCACCTATTTCTACTGATGATTCCAAGACTCTTGATTCCCCCATTAATATTGAGGAAACCACGGCAGAATTGAAACAACTCAAAACAGGAAAAAGTCCTGGTCCGGATGGACTAACCGTTGGTTACTATAAGACTTTTCAGGATACACTCCCACCTCAGTTTACCAAAGCATTCAACTCATTATCCTCATCTCCCCAAGGCAATAAAGACCTACTAGAGGCACACATCACCCTAACACCGAAACCTGGCAAAGATGAAACACTAGTGATCAACTATAGGCACATATCCCTCCTAAATGTTGATTTAAAACTATACGCCAAAATTCTCGCTAACCGAATACTCCCTATCCTACCTAAACTTATCTCCCTTGACCAAGTCGGTTTCGTCCCTGGCAGAGAAGCTAGGGATAACACCATAAAAGTCCTCCACATCCATCACCATCTTACATCATTCTCCACCCCCAAACAACAAGGTTTTCTCCTGTCACTTGATGCGGAGAAGGCGTTCGACAGGGTGGCATGGGACTATATGTCAGCAACATTACAGGCAATGGGGTTTCCACACATTTCCTACAAATTATATTAGCACTGTATTCCTCACGCTCGGCCAGAATAAGAGTCAATGGTCGCCTGTCGGACGCCTTCTCCGTGTCGAATGGCACTCGTGAGGGATGCTCACTATCACCCCTTATTTTTATACTCACTTTAGAACCCTTTCTACGTAAAATTAGGGCAAATCCCGATATAAAAGGCACCAAACAATACAAGATTGCAGCGTACGCTGAAGATATCCTACTATTCCTTTCTGACCCACTGATCACCATGCCCAATCTGCTAAAAGAGTTTGCCTCCTTCAACACCCTATCCAACTTTAAAATTAATTTCACAAAATCCAAGGCCCTCAATATCTCCTTCCCGCAGAGGTTGGTGACGCAATGTAAGACGAACTTCCCGTTCAAATGGGAACCCCATGCCCTTTCATATTTAGGAATACAACTACCGACCCATCTAGATGAACTTTATGATAGAAACTACTTACCGATACTGGCTAATATACAAAAAGACCTCCTCAAATGGACATCGGACCAATTCTCCTGGTTTGGAAGAACTGCCATCATAAAGATGAATGTCTTACCCCGAATATTGTATCTCTTACAGACCGTTCCTATCAAATTACCCACATCTTTCTTCACCACATACAAGAAAATATGCCGGAACTTCATATGGGCCGCAAAATCCCCTAGATTGAGCTGGGAGAAAATGATTACCCACAAAGTAAAAGGAGGTTTAGGTCTTCCCGACATTCATAAGTATCGCTCAGCTTGCCACCTTACAAGGATAATTGACTGGCACATTCATAAATCCACTAAAGATTGGGTAGACCTTGAAGATTCTTTTGCACCAATTCCCATTGCCCATCTGCCGTGGATTGATACGAAAGCTACACCTAAGAAATACGCCTCGCACCCACTGACGGGACCCACACTCACCGCTTTTAGGACCATATCCCAAACACTTCAATGGTGCCCATCACCGGGACCACTGACCCCCTTAGTTAACAATCCTGACTTTGCGCCTGGAGTGCCATTGAGCAACCAATCTCATACCCAGATAATACATCCTCTTAGAGCCTCACAATTTTTCCACAATGGGATCCTCCTTCCATTCAATGCATTACTATCACACTTACCGGACTACCACATACCATTCTTTAAATTTCTACAAATTAGGCACTTTCTTAACAATGCCAGACCCACATCCCAGTGGTTTAGAGACCAGACACCCTTTGAAATACTCTGCACTAGCACTCCTCCACAACGACATCTTATCTCAGAAGTTTATTCACTACTATTTGGCGAGTACAACCCCAAAACCAATACAATCAACCAAAAATGGGAAACAGGACTTGGGTTAGACATCCCTGCTGAACAATGGGAAACCATATATGAACACATCCATAAAGGATCCATAAATGTATCGGCACAGGAAAACTCTTACAAACTATACTCGAGATGGTACAGAACACCGGATATTATCCATCTGTATCACCCATCTATTTCACCTCTATGCTGGAGATACAATACTGACGTGGGTTCTTTGCTTCATATATGGTGGAATTGCCCACAAATTAAATCATTCTGGGAAAAAGTGCATGAGACGATAACATATATCACAACCTACACCTTATCCTTTACACCGTCCCAATACCTACTACACCACTCATCAATTCCATACTATGCTTACAAAAAATCCCTTACGCTCCATCTCGTAAACGCTGCTAAACAATGCATACCAGTACTTTGGAGAAGCACTGATCCTCCTACTATAGCAATGTGGTTCAAACGTATTGACAAAATATCTTGATTGGAAAACCTAATCCATCAAGCCAATGACAACCCCTCTAAATATGGGAAGATTTGGGCCTGTTGGATACACTTCAGGGATTCTCCAAAATATCAGGAGCTCCTTCACAACTCATAATATTACCTTACAGTAAAGGAAAACTGAGAATTTTTACTTAGGAATACTTTAAAATTCAGACTCCAATATCCATCGTAGCTGCCATGTTGGTTTTGTTTTCATTTTTTTTTTCTCAATAACGTGAACTGACACAACACTTCCTCTGTCCTAGCTGTACATCCCTCAGAGTACAAATCTAAAAATATTGTACAACCATTTAATTCTTAGAGGCGAATGCACCTCTTTCAAGATACCAAGTACCAGTTTCATCCCCAGAAAACATACTAATTACTTCCCTTGCTTTTCCCTACCCTTTGAAGGGCAGGAGATTGGGCTCTTCCCACCCTTTCTACAGAGGCACGAGGTACACCAATACATTAATACGTGGATCGACAATGTTAACACTACATGTGATACTTTCATTGCCGTCTCCCTCACGCAGCATGTTCCCATCAGGGGGGCCAAGGTGGAGCAATGGCATTTTTTGATCTACATGAATGACACACACAAACCTCAAGGCCTCATGACTCCAATTAATGTTCTCATTCTCATTAATCGCATTCTATAGTTATTAGTTCTGATATGCTCTTTTATTGATTAAAGTCACACTTACGTGTAATCCATTGAAAATACGCATACGATACAGTCTTTAAATGTGAACTATGTTCTGTTAACTGTAATTTTGACTGAACCAACTGTATAATTTGTACTTTACTCGGTATGTTAATGTAACATTTATTGCTTTATTAATAAAAATTATTTGAAAAAAAAAAATACCGTATTTATCGGCGTATAACACGCACTTTTTTCCCCTGAAAATCAGGGGGAAATCGTGGGTACGTGTTATACGCCGATCCCCCGCCGATTGTGAGCTTTTCGGCAGCTCTCGGCGGCTTTGAAAATGGCGCCGCCGTTCTCGGCCGCTTTCGGCCATTCTCGGCGGCTCTCGCCCGCCTTCAGCCATTCTCGGCGGCTCTCAGCCGCTTTTGGCAATTCTCGGCGGCTCTCGGCCATTCTCGGCGCCTCTTGAAGTCCCGCAGGAGCCGCCGAAAGCCGAGTGCGTTCGAGAGCCGCCGAGAATGGCCAAAAGCGGCCGAGTGCCGCCGAGAATGGCCGAAAGCGGCCGAGAACGGCGGCGCCATTTTCAAAGATGCAAACGACACAGGCTACAGAGGGACACTGACAAGGCTGCAATCGGGTACAAGACTACAGATGGACACTAACAAGGCTGCAATGGGGGACAAGGCTGCAATGGGGGACAAGGCTGCAATGGGGGACAAGGCTGCAATGGGGGACAAGGCTGCAATCAGGGACAACACTACAGATGGACACTGACAAGGCTGCAGATGGACACTGATGAGGCTGCATTGATGGGCATTTAAATGTAAGTTTTTTTTCCTTAAACTTTCCTCCTAAAAGTTTTTTTCCCTTAAAATTCCCTCCTAAACTTGGGGTGCGTGTTATACGCCGGCGCGTGTTATACGCCGATAAATATAAATAAAGGAATTGTCAAAAACTGTCTCTTGTCATTTTTACCATCTTTGACAGTTTTTTAGTGAAATGGTAGGGGTATTTTTGTACCCCCTTACTATTTCACACAGGGGGGGGCCGGGATCTGGGGGTCCCCTTGTTAAAGGGGGCTTCCAGATTCTGATAAGCCCCCCACCCGCAGACCCCCACAACCACCGGCCAGGTTTGTGGGGATGAGGCCCTTGTCCTCATCAACATGGGGACAAGGTGTTTTGGGGGCTACCCCAAAGCACCCTCTCAATGTTGAGGGCATGTGGCCTGGCACGGTTCAGGAGGGGGGGGACACTCTCTCGCCCCCCCCTTTTCCTGTGGCCTGCCAGGTTGCGTGCTCGGATAAGGGTCTGGTATGGATTTTTGGGGGGAACCCATGCCGTTTTTTTTTTAATTTTGGCGTGGGGTTCCCCTTAATATCCATACCAGACCTGAAGGGCCTGGTATGGAATTTAGGGGGACCCCCACGTCATTTTTTTTTTAAATTTTGGTTCAGGGTTCCCCTGTGGGGAATTCCCATGCCGTTTATATCAATGAACTTCTATGTGTATTGTCAGACCGGCAATGCATTAATAGCCGCGAACCCTTTTTATGACAATAACTTATAAGTCTTTAAAATTAGCACTTTTGATTTCTCCCATAGACTTTTAAAGGGTATTCCGCGGCATTCGAATTTGCCGCGAACACCCCAAATTGTTCGCTGTTCGGCAAACTTGCGAACAGCCGATGTTCGAGTCGAACATGAGTTCGACTTGAACTCGAAGCTCATGCCTACCGAAGAACACTCTTCTCTCACTGGAATTGAAAGAAAGAGCCAAGACTCTTGAGATGGCAGGCCACATTCTCAAAGAGTGAATTTGATGTGGGTTGTGCAAAGAGCGCCCAACACTGGATCCGTCTGCAAGAAGACAAGGCGTTCAGAGAGAGACCTGCGTGAACAATTGGCAGAATTGAAGAGAGCTGGTATCATCCGAGAGTCCTGAAGTCCATGCGCTTCCCTGATAGTGGTGGTACGGAAGAAGAATGGGTCACTGAGGCTTTGTTTCAACTACAGAACGCTGAACAAAAGGACAATTCCGGACCAGTACACCATCCCATGGATAGAAGACGATTGCAGAGCCTGTCAGGGGCCAAGTGGTCAGCATACTGGACCTGAAGAGTGGGTACTATGAAATCCCCATGCATCCTGAGGATAGGGAGAAGACCACCTTTATTACCTCGGTGGGGTTCTTTGAATTTGACCGCATGACTCAGGGCTTGTCCAGCGCCCCAGCCACTTTCCAAAAGCTCATGGAGAAGACCGTGGGTGACATGAACCTGATAGAGGTGTTGGTGTATTTAGATGACATCAACATCTTTGGAAAGACCTTGGAAGAGCATGAAGAGCATCTGGAAAAGGTTCTGAAAAGACTCTATGATGGGGGGGTTGAATCTTTCCCTGGAGAAGTGACAGTTTTATCAACCCTCGGTCAACTATCTTAGTCACATTATATCTGCTGATGGAGTGGTCACTGACCCCCAGAAGCTGGAAGCCGTCACCTCCTGGCCGAAGCCCACTAATGTGATTGACTTCATTTCTGGGATTCTGTTCCTATTACAGAAGATTCGTTGAGGGATTCGCTAGGATAGCCCGCACACTTAATGAGCTACTAAAAAGCGAAGATGAAGACGATGACAAGATGAAGCCTGTCAGACCAGCTGGAGGGCCCAGAAAACCCAGAGAGTCTATTCAGGAACGGTGGACTGCCCAATGTGAAGAGGCCTTTCGGCAGCTGAAATGGAGCCTAACAACTGCTCCAGTCCTGGCCTATGCAGGTACAACCAAGCCATATGAACTGTACAATGACACCATTTGAGATGGGTTAGGCGGGTTGCTGTATCAAGAACATGACAGCCACCTACGGCCTGTTGTCTATGTAAGTCGGAGCTTGGCACCCACAGAGAAGAATTACCCCACACACAAACTCGAATTTATGGCCTTGAAGTGGGCAGTAGTGGATAAACTGAGGGATTATCTATATGGAGCGAAGTTTGTGATTAAGACCAACAATAATCCTCTCACCTACATCCTGACCACTGCCAAGTTGGATGCCACAGGTCACAGATGGTTGGCTGCCTTATCAGGGTTTACTTTCAACCTGAAGTATTGACCGGGGGTCAGGAACAAAGATGCAGATGCTCTGTCAAGAAGGCCCCATTGCTCCAGTGACCCTCCAGAAGAATGGGCCCAGCTGACCCCTGAAGGGGTATGAGCTTTGTGTCAAGGAGCAGAACACCAAGCTAGAGGAGGATTCAGGGCTGAAGACATTGGAGTTTAAGCTGGCAGTGTCCCCAAATGTTATTGCAATGTCACTCAAGTTAGGGGGAAGAAGGTCTGCCAAAGCTTTCTAAGAAGGACTTGCGAAGGGACCAGTTGGAAGATCCTCTCTGTAGCTTGGCATTGAATGCCTTGGAAAACCAATGCCCTGACATGCTCCTCACTGACTCCCCAGAAGAGGCCCGTCTACTGCACTGAAAGTGGGATCGGTTGCAGCTGCATCAAGGAATGTTCTATCGAAGGGGCCCCTCTAATAATCTCGAAGAAAAAGGGCAGTTATTTCTACTGGAAAAACACAGGGAGACAATATTAACTTCCCTTCATGACAACCATGGCCACCTAGGGCCCGAGAGGACTTTCCAGCTGGTGAGGGACCGGTTATACTGTCTCTAAATGCAGACTGAAGTCGAGGGCTATTGCCACTCTTGCATCAGATGTACCCAAAGAAAAACTTGGCCTCACCGAGCTGCCCCAGTGGGCCATCTTTAGAGTCAGGGACCCATGGGACTAGTGTGCATTGACTTTCTGTGCTTAGAGCCTGATCTGAGTGGACAGGGAAACATCCTGGTAGTGACTGACCACTTCACTAGGTATGCCCAGGCATTTCCCACAAAGGATCAACAAGTATCCACGGTAGCCAAGATCTTAGTGGAGAAGTTCTATGGCCTGCCCCAATGTATCCACTCTGATCAAGGGAGAGATTTTGAAAGCAGCCTCATCAAGCGACTTTTAGACTTGTTAGGCATTAAGAAGTCCAGAACCACCCCATACCATCCTCAAGGGGATCCTCAGCCAGAGAGGTTCAACCGAACCCTCCTTTATATGCTTGGGACCTTGAATTCAGAACAAAAGCAGCACTGGAGGCTGATTGAATCCACGAGGGAGAGAGCTGCCTGCTAGCAGCTGCGTGAGCTTTTCACCCCCCATATGAAGTCCCAACACAAGGCAGCCTGATTGACTGTGTAAGGGGAAAGGACTGCAAATCCCAGGCTGCGCTGTTCAGAGTCAGGAGGATTGTGGGAGAGACTATAAAAGACACAGGGCAGACTAGGCCAGGAAGCCTTGTTCCTGGATCCCATCGGGAGAGCAACCCTCTGTCGCTGTGTGAGGGGGATTGCGGCCTACCAAGGGGCACACAATCTGCAGCTCCAGCCCAGAGGGACAGAACCCGCATGCTTCCAGAAGGAAGCTCTGCAGCAGCGCGGAATGTCACAAAAGAGGCCGCTTCAACAGGTCAGAGACTGAACACCATTGCAGCCAGGAGAGTCAGTCGATCGCTCTTTGGAGGACCGCTGAATGCGAACAAGATTGGTGAGGGGGCTTTGCCAGGAACCTTGTTACCTTTCAAAAATACCACACCTGAATACTGTGCACAGACACCTGTTATCCGGATAACGTAGAGGAGTGCTACATCACAGCACCAGCTACTTGACATTCCTTTTCATCACCCTGTTATATTGAGGGACCCTTGTCCACAGAGCTCTTACGTGCCGGTGAAGAGAACAAATGCAAAGCTTTGCTCACAGAACATTATTGTTGTTGCCCTTAAAGGGGCCACACCACTGGTGTTTAAATTACTTCATTGTGTGTGTATTGGAGGTACCATAGGCTGACCTGGGGTTCCCCTTTAGCCATAGCATTCTACATACATCAATAGCTTGTTTGGGCAGTCCATTTAATCTGTGTACATTGTTATTTGCTCTTTTATTGTTGCATAGTGTTATTGACTGTTTTTTTGAAAACTGTTTCAACCAAGTCCTGGCTACTTATACAGGTCTTGGCTGACTAATATTAATCTAAGCATTCCTCTGGTCCAAGTAAACTTGAGAGAACAGAACTGTGTTTGTGTATTATTATTGGGTTATTCCATTGATCATATTGCTAGGTGTGCCAGAGGGGCTGGGACAGTTCTTTGGGGTTGAGAGGCAGAGTAACGGACTGAACAAATAAAAGCAGCTCCTTCAGGGGTGTTTCTACGTACAGTATCTCACAAAAGTGAGTACACCCCTCACATGTTTGTAATATGTTATTCTATCTTTTCATGTGACAATGCTGAAGAAATGACACTTTGCTACAATGTTAAGTAGCGAGTGTACAGCTTGTATAACAGTGTGAATTTGCTGTCCCCTCAAAATAACTTAACACATAGCCATTAATGTCTAAACCGTTGGCAACAAAAGTGAGTACACCCCTAAGTGAAAATGTTCAAATTGTGCTCAAAGTGTCATTATTTTGTGTGGCCACCATTATTTTCCAGCACTGTCCTAACCCTCTTGGGCATGGAGTTCACCAGAGCTTCACAGGTTGGCACTGGAGTCCCCTTCCACTCCTCCATGACGACATCACAGAGCTGGTGGATGTTAGAGACCTTGCGCTCCTCCACCTTCTGTTTGAGGATGCCTCACAGATGCTCAATAGGGTTTAGATTTGGAGACATGCTTGGCCAGTCCATCACCTTTACCCTCAGCATCTTCAGCAAGGTAGTGGTCATCTTGGAGGTGTGCTTGGGGTCGTTATCATGTTGGAATACTGCCCTGTGGCCCAGTCTCTGAAGGGAGGGGATCATGCTCTGCTTCTGTATGTCACAGTACATGTTGGCATTCATGGTTCCATTAATGAACTGTAGCTTCCCAGTGCCAGCAGCACTCATGCAGCCCCAGACCATGACACTCCCACCACCATGCTTGACTGTAGGCAAGACACACACTTGTTTTTGTATTCCTCACCCGGTTGCCGCCACACACGCTTGACACCATCTGAACCAAATAAGTTTATCTTGGTCTCATCAGACCACAGGACATGGTTCCAGTAATCTATGTCCTTAGTCTGCTTGTCTTCAGCAAACTGTTTGCAGGCTTTCTTGTGCATCATCTTAAGATGAGGCTTCCTTCTGGGATGACAGCCTTGCAGACCAATTTGATGCAGTAAATAAATATAAATAAATCAGCGCGTATATGTGAAAAACTACAAAGCAGCTGTACACCAAGGTCAAACAATCAAATCCCTTAGTTCAAATGTATAAAAGAGGGTGCAGCGCTAAAATAAAAAATATAAAGTAAAAAACTTCTAGGGACAAGATACAGAAATAAAGACGTCCAGTCCATCAATATAATATAACATATCATATAGTCCTTTGATCAATAAATGAGATGAAGCAGTAGTAATGTCCATATAATTAGTGAGGTTCCACCATACGTGACAGCATGCCAATGATGTGATTAGTAAGTGTGCCCAACACCGATACACTGGATGGCCTCTCACCTGATGACCAGGACCCTTAAGTTATAGAGGGTCAATAAAGCATTCCCATACGGGTCAAACCACAGGAAATCCAATTTCAGATGCCTAAGATTCCGTCAGGTGACACTGGGCTGTGGGTGAGGATGGCTCTCACATGGCATACGCAATATAAAAAAGGACAAAATAGTGCTCTCCGTATATTCCGTATAATACAGAACGTAACGGCGTGACGTCACCCGCTGCTACCGCGCATGCTCCACTCCGTGTCTTTACACGGCAGCATCTTTGATTGTATTTTCTGCTGTTTACGTCCTGGCACTTGTGAAGTGCCATTCATGTAAGTGCAAACTTTTTATCCTTTATTAATAAATTGGAATATACGGAGAGCACTATTTTGTCCTTTTTTATATTGCATATGCCATGTGAGAGCCATCCTCACCCACAGCCCAGTGTCACCTGATGGAATCTTAGGCATCTGAAATTGGATTTCCTGTGGTTTGACCCGTATGGGAATGCTTTATTGACCCTCTATAACTTAAGGGTCCTGGTCATCAGGTGAGAGGCCATCCAGTGTATCGGTGTTGGGCACACTTACTAATCACATCATTGGCATGCTGTCACGTATGGTGGAACCTCACTATTTGGACATTACTACTGCTTCATCTCATTTATTGATCAAAGGACTATATGATATGTTATATTATATTGATGGACTGGACGTTTTTATTTCCGTATCTTGTCCCTAGAAGTTTTTTACTTTATATTTTTTATTTTAGCGCTGCACCCTCTTTTATACAATTTGATGCAGTGTGCAGCGTATGGTCTAAGCATTGACAGGTTGACCCCCCATCCCTTCAACCTCTGCAGCAATGCTGACAGCACTCATACGTCTATTTCCCAAAGACAACCTCTGGATATGACGCTGAGCATGTGCACTCAACTTCTTTGGTCGACCATGGCGAGGCCTGTTCTGAGTGGAACCTGTCCTGTCAAACCGTTGTATGGTCTTGGCCACCATGCTGAAGCTCAGATTCAGGGTCTTGGCAATCTTCTTATAGCCTAGGCCATCTTAATGTAGAGCAGCAGCACAGAACAGTTCATTTTTTCAGATCCTCAGAGTTCTTTGCCATGAGGTGCCATGTTGAACTTCCAGTGACCAGTATGAGAGAGTGAAAGCAATAACACCAAATTTAACACACCTGCTCCCCATTCACACCTGAGACCTTCTAACACTAATGAGTCACATGACACCGGGAGAGGGAAAATGGCTAATTGGGCCCAATTTGGACGTTTTCACTTAGGGCTGTACTCACTTTTGTTGCCAGTGGTTTAGACATTAATGGCTGTGTGCTGAGTTATTTTGAGGGGACATCAAATTTACACTGTTATACAAGCTGTACACTCACTACTTTACATTGTAGCAAAGTGTAATTTCTTCAGTGTTGTCACATGAAAAGATAGAATAAAATATTTACAGAAATGTGAGGGGTGTACTCACTTTTGTGAGATACTGTGTGTGTGTATATATATATATATATATATATATATATATATATATATATATATATATATATATATATATATATATACACATATACACAGTGGGGCAAGAAAGTATTTAGTCAGCCACCAATTGTGCATGTTCTCTCACTTAAAAAGATGAGAGAGGCCTGTAATTGTCATCATAGGTATACCTCAACTATGAGAGACAAAATGTGGAAACAAATCCAGACAATCACATTCACATTGTCTGTCTGATTTGGAAAGAATTTATTTGCAAATTATGGTGAAAAATAAGTATTTTGTCAATATCAAAAGTTCATCTCAATACTTTGTTATATATTTTTAGTTGGCAATGACAGAGGTCAAACGTTTTCTGTAAGTCTTCACAAAGTTGTCACACACTGTTGCTGGTATGTTGGTCCATTCCTCCATGCAGATCTCCTCTACAGCAGTGATGTTTTGGGGCTGTCGCTGCGCAACACAGACTTTCAACTCCCTCACAAGGTTTTCTATGGGGTTGAGATCTGGAGACTGGCTAGGCCACTCCAGGACCTTGAAATGCTTCTTACAAAGCCATTCATTCGTTGCCCGGGTGGTGTGTTTGGGATCATTGTCATGCTGAAAGACCCAGCCACGTTTCATCTTCAATGCCCTTGCTGATGGGAGGAGGTTTGCACTCAAAATCGCATGATACATGGCCCCATTCATTCTTTCATGTACACAGATCAGTCGTCCTGTTCCCTTTGCAGAGAAACAGCCCCAAAGCATGATGTTGCCACCCCATGCTTCACAGTAGGTATGGTGTTCTTTGGTTGCAACTCACCATTCTCTCTCCTCCAAACACGAGGAGTTGTGTTTCTACCAAACAGTTCTACTTTGGTTTCATCTGACCATATGACATTCTCCCAAGCCTCTTCTGAATCATCCAAATGCCCTCTAGCAAACTTCAGACGGGCCCGGACATGTACTGGCTTAAGCAGGGGGACACGTCTGGCACTGCAGGATCTGAGTCCCTGGAGGCGTAGTGTGCTACTGATGGTAGCCTTTGTTACGTTGGTCCCAGCTCTCTGCAGGTCATTCACTAGGTCCTTCACTAGGTCCACCCGTGTGGTTCTGGGATTTTTGCTCACTGTTCTTGAGATCATTTTGACCCCACGGGGTGAGATCTTGCGTGGAGCCCCAGATCGAGGGAGATTATCAGTGGTCTTGTATGTCTTCCATTTTCTAATTATTACTCCCACAGTTGATTTCTTCACACCAAGCTGCTTACCTATTGCAGATTTAGTCTTCCCGGCCTGGTGCAGGTCTACAATTTTATTTCTGGTGTCCGACAGCTCTTTGGTCTTCACCATAGTGGAGTTTAGAGTGTGACTGTTTGAGGTTGTGGACAGGTGTCTTTTATACCGATAACAAGTTCAAACAGGTGCCATTAATACAGGTAATGAGTGGAGGACAGAGGAGCCTCTTAAAGATACAGGTCTGTGAGAGCCAGAAATCTTGCTTGTTTGTAGGTGACCAAATACTTATTTTCCACCATAATTTACAAATAAATTCTTTCAAAAATCAGACAATGTGATTGTCTGGATTTGTTTCCACATTTTGTCTCTCATAGTTGAGGTATACCTATGATGACAATTACAGGCCTCTCATCTTTTTAAGTGGGAGAACTTGCACAATTGGTGGCTGACTAAATACTTTTTTGCCCCACTGTATATATACACACACACACACACACACACACACACGCACACAGTACATTCAGTGTAGGCTATATATACAGTGCATTCGGTGGTGTATAGTTTCTAATACACTTCAGGCGGTGTATACAGTATATAATACAGTGTAGTGTGGTGTTGCAAAACAAAAAATACATCATGTCCGGAAGTCTACCAAGGAGAGGCAGACACTCGCAGGCCACCAAAAGAGGGAAAGCAGCCTCTGTGTCTACAGTCAACCAGTGGTGGTTGTGGACATGGTGCATCCTCTGCAGGTGGCCGTGGGGCACGCTTATCCTTTTTTTTTCTGCTGCTGGCCATGTTATTGAGCCACAACATGCAGAAGAGTTGGTGGAGTGGAATACAAAGCTGTCCTCATCCTCTGTCTCCCAGGCTCAGAATAGTTTGCCTTCCAACGCAGCTGCCAAAATGGCCTAATCCACCAGCTCCTTGTCCACAGTCACTCCTTCTGTAGCCCCACCATCATGCACAGAGTAGTCCCCAGAATTATTTGCCAACAGTATCGGTTACATACTGCTGCAGGATTCGCAGCGGTTTGAAGGCTCCGATGCTGGTTCCCAGGTTGAGGAAGGGAGTAACGTGAGCCTAAAGAGAGGGGTGCCACAGAAGGAAAAGAAACTGGCAGTCATGTTCCCCCAGCTGCAGCATAGTGCCAAGTTTGCTCCAGTGACGAGGAGGGAGGGGATGATGAGGTCACTGATTGTACTTGGGTGCCTGAGAGAAGAGAGGCAGAAAGTGAGGAGGCACAACTCCAACGAGGCAGAATGTCCTCTAAGGGGCAGCTTAAGGGCAGCCACCCTATTGCATTGCACCGCAGAGGTCTGCAGGTGCAGGGCGCTGCTGACTCCCCGCTGACTTTTAAAAGTTCCTTGGTGTGGCCCTTTTTTCGAATCATGAGCAGAAGATTGCACCATTGCTGTTTGCAACCTATGTCTGAAGCGGATCAAGCATGGCCAGAGCAGCAGCCGCTTGGACGCCACATGCTTGACCAGACATATGACGACCTGCCATGCAGTCCATTGGCAACAGCACTATAGGGCAGGTCGTATAGTAAATAAACTGCTGTTCAGAGTATATAGTGCCTGGGGGACCCCCACACCATTTAAAAAAAAAAAACTGGTGCCGTGTTCCCCTTAATATTCATACTAGACCCAAAGGGCCTGGTAATGGACTGGGGGGGGGACCCATGCCATTTCTTTTAATGATTTTTATCTATATTGCCGGGAGTTTTAAATTACATTTTTTCCTTTAGAAATGTCATTTTGCTGTGGTACTGTTATAAACATGGGAAAGATGTGCTACTTTACATGCAGACCAAGGAGACCCACGAGGCACAATATTTAAAGGAATATTACATTTTTATTGTTTCGCTTCAAGCATTATTAAAATCACTGCTCCTGAAAAAATGGCCATTTTAATAACTTTTTTTGCATTGATACATGTTCCCTGGGGCAGGACCCGGGTCCCCAAACACTTTTTATGGTAGTAACTTGCATATATGCCTTTAAAATTAGCACTTTTGATTTTTAACGTTCGTGTCCATAGGCTGCGAACCGAATCGGGGGGGGGGGGGGGGGGGGTGTTCGGCTCATCCCTACTCTACAATAAGGTAAAAAAAAATTCAATATCAGCCCCCCCCAGACACCCCCTTACCTGAGTCCATTCCCAATCCATTATTGTGCTCATCTGTTGCAGTTCTTCTCTCCTCTTCCTGGTCTCACAGTCGCAGTCAAGAAAAACCAGTGAGGAGAGAGCAGGGGATGAGGCCAAACCACACTGTGTGTGTGTCAATGGGCACACACAGCCTGGCTCAGGAGCATGCCCACACAATTGCCCCCATAGCAAGCGCATTGCTCGCAGAAGAGAAGGTTCAGGGCCACTCTGTGCAAAACCACTGCACAGAGCAGGTAAGGATAGCATGTTTGTTATTTAAAAAAGAATAGCCTTTAGAATCACTTTAAAGAGGAATTTCATTTTTTTTTAAGTCAGCAGCTACAAATACTGTAGCTGCTGACTTTTAGAAGTCAGGTACTTACCAGTGCCTGGGGTCCGGCAGCACTGTCTTCTGGCAGTCGGCTCTTACCACTGTGAGTCCCTGCTGCCACCATCTTGGATAAAGGAGCAGGCTGTGGTTTGCTGAGGAATCACAGCCTGCTCCCCAATACCTAAGAGCGAGCTTGCACGATGCTTTGTGAATGGTCCTGCACACATGCCCCAGGAGGGGAGTGGAAGGGGCAAGGGACATCATCCTCGCCTAGGTGAGGATTTAGAAAGTATGAGCGGGTACAAAAAAATTGGTGCTCCCTCCCCCCAAATAAACCTGTTACAGGCTGAGAGAGGAAGAAAACTAGAGGAACTACAGGGAGTGAAGCTAACAATAATTTCTCTATAAAGGAGAAGAAGTCCATCACTTTAGGAAACCAGCAAAAATTATACATTCAACCCACACCAGAGTGAGGTAGAATTATAGAGGGATGCCCAGGTAGTGTGTCCTGAAAGCTTTGCCAGTGTCCAATCACCTGATGTTACAAGCCAGGAGCACCGGCAGCGACCCAAGAAGAGAAGGTGTGGATTCACTCTGTGCAATGGAATTGCAGGTAAGTTTAAGCATTTACAATCACTTTAAAGTGGTTGTAAACCCTTACAGACCACTTTATGCTACAGGTAAGCCTATAATAAGGCTTACCTGTAGCCACCCAGGATATCTCCTAAACTTGCATGGTTTAGGAGATATCCCCTGTCCCCTGCGTGTGCCGATGTCATTGGCACATGCGCACTGGAGCAACCTGAAGCAATGGCACGTATGTGCCATTGCTTCGGTGAGTGTGCCGTTACCGGCGGCTCCTGCGCGCATGCGATAAGTAACCCCCGGGAGAGATGTCGCCGGCCGGAGGGGGGTACGAGGACCTTTGCGGGGGCTTCGATGTAAGGTAAGTAATTGATAATGAGCTAGTATGCTATGCATACTAGCTCATTATGCCCTTGTCTCGCAGGTTTTATTTTTTCTAGGGTTTACAACCACTTTAAGAAACTAAAATTATTGCAAACACCTGCTTGTTATCCCTTTTCTGGTTCAAAAATTTTTATTGAAAATATATCAAGAAATTTGTAGCAATATAAAAAAAGCACCTTGTCCGCCCACGCAAAGGCTACGACTGGTGACATGAAAAACATAAATTCCCACTCACAGTATAGACGAAGGTGGGATGGCCTCCTTCTCAAATAATCAAATTAAACTGAACTATTACATATACTGTATGCATTTTGGGGGAAACCCGAAATTTTGCCAAAGTAGCCAGGCCATATGTGTCAAAGACCCCATTGTAGGTAGTCCTAGACACCAATAGACAGCTAAATAGGACTGACAAACCCATCAAATAAAATGAAACACAGAGCAAAGACAAGAAAGAAAGATAAGAGCAAAGTAAGGGGAAGAAAGGGAAGGTGGAAACCCACGCTCGTCAGGGGAAGATCAGGGAAGGCATATGTCAACCATGGTTCCCAAATTTTTAGGAACTTAGCATGCGAGTCATTAAGAATACTAGACATTTGTACATTAAGCATAGCTGTCAAAGGTCTCTCACTCCCTGGAAGGGGACTGTAGGTTTCTTCCAGGACTGAACAATTGTCCTTTTGGCTGCTATGGACAAACAAGAAGCCAGTTTTTGTTGATGAGCAAATGAGACTGGGATAGGGCAATGTAGCAAGTCAACTTTAGCTTCCTTTCGGATATTTAGATGGAATAGGTAATACAACAGATGGTACTTTTTCTTTAACTTCTTCAAACATCTGATATTTGTGTCCTCATAACCAACGCTACATAAAAAAAAGGGTGTGACGCTTGTAGCATCAAAATGTGGTTAGTACCCAGAAACGTATTAGGACCTATTCAATGATGACAACTTTAAGAACTGTAAACACTTACCTTTTTCAAAGCTCTTTTTATCGGCTTTCCTTGCATCACATTTTTCTAATTCTTTGATAACCGCATTGTTATGTTTGCACAGTGACTCATACAGCACAAATTTTGAATAGTCACCCCAGCGGCTTGCCATATTCAGGGTTGCTTTCATCTTTTCTCCTGGGGAAGCATTTTCTTTTATATTGTCATACTGTTTTATTTCCAGGACACATTTATCCAAGAGGTCATCTAAAACTGGATCTACCATAGTAATGCAGTCTACAAGATTCATTTTGTGATCTGTCAGGAAGTTTTCTATGGCTGCAAGAAAAGAAGATAAAGGTGGGGTTATTTTGTATATTTAAAAGCTGAACTCTAGCCAGATGGGCTTTAAAAATATTCATAGCATACATTTCCTGTGCAAATTGATAAGTAAAATGTTAACATATGGCAACCTTACAGAATTACCGGTATTTATTTTAATACAAACCTGATTGTGGTGTCATTTGCATTTGTGTACATGTGGGTTCAGTCTTTTACAAGTATATCTTTAAAGAACCATTCAGCTATAGACAGAATTTATTAAAAAAAAACGTTGCTATCAACTGCTTGCATTGAGTTTGCACTTTATTTGCTCAAGGGGCTGCTTCTGAGATGCAATGAGCTGCTTCAAAATGTTTTTGTGATCACGCTGACTTTTAAGGGGAAGAAAAGCAGTTCAAATAAACAAAATTCAATAAAACTAAGCCTTTATTTAATCAAGTCCGTCAATTCTTTTCTTTTTTCTTTTTTTTAACCATATACTTTATTGAAAAAGTAGTTTTCACTTTATAACAAAAAACAAAACAAAACAAAACAAAAAACTGAAAAGAATATCCTGATAAACTGTACAACTTGCTGATTATGCAATCTTTGTTACTCAAGATCTTTCTAAATAACAGTAAAATAATGAAAACACACATATATAACATTGGACTGCATTGTAGGACAAGCCATTATATTCAGTTTAAAAATTACACGTTAATGGATTATATGTACTTCTTTCCCCTACCAGAAGTCTATCCCTCCACTAACTTTCAGTAAATTCAACGGTCTGCTCAGCTTGTTTACGCAATTAAATTGGAGTCCAACCATCGAGACCAAATTTTTCAAAATTTTTGGGGGTATTTTCTATGTTTATATGTCAATCCTCCCTTCTTAAATTAATATTAATCGCATCAGACCATTGAGCAATTGTTGGTGGGGAGTTTGATATCCATTTCTGCAATATAAATTTACGGGCTACGTATATGGACTGCAGCCACATCACATGCATTTCAGATGGAAGAATATCTTCTGGAATAATCCCTAACATAGCTATTTTTGGATCGGGAATTAATATTTGTAGAACTAATGCTGCGTACACACGAGTGGACTTTCCGGAAGACTTGGTCTGTCGGACTGGACTCCGTCAGACAATTCGATCGTGTGTGGGCTCCAGCGGACTTTTCCCCAAAAGTCACACGGGCCTAGAAATAAAACATGTTTCAAATCTTTCCAACGGACTGAAGTGCGGTCGAAAAATCCGCTCGTCTGTATGCTAGTCCAGCGGACTAAAACCAATGCTAGGGCAGTTATTGGCTACTGGCTATCAACTTCCTTATTTTAATCCGGTCGTATGTCATCACGTACGAATCTGTCGGACTTTAGTGTGATCGTGTGTGTCCAAGTCCACTCATTTGAAAGTCCGGCAGACCTACACTGCAAAGTCCGCCGGAAAGACTGTTGGGCTGTCGAAAAGTCCGCTCGTGTGTACGAGGCATTAGAGTTTTTAAGATATCAAATATATACTCCCAATATCGATGTAGTTTAGAACAATGCCACATCATGTGTATAAGTGTGCCCAATTCAGTAGTACTTCTGGGACAGTTTGGTGTAGCTGCTTTACCCCAAGTATGTAATTTTTTAGGAGTATAGTGAGACCTGTGAATAATAAATAGCTGAGTCAAACACTGTGAGGAGGATAAGGAGACTCTGGTCAAATTCTCCAAAGCTTGCTTCCATTCCTCGTCACTAATAGTCTCCAGATCCCTACGCCACCCAAGACTGACATCCTTTGCAGTAGCCTTAGTTGTTATCTGTAAAAGGGAATATATATCACTAATAAGTCCGTTTTTAGAATTCCTAGAGGACACTGTTAAAGTTAAACTTGTGGAAAGATTATATTTTAATGGGAAAGTCGCTGCCTGATTCTGCAGAGCATGCCGCAACTGCAAGTACTGAAAAAATAATTTGTTAGATACAGTATCAGACAAAAATTAGTACACCCCTCACACTTTTGTAAATATTTTATTACCGTATTTATTGGCGTATAACTTAGCCTTGTCAGTGCAGCCTTGCCCCAGTGTCCATTGCAGCCTTGTCAGTGTAGCCTTGTCAGTGCAGCCTTGCCCCAGTGTCCATTGCAGCCTTGTCTGTGCAACCTTGCCCCAGTGTCCATTGCAGCCTTGTCAGTGCAGCCTTGCCCCAGTGTCCATTGCAGCCTTGTCAGTGTTACTGGATGGATTTAAAATTGGCGCCACCAAGATCGCAGGGACTGGGCGGAGCGGAGCGCCGCCGAGATCGCAGGGACTGGGCAGAGCAGAGCGATCGCCGCCGAGATGCACATAGCCAAGTGTACTCGGCTACTCTTGGCTCCGCTCACAGTCACGCCCAGTCACGCCCTATGATGGACATAACACAAGTCCAAGGGCGGGACTGGGCGTGACTGTGAGCGGAACCGAGAGTAGCCGAGTACACTCGGCTATGTGTATCTCGGCGGCGATCGCTCGGCTCCGTTCACAATCAGCGGAGATCGGCGGGATCGGCGTATAACACGCACCCACGATTTTCCCCTGATTTTAAGGGGAAAAAAGTGTGTGTTATACGCGGATAAATACGGTATATCTTTTCATGTGACAACACTGAAGAAATTAAACTTTGCTACAATGTAAAGTAGTGAGTGTACAGCGTGTATAACAGTGTAAATTTGCTGTCCCTTCAAATTAACTCAACACACAGCCATGTCTAAACCACTGACAACAAAAGTGAGTACACCCTGAGAATATAGACTTATAATCTGACATCATTGCGTACACTAACATGGCGGATGATAACACAATTAACCACCCAAAAATGGCCGCCGTTCATGTGGACCCATCGGTATAGAGGGGATCATACGTTGTGAAAAATACCAGTAACTACAAGAAAATGGCCGACATTTAATAGTAATTTTCGTATATTGCTCATACAGTAATTGAATAGTCCTGAATTTAATTTACACTTCCCCCATACTAAACAGGATTGACCCATATTATATTTCAAAAAGCGAGAGCACCGTTAGAGATCGCACACACCAGCGTGCCTTATTCAGCTTGATCCTCCAAAATGTGGCCGCTGTTCCGCACAAATTGCCACCTGTAAGATGGCTGCGACAATACAAACATATCTGACCACAACAAAAATGGCCGCTATGGCATTTCCGGTACCACAATATAAATGACATCCTTCTCGGGCCAATCCAGTTCCCCAGATGAAGTCACGAGTGGTGACGTAACGCGTAGGGCTTGGCAGAGAGCAGACGTAACCGGAAGTCAGTAAGGAGGCGCCTCAGACGCCGCTCTTGTGAATTCTTATGCTGTTTATGCTGTTTTTAACTAATTTAAATGTAAGAGACAACTCAAATCAAATAAAAAAATTAATTTTATTTAAAATTACTACACCATTGGAGGCCTTTCTCTCTCCCTTCCCTGTTCATTCCACCAGATCGGTGGAGCCCAGATGGGCAATCCCTACTTTATTTTGATAGGTATCTGCATACCGGGAAGATTATCCAGCCATCAGAGAAGCCCCACCTGAATAACTGATAAGCTACACCATACAGCATCTACTAAAGAAACTGTTTGATGCCTATATCTGCTTTTTTTAAGGTGAGAGCTTAGAGAGCCCGGTTTCACCGGATCCCTCCATATTCAGAATATCACCATCATTCCTCCTCATATTTGATCCCAGCGGATGTGACACATAATTATGAACTTCCTTTTTTGATTTATGAAGAGATTATCTATGTACATCAGCACACTTGGATTATTTTGTTTTCACTGTCTGTACATATTCACAGACTACACCAACATTTTTACAGCTACTATAGCTGCACGCACAAGATCACATTAATGTTAGTTTATGTATTTATATGTGATAGATTTGAAGCGCGAAATCTCTTTATTGTTACTATTATGTTGAGTGTATGTGAACACTTTTGATTTTGCTGCACTCCACAGAGACATCATCACTACTTACTCACGTTGACATTTTTTCACTGTTTTTCAACACTGAGTTATTTAATTTTGGTTATTGACGCATTCCTTGTACTCAATAAAGCGCAAGGGACAACACCACATTTATTTCCACACACAATTGGATTGTCCGCCGGATTTGGTCCGTCGGCGTCCGTCGGACAAGTCCGGTCGAAAAGTCCGGCCGCTTGTACGCGGCATTACTGTTAAGAGGTTGTTTCCTGACCCTGCTTAAGGGTCAGGAAGCCCCTCAAGGTTATATATATGGATGTTTTACAGGAAGTGAAAGAGAGCATGTCCAGACACATGCTTTGCAAGCCAGGAGGTGCTGGAGGCTGATTTTGTGCTGTATCCATCCATCTAGACTGAAAAGGGACAAACTATAGGCAAGTGTTACTGCACTGTTTAGCTCAGTGTTTGTTATGTTGCTGTCACTCCTGTGTGAGCACTCCTGTGTGGGGATCAGAGATAGCTGTCAGAGGCTTCTCTGATTCACTAAAACTTTCTATTTGCACACTGCAATATTGTCACATACCTTAGGTGTGAGCCTGACGAGCAGAGGGAGACCTCTCGTACAGCCCAACTCAGATCAGTGAAGTTGAGACAGTGGTGGTATAAGCACGGTGGGGTAAGAGTGCCTGCAGGGTTCTCTTCGCTGTTAGTGGTGGTGCCAGATAATAAGCCAGAAGAGCTGGTGCAGGAGTGCTGCGGATGCAGGGCAGCAGGTGCAGGTCAGCAGGTGCAGGTTTGCTGTGGATGCAGGGCAGTGGATGCAGGTCAGCAGATGCAGGTATGCTGCGGGTGCAGAACAGCAGATGCAGGTCAGCAGATACAGGTATGCTGCGGGTGTAGAACAGCAGATGCAGGTCAGCAGATACAGGTATGCTGCGGGTGCAGAGCATCGGATGCAGGACAGCCGGCTGGAGCAGGGTAAGACAAGCCAGATCATACACAGAAGAGCAATCAGCATAAACAACAGGCAGAGAGTAGTCAGAGACCAGGCTGGGTTTTGGCAACAGGTAATTAGGCCAACAGACAGGAGAAAGCAGGGTCAATCAAGCCAAGGTCAGGACTGGAGATAGTAGCATGGTCATGAACCTGGGTCAAACACTGGAACAGGATACAAACACAGAGTCAAATTTCAAGGGACAGCTGTGGATCAAACCGCAAGGACCCAGTGCCCCCCGGAGCATCTTTTATAGGCCACTGGGCACCAAAGCGCGTATAACGTGCGTGCGCATGCGCACATTTGTGCGTGATGTCCGTGGTGCGCACATCCGTACACACTGTCCGGGATTCGTGCATGCGCGTTGTCATGCGTCTTCTAATGCGTGCAGCACATCCCTGAAATTGCCCCCCCCTTAAGGGCAACCTCAGGGTGCCCAAGAGAGCTCTCTTTTGAGGGTGGCTGTGAAAGAAGGCCTGGATTGACTCTTGGGCATGGACGTTCTGCTTGGGTTCCCAGGAGTTCTTTTCTGGACCATACTACTTCCACTTTTCCACTTGATCGGGTATTGAAGCTGGTTTTCTCTTCTTCTACAATCCAAGACGGGCTCTACCTCAAGTTCCTCATCCCCATTGATAATTACTGGTTCAGGTGGTCCTGATCCCCTATTTGGGAAGGGATCCGACACTGCAGGCTTTAGTAGTGACTAGTTAAATACTTGGTTAATTTTCAGTGAATCGGGTAAGGAAAGTTCATATGAAACTTCATTTAATTTCCTCTTCACCGGAAAGGGACCAATGAATTTAGGTGCCAGTTTCCTTGCGGGGCAAGTCATTCTAAGGTTGGAGGTAGACAGCCATACTTGATCGCCCTGTTGAAGGCACAATTCCCCTCTCCTCTTACTGTCAAACATCCTTTTATTAGTTACCTGTGCCTTGATCATGGCTTCCTGTAATCATTTGTTATTATGGTTCAGGAAATCAACAGTGTTCTGAACTGCTGGGACTGTGGAGTCGGGAATGAGGTCAGGTAGGAAGGTCGGGTGGAATCTATAGTTAGAGAAGAATGGAGACTGACCTGTAGCCGAGTAACTGGCATTGTTGAAGGGGAACTCTGCCACGGCAGTAATGCTACCCAGTCATCCTGGACAAATGTGGTGAAACACCGGAGATATTGCTGAAGCGTTTGGTTAGTTCTCTCGGTTTTCCGATTAGTCTGAGGGTGATAGGCGGAGGACATAGACAGTTCGATCTTTAGGACCTTGCACAGTGCCTTCCAGAAGCGAGAGGTGATCTGCATCCCTCTATCCGAAACAATGTTTGTTGGGACCCTATGTAGCCTTACAATCTCCTTTTATGAAGGCCTGGGCAGTTTCCGTGGCAGAGGGCATATTTTCTAGTGGCTCGAAGTGAGCCATTTTAGACAGGCGGTCAACCACTACAAAAATAGCCAAGCAACCTTCTGATGGGGGAAGTTCCATTATAAAATTCATGGCAATCATTTTGCAGGGTCTGTCAGGAACCGCTAGGGGTCTGAGCAGACCCCAGGCCTTGCTTACTTCTAGCAGTCTTACTTCGTGTACAGATGGCACATGAATTCACATATTCCCTGCAGTTCTTTTCAAGATCTGGACACCAAAACATGTGCTGTATCAATTCTGGGGTCTTATGTATTCCGAAATGGCCAGCCAGGGGATGGTCATGGCACAGACTTAATACTGTTACTCGGATATCTTCTGGCACAAAGATCTTATTATCCTTCCATAGGAGCCCATCATTGGGTAACAGGGTAATTCCAGGAGGACCGGGCATACTTGCTGAAGCTTTCTTCAGGCCAGACATCAGGTTTGTTTGTAAGAGTAGGAAGTTACCTTCTGATAGGATGGTATCTGGAGCTGCCACTTCTCTTGGATCATCAAACATGCAAGAAAGGGCGTCTAGTTTGATGTGCTTCAAACCCGGCTGGTAGGTAATGTGAAATGAGAATCTGGAAAAAACAATGCCCACCGTGCCTGGCGTGGTCTCAGATGCTTGGCAGCTCTCAGGTACTCTAGATTCTTATGGTCTGTATAAATAAGTATGGGTTGCACCGCTCCTTCCAACAGATACCTCCATTCCTCAAGTGCAGTCTTGATGGTCAGGAGCTCTCGGTTCCCCACATCGTAATTCTTCTCAGCCGGAGAGAGCTTACGAGAGAAGAAGGCTATTGGGTGCATTAAAGTGATACTAAAGATTCCCGTTTTTTTTTTACATAACAAACATGTCATACTTACCTCCACTGTGCAGTTCGTTTTGCATAGAGTGGCCCCGATCCTCCTGTTCTGGGGTCCCACGGCGGCTCCTCCCCGCATTAGATAACCCCCTCTGGGAAGCTCTCTCCCAAGGGGGTTACCTTGCGGGAGCGCTCCTATGTCATGCACTCGGCATCCATAGACGCCGGGTGTATGACTTCTCCCCGCGGCCCCGTCATTGGATTTGATTGAAAGCAGTGGGAACCAATAGCTTCGCTGCTATTAATATATCCAATCAAAGCCGGGACTCCAAGGAGAAAAGGATGGCGGAGACGCTCTCATGGAAATTCGGGGCTCAGGTAAGTAAAACGGGGGGCTGGGGGGCCGGACACTGCAAGGTGTTTTTTCACCTTAATGCATAGGATGCATTAAGGTAAAAAAACACGTAGGTTTACAACTCCTTTAAGTCTTTGAGACCTTGGCGCTGGGAGATAACTGCCCCTACCGCTGTCTCTGAGGCGTCTACCTCAAGTAGGTAAGGCAAAGCAGGATCAGGATGACTCAGGATAGGAGCTGACGTGAAAAGTCCCTTCAAAGTTGCAAAAGGCAGCCTGTGCCTCGGGAGTCCAGTGAAACCAAATATTCTGTCTTGTTAGCTGCATAATCGGGGAAATAATGGTGGAGAACCCCTTTGTTGAATCTCCGATAGAGGTTTGCAAAGCCGACAAAGCGCTGCACCCCCTTCTTGTCTGAGGGTGCAGGCCAGTCCAGGGTGGCTGCAACTATTTGTGGATCCATCTTGAATCCCTCTGTAGATATTACTAGGCCGAGAACTGATTACTCTGCAGCTCAAATTCACATTTCTGTGGCTTGGCATATAGCCCATGCTAACGGAGCCGACAAAGTACGTTCTTGACATGTTCCCGGAGCTGCTCAAGAGAGGAGGAAAAAATCAAAATGTCATCTAGATAGACAATTACGTAGATATCCAAACAGTCTCTGAAAACGTCATTGACTAGATGTTGGAAGGTGGCAGGGGCATTGCATAGGCCAAAGGGCACTACAAGTAATGGCTGAACCTGATACAGAAAGCTGTTTTTCATTCATCCCATATGCGGATGTGGACCAAGTTGTAAGCCCCCCCGCAGGTCTAGCATGGTAAATACAGAAGAAGTCCTTAGTCTTTGAAAAAGTTCAGGCACCAGGGGCAGCGGATACTGGTTCTTGACCATAATTTTATTTAATTCTCGGTAGTCCACACAGGGCCAAAGATTCCTGCCCCTGCTGGAGAACTGGAAGGTCGGATGAACCCCCTCTTGATGTTTTCATCTACATATTCCTTTAGCACCTCTAGTTCCATTCAGATAAAGGGAAGATTCGTCCAAAGGGGATCTCAACTCCTGGGAGTAGTTCGATTGGACAATCATATGAATGGTGGGGAGGAAGATTTTCAGCCCCCGCTTGCTGAAGACATCCAAAAATCCATGATATGGCTCAGGCACTTTTACACGTATCTCTGAGTCAAATTCAAGGCATAATAGAGGACCAGAGATTCTGGGACGTGGAGGCAGGTAATGATGCTGGCAGTAAGATGACTGGAATTTCATATCCCCGGACCCCCAATCAATCTGCAGATTGTGGGCCTGTAACCAGGGTAGGCCCAAGATGACTGGAAACAAAGGGGATGCGATAGCATCCAAGTTTAACAGTTCCTTATGATCTGTGGAGGTAGTTACAAGCAGAGGAGGGGTTTCCTGAGTCAAAACTCTGGATTTGATACAAGACCCATCTGCCAAAAAGATAGAAAGTTCTTGAGTCTTTGGCTGGAGTGGGATGTGTTGTTGAGCTGCAAAGTTCAGATCAATGAAAAAACTACATGCCCGAGAATCAATTATTGTGGTAACTGGTTTTGTTCTTCCTGGAAGTTGGAACGAGATGAGTGCCGTTGGCAGAATGAGAAATAGACAGGACCTTACGCAGTTTTGCAGGACATGAGCAAACATATTGGCTGGCTTCCCCACAGTATAGGCATAAATTATTCAGTCACCGGCGAAGTTGTTCTTCAGCTGACAGAGAATGTCTCATCAATCCTAGTTGCTTTGGTTCGGAGGTATCAGACATCTGGTTAACAGGTACGGGATTAGCTGGAACTGGACTGGCGGCGGCAGGGTAAACAGGAGCTGGTACTCGGGGTAACATCCAAGCTGGACGGGGCTGCTGGGTAGCTCTTTCTGTTCTGCGCTCCCAGAGTCGTCGGTCTATCTGGATAGACAAGGTGACCAAAGTCTCTAGGGTATTAGGAACACCGACCCGTGCTAGCTCGTCCTTCAACCCTTCTGATAGACCAAGGCGGAACTGGTGCCACAGAGCTGCATCGTTCCACTGAGTATCTACGCCTGAAGTCAGTTACATAGTCCTCAACTGCTCTGCGGCCTTTCTGGAGCACGTGGAGGGCAGCCTCTGCGGTGGAAGTCCGTTGGGGGTCATTGTAGAGTTGGGCCATCGCATTGAAGAAAGATGACAAAGAGTCCAGAACTACATAGCATTCTTCAAGCAGATGATGGCCCCAGGTCTGAGGTTCACCTAGTAGCAGAGAGATGATGAACCCTACTTTGGTGACCTCTAATGAAAAAGTTGGGGTTGTAATGAGAAGTATAGTTCACATGCGTTGCGAAACTCCCAAAATTTGCTTTGATCCTCAGAAAACCCCTCTGGAATGGGGACCCTTGGTTCAGGAGGTAGCATTATCACAGTGGGTGCAGTAGTAGTCGCGACTGGTGCCCCGCCAGTGGAAGGGGTTGAGACCGAAGAAGAGTTTGCATTCGTTCTTCCGATTGGACACAGTCACCCTGAAGAGACTTTACGGCCTGGGTGAGGGCCTGCAAGGTGCTGGCAGATGTCATCCATAGGCGAGGTCCGCAGGTGCAGGTATGCTGCGGATGCAGGCCAGTGGATGCAGGTCAGCAGATGCAGGTATGCTGCGGGTGCAGAACAGCAGATGTAGGTTTACTTCGGGTGCAGAGCAGCAGATACAGGACAGCTGGCTGGAGCAGGGTAAGAAAAGCCAGATCATACACAGAAGAGCAATCAGCATAAACAGTAGTCAGAGAGTAGTCAGAGAGTAGTCAGAGTCCAGGCTGGGTTTTGGCAACAGGTAATCAAGCCGGCAGACAGGAGAAAGCTGGGTCAAACAAGCCAAGGTCAGGACTAGAGATAGTAGCGTGGTTAGGAAGCCGGGTCAAACACTGGAACGGGATACAAACACAGAGTCATGTTTCAGGGGACAGCTGCAGATCAAACCACAAGGACCTAGTGCTCCTGGAGCATCTTTTATAGGCCACTAGGCGCCAAAGCGTGTCAAACGCGCACATGCGCACATTCACATCTGATTCGCGCCTGCACGTTGGTACACGTCTTCCAATGTGGGAAGCATGTCCCTAACAAATATACTGTACTTGGGTTATTTTCAAATGTATGAGAGCAAAGCTCATTTGATTATAACCTATCAAGTGACTGGTTTGTGTTGAAGTGTATATCTACCACCTCATTATTTAAAGCAACAGTGTCCCTTTTTGGTCTGGTGGGGGGGTTCCTAGCTAGTATTAGCCTAGGGAATGGTAAACAGCTCAGGGTAGCGACAGGATAGGCTTCCGACGGCCATTTAGATAGGTAGCAGTCCGGTAGCATTTATAATGGTTTGTAGCAAGAGATATACAAATAAACCGCCCCTGAATCTCTCTTACTCCACTGCGCCAAAGAAAAGTGCAAAGCTATAAAAAAGATGTGTAAATGAATACAAAATGTGTGTACATACACAGTGTACCGTGAAAAAAGCTGCCACTTAAATAAATACGTAAACTGATCAGAATCCCAAAACTATACCTCTCACACGTGTACAGATAGAGATAGCGGCGCTAATATAAATTGTGTAAAATAATGGGTCAGAGCAGCATAATGCCTATGACCCTCCACTTATACATAAATATTAATAATAATAGTGTCATGAAAAATATTATTTTTATCATGAAAAGAAATTTCTTTAACACCCAGTGAAAAGTGTCACTATAAATAATAAATTACAAGAAATGAATGATCAAGCTCAACAGTTGTTTTTCAATCTTCTTGTGTGAAAAATCTTCTACTCTTCCACCACACCACCGTGATAGTGACACCACTCCCTCTAAAGAGCGCACTCACCAGATTGTATAGCCTCCCACTCTCGTGTTTGGCAAAACAGCAATTGAACCACACCTGGGTTGCATGTGATGAACCGTGAATCCAAAAAATCCACAGCAAGCACAGCAAGCCACGGATGGCTGGGCCTTAGAAGGTTGGGTGAGAGATACACCAGTTAACACTTCAGGTCCGCTGTGACCGCGGTGCACCGTTGGATCACTGATCCTGTTGCTTGCTGTGCTTGCTGTGGATTTTTTTAAAGGCTTTTATGTTTCAGTTTAAAAGTGAGTGTAACCATTGAAATGTGTTTGAAGTGATTTTAATAAATCTGTCAAAATGGTATCACGCTATGTGGAGCACTTTATTCATTTTTTCACATATGAAGCTGGCTTGATTGGATTCACGGTTCATCACATGCAACCCAGGTATGGTTCAATTGCTGTTTTGCCGAACACGAGAGTGGGAGGCTATACAATCTGGTGAGTGCGCTCTTCAGAGGGTACGGTAGCATTGATAGCCTATAGTCAGGTTAGGGAGCAAGAGATAGGCTAGATAGGCCTGATGTGCCTTGCAGGTGGCATGTTCCAGACTTCTTCGCCATCGGTGTGTTCGTCTGTACAAGCGTCCCCAGGAAGCCTCCGCTTCACAGATGCATCAGCGTTCGTCCTCTCAAGCCAGATTGTGTTACGCCTTGCAAGTCAACTCATCAGGGGCCCCTGCAACCAAACTGTGCCTCAGGGCCTAATTGGAGGTATTGGTGTTAAAGGCCTTTAGTTATATATCTGGATATTTATAGATACACACACACACACCTATATATATACATACACTGTTCTTCTCAGACATCTGTACATTCTTCCTGTTTTGGTTGTATGTAATGCCATCACTTTATCATATATAAAGATACACTGGAGTTGGTGGTGGGGGGCGTGACCAGATGCTGGAGTGAGAGGAGGTGTGAGAGAACTTCCCCCAGCCCGATGCCTCAGTGATCATCCGAACCAGCCTGGTGGATTAAACCCAGCTGGATGAGCTCTCTCTCCCCGCAGAGTTTGGCGTCTGCTCGGCCGCCTGGCTCCCTCTGACCCTGCCTGTGCCGAAGTGCGGCGCCGGAACATTGACGCTACCGTCTGGATAGCGGGAGAGGATGAAGATCAGAGTCCTCGGAGTAGAGAGGAGGAGGTCGGGACACCCGCTGTGCTTGGGAAGGTCGCCGGGGCAACGGCTTCGACACCAGCGGGACAGCGTACACTAACAGCAAAAGAAGCGACAACCAGGAGCATCCCTGCGCTGCCCAGGTAGTCTGGCAGCATCAAGGTACCAACTATTGTGGCCATTAAAAAGTGGATTGTCTCCCCTCTCTCTCCAAGGGCCGAATTACTGTCTCAGGCGAGGGGGGGTGGAGGCTCAGGCAGCCTGACACATCGCTACACAGCGGCTTGTCCCTGTGAGGGAGAGAGACATCCTGTCGGTCGGTGAAGGGCCGTATAAACAAGACAGATGCCAACCTACTGCTATAACACACAATTTTAATAGTGCTGAACCACTTGTCATATTAGGCTGGGTGATAACCCTAGCGGCAGTTGAAAACTAGAAGGATACCACTGAGACTGTGATAATCCTGAGGGAAGGGAAGGTGGGAAGAGGAGGAGGAGAGGAAAAGGGGAAAAAGGAGGAAAGGAGAGAAGGAAAAAAAGAAAGAAAAAGGGGAGAGAATCAACTCGACGAGCGGTTAAACCCTTTTACACATTCCTCTGGCCTATATAATAAGCCATGACTAGGAAAAAGGGAGAGGAGTTGCAACAGCAGGAGAATACTAGCTCCCAAACGACCTGTACATCAAAAGAGAAGGGGAACCAGGCAGCAGCTGCAGCAGTGGCCAAATTGGAAAAAGAGCTAATCACAGTAAGCCAAGAACTGCATAGGACTATTGCTAGAACAACTACACTGGAGGAGAGAGTGAGTCAGGTTGAGGACGATTTAACCCCATTGAAGCAAGAGCTTAAAGCAATGAAAACGCAGATGGGTCTACATAAAGCCAAAATGGAGGAAATGGAAAATAGGTCTCGCAGGAACAACGTGAGAGTGGTGGGCCTACCGGAGTGGTGTGAGGGTCCCTACCCCGGGGAGTTCTTGGAGAAGTGGCTCAGGGAATATTCGCAACGGAAACCTTTTCCCACCTTTTTGCTATTGAAAGAGCCCACAGAGTGCCAACTAGGGCCCCACCATCAGGGGGGTATCCCAGACCAATAATTATGAAACTTTTTAACTATAGAGACAAGGTAACATTGATGCGTAGGGCCAGAGAGCTGGGGGATATCCTGTACAATGGAGCTAAAATCTTATTTTTCCCCGACTACTCCCCAGACCTACAGAAACGAAGGGCTGAATTCAGGGATATTAAGCGTAACCTACGGAACTATATAATTGAATATGCCCTGTTGTATCCGGCATGGCTACGTATTACTGCCCTAGGGGCTACCCATTTTTTCGACACAACAGCAGGGGCAACAAAATGGCTCGAAGACAATAAAATGGACCTGCAGAGCTAGGGGTTGAATAAGGCTAGTTAAACTTGGAAAGGAAAAGAGAAAAATTTTTTTTTTTCTTTTTCTTGCTTTTTTGTTTTGTTGTGTGTTTTTTTTTTCTTTACAGCAAACAGCGGATGTCACAGGGGAGGGGGAAAGGGGGGGCGTGATAGATGGAAGCACGAATGAAGGATGCGACTTCACTAGTTATGTATGTTTTTAGTGTTGCTTTGAGGTTTTGGAAGTGGGTCGTCGGAGGGGGGGAGGGGGGGAAGAGCATGGAAGTGAGTCACAATGTAGTTTTTCAGTACATGAGTGGGGAGTTTCTTTTTGAATGGTTGGGAGGGAGGAAAAGGGTCACAAACGCAGCCCCTAGGGCTAGCCTAGAGAGGCAGGAGGGGGGGTCACGAAAAAGGGTGGGGAGAAGGAGGATGGATAAAGTAGAAGTTGGGGGGGAGGGGGGTTTATAGTGAGATACAGGGTTAGGCAATGGGACGAACGTAAGGCACACACAGTTAGGAGGAGGGGGCTTACAAAAGTAAAGTATATTTGCACATGCGGTTTATATTTGCAGCTAAAACATATAAGGGGGGGGGGAGTGGTCCCTGGATGTGGGGGCCCTTTGCCCTTCCCCCCTCTCACTTTTCTGTTTGACACAACCACAGAGATGATGGCAAGTTTTGTATGCACGAATGAGTTGCCCCGCTTTTTTGGGCATTTTTTCTCTTTATCATCTTTAATTTTTTTCTCTTCTTTTTCATTCTCTTTAGATGCCTTTTAAAAAGCTAAAAATAGGTTCTTGGAATATTAGGGGCATGGGCGATCCTGCCAAAAAGGCAGCAGTGTTCTCGGCGATAGAAGCTTACGGCATTGAACTGGCTTGTCTGCAGGAAACTCATCTCACAAATGATACCAAACTACATGTTCGGAGCCACAAATTTCAAGAACAGTATCACTCAGTCCACACCTCGTATTCAAGAGGGGTTAGCATATTGGTGAGGAGAGGTATCTCAATTTCCTGCAGGGAAGCCAGGATAGACACGCTGGGACGTTATGTTTTCTTGAGTTGTGTTGTGGAAAATAAACCTCTGCTGATAGCAAATATTTACATTCCTCCTCCGTTTAAAACAGAGACCATCTTGGACCTGTTGGAGTTTATGGGCAGTAAGGTAGATATTCCGATAATATTGGTGGGGGATTTTAACGCAGTTTTGGACAACAATATGGATCGGTTTCCGCCCGTGAACCGGGTGGAAAGGATACCAGAGGGGCGCCTAGGCCAACTTCTTGAAGAAGTTGGGTGGTGCGATCTGTGGAGATCTCACAATCCAAACACCCAGCAGTACTCCTGTTATTCAGGGTCATATTCTACTCTCTCGCGTATAGATATGGCAGTGAGTAACAGTGAAGCTCTGCGATTAACAGGAAACAGAGTATAAGCCGAGGGGAATATCAGACCACTCACCCTTGACTTTAAATTTAAACACTAGACCTAGCCAGAAAAGGTGGACAATAAAACCACTATGGTTGGATTTGATAAGCAGCCCAGCAGAAGTAGCCTCTAAATTAAAAGAGTTTGTAACATTTAATTCAGGCACAGCACCAGCAGGGGTAGTGTGGGATACCCTAAAAGCGTACCTTAGGGGACTACTATATCAGCAAGTTGCCATAGTAAAGAAAACGTCAAGGGAATGGGAGGCGAGGGCTAGTAGGGAAGCCATGGAATCAGAAGCGCAATACGTGGTGGACCCAACCCCTGAAAAACAGGAGATTTGGCTTAACAGACAACAAGAGTATAAATAAGTAATCAACAGAAGAGTAGAGAATAAAAGACTTTTCCAGAAACAAAACTACTTTGGCGAAGGGGAGAAAGTAGGCCGGATGCTCGCACTTATAACTAAGTCCAATCTATCCCCATCGGCCATTTTCTCAATTAAGACACCGGCTGGAGAGATTACTTCTAATCCCGCCGAGGTCCTAGAGACTTTCTCTACATTCTATAGAGACCTGTACAGGTCGCGCCGGGGCTCGGACCAGTGCGATATGGATGGGTTCCTAGAAGGGGTAGACCTGCCCGTACTCTCGGAAAGGGACAGGAGCGAGATGGAGTCTCCTCTGGCCTTGGAGGAGCTGCAAAAGGCAGACGTGGAGTTGTCAGGCCAGAAATCTCCAGGCCCGGATGGGCTGCCATTGGAGATTTATTGAAAGTATGGAGAGGTTCTGCTCCCGGAGCTTTTAAAAGTGCTGGAGTAGATGATTAAGGATGGAAGGCTACCCTCATTAATGTCGGAGGCCGATATAGTAGTGATACCAAAGGAGGGGAAAGATCAATTGGAAGTCACCTCATACAGACCGATATCATTGCTGTGTTCAGATGCCAAGATTGTCGCAAGGGTGTTGGCATCCAGATTAAATAAATGTATCGCAAAACTCGGTTGGTCGGTTTACTAGTACTAATATTAGAAGGGCCTACTTGAATCTTCAGGTACCAACAGAGAATGCAGGGTCTAGAGCTATATTGTCTTTGGACACTGCCAAAGCCTTTGATAGCCTGGAGTGGGAATATCTCTGGTGGGTGCTAGAGAGGTTTGGATTTGGCCCCGTATTTATTAGCTGGTTAAAAATCCTATACAACCATCCAAGGGCAAGGCTCAAGATAAATAACAAATATTTGGAAAGTTTCCCCCTTGAAAGAGGGACAAGACAGGGGTGCCCCTTGTCTCCTTTGCTGTTTGTTTTGGCCATGGAGCCACTGGCGAGAGCGGTGAGATCATCATCCGAACTGTAGGGATTTCACAGAAAAGGGGTGGAAGAGAGAATAGCGCTTTTTTGCGGACGACGTCCTATTTTTCCTGGGGGACACGACCTCTTCATTGGAGAAAGTGATGCATCTAGTGGAGGACTTCAGAAAGTTCTCAGGATTGGCTATCAACTTGGAGAAATCATCGCTCCTGCCAGGTGACTCATTGGCCAATCCTATCTCGATGTGTCTGCCCCAACTGAAAGTCATGGGGAAAATGAAGTATCTCGGTGTTGTGCTGTCCAAGGACCCCGGTGCGTTTATCGAGGACAATTTGGTCCCTCTCTTATTAAAATTTAAGAAAAAATGCGATATCTGGAGTAGACTCCCTTTATCTGTGGCGGGTCGAGCCAACCTGATTAAAATGGTATGAATGCCTCAGCTGTTATACTTGCTCCACAACTCCCCAGTTTGGATTGGGGAGAAGTGGTTTTACAAAAATCCAATCCTTTTTAGGGAGTTAATATGGAAAAAAAGGCAGGCCAGGATCGGTCTACAAAAACTGCAGTGCCCCGTCACGGAGGGGGGACTGGGGGTTCCCCATCCGTTTACCTATTTCCTGGCAGCCCAGTTACAACAACTAGGGGGATGCGCCACTGAAGGAGGGGGAAGTAAGAGTGTCAAAATTATTTTACAGGGGAACCCACATAGTTCACTAGTGGAAGCACTGGAGGCAGACTCACTACAAGGAGAGACCCCGACACTTAAAATGATCACTAGGGTTTGGCAGACAACTAAGAGAATAATGGGGTACAAAGGAACCTCAGAATATTCGCCAATCTGGAACAACAAGCAATTGCAGGAACTACTATCTGTTGATAGGAACAAGATGTGGGAAAGTTGTGGGATAAGCCGGCTGATACAGTTATATGAGGGGGATACCCTGAAATCTTTTGAGGAATTGAGGCACGAATACGGGTTACCAAATCGAGTATTCTATAGCTACCTACAGATTAGGCATGCCTTGAGCAAGCAGCTTAGTAGACAACCCCCCCACATGGTGCAGGATCCCACTATTACAAACAATAATCAAATCAGAGACCACCAAGGGGTTAATCACAGAGATATACACCCAACTAACAAAGAGAATAAACACGCAGGTAGGCTTTCCCGGGGGTAGGGACAGATGGGCGGCTGATGTGGGGGAGATAATGGACGTGCAGTGGAAAAGGATCCTGGAATTTGGACCAGAGGTGTCGGTCTCTCCTTCACAAAAAGCCTCCCACCTGATGTTGCTGCACAGAGCTTACTACACACCAAAAAAGTTGTTTATGTTTGGTCATAGAACCAACGATGAGTGCCCTAGATGCAGAGGAACAGGCGATTTAATCCATATGGTCTGTAGGTGTCCAAAACTAGTCAGGTACTGGTCCGAGATTTTAAAGAAAATAAACACCACGTTTAAAATTAACTTAGAGTTCGATCCTAAGACCTGTGTGCTGGGACATGTTAACAATGGGTCGAGTGACAGGAGTACAGCTGTAGCAGTAGCAAGATGTTTGTTTCAAGCTAGAAAACTAATAGCGCAGTCTTGGCAATCAAGAACACCCCCGACCCCAGAAGATTGGGTTGGAACTGTCAACTCTACAGTGTGGAGTGAAAGGACATTCTACACTAGGTCAGGCAACTATAATAAGTTTGTGAGATTATGGAACCTGTGGGTCCAAGCAATGCCATGTCCGCTACCAGTGCTACTTTAGTGCCGAGAGCATTTGCCTTCCTACTAAGGGGGAGAGGATGAAGTCAAGAGAGAACAATGCATAGAACCATTGCCAGATATTGGGTGTGCCTTGGAACTATGGGGGCCTAACAAGGGAGGGTCACTGGGGGGTGGGGGGGGGGGTTACTAGAGAGAAAAGTAACAACATATAATCATGTATAATAACAATAAGAGGATATGTGGTCAACTGGTCTTGAGGTATAAGTTGTGTGTTGTACGTTTTACACTTTGGCACTACTGTAACTATTTATATATGAAAACACATATTGTAATTAAAGGAAAAAAAAAAAAAAAAGAAGAAAGCTTGAAAGGCCATAATGATGTGACTGGATTAGAGACATATATGAGTATCAATCTGAAAACTGTCTCTGGATTAAGTTAACTGAAGTGGCTAAAAAAAAGAAAAAAAAAAAAAAAAAGATACACTAATCACCTGCTGGTATTTCTGCATATCTTTACTTTTAGAAATCTATGCTGGGTGTATTAGTACAACTGCTGTCAGTTATTTTGGGTGAGTTACTAGTTATTGTCCTAGAAAGGGATCATCTCTACATATGCTGGAGCCCTGTTCTAGGTGGAGGCACTGCCAATTGTATATTCATAGTCCACTCTTCCTTTAGCAAATGCTCTGGCTCATTTGATTACCTAAAGGTTAGCGCGTGTGTGGAGAGGGTAACTTTATATGACCCCCCCCCTATAACAGGGCTACAAATGTATAACTAGTAGAAATATATTTAACTAATTGCTGAGTCTTACCGGGGCTGAGTGGTTGGAATCCCAGGTGAAGATTTTTTATTGCAAGTTCCATGTCTCTGATAAGAGAATAGTTGTGATTCCTTAGAACATCAAGCACTTTGTCTTTTTCACCATTTCCCCAATGTTCTATACACAAGTAGAGCTCCTCCATCTTCTGTTGGTTGGAAGACTTGTGAAGCACCCGTTCATGCTGTTCTCTTGTAATCACTTCTTGCTTCAGAAGATCACTGACAACTGAATCTACGTCTGCAACCTTTCTAATGATATATGTGCGGTACTTGTCCAAAAAGTGCACCACAACTGCAAGATACAATACAAAAAAAAATGGAAACAAAAAATATTTACACGTCAAAAAGAAGAATGTGGAACCAAAAACAAATATTAAACCTGAAAGTGATATTAAAGGCTGTTTGTTATTTTTTTTAAAATGCTATACTTACCAGCTCTCTGTAATGGTTTTGCACAGAGCAGCCCCAATCCTCCTCTTCTCAGGTCCCCCGCCAACCCCCCTGGTTCCTCCCTCCTGCCCCCATATTAAGTAGCTTGTTATGGGGGAACCTGAGCAAGCTCTCTTCTGAGCCACTGCTCTTTCAGTCCAATCAAACACAGAGCATGTCTCGGCCCCACCCTCAATCTCTACTCATTGGCTGACTGACTGTAATTGACAGTAGCGGGAGCCAATGACTCCCCCTGCTGTCTCAGCCAATAAGGCAGCAAAGACCTTGGAGAGCCATAGTTCATGTGCACATCGCTGGATCAAGATGGGGCTCAGGTAAGTATTGGGGGGGCTGCTGTACACAGATGTTTTACCTTCATACATAGAGTGCATGAAGGTAAAGAAACTTGAGCGTTTACAACCACTTGAACTTCAGTTCATAAGAGAGACAAATTATTGCAGCTCTGTATTCATTAATACATTATTAAATGTTTTTTTTTTCAATACAAGTGGTGTAAGTATCTGGAAAATCAGGTCCACCAGATCCGTGATGTGCCGAACACGAGCGCCCGGTAGGCAACATACAGTTCAGCGCTTCAGGTCTTTGTTACAGATTGCCCTCTCTGTCCTTCTAAGAATTGAGTCCCCTACCACCAGAATCTGTCTTTCCTTTTCCTTTGCTTCCCCCCCACTCTCACTGGAGGAGTTCTTCCCCCGGCAGCTAGGAGAGTCCCTCAGTACCAGCAGTGCTGGTCCCTGACTGGTTTCACTAATGTCACTCAATGGAGCATACTTATTGGGATGCCCCAGCCCTGGATCGTCCTCCCACACACTTCCCCCTCTACCCTTCGCGTCAGTTCACGCTGAGGCAGCATGACTTGCAGCGCGACTGCCTCAGGCGGCCTGCACATGACTGCAGCGGCGACTTGCAAAATGAATTCTGTATAGAAGTCAATGCAAGTCGCCCCCAAAGTAGTACAGGAACCTTTTTCTAAGTCGGAGCGACTTGTGTCATTCCTATTAGAACGGTTCCATTGTACAGAATGGACTTGTCAGGCGACTAAGTTGCCTGACAAGTTGCCCCAGTGTGAGCCGAGCCTTCCTGACTGTCACCCATAAGCTCTTTCCTAGAGCCTGCACCTCTTTGCCCCCCCCCCCCCGTGCCGGCACCTGCCATGTACGTTCCTGGCTCTCCTTTAGTATGGAGAGTCTTCTCAGTGCTGACAGTTGCTTCCCCAGATTCAGAACCTGGGCTTCCAAGGAAACAATGTGCTTACACTTTGCACAGCAGTATTCGCCCTCAATCGGATGATCAAGGAACTACATGCTGCAAGATGTACACCGAGTCGCATCTCCACACTCTATACAATCTTACCTACTAATTTAATGAGGATCGGGGATTATACCCTGTCCAAATTACCTAACGACTAGCTTCCTGACACTAATACTCAACAAGACAATACACAGGTACTCAACAAGACAAAACACAGGTACTCGCAGACCCACGTGCACTCGCAGACCCACGTACACTCACAGACCAACATGCACACACACAATACACAAGTACTAACGATCCACACACACTACTCAGACAACACTCAGATACTCACAATACATAGGTACTACCTGACACTAATACTCAATACAGCCCATGTGCACTCGCAGCACTCATGTACTTAAAATACACAGGTACACACTCACCCTACACAGGTACTTGACGCCTGTTATAACCTCTTGTTTTCAACTCTGGTTCCCAGCAGTAATCAGTACTCGCAGTTCACAGCAGTAATCAGTACTCGCAGTTCCCAGCAGTATTCAGTACTCGCAGTTCCCAGCAGTAATCAGTACTCGCAGTGCCCAGCAGTAATCAGTACTCGCAGTACCCAGCAGTAATCAGTACTTGCAGTGCCCAGCTGTCAGGGCAGGAGGAAGACTCTAGGACCCAGCGTCTCCACCAGCACATCACATGGGCCTTTATAAGAAAGCCAGCCCTTGGCTGAAGTGCTGTTTGATCATCAACATGTTACCTGTGTTCCTTTGCTCCTGTGATCCTTAGTTACCGACCTGGCTTGTTCCTGACCTGTCTCCTGCTTGCTCCAGTCTTCGACCCCGGCTTGTCTTACGGATACCCTCTGCTTGCTTCAGTGTTTGATCTCGGCTTTCCGCTTGACTTTGTCTGCTCTGTTTTTCACCTGGCTTGTAATCCTGGCTTGTACCGACTATCCTGCTGACACTGTGATTCTGCAGACCTGCCACAACTCACAGACACCATCTGCCTGCAGCCTCTGCTCAATACATCTGCAGTATCCCTGAATCCTTCTGCAAGCAACTCTGCAGGCGACCTGTGCTACTTTGCGCCTGACTCCTCCGGTCTCACCTCCAGGAGAGTCCGGAACTAAGCCGCAAGTGAAGCCCTCTCTCCATTGGCCTCCAGCACCCGGTACGTGATAGTATCAAACAGCCATTATGTCTGAGGCCGGGAGAGGTGCTTCCACGCTGGAAGCTCTCTGTCAACAGATGACTGCCCTGACACAAGCAGTAACAAATCTGAAGATGGCTACTTCCAGCTTGAAGAGCTCTCCATACCCTCACTGCTTCAATGACTTCTGCTGAGCCAAACCCAGCCACAAGCTCCTCCCCTACATCAGTACCTTCCAGTTCAGTGACTGTGGCTCCACTAGTACTGCCTTCTCCAGGACCCAGAGTCACCACACCTCAGCACTTTTCCAGGGACCGACAGAGGTTCGGGGCCTTCAAGAATGCCTGCAAACTTTGCTTTGCCCTTCAACCCAGGACTTTTGCACTAGAGACTGTTAGAGTGGGGTTCATTATTTCCCTCCTATCTAATGAACCAATCCTGGGCTCATAACCTGCTTGAATGGAAGGATGAGGTGTTAAACTTTGTTACCACATTCTTTGGAGACATGGCGGCATTATATGACGATCCGATAAAAAATGCCACTGCCGAATCGTCCCTTCATTCCCTTATACAGGGTTGACGACCTGTGTAATATTACATTGGAGAGTTCCGTAGGCTAAGCAGTTGATACTGGTTACAATGATGCGGCTTTAAGATACCAATTCCGTCTAGGCCTATCTGAGACCCTTAAGGATGAGCTGGCCAGGTCCAAGGCTATTGTGACAATCGAGGCTCTTATCCAAGTTTCTATCCAGTTGGATAGGCGCCTGCTGGAGCAGCGCTCTGAGCGTTCCCAGAACTTTCAGCCAACCTGGGTACTACCCAAAGTCCCAGCTCCAACAGTCCCTGCCTCTATTCCTCTGACCTCTACCACCTCTGATGTAGAACCTATGCAGATAGGTCTTCTCCGACCCACCTTGACCCCAGAAGAAAGAGAACGCAGGCGACCAAACAACTTGTGCATTTACTGTAGAGCTACAGGCCACTTCTTATGTAACTGTCCCGTTTGGCCAAGCAAGCCTAGGCACCCACACCCTTCATACCTCCAGCTTTCCGGGACTGTGTCTACTCACATTCTTCCTACCTCTTTGCAAGTGACTGGAAGGGAGGTAAAAATGTTGACTCAGGAGCTTGCAGCTGCTTCCTAGATATCAACCTTGCTAAAAAGTTACCGATTCCCCTCCAACTCAAGAAACAAAGACTGGACATACACCTTGCTGATGGCACTCCACCTAGAACACCTAGAACCCATTACCCAAGAGACTGTCCCTATTCTCGTAATCACAGCCACAGGTAATCAGGAGCTCCTACGCTTCAATGTAATCAGAGCTGCCATATTCCCAGCCATCCTCGGAAAATACCTTGGCTGCAGGCCCACAACCCAGTGATCGACTGGTGCAAAGGGGAGGTCACCTTCTCATCCAGCTACTGTCACCAAAATTGTGGCATCCCCACTCAAGTCAACTCTCCTGTGTGCCTAACCATCCAACCCTCAACAGATACCAGTCAAATCATTACTTCTGTCTACCATGACTTCCTTGATGTCTTCGACAAAAAAGAAAGCACTTATCCTATGACTGTCCCATCAAATTGCTCTCTGGAGCGGAGATTCCTTTTGGGCGCATCTTCCCACTGTCTGAGGTCGAGTTAGAGGCCCTCAGGCAATATATTGATGAGAACCTAGCCAATGGTTTCATTCATCCCTTCTCCTCACCTGTCGGAGCAGGCATATTCTTTGTTGTAAAGAAAGATCACTCCCTCCGTCCGGCAATGCATTGACTACAGGGAACTCAACAAAATTACTATTAAGAACAGGTACCCTCTTCCCCTCATTCCAGAGTTATTCTAGAGGTTCTGAGCAGCCCTAGTGTTCATGAAGATGGACGAGAGGGGGAGGTATGGAAGACTGCTTTCAGAACCCGCTTTAGGCATTTTGAGTACCTCGTGATGCCCTTTGGGCTATGCAATGCTCCTGCAATGTTCCAACATTTTGTGAACAATATCTTCAGAGAGTACCTTGACCTGTTTTTGATGATCTACCTGGATGATATCTTGATCTTCTCAGCCTCACTTCAACTCCACCGGGACCATGTCAAGAAAGTACTAAATACTCTGCAAAGTCACGGCTTGTATGCCAAAGCTGAAAAGTGTGAGTTCCAGAAGCATTCCATCCAATTCTTGGGGCCCATAATCTCCACTGAGGGGATTTCCATGGATCCCCAGAAGGTGTCAGCAATTCTAGAATGGCCCAAATCCTCCGACAGAAAGGGAGTCCAAAGATTCATTGACTTTGCGACTTTTACCGGGAGGTTTATCAAAGGCTTTTCGACCATCATCTCTGCGATCAATTAGCTCACCCGCATTCATATTCGTTTTCTGTGGAACCAGGAAGCCCAGTCAGCCTTTGAATGCCTTAAAACCTTGTTTACTTCCACTCTGGTATTGCAAAACCCAGACCCAGCACTCCCTTTTGTTCTTGAGGTAGACACTTCAGAAGTAGCAACAGAAGCTGTGCTCTCCCGGTGTCATGACCTTGCAGTAATACATTCATGACCTGTCTGTCTCTTACCCGGTCTGTGTATCAGCCTTGAGGCTTGTACTCTCACACCTGCATGCTTAAGTAATCTTCCCTCTGTGTGGCTCCACCCTAGCCTCAACAGGAACCACTATTCAACACAGTATTCTCCAAGCCTGCCTTGCCGTGCAATATTGTGTGTTTGGCTTCCTGTTTGCTGTGTGCTCTAAGTTTGTCTCTGTCTCTGTTACCGATCTTGGCGTGTTCCCGACTATCCCTGTCTGCTTGTGACCCTGACCTTTGGCGCGTTCTCGACTATCCCTGTTTGCCTGTGACCCTGACTTTTGGCGTGTTCTCTGTTATCCTTGTCTGCTAGTCGCCCCGACATTTGGCTACCTCCTTACTATCCCTTGCTGTCCTGGGCTGCCATTTCCTCTCCATCCTCCTGTAGCCTACCGTGAGCGTGAGCTGGGAGACCCTGGGGGCTGGGACCTGGAGCCAGTTGCAGCCCAGTCCATCCTCACCACTAGAGGCTCTGGTGAACACCTGCTGGCTCTTAGACTATGCGCCCTGGGGAATCTATGCTCTAACTCACTGTGGGATCCGTGTTGGTGCTCTAGGGGACCTGCATTCCTGAACCACCCTGAGTTCCAATCCCTAGCAGTCAGCCTTAGGGTCCACTATCATAGCGGTGCACTCCTGACCCCAACAGGGTGCATCTGTCACCTGAATACAGGTGACCTGACAGTTTGCCATGGACCCGTCTGATGTGGTGCTTGCTACCTGCCGATGATCAGCTGCAGGGCATAGTCCAGACTCGAGACCCAGGAATCTAATTAGACCCAGGTGATGTGATTCCTTCAGGATTTGGCTTCCCGCTTTGAACTTCAAGCCTCCTTAGGCTCCCCGGGTTCCACAACCGCAATCGGCTGCCGTATCAGCCTTGCTTACAGTCGCAGCCGCTAACCCTTTGCACTTACCAGCTCCGTCCCGTTACTTTGGGAATTCCAAGGCCTGCAGAGGGTTCCTTAGCCAGTGCACCATTCATTTCGAACTCCAACCCCAAAACTTCCAGTCTGATCGGGCAAAGGTAGCCTATATTATTTCTATCCTGTCCGGTGAGGCTTTAGCTTGGGCTGCCCCTATGTGGGAGAGGAAAGACCCAGTGGTTTCCAGCCTCTCTAGTTTTCTGAAACTCTTCCGGAATATCTTTGAGGAACCAGGTCGTGTCTCTTCAGCGGCCAGCGCCCTTTTACCTCTCCGCCAAGAGTCTGCTTCTATGGGACAGTATGCTCTTTGTTTCCGCATACTGACGCCTGAGCTGAGCTGGAACAATGAGGCCTTAGTCGCAATCTTTCTGCATGGCCTCTCTGATAGAGTGAAGGATGAATTAGCAGGGAGAACCATCCCCACTGATTTGGACGAAGTTATCTCCCTGTGTAACCAGATTGATATTTGTTTTCAGGAAAGGACCCTAGAAAAGCGACGTTAGCACTCCTTGGTCCTTAGTCAGCCTGAGCTCCCCTCTTTTCGTCCTGTGGAGCATCTCCTGCCAACTAAGGAACCTATGCAGCTGGGCCAGACCAGGCCATCCCCCGAGGAACATGCCAGAACTCCGGGCTTGTATCTCTGCTGTGGGGGCAGGCTTACCCTTTTACCCCTCACCACTCCATGGTGGTCTCGGCGATTGATGGCACTGTTCTTCCAGGGGGCCCTATCCACTTCCAGACCCCTCCTGTTAAGATGTCGGTAGGGATACTCCACCAGGAGTGGATATCCTTTCTTATCCTTCCTAAGGTCTCAACCCCTATCGTATTGGGGCTTCCTTGGTTGCAGCTCCACTCTCCACACATTGACTGGACTTCTGGGCAGATCCTGGCTTGGGGTCCCTCCTGTTTCTCTTCCTGCCTACTCAAGGTTGCCCCTAAGGGGAGACTTCCCATGGCTACCACCTCAGTATCCTCTGCCCTTCCCACTGCATATAGAGATTTCCGGGATGTGTTCTGTAAAAAGTCAGCTGAGGTGCTTCCTCCTCACAGGTCCTTTGACTGTGCCATTGACCTTGTTCCCGGAGCAGCTCTACCCAGGGGTCATTTCTACCCTCTGTCCATCCCAGAGACCCAGGACATGTCTGAGTATGTTGTAGAAAATCTAGAAAAAGGATTCATCCGGAAATTCTCATCGCCTGCAGGAGCAGGGTTCTTTTTTGTTGCCAAAAAGGATGGTACCCTAAGACCCTGCATTGACTACCGAGGCCTAAACGCAGTAAAGATCAAAAATCAATACCCCCTACCGCTAATATCAGAGCTATTTGACAGGTTGAAAGGTGCCTCCATTTTTACCAAGTTGGATCTCAGGGGTGCATACAATTTGATCCAAATACGGGAAGAGGATGAATGGAAAACTGCATTTAACACTAGAGATGGGCTTTACGAGTACTTGGTTATGCCCTATGGTTTGTGTAATGCCCCAGCGGTGTTCCAAAACTTTGTTAACGAAATCTTCAGGGATCTGCTTTGCCAATTTGGTGTCATCTACCTGGATGACATTCTTATCTTTTAGGATAGTCTGTCGGTTCACAGAGACCATGTCCGGATTGTACTTCAGCGCCTTCGAGAAAATAATCTGTACGCCAAGCTGGAGAAATGTTCTTTTAAATGTTCTGAAGTCCTGTTTTTGGGATGCTTCGTCTCTAACTTCGGACTTCGTATGCATCCTGGGAAGGTCACGGCCATTACCAACTGGCCTCTTCCTGCCAGGCTCAAGGCCACGCATCGCTTTCTTGGGTTCACTAATTATTACAGGTAGTTCATTAGGAATTACTCCTCTATTGCTGCGCCAATTATCGCCTTGACCAAGAAGGGTGCTAATGCCAAGGAGTGGTCACCCGAAGCTGTCTCTGCCTTTCATGATTTGAAACAGGCCTTCATTTCTGGACCTTTGTTGAGGCGACCTGACCCGGGGGATCCATTTTTTATTGAAGTGGACGCTTCCTCAACTGGGGTGGGAGCTGTGCTTCTTCAATCCTTTGAGAAAAAACGTCTACCATGTGCGTTTTTCTCCAGAAAATTTTCTCAGGCGGAGAAGAATTATGCTATCGGTGATCGGGAACTTTTTGGGATTAAATTGGCGTTGGAGGAGTGGCGTCATCTCTTGGAGGGTTCCCCACATTCCATAACAATTTTCACTGACCATAAAAATCTGCAGTACTTACAGAATGCCAAACGATTGAATCCCAGACAGGCCAGGTGGAGTCTCTTCTTTTCCCGTTTTAACTTCACCATTACATTCAAACCTTGTTCCTGCAACAGTCGGGCTGATGCACTCTCTAGATCTTTTGACATTTAGGATGAGGAGCCTACCATTGAACCTGAGCCGATTATCCCTACTTCATGCATCCTTGCCCATTCTACCACCCTGAAGTCAAAAATTCCTCCTGGCAGGACCTTCGTCCCCACTGAGCTAAGAGCTAAGATCCTTAGTTGGGGACATGACTCCAAGGTGGCAGGTAGGGATGAGCCGAACACCCCCCGGTTCGGTTCGCACCAGAACCTGCGAACGGACCGAAAGTTCGCACGAACGTTAGAACCCCATTGACGTCTATGGGACTCGAACGTTAGAAATCAAAAGTGCTCATTTTAAAGGCCAATTTGCATGGTATTGTCCTAAAAAGGGTTTGGGGACCCGGGTCCTACCCCAGGGGACATGTATCAATGCAAAAAAAACTTTTACAAACGGCCGTTTTTTTCGGGAGCAGTGATTTTAATGATGCTTAAAGTAAAAAAAAAAAAAAAGTTAAATATTCCTTTAAATATCGTACCTGGGGGGTGTCTATAGTATGCCTGTAAAGTGGCGCGTGTTTCCCGTGTTTAGAACAGTCCCTGCACCAAATGTCATTTTTAAAGGAAAAAATCTCATTTAAAACTGCTTGCGGGTTTAATGTAATGTCCGGTCCTGGCAATATGGCTGAAAATCAGTGAGACAAACACCATGGGTACCCCCCAGTCCATTACCAGGCCCTTTGGGTCTTGTATGGATATTAGGGGGAACCCCGCACCCAAATTAAAATAAGGAAAGGTGTGGGGCCACCAGGCCCTATATACTCTGAACAGCAGTATACAGGCGGTGCAAACAAGACAGGGACTGTAGGTTTGTTGTTAAGTAGAATCTGTTTGTCATTTTGAACGGGTACATTTTTAACGTGTTTAGCTCCAGCCAAAAAATCTTTTTTAAGCTTTTTGGAAAACATAGGGAAGGGTTATCACCCCTGTGACATTTGTTTTGCTGTCTTTCCTCCTCTTTAGAAGATTTCACCTCACTTTTTGTCCCAATGACAAATGCTTTTTGAGATTTTGGGTTTTTTTGTGGAACAAGGATTGGAAAGCATCAGTGGAAAGGAGAAATGTTTTTCCCATATTAACTCTTACAGGAGAGAATTTCCCTTCCTAGGGGTAGATTTCATCTCACTTCCTGTTGTCTCCTTCTGTTTGCAAGTAGGAGTCATTTGTAAGTTAGATGTTTGAAAGTAGGGGCCTGCCCTATATACTCAGCAGAAATTTGGGCCTTAGGTGTTGTTGTGGCCACAACACTTTAAGCCTTCACAGGGCCCTGCTGTGAAATATTAGATCAAGAATTGTAATTACATGCCCCTGTTGAACAGGGGCAGAAAAACTGGGCCTTTGGTGGTGGTGGTGGTGGTGCTGGTGCCACAACACTGTAAGTCCTCACTCGCTCTTGGTGGGTGCAGAAATGGGCCCTGCTGTGAAATATTAGATCAAGAATTGTAATTACATGCCCCTGTTGAACAGGGGCAGAAAAATTGGGCCTTTGCTGGTGGTGGTGGTGGTGGTGCTGGTGCCACAACACTGCAACCCCTCACAGACACTCTAGTTGGAATGCAGGAACGAGCCCTGCTGCAAAGTATTGCATCAAAAATTGTAATTACACGCCCCTGTTAAACAGGGGCAGAAAAATTGGGCCTTAGGCACTGGTGCTGGTGCCACAACACTGCAACCCCTCACAGACACTCTAGTTGGAACGCAGGAACGAGCCCTGCTGCAAAGTATTGCATCAAAAATTGTAATTACACGCCCCTGTTAAACAGGGACCGAAAAATTGGGCCTTAGGCACTGGTGGTGGCACCCAGAACCAAAAATGTTCTTACAAGCTATCAGCGTGATGATTGAGGAGGAAGAGGATAATTACTCAGGGATAGTCACTCAGCATCAGCATAGGCAGTCTTTGAAGGGATCTGAGATTTCAAAAAAAATTATTCGGTTACATCAGCATCAGGTGCTTGGTAGCTGGTGGTGATCCAAGACTGATTCATTTTTATGAAGGTCAGTCGATCGACCGAGTCGGTGCACAGACGCACCCTGTGATCGGTTACCACGCCTCCAGCAGCACTGAATGTGCGTTCCGAAAGAACGCTGGATGCAGGACAGGCCAGTAGCTCAATTGCATACTGTGCAAGCTCTGGCCAGTGATCCATCCTCAAGACCCAGTAACCCAGAGGATTTTCGGTTGGAAAGGTGTCCAAGTCTGATCTTGCCCCTAGGTATTCCTGCACCATGTAAAACAGACGCTGGCGATGGTTGCTGGAACCGATCATACCTTGGGGCTGCGGACCAAAAAATTGTCTAAATGCATCGGTCAGACGGCCACCTTCTCCACCGCTCCTTCTTTGACTGACCGAAGCCTCAGCAACACGTTGTCCAAAAACAGGAGTTTGTAACCTCCCAGTCTCTGGGAACGCGTTGCACAGACCTTTCTGCAAGGCCTCCCGAAGATGTTTCATCCTCTGCTCCCTCTGCAATGGCAAGATAAGGTCCGCAACCTTACCCTTGTAACGTGGATCAAGGAGGGTTGCCAGCCAGTATTGGTCCTTCTCCTTGATACCACGAATACGAGGATCCTTACGCAGGCTTTGCAGGATCAGGGAGGCCATGCAGCGTAGGTTTGCTGAGGCATTCGGTCCAGAGTCCTCTGGGTCACGAAGGACGACATGGCAGCCACCTCCTCCCAGCCACATACAAGTCCATGTGTTTCTTGGGACTGATCCCTTAAAGACTGCTGCTGATGCTGAGTGCCAGGCTCCACCTCCATACTGACACAATCTTCCTCCTCCTCCTCCTCCTCCTCGTCCTCTTCCTTTGTGATCGGCGGGAACGCAGGAACACTGTCTGGCTAAAGGGGGCCTTGAGAGCTAAGGAAGTCCTCCTCTTCCTGCCTCTGTTCTGCCTCAAGTGCCCTGTCCATTATTCCTCGCAGCGTGTGCTCCAACAGGTGGACAAGGGGGACAGTGTCACTGATGCATGCACTGTCACTGCTCACCATCCTCGTGGCCTCCTCAAATGGTGACAGGACAGTGCATGCATCCCTGATCATGGCCCACTGGCGTGGGGAAAAAAAAACAAGCTCCCCTGACCCTGTCCTGGTGCCATAGTCACACAGGTACTTATTGATGGCCCTCTGCTGCGTGTGCAGCCGCTGCAGCATGGCCAACATTGAGTTCCAACTGGTGGGCATGTCACAGATTAGGCGGTTCTTGGGCAGGTTAAACTCCTTTTGGAGGTCCGTCAGCTGAGCACTGGCATTATATGACCGGCGGAAATGCACACAGACTTTCCTGGCCTGCCTCAGGACATCCTGTAAGCCCGGGTACCTGCCCAAGAACCGCTGCACCACCAAGTTAAGGACGTGAGCCAAACAGGGCACATGGGTCATTTGTCCCTGTCGGAGGGCAGAGAGGAGGTTGGTGCCATTGTCGCAAACCACCATTCCTGCCTTAGGTTGGCATGGCGTCAACCACCTCTGAACCTGCCCCTGCAGAGCTGACAGAACCTCTGCCCCAGTGTGGCTCCTGTCCCCCAAGCACACCAGCTCAAGCACCGCATGGCATCTTTTGGCCTGCGTACTTGCGTAGCCCCTTGAACGGCTACGGAGCACCGCTGGTTCCGAGGACAAAGCACAGGAAGAGGCCATGGAGGAAGAAGAAGAGGAGGGGGTGGAGGAGAGAGGTGTGTCACAATCATTAGCATTTTGGAGGCGTGGTGGCAGAACAACCTCCAACACTACTGCACCTTGTCCTGCATCCTTCCCAGCTGCCAGCAGAGTCACCCAATGCGCCGTGAAACTTAGGTAATGTCCCTGTCCATGCCTGCTGGACCATGAGTCAGCTGTAATATGCACCTTACCGCTGACCGCCCTGTCCAGCGAGGCATGGACATTGCCTTCCACATGCCGGTAGAGAGCCGGAATCGCCTTCTGTGAGAAAAAGTGGCGTTTGGGTACCTGCCACTGAGGAACCGCACATTCCACAAACTCACGGAAGGGGGCAGAGTCTACCAACTGAAAAGGCAGCAGTTGAAGTGCTAGCAATTTTGCCAAGCTAGCATTCAGCCGCTGGGCATGTGGATGGCTGGGAGCAAACTTCTTTCGGCGGTGCAGCAGCTGGGGCAGGGAAATTTGCCTGGTACAATCTGATGTCGGTGTACCAAAAGCAGATTGCCCACAAGTACTTGGCTGTGACACACCTAATTCTACACCTTCATTCCTCTCAGTGCAGGTCTCAGAGAGGACTGAAGGTATAGTGGGGTTGGAAATCTCAGCTGATGAGGAGCAAGGAGAGGTCCTCTTTGTTCTTTGGTGTGGGTCTTTTAGATACGCTTGCCAACGAACTGCATGGCAGGTCAACATATGTCTGGTCAAGCATGTGGTACACAAGCGGGAAATGTTTTGGCCACGCGAGATACGCTTGAGACATATGTTGCAAATAGCAGCAGTGCGATCTGATGCACTTGTCTCAAAAAAGGCCCACACCAAAGAACTTTTTGAATAACGCGCAGAGACTGCAGCGCCCTGCACATGTGGAGCTTTGGGGTGTGATGCAGTCAATGTGCTGCCCTTAGGCTGGCCCCTGGAGGGCATCCTGCCTCGTTGGTGATGTGCTGCCTCCTCCTCCTCCTCCTCTCTCCTATCAGGCACCCACGTTGAGTCAGTGACCTCATCATCCGCTCCCTCCTCATCACTGGAGCAAACCTGGCATTATGCTGCAGCAGGGGGAGCATGACTGCCAGATTGCTGTCCTTCTTGGGCACCCCCTCTGTCCGTGCTCATGTTACTGCCTTCATCGAGCTCAGTATCATCATCAGAGCCTTCCAAATGCTGGGCATCCTCCTGGAGCATGTACCCAACACTGTGGTCAAACAGTTCGAGGGACTCCTCAGGAGGACATGGTGGGGCTAGGGAAGGAGTCACTGATGACATTGAGCCGAGGGAAGAGGCCGCTGCTTTGCCAGACAAAGTACCCTGGGCATGGGTGAGAGAGGATGAGGACGGCTTGGTCATCCACTCGACCAAGTTTTCCGCATGTTGCTGCTCAACACGGCCAGCTGCCGAAAAAAAGGCCAAGCGTGTCCCACGGCCACGTGCTGATGAGGATGCACCGTCTCCATGACCAGCACTAGACACAGAGCCTGCTTGCCCTCTCTTATTGGCTTGTGACTGTCTGCCTCTCCTTCTTGGCCTTCCAGACATACTAATGGCCTGTAGCTGCACTAAGCTGGGATATATATATATATAGATATATATATATATATAGATATATATATATATATATATCTATATATATATATATATATATATATATATGTACTGATACTGCAGCTAGCAAAATCAACTGCCTGCCTGTAGTATGAGAACACCACCAACCTTCTACAGGTAGCTTTAGCTGAACACTGTGCAGAGCTCGCAAAAAACTAACATGTAGCTTTTTTAGCTGCTTGCGGTAGTGATAGGATCAGGAAAACACCACCAACCTTCTACAGGTAGCTTTAGGTGAACACTGTGCAGAGCTCGCAAAAAAATAACTTGTAGGTTTAGCTGAACACTGAGGTGGACGCACCACACTAACTTGTAGTTTTAGCTGAACACTGTAAGCAGGACGCACAGCACTAACTTGTAGTTTTAGCTGAACACTGTGAGCAGGACGCACAGCACTAACTTGTAGTTTTAGCTGAACACTGTGAGCAGGACGCACATCACTAACTTGTATTTTTAGCTGAACACTGTGAGCAGGACGCACAGCACTAACTTGTAGTTTTAGCTGAACACTGTGAGCAGGACGCACTGCACTAACTTGTAGCTTTAGATGAACACTGTGCAGAGGTCTCACTACACCAAATTGTAGTTTTAGCTGAACACTGTGAGCAGGACGCACTACACTAACTTGTAGCTTTAGATGAACACTGTGCAGAGGTCTCACTACACCAACTTGTAGGTTTAGCTGAACACTGTGAGCAGGACGCACAGCACTAACTTGTATTTTTAGCTGAACACTGTGAGCAGGACGCACAGCACTAACTTGTAGTTTTAGCTGAACACTGTGAGCAGGACGCACTGCACTAACTTGTAGCTTGAGATGAACACTGTGCAGAGGTCTCACTACACCAACTTGTAGTTTTAGCTGAACACTGTGAGCAGGATGCACTGCACTAACTGTAAATAGTCTAGCTGCCTGACTGTGGTACTAATAGGATCAAAAGAACACCAGTAATTTTCTTCAGGTAGCTGTATATACTGTAACAAGACAAGCCTGCCTGTCAGTAGGAAGATAACAGAAACGGATCTAGCTGAACACTGTGAGCAGGACGCACTGCACTAACTGTAAATAGTCTAGCTGCCTGACTGTGGTACTAATAGGATCAAAAGAACACCAGCAATTTTCTTAAGGTAGCTGTAAATACTGTAACAAGACAAGCCTGCCTGTCAGTAGGAAGATAACAGGAATGGATCTAGCTAAACTGAATACAGTGTAATATTATATATATATGCAACACCTGGGATGCGTATATATACACAATACACTGTAAGTGCAGCTAAACTGACTGACTGTTCTGCCTAATCTATCTAACTCAAATCAAATGTCACTGTCTGTCTCTCTCTCTCTCTCAATGAACGCCGGAACACACACTACACAGGGCCGCCGTGCAGGCGGCCTTATATAGTGTGGGGCGTGTACTAAATCCCCTGAGCCATAATTGGCCAAAGCCTCCTTGGCTTTGGCCAATTACGGCTCTCTGTTCAGACGGCGCTGTGATTGGCCAAGCATGCGGGTCATAGTGCATGCTTGGCCAATCATCAGCCAGCAATGCACTGCGATGCCGCAGTGAATTATGGGCCGTGACGCGCCACACGAATTTGGCGCGAACGGCCCATATCATTCGCAATTCGGCGAACGGGCGAACAGACGATGTTCGAGTCGAACATGGGTTCAACTCGAACACGAAACTCATCCCTAGTGGCAGGTCAGTCTGAGTTTCTTCAATCCTTCCTCCTCATCAGTCGCCACTACTGGTGGCCTACTCTCCGTTCGGATGTCAAAGACTATGTTAAGGCTTGTCATGTCTGTGCCCAGTCTAAGTCCTCCACGCAGGCTCCTGCTGGTCTTCTCATGCCCTTGCCCATTCCCAAGGAGCCCTGGTCTCACATAGCCATGGACTTCATCACCGATCTTCCACCTTCTGAGAAGAATACGGTCATTTGGGTGGTAATTGATCGATTCTCCAAGATGGCCCATTTTGTTCCTCTTCCTGGTCTCCCTTCTTCTCCTGCCTTGGTTCCCATTTTCGTACGAGAAATTTTTCGTCTTCATGGTGTCCCTTCCCTTGTCATTTCCGACAGGGGTGTTCAGTTTACTTCTCGCTTTTGGAGAGCCTTTTGCAAATCCCTCAACATTAACTTGGATTTTACCTCTTCTTACCAGCCCCAATTCAATGGCCAGACAGAAAGGGTTAATCAGGAGTTGGAGGTCTTTTTCCGTACCTTGGTCTCGGCTCATTACGATGATTGGGCATCGTTTCCCCCTGTGGGCAGAGTTCTAGCACAACAATCATGTCAACGTCAGTTCTCAGAAGACACCCTTTGTCACTGTTTATGGAAGACATCCTCAGATCCCTCTTCCTATGACCTGTTCTTCTGACATCCCAGCTTTGGCTACTGTTCAGGAATCATTCAATTCCTTGTGGGCTGACGTTCATGATTCCCCCCAGAAAGCTGCCAACAAGTTCAAAAGTTTTGCTGACCGTTGCAGGCGTAAGCCGCCTTCTCTACAGCCAGGAGACAAAGTCTGGCTTTCTACCAGGAACATCAGACTCCGGGTTCCTTCTCTCAAGTTTGCCCCGAGATTCATTGGTCCTTACAATATAATTTCTAAGCTGAATCCTGTTTGTTTTAAGCTCCAGATCCCTAAAAGCCTCAGGATCTCAAACGCCTTTCAAGTATCCCTTCTGGAACCCTTAGTTTTCAATAAGTTCTCTCGACCTCTCCCTACCTTGGCTCCAGTTTTTGAAGATGATCAGGAGTATGAGGTCAGTCAAATTTTGGATTCTCGCTTCTATAAAGGTGTCCTTCAATATCTCGTGGAGATACCTCCAGGGGAGTCTGGAACGTAGCACCCAGTATGTGATACCAGCAGTAATCAGTACTCGCAGTGCCCATCAATAATCAGTACTCACAGTGCCCAGCAGTAATCAGTGCTCAGCAGTAATCAGTGATCAATCAGTAATCAATTAGTACTCACAGTGCCCAGCAGTAATCAGTACTCACAGTTCTCATCAGTACTCACAGTGCCCAGCAGTAATCAGTACTCGCAGTGCCAAGCAGTAATCAGTACACACAGTTCCCAGCAGTAATCAGTACTCACAGTTCTCAGCAGTACTCATAGTGCCCAGCAGTAATCAGTACTCACAGTTCTCATCAGTACTCATAGTGCCCAGCAGTAACCGGCACTCACAGTTCCCATCAGTAATCGGTACTCGCAGTGCCCAGCAGTAAACAGTACACGCAGTGCCCAGCAGTAATCAGTACACACAGTTCCCAGCAGTAATCAGTACTCACAGTGCCCAGCAGCTCCCCACACCAGCTCTCTCACAGCAATATCCTGCCTATTAGGAGGTATTACCAAGATTCAAATAGTTCTTCAGGTTTAAACACACGCACACAGCCATTTATACAGATATTTATAGATGGAGTATATTATGTAATATTTTGCTATTTATTATTTTTATTCAGGATTTATATATCGCCAACAGTTTGCGCAGGGCTTTACAAGATTGGGGCGAACAGTACAGTTAAAATACAATTCAATACAGGATTAATTAGAGGGCCCTGCTATTTCTTAGTTTTTACTGGTACATTCTATTTCTACATCTGAAATAAAACTCTTTATATGAAAATATGCTTGATAAATTGTCTTAGAGCAGTCTTTCTCAACTCCAGTCCTTAAGGCTCCCAAACAAGTCATGTTTTCAGGCTAGCCATTATTTTTCACAGGTGGTTTTGATCAGTTTCACTGCCTTAGTAATTACCACAGCCGTTTCATCTGAGGGAAATCCTGAAAACATGACTCATTGGGGCATCTTGAGCTTAGAAACACTGTCTTAGACCATGAACATTTGAATCCTCTTGAAAGAGAAGTACGGACTTGTAATAAAATGTATTTTTTTTTTTAGACTTACCTAGATGGATGCAGCATCAATCTGATGCTGTGTCTGTCCCCTTCTGGATCTAAGACCAGATCAAACACTGATGATAGCTTGGTTCTCAGTCTTCAGTAAGCAGGGAGCCGGTGACTATCACCAGCTCTCTGCTCTGCCCTTTCAGTGCTCACTAGAGTGCTGGGCTGTGGAGGGGGTGGGAGCGGTTGGCTCAGGCTCTCAGCAGATCATTGAGAGGGTAAGTCAGTTGCTAGTCCAGGCTTCTGGGTGGATCACAATCATATGGTCGGGATCTTTTCAGAACCTGGACCAGCTCTGTGGTGTCAGCCAACAATGGGCTTCAGTCAACCGTTGGCTGAAAACGGGTCACAGGAGTGAAGAAAGAACTGCACTCTTGTGATCCCCAGGAGACGTATGGCCAAAATAGCTTAGGCTATACTTCTCCTTTCAGTATTCAATAAAGCTGAACCCCAGACAAACTTTCATTTGCTGTAAGTATATGCCTCATTTGCCAGAGAGGACATAAATCCACTTTGTGCACATTAAACACCTTTGCAAACCCAGATATTACCATATATAAGTAGCAGTGGCATCATCACTCTACTGTACACAGCCTGTACAGGGAGCAGAGCTGTGGGAGGAGTCTAAAAGGTTCCATAAATTACAACCTGCCTACGTGAAAACTACAGGAGGGGCGGAGACAGGACCAGTCACCCTGCACAAGCAGAGGGAGCAGCAGTGAGCGGTCTTTATTACAGGAAGTCCCACACTGGATTACTGCACAGATCTGGAAGAAATACACAAAGTTTACCAAGATTCTAGGAAGAATACACATGAGGAAGAGATTTAGACAATGTTTACTTATCCCAGAGTGCCTTTACAGGAGATTTTTGCAGATTGATCAGCATAACTGAAGTACCTACCCTGGCGGTATGTTTATGTCAGATTTTTGCGTCTCAAAGCGGTACATTGTTTTGCATAGAAATTTGGCATTTTATATTGTAGGCTTGTAATTCTTAGTAATAACTCACTTAAATCTGTCCAAACAAGAGTCTAGTAGACATCCCGGGTATGATAAAGTTTGAAACATAATACTAAATTATAATATAATAAATAACTATAAATAATTATAAAAAATAATAATAATAAAATTAATTTCCCCACTAATCACTATCGTTCAATTCTGCAAGTGTTCTAATTTACTATCGCTGTTTTCTAGCTGGTCTAAAACCGCTTTTGACATAAAGGGACACTTTTGGTTGCCATGGACAATCTCAAGTTTCCAAGCAGAAAGAACAGTATCTGGGAACAAGCCCAACGTACATGGTCCATCTGATCCCAACATCTGAAACAGTAGTGATACATGGTACATTTTAATAGTCCACGATACACACTACTTCATTAGGTGGAATTACTAGAAACTCACATAATGTAACTGCAATACTTACGTGCAGGTGAAACAGCTATATTGCAGGAGGGAGAGTTAAAAAAAGGTAACTTTAGGAGGCAAGCATAACAAAGGCTGAACTAAATATGAAGCATAATAGTGTCCTAAAAATCAACAACAAAATTATTTAAAGTGTATGTCCAGCCAAATCTTTTTTTCTGGTAGAGTGGGGAAAGATTCAAACTCTAGCCTTTTTTTTTCCTTATATCTGTGGAGCCATTAGGGAGATTTCACCTCATTGCTGTCCTGATGAGAGCATTTATCAAACAAAAATGAAGATAAAGTTCTCCACTGTAACACAGACAGCAATATAAATTCCAATAAATCTCAGCTTTTTAACACAATACTTACCTGAAATTGGTTTAAATTCTACATCCAGACAGAACATTATTTTTTAGTTTTGGATAGAGTGAGGAAACATTCAAGCTCCTGACTTGATTTTATCGCTATCTGGTTTTTGTGCGCATGTATGAAAAAATGCGTGTTGTGTTGTGGTGCCATTCATTATTATTGGAACTCCAAAGATAGCTAATAGACATGCATTTTTCTGTGCAGAAAAACATGCAACAAATGCTTAAAAACGCATGGTAAGAAAATGCACAAAGCTCAATGTGCAAAAAGCTGCATGAGCTACTTTGATGCATTTTTCACATGAAGGGCAGCCCATTGAAAATCATGAGCTGTCCTAGGTGCGTATCACAAGAACACGCACAAACACAGCACAACTTTGCGCACATTCTTAATATGTCTAGGTGTGGATGCAGTCTCAGAGAAGTTTCACCTCTCTTTCTGTCCTGGCATTTTACCAAACAGAAATAAATTGGAAATCTTCAACTATAACATAGGCAGGAGACAGCAGTATAAATTCCAATAAATCTTTTTATTATAATCTCTAGCCATGTTGAAGATTGTCCCTCACTTTGTGTCTGGTGAATTCTCTCTAACAAAGCCCTGAATAGCAATGGGCCTTAAAGTGGTTCTAAAAGTAGAAGGTTTTTTTTTTTTACCTTAACACATTCTCTGCAAAAAAGTGGTTGTAAATCCTTTCCTATACCCAGTGAAGTGACCGGCCTCAGGAGATACACGGAAATTAAACAAATCTCCCTACATATGTTGTACCTGTTTATTGGCAGTCTTCTCTACTTCCGTTCAAAGTGCAGAATTTACACAGGATCTCTCAGTTCTGAAAAGCAGGGGGCAGAGAGCAGAAGTTATACTCAGTGAGGAGATCTCTGAGAGCTGGAGGGAAGGGACACACTCCCCTTCATACAGCACACAGGAACAGAGCTGAGGCTGTCAATCAGCTGGAGGTCCCTTCCCTGTAACCATTTTATCTCTTGGTGTCAGGAAAACTTGTTAGAAGTGACTGATAGCAGAGGAAGGAGGCAGTGGACCTAAATGACCCATAGTGCTCTGGTCTGAGACAAGTACACACTATAGAGGGAAATGCTTTGTTCATATTTCATGTCTGAGGTTTACATCCGCTTTAAGGTGTAGCATCCTTTACCAGTAGGTAGGTGCTAGTAAGGGTTATTTTACTAGGGTTTTCAGCACAGGCAAATTTAGGCAGGCCTATGCTGTATGCTAGGCCTGTCTGTTTTGATCTGGGGGCTGGGAGTGGTCAGAGTAGCAGTGGGTGTGACCATCTGTGTTCTAGTTCTGGGGCACCTCCCCTGCTTCCAGAGAGAAGATTCTGGAAGAGGGGCTGGGCCTGGAACTGGAGTGGCAGGCAGCTCATGTGGGAGCCCTGACCAAACCTCAATCGGTATTGGCAGGGGGTGGGCCTCCTATATAAGCTGAGGTGATATGCCACTGGAGGAGAGAAGTCGGCTGAGTGAAGTGAGGAATGGAATGCTAGGCAGCAGCAGGAGGTCATCCCCATCTGGGGGGGGTGCGCCGATCGCAGGAGAAGGCCCGGGGGGAGAGCTGTGAGGGAACTTTGCCTCTACACAGTCATTGGCAATGTCTTTGCCACCACATGGTCAGTGGCAGAGAACTCCTGGAGCAGAAGGGCAAGTGAAGCTGTCAGAATGCATGGCCTGGGCAAGTTCCTCATCATGGACTCAGGGATGTGGAAGGTCAGTGAGTGTACCACAGTGGAGGGCTGTAGGTGCCAGGAAGTCTGTGAGGGAACTCTGCTTTTACACGGTCTTTAGCAGAGTCTTCATCATACACACAGTGGATGATGAGGACTCCTGGATTAGAGAAGAGACTGTGGGGATCTGTGTCAAGTCTATGTGGCCTGAGGGCACAGGATTTGCAAGTTGAACTGGCTGGGAACAGTAGTCTACCATCTAAGTCATGCTTTTAAACTACTAGGCCTCTGGGGAGAGGTTCTGCAGGCCTCAGACCTAGTAGCAGCGAGCAACCAGAGCCAGTAAAGGGACTTATTCAGAGTGGGCCCCTATTACCCAATAGAAGAAGATGTGAAATACTTCAATTCAGTTACTACAAGTGTGTGCAGGAGGAAACCAGTATGGGTAGAAGGAACCAAGTTTGTGCAGGAAGAGTAACAGTCTGCATGGAGATGCAGGAGGAGTAACAGTTTTCATGGAGATGCAGGGGGAGATTTACATTTAATGTCCATGCACATCCAATCTTCTGGCTCTAACATTGTGCTTTTGTGTTTAAATTATAAATATGATGGCAATGATAAATCCCATGGGCGTACCCCCCAATAAAACAACAAAAACAAAACCAGAAAAAGATTGTTCATTGTCTCTGGAAGTGATATATGAAGTCTGGCAGTGGGGTGAAACGGTGGATTGTTTGTTACTAGCTGCAACACTATGGCTACAAAGGTAAAAAAACAAAACAAAAAAACTTCCACTGTTTGTGCCTCTCCTCCTCTCACTAATTACTTACATGACACAACTCTCAATCCAGCGCTGTCCCGTCAGCAGCTCCACTATGATCTCTTCTGCACTCTTCCTGCATTTATGGGCTTTACTGAGAGCAGTGGGAGACATTGGCTCCTGCTGCTGTCAGTCAAATCCTCTGAGGAATGAGCGGGGGGTGGGGCCAAGCCACGCTGTGTGTGCATCTATGGACGCACAAAGCCTGGATTGGGAGTGAGCCTGTATGAGTGTTCTCATAGCAAGTGGCTTGCTATTGCAGCACTCAGAGAAGAGTAGGAGCAGACAGCACAGACAGGGGACTCCAGACATGTTTGTAATTTTTTTTTTTTTATGGTATATAAAATTCAGTACAATGTATTAATACAAGATATCAGAATGAACACTAGTAGGTATACAATATACATGAACATGGTGTACAAAAACATTTGAACATTATGGGCAATGTTATGTCTCCAGGAGACCTTTCTCTCTCTCGAGGTTCAGAAAGGAGAATTCATATTGTCATTTGATTGTATATTGTGTTGCTGCATTATTAAGCTATAAATTATGTTTGTTCCAGGTTAGCTGTACACATGCGCCACCTACTGGCCAAACATTAATATCATTTATAACAAAGAAACCGCGCTAAAAACAAAAAAACATGGTGAAAATCAGCACTGTGAAGTATAGTTCCATGTGCAAAAAAAGTCCTTTATAAAATAAAGATCAAAATAGGTAAATAAATAGGTCTTGTCATAAGTGAGTGACGTGATATTCCTCCAAAATAAATGTGTGATGCAAACGATATAAATCTGGAACCCTTAGTATGGTAATATGCTTACCAGAAGTAAGCCAAAACAGGCAAGCGGCTTGAACCCAGCCTGGGCCTTGAGATGATTGGTCCAGAGGAGGCAGGATAAACCCACTCGTCCCGTATGTGCAGTCCACAGAGTTTAGCAAAAAATAGAAAAGGCAAACATAGTGTAATACTGATATGTAAAACACCTCAAAAAGACAAAAAAGTGCAACACTCAATCTAACCCAAAAAATCATGTGTGATCATAAAATTCCAGTGAAAGAAATGACAACTGGGGGTGATTGTATAAGTGTCAGGAAAAACATGCAATATACAAATGCTGGGATAGAAAGATGAAGTGAAAAATTATATAAAAAATGTGAATGACACCCAGATCTGCTTACCAGAAAACAGAGAAAAAATAGGCATGTAATAACCACCCAAGAAAAGACATGAATCTTGTTATTTTCAGTTTTACTGCATATAACGTGTGTCATTCACACTTGTATTAAAATCTGCAACCTGCCAATAAAGACACAGACAAGAAACAGCAGTCTATTATTGTGTACGCAGAAAAAGGTTATCTGCCTGGATAGCTACCCATAGACTCCGGGAGTACGGGGGGCGAGGCCAGGACAGTAAAAAACTCTGTCCAGGAACACTACGGATAGTGCAGAAGGGGAAGAGGTTTGGCCACACGGAAGAGCTACAGTCTGCAATCGACTATACAGAAACTTTCATACAGCCAAGCAGCACACAGGGACTGCAGTCCTACATGCTTACTGCTCCCACAGGCTGCTGCTCAGTCAAGCAGCCATGTCACGCAGTAGCACATCCTCACTCAAAACCAGATCACGAGTTTACGGTTCCAGCAAGTCGGTGACAGCCAGTGTTGCAGCCATCATAGCCCGTGGGAAAGCCGAAGCGACAAAGATGCGAGCTAGAAGCCAAGCAAGCGCAAGATAGGGCCTCGCTAGAAGCTGATAAGGCCTCACTAGAAGCCAGGGAAGCCTCCATAAAGCTTGAACAAACACGTGTGGATGTCGCATTAGAGGAGCTCACTACAGAAAGGGGAGCTGCAACTGCCATAGCTGAAGCAGAAGCCCTGGAAGCAGCCATGAGCCTCAGTAGTGAACACAGCAATGTGCTTGGCTCCGAACAAGGAGAGCCGAATCCCTCGCAACGCACTCCAGAGTACTTGCACCAACACTTCATATCAACCTACGATACCTCTCCTCTACAGGGAATAGACGGTGTCCTAGGAGAAACAGACCAAACACTGCAGGTAACAGAGCATGAGAGCAACCAAACACCTCAGAGCTGCAAGCAGCAGAACTCTCACCAGCACGTTACAGATCAAGCCTACGTCTCTGCATGCCACTACCCTCAACCTCCAAACCAGCATCAGAATAATCCTTCTACTACACAAAGGTACGAGAAAAGAGGACCTAAAGCAGAAACTTCTGACAGGTATGGTCGCACACCACACTCACTCTACAGTAGTGAATCGCCAACATGCTCTAACACCAACCAAGTTATAACAGACTTTGCCAAGTTCTTCGCCAGACGAGAGTTAATCACAAAAGGACTTGTAAAGTTTAACGATCAGCCAGAAAACTTCAAAGCCTGGCGGTCGTCCTTTCAAAATACCATAAAAGGTCTAGACCTGTCTCACACCGATGAAATAGACCTCCTAGTCCAATGGCTTGGGAAAGACTCTGCCGAACATGCCAGTAGAATCAGGAACATTAACATAAAACAACCAGAGACTGGTCTTAAAAAGATTTGGAGCAGATTAGAAGAGTGCTATGGCTCGACAGAGACTATAGAGCATGCACTTTTTAAAAGGATTGAGGACTTTCCCAGAATACCTAGCAAGGGTTATCACAAACTACGAGAATTAGCCGACTTGCTAGAGGAACTACTTCTTGCTAAAGAGGAGGGAGACCTGCCGGTTCTCGCCTCCCTGGATGCGGCCAGAGGGATTAAACCTTTAATTCTGAAGCTTCCTTACGACCTACAACAAAGATGGGTCACATATGGTTCTAAACATAAGGAAAGGTTCCCGGTACCATTTCCACCATTTAACGTTTTCGTAGACTTTGTTTCAAAGCAAGCTAAGTTCTTGAATGATCCCAGCTTTGACTTTATACTGCCATCAGCCATGCCCCCTAGCTTCAAACAGCATAGGATGCCAGTGACAGTGAACAAGTCTCATGTTTCTCCTACAGATTTTTCCTATAGATCTTTCAACAGTGTTCACCCAGTGTTCACCCAGAGGACAAAGTCGGAGACCTTAGCAAGCAATGCCCTCTACACAGGAAGCTGCACCCTCTACCAAAATGCAGGACCTTCAGGGAAAAGTCTCTAGAAGATCGCAAAGCCTTCCTAAGAGAGAACCGCATATGCTTCAGGTGCTGTTCATCCACATCACACTTTGCCAAGGACTGCAAGGTTAGTGTATCATGCACAGAGTGGACAGAGATCCTGCAGGTGGTAGGTCATGTTCAAAGATCTGTCTTATTAGAGCTTATCAAATGGGTCACAGAAACAAAGCTGTCAAGATGTATGCGCTCTTAGATGACCAAGCAACCACTCTATGGCTAAATCCACATTCTTTGACACCTTCGGTGTTAGGGGCCCAAGCTCCCCTTACTCTCTAAAGACTTGTGCAGGTACTGTTGAGACGGCGGGGAGAAGAGCCACTGCCTTTTGTGTAGAGTCCATAGACGGTCGGACTCGCCTACCTTTACCCACCATACTCGAGTGCAACCAGATTCCAGACAACCGGTCAGAAATCCCTACACCAGATGCAGCAATTCACCAGCCTCATCTAAAACACATGGCCCATCTCCTACCAGAATATGACGAGCAGGCCCAGTTGATGCTGCTCCTGGGAAGAGACATTCTGCAGGTTCATAAAGTAAGAGAACAGATTAATGGTCCCTGAAATACTCCCTTTGCCCAAAGTTAGCTCCTGCCCTTAAAGACAACGAGGAGTGCTGGTATTTGCCTATATTTGGAGTGTACCGCCCAAAGAAACCAGGTCAGATTAGAGTAGTGTTTCACTCTAGCTCTAGAGAACAAGGCATGTCATTAAATGACGTTCTTCTCTCAAGACCGGATCTGAACAACAGACTCATTGGGGTACTCCTCCGTTTCCGCAAAGACTCTGTGGCATTCATGGCGGACATCCAGCAGATGTTCCACTGTTTTCTCGTTAAAAAGGAACACAGGAACTTTTTGAGATTTTTCTAGTTTAAAGATAATCGTAGAGTATCGCATGAAGGTCCACATATTTGGGAACAGCCCTTCCCCCGCAGTTGCCATTTACGGGCTTAGACGCTCGGCTCATGAAGGCGAATCCATCTACGGGTCTGAAGTGAAACACTTAGTAGAAAAAGACTTTTATGTAGACGATTGCTTAAAATCTCTACCCACCGCTGAAGCAGCTATCAGTCTCCTCAAGAGAGCACAGGAGATGCTAGCCTGTTCTAATTTGAAGCTTCACAAGATTGCCTCTAACAGCGTAGAACTGATGAAGGCCTTCCCCTCTCAAGACCACTCTGGTGAGTTCAAGGACTTAGATTTAGGTTCTGACTCTCTACCAACGCAACGTAGCCTTGGACTACTCTGGGACTTAAAGTCAGACACCTTCACCTTCCAGGTTAGTCGGTAAGAAAAGCCCTTTAAACGCAGAGGCGTTCTGTCAACCATAAACTGTCTGTATGACCCCCTAGGGTTTGTAGCTCCAGTCACCATTGAGGGTAAAGCACTTCTCAGATACCTGATTCAAGAGACAGTGAACTGGGATGATCTACCCCCCCGAGAAAAGAGATCAGTGGACAGAGTGGGAAAATTCCCTGACAGCCTTGTCTAACTTAAAAGTCCCTCGACCATATGCTCCTGTACCGTCTACAGAAGTCCAAGACCAAAGACTTTGTGTTTTCTGTGATGCTTCTGTCAAAGCAATCGCTGCTGTAGCTTATCTCAGGATCAAGGACATGAAAGGACAGTGCCATATAGGTTTTGTCATGGGAAAAGCAAAACTTGCTACACTCCCAGAACACACAATACCTAGACTGGAACTTTGTGCCGCAGTGTTAGCTGTTGAGTTAGCCGACACGATTGCTAGAGAGATGAACCTAGAAATCAAAGACATTGAGTTCTACACTGACAGTAAAGTTGTCCTGGGGTACATCTACAATGAAACCAGACGCTTTTACGTCTATGTCAGTAATAGAGTGTTGAGGATTAGGAGATCCACACACCCAAAACAGTGGCACTTCGTTCCAACTAAACACAATCCCGCAGACCTAGCAACTAGAGCTGTCCCAGCCAACTGCCTTTGGGATACAACATGGTTTACAGGCCCTGCATTCCTGTACGATTCAGAACACAACATTTCTGAATCTGAGACCTTTAACTTGATAGATGCGGTCAAGGATGCAGAAGTTCATCCACAAGTGTCTGCATTAGTCACTGTGGCTTCACAAAACCAATTCAAATCTCATTGGTTCTCCAGGTTTTCCACATGGAGATCACTCATTAGAGCCATTACTTCCTTATCCCACATAGCCTGTTCCTTTGGGAAAAGGACTAACTGCAAAGGCTGGCACCGCTGTAAAAATACATACTCAGTGACTGACCTAGAGCGATCAAAACATCTGATCATTTACACTGTGCAACAAGAAACCTTTGCTAGAGAGATTGACTATATTAACAACAAAAGGCCAATCCCTAAAGACAGCGTCCTAAGGAAACTCGATCCATACCTCGACAGCAGTAACCTGTTGAGAATAACAGGTCGCCTTAAAGTAGCTACCTTGGAGTACAACGAGAAACATCCTCTCATTCTCCCAGCTCAGCACCATGTCACTGCCCTGCTTGTACAACACAGTCAAGGTAAACACCAAGGCCGGCTATTCACTGAAGGAGCTTTGAGGGTTGCTGGACTGTGGATAATAGGAGCAAAAAGATGTGTGAGCAAGTGTATCTTTAATTGCGTTACCTGCCGCAAACTCCGTGGACTCTTACAAACCCAAAAGATGGCTGACCTTCCACCTAACAGACTTAACTCAGATCCTCCCTTTACAAGTGTGGGCCTTGATGTATTCGGTCCTTGGTCCGTTACCACTCGCCAAACCAGGGGAGGCCACGCCAGCAGCAAACGTTGGGCAGTTATTTTTACTTGTATGACTGTTTGAGCTGTTCACATAGAGTTGATTGAATCAATGGACACTTCCAGCTTTATCAACGCTCTCAGGCGCTTCATTGCCATTAGAGGCCCTGTTAAGCACATCAGCTCTGATAGGGGCGCCAACTTTGTTGGAGCGGCCAAGGAACTTCAGATCCTTTCCAATCTAGACAACAACAGTGTGGAAAGGTATCTCAACCAACAGGGATGTACCTGGACATTTAACCCTTCTCATTCTTCTCATATGGGTGGCGCGTGGGAAAGAATGATAGGCATAGCCCGCAAGATTTTGGATTCTATTTTCCTTCAAATGGGGAATGCCAGACTCATGCATGTATGTCTGTCCACCTTCATGGCCGAGGTCTCAGCCATCATAAATGCTAGACCTCTGATTCCAGTTACTAACGATCCAGAGGAACCCATGTTGCTGACACCTGCAACTCTACCCACCCAAAAAAAACAACACAGTCAGTGCTTCAAATGGAGAGTTTACTGATAAAGACCTTTTCAGACGTCAATGGAGACGGGTGCAATGCCTAGCCAACACTTTCTGGAACAGATGGAGGAGATATTACATTCAAACCCCACAACTCAGAAATAAGTGGCAAGTTAACAAACCAGACCTGAAATCAGGAGATGTGGTGCTTGTCAAGGACTGCCAAGCACACAGGAATTACTGGCCTTTGGGACTTATCACACAGACATTCCCAAGCAAAGATGGACATGTCAGGAAGGTCGAAGTTAAAACTTCCAAACAGGGTGAAGTAAAGTCATTTCTCAGACCCATATCGGACTTGATTTTACTTGTGTCTAATAACGCTGTTAGTGGCGTTGGTTAACGCCAGACGGGGAGTGTTATGTCTCCAGGAGACCTTTCTCTCTCTCGAGGTTCAGAAAGGAGAATTCATATTGTCATTTGATTGTATATTGTGTTGCTGCATTATTAAGCTATAAATTATGTTTGTTCCAGGTTAGCTGTACGCATGCGCCACCTACTTGCCAAACATTAATATCATTTGTAATAATACCTTTAACCTTTAAAGGATGTGACATAAAATCATCACATCCTCTTTAGTCAGGAAGTGAATACCCCCTAGGAATCAGCATTTTCAAGATTATCCCAGCTGCCTAGATGTAATCTCTTCCCATCCATGGCATCGGAGGTAAGCAATCTTCCCCTTCCTCCTCCACAGGCTATTAGGGAAAGCAGATAGTCATTTCAGTTGTTATTTTATATGATGTTTACTATTGTATGGTAATGTTATATTATTCTTGTTATTTTCAGTTTTACCGTATATAACGTGTATCATTCACAATTGTATTAAAATCTGCAACGTGCCAATAAAGACACAGACAAGAAACAGCAGTCTATTACTGTGTACGCAGAAAAAGGTTATCTGCCTGGATAGCTACCCATAGACTCCAGGAGTACGGGGGGCGAGGCCAGGACAGGCAACTAGACCCAAAAATAATAAAATAGTTACAGTGGGGCAAAAAAGTATTTAGTCAGCAACCAATTGTGCAAGTTCTCCCACTTAAAAAGATGAGAGAGGCCTGTAATTGTCATCCTAGGTATACCTCAACTATGAGAGACAAAATGTGGAAACAAATCCACTCACATTGTCTGATTTTTGAAAGAGTTAATTTGCAAATTATGGTGGAAAATAAGTATTTGGTTAATATCAAAAGTTCATCTCAATACTTTGTTATATATCCTTTGTTGGCAATGACAGAGGTCAAACGTTTCCTGTAAGTCTTCACAAGGTTGTCACACACTGTTGCTGGTATGTTGGCCCATTCCTCCATGCAGATCTCCTCTAGAGCAGTGATGTTTTGGGGCTGTCGCTGGGCAACACCGACTTTCAACTCCCTCCAAAGGTTTTCTATGGGGTTGAGATCTGGAGACTGGCTAGGCCACTCCAGGACCTTGAAATGCTTCTTACGAAGCCACTCCTTCTTTGCCCGGGCGGTGTGTTTGGGATCATTGTCATGCTGAAAGACCCAGCCATGTTTCATCTTCAATGCCTTTGCTGATGGGAGGAGGTTTGCACTCCAAATCTCACGATACATGGCCCCATTCATTCTTTCATTCATTAGTCGTCCTGTTCCCTTTGCAGAGAAACAGCCCCAAAGCATTATGTTGCCACCCCCATGCTTCACAGTAGGTATGGTGTTCTTTGGTTGCAACTCAGCATTCTCTCTCCTCCAAACACTACGAGTTGTGTTTCTACCAAACAGTTCTACTTTGGTTTCATCTGACCATATGACATTCTCCCAATCCTCTTCTGGATCATCCAAATGCTCTCTAGCAAACCTCAGATGGGTCCAGACATGTACTGGCTTAAGCAGGGGGACACATCTGGCACTGCAGGACCTGAGTCCCTGACGGCTTAGTGTGTTACTGATGGTAGCCTTTGTTATGTTGGTCCCAGCTCTCTGCAGGTCATTCACTAGGTCCCCCCGTGTGGTTCTGGGATTTTTGCTCACCGTTCTTGTGATCATTTTGACCCCACGGGGTGAGATCTTGCGTGGAGCCCCAGATCGAGGGAGATTATCAGTGGTCTTGTATGTCTTCCATTTTCTAATTATTGTTCCTACAGTTGATTTCTTCACACCAAGCTGCTTGCCTATTGCAGCTTCAGTCTTCCCGGCCTGGTGCAGGTCTACAATTTTATTTCTGGTGTCCTTTGACAGCTCTTTGGTCTTCACCATAGTGGAGTTTGGAGTGTGACTGTTTGAGGTTGTGGACAGATGTCTTTTATACTGATAACAAGTTCAAATAGGTGCCATTAATACAGGTAATGAGTGGAGGACAGAGGAGCCTCTTAACCACTTGAGCCCCGGACCATTATGCTGCCTAAGGACCAGAGGTCTTTTTCCAATTTGGCACTGCGTCGCTTTAACTGCTAATTGCGCGGTCATACAATGCTGTACCCAAACGAAATTTGCGTCCTTTTCTTCCCACAAATAGAGCTTTCTTTTGATGGTATTTGATCACCTCTGCGGTTTTTATTTTTTGCGCTATAAACGGAAAAAGACCGAAAATTTTGAAAAAAAATGATATTTTCTACTTTTTGTTATAAAAAAAATCCAATAAACTAAATTTTAGTCATACATTTAGGCCAAAATGTATTCAGCCACATGTCTTTGGTAAAAAAAATGTCAATAAGCGTATATTTATTGGTTTACGCAAAAGTTATAACGTCTACAAACTAGGGTACATTTTCTGTAATTTACACAGCTTTTAGTTTATGACTGCCTATGTCATTTCTTGAGGTGCTAAAATGGCAGGGCAGTACAAAACCCCCCCAAATGACCCCATTTTGGAAAGTAGACACCGCAAGGAAATTGCTGAGAGGCATGTTGAACCCATTGAATATTTATTTTTTTTGTCCCAAGTGATTGAATAATGACAAAAAAAAAAAAAAAAAAATATTTACAAAAAGTTGTCACTAAATGATATATTGCTCACACAGGCCATGGGCCTATGTGGAATTGCACCCCAAAATACATTCAGCTGCTTCTCCTGAGTATGGGGATACCACATGTGTGGGACTTTTTGGGAGCCTAGCCGCGTACGGGGCCCCGAAAACCAATCACCGCCTTCAGGATTTCTAAGGGTGTAAATTTCTGATTTTACTCCTCACTACCTATCACAGTTTCGGAGGCCATGGAATGCCCAGGTGGCACAAAACCCCCCAAAATGACCCCATTTTGGAAAGTAGACACCCCAAGCTATTTGCTGAGAGGCATATTGAGTCCATGGAATATTTTATATTTTGACACAAGTTGTGGGAAAGTGACACTTTTTTTTTTTTTTTTGCATAAAGTTGTCACTAAATGATATATTGCTCACACAGGCCATGGGCCTATGTGGAATTGCACCCCAAAATACATTCAGCTGCTTCTCCTGAGTATGGGGATACCACATGTGTGGGACTTTTTGGGAGCCTAGCCGCGTACGGGGCCCCGAAATCCAATCACCGCCTTCAGGATTTCTAAGGGTGAAAATTTTTGATTTCACTCTTCACTGCCTATCACAGTTTCGGAGGCCATGGAATGCCCAGGTGGCACAAAACCCCCCCAAATGACCCCATTTTGGAAAGTAGACACCCCAAGCTATTTGCTGAGAGGCATGGTGAGTATTTTGCAGCTCTCATTTGTTTTTGAAAATGAAGAAAGACAAGAAAAAACATTTTTTTTTTCTTTTTTCAAAACTTTGTGACAAAAAGTGAGGTCTGCAAAATACTCACTATACCTCTCATCAAATAGCTTGGGGTGTCTACTTTCCAAAATGGGGTCATTTGGGGGGGTTTTGTGCCACCTGGGCATTCCATGGCCTCCGAAACTGTGATAGGCAGTGAAGAGTGAAATCAAAAATTCACGCCCTTAGAAAGCCTGAAGGCGGTGCTTGGTTTTCGGGGTCCCGTACGCGGCTAGGCTCCCAAAAAGTCTCACACATGTGGTATCCCCATACTCAGGAGAAGCAGCAGAATGTATTTTGGGGTGTAATTTCACATATTTCCATGGCATGTTTGAGCAATATATCATTTAGTGACAACTTTGTGCAAAAAAAAAAAAAAAAATTTTGTCTCTTTCCCGCAACTTGTGTCGCAATATAAAATATTCCATGGACTCGACATGCCTCTCAGCAAATAGCTTGGTGTGTCTACTTTCCAAAATGGGGTCATTTGGGGGGGTTTTGAACTGTCCTGGCATTTTATGCACAACATTTAGAAGCTTATGTCACACATCACCCACTCTTCTAACCACTTGAAGACAAAGCCCTTTCTGACACTTATTGTTTACATGAAAAAGTTTTTTTTTTTTTGCAAAAAAATTACTTTGAACCCCCAAACATTATATATTTTTTTAAAGCAAATGCCCTACAGATTAAAATGGTGGGTGTTTCATTTTTTTTTTCACACAGTATTTGCGCAGCGATTTTTCAAACGCATTTTTTGGGGAAAAAACACACTTTTTTAAATTTTAATGCACTAAAACACACTATATTGCCCAAATGTTTGATGAAATAAAAAAGATGATCTTAGGCCGAGTACATGGATACCAAACATGACATGCTTTAAAATTGTGCAGTGGCAACAAAATAAATACATTTTTAAAAGCCTTTAAAAGCCTTTACAGGTTACCACTTTAGATCTACAGAGGAGGTCTACTGCAAAAATTACTGCCCTCGATCTGACCTTCGCGGTGATACCTCACATGCATGGTGCAATTGCTGTTTACGTTTGACGACAGACCGCCGCTTGCGTTCGCCTTAGCGCGAGAGCAGGGGGCGACAGGGGTGCTTTTTTTTTTTTTTTTTTTCTTTATTATTTTTTTGCTTTTTTTATCTTATTTTTAAACTGTTCCTTTCATATTTTTTTTTAATCATTTTTATTGTTATCTCGGGGAATGTAAATATCCCCTATGATAGCAATAGGTAGTGACAGGTACTCTTTTTTGAAAAAATTGGGGTCTATTAGACCCTAGATCTCACCTCTGCCCTCAAAGCATCTGATGACACCAAGATCGGTGTGAAAAAATGCTTCCCCAATTTCCCAATGGCGCTATTTACATCCGGCGAAATCTAAGTCATAAAATGCTCGTAGCTTCCGGTTTCTTAGGCCATAGAGATGTTTGGAGCCACTCTGGTCTCTGATCAGCTCTATGGTCAGCTGGCTGAATCACCGGCTGCATTCTCAGGTTCCCTGTTGAGACAGGAGAGCCAGAGAAAAACATGGAAGACGGTGGGGGGGGCATTCCCTCCCACGGCTTGTAAAAGCAGTCTAGAGGCTAATTAGCCGCTAGGATTGCTTTTACATGAAAGCCGACCGCTGGCTGAAAAGAATGATACCAAGATGATACCTAAACCTGCAGGCATCATTCTGGTATAACCACTCAAAGTCGTGAATGGCGTACCTGAAGACTAGGGATGAGCTTCGTGTTCGAGTCGAACCCATGTTCGACTCGAACATCGGCTGTTCGATCATTCGCCGAATTGCGAACGATATGGGCCGTTCGCGCCAAATTCGTGTGGCGCGTCACGGCCCATAATTCACTGCGGCATTGCAGTGCATTGCTTGCTGATGATTGGCCAAGCATGCACTATGACCCGCATGCTTGGCCAATCACAGCGCCGCCTTAACAGAGAGCCATAATTGGCCAAAGCCAAAGGAGGCTTTGGCCAATTATGGCTCAGGGGATTTAGTACACGCCCCACACTATATAAGGCCGCCTGCACGGCGGCCCTGTGCAGTGTGTTCCGGTGTGCTTAGAGAGAGAGAGAGACAGTGTCATTTCATTTGAGTTAGCTAGATTAGGCAGGACAGTCAGTCAGTTAGCTGCACTTAAAGTGTATTGTGTATATATATGCATCCCAGGTGTTGCATATATATATATATACACTGTACTCAGTTTAGCTAGATCCGTTCCTGTTATCTTCTAGACTATTTACATTTAGTGCAGTGCGTCCTGCTCACAGTGTTCAGCTAGATCCGTTCCTGTTATATTCCTACTGACAGGCAGGCTTGTCTTGTTACAGTATTTTGAAGAAAATTACTGATGTTCTTTTGATCCTATTAGTACCACAGTCAGGCAGCTAGACTATTTACATTCATTAGTCGTCCTGTTCCCTTTGCAGAGAAACAGCCCCAAAGCATTATGTTGCCACCCCCATGCTTCACAGTAGGTATGGTGTTCTTTGGTTGCAACTCAGCATTCTCTCTCCTCCAAACACTACGAGTTGTGTTTCTACCAAACAGTTCTACTTTGGTTTCATCTGACCATATGACATTCTCCCAATCCTCTTCTGGATCATCCAAATGCTCTCTAGTAAACCTCAGATGGGTCCAGACATGTACTGGCTTAAGCAGGGGGACACATCTGGCACTGCAGGACCTGAGTCCCTGACGGCTTAGTGTGTTACTGATGGTAGCCTTTGTTATGTTGGTCCCAGCTCTCTGCAGGTCATTCACTAGGTCCCCCCGTGTGGTTCTGGGATTTTTGCTCACCGTTCTTGTGATCATTTTGACCCCACGGGGTAAGATCTTGCGTGGAGCCCCAGATCGAGGGAGATTATCAGTGGTCTTGTATGTCTTCCATTTTCTAATTATTGTTCCTACAGTTGATTTCTTCACACCAAGCTGCTTGCCTATTGCAGCTTCAGTCTTCCCGGCCTGGTGCAGGTCTACAATTTTGTTTCTGGTGTCCTTTGACAGCTCTTTGGTCTTCACCATAGTGGAGTTTGGAGTGTGACTGTTTGAGGTTGTGGACAGATGTCTTTTATACTGATAACAAGTTCAAATAGGTGCCATTAATACAGGTAATGAGTGGAGGACAGAGGAGCCTCTTAACCACTTGAGGCCCGGACCATTATGCTGCCTAAGGACCAGAGGTCTTTTTCCAATTTGGCACTGCGTCGCTTTAACTGCTAATTGCGCGGTCATGCAATGCTGTACCCAAACGAAATTTGCGTCCTTTTCTTCCCACAAATAGAGCTTTCTTTTGATGGTATTTGATCACCTCTGCGGTTTTTATTTTTTGCGCTATAAACGGAAAAAGACCGAAAATTTTGAAAAAAAATGATATTTTCTACTTTTTGTTATAAAAAAAATCCAATAAACTAAATTTTAGTCATACATTTAGGCCAAAATGTATTCGGCCACATGTCTTTGGTAAAAAAAATGTCAATAAGCGTATATTTATTGGTTTACGCAAAAGTTATAACGTCTACAAACTAGGGTACATTTTCTGTAATTTACACAGCTTTTAGTTTATGACTGCCTATGTCATTTCTTGAGGTGCTAAAATGGCAGGGCAGTACAAAACCCCCCCAAATGACCCCATTTTGGAAAGTAGACACCCCAAGGAAATTGCTGAGAGGCATGTTGAACCCATTGAATATTTATTTTTTTTGTCCCAAGTGATTGAATAATGACAAAAAAAAAAAAAATATTTACAAAAAGTTGTCACTAAATGATATATTGCTCACACAGGCCATGGGCCTATGTGGAATTGCACCCCAAAATACATTCAGCTGCTTCTCCTGAGTATGGGGATACCACATGTGTGGGACTTTTTGGGAGCCTAGCCGCGTACGGGGCCCCGAAAACCAATCACCGCCTTCAGGATTTCTAAGGGTGTAAATTTCTGATTTTACTCCTCACTACCTATCACAGTTTCGGAGGCCATGGAATGCCCAGGTGGCACAAAACCCCCCAAAATGACCCCATTTTGGAAAGTAGACACCCCAAGCTATTTGCTGAGAGGCATATTGAGTCCATGGAATATTTTATATTTTGACACAAGTTGTGGGAAAGTGACACTTTTTTTTTTTTTTTTGCATAAAGTTGTCACTAAATGATATATTGCTCACACAGGCCATGGGCCTATGTGGAATTGCACCCCAAAATACATTCAGCTGCTTCTCCTGAGTATGGGGATACCACATGTGTGGGACTTTTTGGGAGCCTAGCCGCGTACGGGGCCCCGAAATCCAATCACCGCCTTCAGGATTTCTAAGGGTGAAAATTTTTGATTTCACTCTTCACTGCCTATCACAGTTTCGGAGGCCATGGAATGCCCAGGTGGCACAAAACCCCCCCAAATGACCCCATTTTGGAAAGTAGACACCCCAAGCTATTTGCTGAGAGGCATGGTGAGTATTTTGCAGCTCTCATTTGTTTTTGAAAATGAAGAAAGACAAGAAAAAACATTTTTTTTTTCTTTTTTCAAAACTTTGTGACAAAAAGTGAGGTCTGCAAAATACTCACTATACCTCTCATCAAATAGCTTGGGGTGTCTACTTTCCAAAATGGGGTCATTTGGGGGGGTTTTGTGCCACCTGGGCATTCCATGGCCTCCGAAACTGTGATAGGCAGTGAAGAGTGAAATCAAAAATTCACGCCCTTAGAAAGCCTGAAGGCGGTGCTTGGTTTTCGGGGTCCCGTACGCGGCTAGGCTCCCAAAAAGTCTCACACATGTGGTATCCCCATACTCAGGAGAAGCAGCAGAATGTATTTTGGGGTGTAATTTCACATATTTCCATGGCATGTTTGAGCAATATATCATTTAGTGACAACTTTGTGCAAAAAAAAAAAAAAAAAATTTTGTCTCTTTCCCGCAACTTGTGTCGCAATATAAAATATTCCATGGACTCGACATGCCTCTCAGCAAATAGCTTGGTGTGTCTACTTTCCAAAATGGGGTCATTTGGGGGGGTTTTGAACTGTCCTGGCATTTTATGCACAACATTTAGAAGCTTATGTCACACATCACCCACTCTTCTAACCACTTGAAGACAAAGCCCTTTCTGACACTTATTGTTTACATGAAAAAGTTTTTTTTTTTTTGCAAAAAAATTACTTTGAACCCCCAAACATTATATATTTTTTTAAAGCAAATGCCCTACAGATTAAAATGGTGGGTGTTTCATTTTTTTTTTCACACAGTATTTGCGCAGCGATTTTTCAAACGCATTTTTTGGGGAAAAAACACACTTTTTTAAATTTTAATGCACTAAAACACACTATATTGCCCAAATGTTTGATGAAATAAAAAAGATGATCTTAGGCCGAGTACATGGATACCAAACATGACATGCTTTAAAATTGTGCAGTGGCAACAAAATAAATACATTTTTAAAAGCCTTTAAAAGCCTTTACAGGTTACCACTTTAGATCTACAGAGGAGGTCTACTGCAAAAATTACTGCCCTCGATCTGACCTTCGCGGTGATACCTCACATGCATGGTGCAATTGCTGTTTACGTTTGACGACAGACCGCCGCTTGCGTTCGCCTTAGCGCGAGAGCAGGGGGCGACAGGGGTGCTTTTTTTTTTTTTTTTTTTCTTTATTATTTTTTTGCTTTTTTTATCTTATTTTTAAACTGTTCCTTTCATATTTTTTTTTAATCATTTTTATTGTTATCTCGGGGAATGTAAATATCCCCTATGATAGCAATAGGTAGTGACAGGTACTCTTTTTTGAAAAAATTGGGGTCTATTAGACCCTAGATCTCACCTCTGCCCTCAAAGCATCTGATGACACCAAGATCGGTGTGAAAAAATGCTTCCCCAATTTCCCAATGGCGCTATTTACATCCGGCGAAATCTAAGTCATAAAATGCTCGTAGCTTCCGGTTTCTTAGGCCATAGAGATGTTTGGAGCCACTCTGGTCTCTGATCAGCTCTATGGTCAGCTGGCTGAATCACCGGCTGCATTCTCAGGTTCCCTGTTGAGACAGGAGAGCCAGAGAAAAACATGGAAGACGGTGGGGGGGGCATTCCCTCCCACGGCTTGTAAAAGCAGTCTAGAGGCTAATTAGCCGCTAGGATTGCTTTTACATGAAAGCCGACCGCTGGCTGAAAAGAATGATACCAAGATGATACCTAAACCTGCAGGCATCATTCTGGTATAACCACTCAAAGTCGTGAATGGCGTACCTGAAGACTAGGGATGAGCTTCGTGTTCGAGTCGAACCCATGTTCGACTCGAACATCGGCTGTTCGATCATTCGCCGAATTGCGAACGATATGGGCCGTTCGCGCCAAATTCGTGTGGCGCGTCACGGCCCATAATTCACTGCGGCATTGCAGTGCATTGCTTGCTGATGATTGGCCAAGCATGCACTATGACCCGCATGCTTGGCCAATCACAGCGCCGCCTTAACAGAGAGCCATAATTGGCCAAAGCCAAAGGAGGCTTTGGCCAATTATGGCTCAGGGGATTTAGTACACGCCCCACACTATATAAGGCCGCCTGCACGACGGCCCTGTGCAGTGTGTTCCGGTGTGCTTAGAGAGAGAGAGAGACAGTGTCATTTCATTTGAGTTAGCTAGATTAGGCAGGACAGTCAGTCAGTTAGCTGCACTTAAAGTGTATTGTGTATATATATGCATCCCAGGTGTTGCATATATATATATATATACACTGTACTCAGTTTAGCTAGATCCGTTCCTGTTATCTTCTAGACTATTTACATTTAGTGCAGTGCGTCCTGCTCACAGTGTTCAGCTAGATCCGTTCCTGTTATATTCCTACTGACAGGCAGGCTTGTCTTGTTACAGTATTTTGAAGAAAATTACTGATGTTCTTTTGATCCTATTAGTACCACAGTCAGGCAGCTAGACTATTTACATTTAGTGCAGTGCGTCCTGCTCACAGTGTTCAGCTAGATCCGTTCCTGTTATATTCCTACTGACAGGCAGGCTTGTCTTGTTACAGTATTTTGAAGAAAATTACTGATGTTCTTTTGATCCTATTAGTACCACAGTCAGGCAGCTAGACTATTTACATTTAGTGCAGTGCGTCCTGCTCACAGTGTTCAGCTAGATCCGTTCCTGTTATCTTCTTACTGACAGGCAGGCTTGTCTTGTTACAGTATTTTAAAGAAAATTACTGGTGTTCTTTTGATCCTATTAGTACCACAGTCAGGCAGCTAGACTATTTACAGTTAGTGCAGTGCGTCCTGCTCACAGTGTTCTGCTAAACCTACAAGTTAGTGGGGTGCGTCCTGCTCACAGTGTTCAGCTAAACCTACAAGTTAGTGGGGTGCGTCCACCTCACAGTGTTCAGCTAAACCTACAAGCTAGTGGGGTGCGTCCTGCTCACAGTGTTCAGCTAGATCCGTTCCTGTTATATTCCTACTGACAGGCAGGCTTGTCTTGTTACAGTATTTTGAAGAAAATTACTGATGTTCTTTTGATCCTATTAGTACCACAGTCAGGCAGCTAGACTATTTACATTTAGTGCAGTGCGTCCTGCTCACAGTGTTCAGCTAGATCCGTTCCTGTTATCTTCTTACTGACAGGCAGGCTTGTCTTGTTACAGTATTTTAAAGAAAATTGCTGGTGTTCTTTTGATCCTATTAGTACCACAGTCAGGCAGCTAGACTATTTACAGTTAGTGCAGTGCGTCCTGCTCACAGTGTTCTGCTAAACCTACAAGTTAGTGGGGTGCGTCCTGCTCACAGTGTTCAGCTAAACCTACAAGTTAGTGGGGTGCGTCCACCTCACAGTGTTCAGCTAACCCTACAAGCTAGTGGGGTGCGTCCTGCTCACAGTGTTCAGCTAGATCCGTTTCTGTTATCTTCTTACTGACAGGCAGGCTTGTCTTGTTACAGTAAATACAGCTACCTGAAGAAAATTGCTGGTGTTCTTTTGATCCTATTAGTACCACAGTCAGGCAGCTAGACTATTTACAGTTAGTGCAGTGCGTCCTGCTCACAGTGTTCTGCTAAACCTACAAGTTAGTGGGGTGCGCCCTGCTCACAGTGTTCAGCTAAACCTACAAGTTAGTGGGGTGCGTCCACCTCACAGTGTTCAGCTAAAGCTACCTGTAGAAGGTTGGTGGTGTTCTCATACTACAGGCAGGCAGTTGATTTTGCTAGCTGCAGTATCAGTACATATATATATATATATATATATATCCCAGCTTAGTGCAGCTACAGGCCATTAGTATGTCTGGAAGGCCAAGAAGGAGAGGCAGACAGTCACAAGCCAATAAGAGAGGGCAAGCAGGCTCTGTGTCTAGTGCTGGTCGTGGAGATGGTGCATCCTCATCAGCACGTGGCCATGGGACACGCTTGGCCTTTTTTTCGGCAGCTGGCCATGTTGAGCCGCAACATGCGGAAGACTTGGTCGAGTGGATGACCAAGCCGTCCTCATCCTCCTCATCCTCTCTCACCCATGCCCAGGGTACTTTGTCTGGCAAAGCAGCGGCCTCTTCCCTTGGCTCAATGTCATCAGTGACTCCTTCCCTAGCCCCACCATGTCCTCCTGAGGAGTCCCTCGAACTGTTTGACCACAGTGTTGGGTACATGCTCCAGGAGGATGCCCAGCGTTTGGAAGGCTCTGATGATGATACTGAGCTCGATGAAGGCAGTAACACGAGCACGGACAGAGGGGGTGCCCAAGAAGGACAGCAATCTGGCAGTCATGCTCCCCCTGCTGCAGCATACTGCCAGGTTTGCTCCAGTGATGAGGAGGGAGGGGATGATGAGGTCACTGACTCAACGTGGGTGCCTGATAGGAGAGAGGAGGAGGAGGAGGAGAAGGAGGCGGCACATCACCAACGAGGCAGGATGCCCTCCAGGGGCCAGCCTAATGGCAGCACATTGACTGCATCACACCCCAAAGATCCACATGTGCAGGGCGCTGCAGTCTCTGCGCGTTATTCAAAAAGTTCTTTGGTGTGGGCCTTTTTTGAGACGAGTGCATCAGATCGCACCGCTGCTATTTGCAACATATGTCTCAAGCGTATCTCGCGTGGCCAAAACATCTCCCGCTTGGGTACCACATGCTTGACCAGACATATGTTGACCTGCCATGCAGTTCGTTGGCAAGCGTATCTAAAAGACCCACACCAAAGAACAAAGAGGACCTCTGCTTGCTTCTCATCAGCTGAGATTTCCAACCCCACTAGACCTTCAGTCCTCTCTGAGACCTGCACTGAGAGGAATGAAGGTGTAGAATTAGGTGTGTCACAGCCACGTACTTGTGGGCAATCTGATTTTGGTACACCGATGTCAGATTGTACCAGGCAAATTTCCCTGCCCCAGCTGCTGCACCGCCGAAAGAAGTTTGCTCCCAGCCATCCACATGCCCAGCGGTTGAATGCTAGCTTGGCAAAATTGCTAGCACTTCAACTGCTGCCTTTTCAGTTGGTAGACTCTGCCCCCTTCCGTGAGTTTGTGGAATGTGCGGTTCCTCAGTGGCAGGTACCCAAACGCCACTTTTTCTCACGGAAGGCGATTCCGGCTCTCTACCAGCATGTGGAAGGCAATGTCCATGCCTCGCTGGACAGGGCGGTCAGCGGTAAGGTGCATATTACCGCTGACTCATGGTCCAGCAGGCATGGACAGGGACGTTACCTAAGTTTCACGGCGCATTGGGTGACTCTGCTGGCAGCTGGGAAGGATGCAGGACAAGGTGCAGTAGTGTTGGAGGTTGTTCCGCCACCACGCCTCCAAAATGCTAATGATTGTGACACACCTCTCTCCTCCACCCCCTCCTCTTCTTCTTCCTCCATGGCCTCTTCCTCGGAACCAGCGGTGCTCCGTAGTCGGTCAAGGGGCTACGCAAGTACGCAGGCCAAAAGATGCCATGCGGTGCTTGAGCTGGTGTGCTTGGGGGACAGGAGCCACACTGGGGCAGAGGTTCTGTCAGCTCTGCAGGGGCAGGTTCAGAGGTGGTTGACGCCACGCCAACTTAAGGCAGGAATGGTGGTTTGCGACAATGGCACCAACCTCCTCTCTGCCCTCCGACAGGGACAAATGACCCATGTGCCCTGTTTGGCTCACGTCCTTAACTTGGTGGTGCAGCGGTTCTTGGGCAGGTACCCGGGCTTACAGGATGTCCTGAGGCAGGCCAGGAAAGTCTGTGTGCATTTCCGCCGGTCATATAATGCCAGTGCTCGGCTGTCGGACCTCCAAAAGGAGTTTAACCTGCCCAAGAACCGCCTAATCTGTGACATGCCCACCAGGTGGAACTCAACGTTGGCCATGCTGCAGCGGCTGCACACGCAGCAGAGGGCCATCAATGAGTACCTGTGCGACTATGGCACCAGGACAGGGTCAGGGGAGCTTGGTTTTTTTTCCCCACGCCAGTGGGCCATGATCAGGGATGCATGCACTGTCCTGTCACCATTTGAGGAGGCCACGAGGATGGTGAGCAGTGACAGTGCATGCATCAGTGACACTGTCCCCCTTGTCCACCTGTTGGAGCACACGCTGCATGGAATAATGGACAGGGCACTTGAGGCAGAACAGAGGCAGGAAGAGGAGGACTTCCTTAGCTCTCAAGGCCCCCTTTATCCAGACAGTGTTCCTGCGTGCCCGCCGATCACACAGGAAGAGGACGAGGAGGAAGAGGAGGAGGAGGAGGAGGAAGATTGTGTCAGTATGGAGGTGGAGCCTGGCACTCAGCATCAGCAGCAGTCTTTAAGGGATCAGTCCCAAGAAACACATGGACTTGTACGTGGCTGGGAGGAGGTGGCTGCGGACCATGTCGTCCTTAGTGACTCAGAGGACTCCGGACCGAATGCCTCAGCAAACCTACGCTGCATGGCCTCCCTGATCCTGCAAAGCCTGCGTAAGGATCCTCGTATTCGTGGTATCAAGGAGAAGGACCAATACTGGCTGGCAACCCTCCTTGATCCACGTTACAAGGGTAAGGTTGCGGACCTTATCTTGCCATCGCAGAGGGAGCAGAGGATGAAACATCTTCGGGAGGCCTTGCAGAAAGGTCTGTGCAACGCGTTCCCAGAGACTGGGAGGTTACAAACTCCTGTTTCTGGACAACGTGTTGCTGAGGCTTCGGTCAGTCAAAGAAGGAGCGGTGGAGAAGGTGGCCGTCTGACCGATGCGTTCAGACAATTTTTTGGTCCGCAGCCCCAAGGTATGATCGGTTCCAGCAACCATCGCCAGCGTCTGTTTTACATGGTGCAGGAATACCTAGGGGCAAGATCAGACTTGGACACCTTTCCCACCGAAAATCCTCTGGGTTACTGGGTCTTGAGGATGGATCACTGGCCAGAGCTTGCACAGTATGCAATTGAGCTACTGGCCTGTCCTGCATCCAGCGTTCTTTCGGAACGCACATTCAGTGCTGCTGGAGGCGTGGTAACCGATCACAGGGTGCGTCTGTCCACTGACTCGGTCGATCGACTGACCTTCATAAAAATGAATCAGTCTTGGATCACCACCAGCTACCAAGCACCTGATGCTGATGTAACCGAATAATTTTTTTTGAAATCTCAGATCCCTTCAAAGACTGCCTATGCTGATGCTGAGTGACTATCCCTGAGTAATTATCCTCTTCCTCCTCAATCATCACGCTGATAGCTTGTAAGAACATTTTTGGTTCTGGGTGCCACCACCAGTGCCTAAGGCACAATTTTTCAGCCCCTGTTTAACAGGGGCGTGTAATTACGATTTTTGATGTAATACTTTGCAGCAGGGCTCGTTCCTGCATTCCAACTAGAGTGTCTGTGAGGGGTTGCAGTGTTGTGGTACCAGCACCAGTGCCTAAGGCCCAATTTTTCAGCCCTTGTTTAACAGGGGCGTGTAATTACAATTTTTGATGCAATACTTTGCAGCAGGGCTCGTTCCTGCATTCCAACTAGAGTGTCTGTGAGGGGTTGCAGTGTTGTGGCACCAGCACCAGTGCCTAAGGCCCAATTTTTCAGCCCTTGTTTAACAGGGGCGTGTAATTACAATTTTTGATGCAATACTTTGCAGCAGGGCTCGTTCCTGCATTCCAACTAGAGTGTCTGTGAGGGGTTGCAGTGTTGTGGCACCAGCACCAGTGCCTAAGGCCTAATTTTTCAGCTCCTGTTCAACAGGGGCGTGTAATTACAATTCTTGATTTAATATTTCACAGCAGAGCCCTGTGAGGGCTTACAGTGTTGTGGCCACAGCAACACCTAAGGCCCAAATTTCTGCTGAGTATATAGGGCAGGACCCTACTTTCAAACAACTAACTTACAAACGACTCCTACTTGCAAACGGAAGGAGACAACAGGAAGTGAAATCTACCCCTAGGAAGGGAAATTCTCTCCTGTAAGAGTTAATATGGGAAAAACATTTCTCCTTTCCACTGATGCTTTCCAATCCATTGGGACAAAAAGTGAGGTGAAATCTTCTGAAGAGGAGGAAAGACAGCAAAACAAATGTCACAGGGGTGATAACCCTTCCCTATGTTTTCCAAAAAGCTTAAAAAAGATTTTTTGGCTGGAGCTAAATACGTTAAAAATGTACCCGTTCAAAATTACAAAGAGATTCTACTTAACAACAAACCTACAGCCTGTATACTGCTGTTCAGAGTATATAGGGCCTGGTGGCCCCACACCTTTCCTTATTTTAATTTGGGTGCGGGGTTCCCCTTAATATCCATACAAGACCCAAAGGGCCTGGTAATGGACTGGGGGGTACCCATGCCGTTTGTCTCATTGATTTTCATCCATATTGCCAGGACCCGACATTACATTAAACCCGCAAGCAGTTTTAAATGAGATTTTTTCCTTTAAAAATGACATTTGGTGCAGGGACTGTTCTAAACACGGGAAACACGCATCACTTTACAGGCATACTATAGACACCCCTCAGGTACGATATTTAAAGGAATATTTCACTTTTTTTTTTTACTTTAAGCATCATTAAAATCACTGCTCCCGAAAAAACGGCCGTTTTTAAAAGTTTTTTTTGCATTGATACATGTCCCCTGGGGTAGGACCCGGGTCCCCAAACCCTTTTTAGGACAATACCATGCAAATTAGCCTTTAAAATGAGCACTTTTGATTTCGAACGTTCGAGTCCCATAGACGTCAATGGGGTTCTAACGTTCGTGCGAACTTTCGGTCCGTTCGCAGGTTCTGGTGCGAACCGAACCGGGGGGTGTTCGGCTCATCCCTACTGAAGACAAAAAAATGGTTAACAATAAAGCACAGTAAACGGTAAAGTATAAAAAATTGCATACCTGAAAAGCAAACATGATAAAACATAATAACAATAAAACATTGCAGAATAGAATACAGTAAAAAAGAGCAAAACAATAGAGAGAGAATAGAGAGAGAGAGAGAACAATAAAACGACAACTATTTTTTTTTATTTTATATATATATATTTTTTTGACACTTTTTTTGTAACTAACTTTTGTAACTGTAACCGGTTCCAGGTTCGGGTCTCACAAAATGCGATGGCATCTTGGGAGACCCTGTGAAAGTGTGCCTAGTCTGTGGAATGCTGTACCCTACGCTAATACTCAACTAGTGAATGGTAGCGTTCAAAACATTCACCAATGCAAAGACCAGGATTGTCAGGACAGGAGGGACAATAATAGCGGGTGTCACGTCTATATCCGCGCTTCCTGCAGACACAACATCTTTTTTGGGGGGTTCGTTGGGTAGGGGTACTCGGGAGGACATAAAGAAAATGCCTCTCATGCAGCCGACTGCATTTGGTTGGGGATGTGAATGGGGGAAGTACGGGCGCTGCAGAAGCGGTGGGTTCCCAATTAGGATTGGCGAATGCAGCAGGAAGGGCATTATGGGCACGACGGGCCTGTGTTTGTCTTTTTGTTGGCAGCGGGACACTACTTGTGCTTGCCACCTCACCAGCTTGAACTGCACTTATGGGACTTGCCACGTCACCAAGTGTTGCTGCAGTGCTGGTTTGACTACGACCGGGGTGTACTAGGCCACTGGTGCTTGCCAGTTCACCAAAACGCTACCAAAAAAACTGTTAGCGATCGCAGGGATCAGGCCTGACTCTGCGAACACTGCAGTTATGCGTTTAGTGTTTTGTAAGTGACAGTGATCGATCGATACTGCACTTGGGTGGGCTGGGCTGGGCCGGGCGGAGGGGCAAAACGCAGGTGCTAGAAGGTATCTGGGCTGATCCCGCTAACACTGCGTTTTTGGGAACCCTAAACTGCTGGGGACGCTAGTATAGATCTGATCGGATCAGATATTGATCCGATCAGATACTATACCACTAAGGGAGGTGTACGGTGCGTGCATGGGTGTTAGCGCTACTGGCGCTAACCTGACGCTGCCTGGTGCTTGCTTGCCAGTTCACCAAAATGTTACCAAAAAAACTGTTAGCGATCGCAGGGATCAGGCCTGACTCTGCGAACGCTGCAGTTATGCGTTTAGTGTTTTGTAAGTGACAGTGATCGATCGATACTGCACTTGGGTGGGCTGGGCGGAGGGGCAAAACGCAGGTGCTAGTGGGTATCTGGGCTGATCCCGCTAACACTGCGTTTTTGGGAACCCTAAACTGCTGGGGACGCTAGTATAGATCTGATCGGATCAGATATTGATCCAATCAGATACTATACCACTAAGGGAGGCGCATGCTGCGTGCGTGGGTGTTAGCGGTACTGGCGCTAATCTGACGCTGCCTGGGGCGACGCATATCACCGCCGGGCGATCAGGGGGCTAAACCTTTATTCGGTAATAAACGGCGGGTGCCCTGACACTATAAAAAATAAACGAACTAACCAGCGTCAACCGTAACGGTTATACGATGATCAGTGGTGAAAGGGTTAACTAGAGGGCAATCAAGGGGTTAAAACATTTATTAGATAGTATATGGGGGTCCCTGACGCTATAAAACGCTGACGGCGAACCTAAATATTTACGTCCCTAACTAGCGTCACCAGCGACACTAATACAGCGATCAGAAAAATGATCGCTTAGCGACACTGGTGACAGGGGGTGATCAAGGGGTTAAAACTTTATTAGGGGGGGTTAGGGGGGTACCCTAGACCTAAAGGGGGGTAATACTAACTGTCCCAACACTGTAACTGTCACAAACTGACACTATGCAGTAATCAGAAAAAAAAAAAAACCTGCTTGGTGTCAGTTTGTGACAGAGGGGGGGGTGATTGGGGGGGGATCGGGGGGCGATCGGGGGGGGGATCGGGGTGTTTTGTATGCCTGGCATGTTCTACTGTGTGTGTGTGTATTGTGCACTCACATTGATGTCTTCTCCCCTCGGCGCTGGAACGGAAACTACCGAGCCGAGGAGAGATGACATAATTTCCTTTGCTGCTGTTTAGCATACAGCAGCAAAGGAATGTTCCCATTGGCCGGCGGCGATCGCGAGGGGGGGGCCACGAACGGATGGCCTCTCCCTCATCTCCGATCGCCGGGGAACAGAACGGGACCGCCTCGGGCACCGGGGGGGGGTCCGATCGGACCCCCCACCCGCGGGAGGCAAATCACGTACATGTACGTGATTTTGCCTGCCCGTGCCGCTTTGCCGACGTAAATCGGCGTGAGGCGGTCCTTAAGTGGTTAAAGAAGAAGATACAGGTCTGTGAGAGCCAGAAATCTTGCTTGTTTGTAGGTGACCAAATACTTATTTTCCACCATAATTTGCAAATAAATTCTTTCAAAAATCAGACAATGTGATTGTCTGAATTTGTTTCCACATTTTGTCTCTAATAGCTGAGGTATACCTATGATGACAATTACAGGCCTCTCTCATCTTTTTAAGTGGGAGAACTTGCACAATTGGTGGCTGACTAAATACGTTTTTGCCCCACTGTACATGGATGTCACAGATAGTGTATTTAAACAGCGTACTGTAGTATCCCTATTGTTGTACATCAGGGAGCCTACTGGTTACGGTAACTTTGAACATCCATGTTGTATGTAATACTTCTGTGGTATCGGTATAGGCCGAGGGTATATATATCATGTAGGATGTTGGGGCTAGGTGTAATAGTATGCAAGCTCACTGTACGGGATGCTGTCATGAGCATATTAGCTACTGTCATTTATTGGTTCCAAAGTGTTTTCAGTCTAGTGTTCTAGAAATCTTATTTTCATGTAGGGTTGCAGTGACCGGACCACTAGCAACCCATACAGAAAAGGGCAGTTCTAGTAGGCTTAGTCAGTGGTCAAGTTGCTCAAGCAAGATGGTGGGGAGATTCTGCTATGTGAATTGAAAGATAGGGGAAAGAAACTCCTTGTGGGAGAGGAATAGGATATTGGAAAGAGTTAGGAAGGGTGATAAGTGCAAAGAGGGGGAGTTGGGCAAAATATCCGCCTTTTGGGAAAGGCGATGTTTAGGGCTGTAAAATAGTAAATAGGTAAGGGGGGTGGAAATGAAGAGGTAAAGATGAGAATGTTTGTAATTTTAATAAAAAAATTACATTTTAATTAAAAAAAAAAGTAGCTTTATGATTACTTTAAAGTCCTTTCACATTAAATATATAAATAAAAAGAACAATGTTTTAGTTAGACATACACTTTAAACAGTGCATTTGTTTTTGATTTTGTGCATTTTTAGTTTTAATGCAACAGTGAGAAAAATCACAAACAAACCAAAAATGATAAATAAATAGAAATATAATAAAAATAACAGCTAAGAGTAGAATATGAGGTAAGAGTTAATTAGGACATATTAGAGTTAAAATAACTGTCATCACAGGGTCACCTTTTAAACAACAGCTCACTTGTACAAGAAGAGACATCATATTTACCTTTCTGGGGCCTGGGTGTTGAAAATTATAATAAAATCCTTTGTGCTCCCCATATGCTATGTATTCTCAGTATGTAGATTACTTGCTCTCCTACTTTATGCTAGAGTTTCTCTCACCAGCTTATATGTCACTACAGGAAAAGTATATTTACCCTTTCTGTATAGGTGGGCTATTGTGTAAAAAAAAAGAGACCCTGTGGTGATATGGCCTCTTTAATGAAGAGTAAAGAAGGGGTTGTATAGGAACACATTTAATATATATTTCTTTAACTGGTAAGATTGCTTAAGTCTGGTCATATACAGTCTCATGGCTCCCAACTGTCCCTGATTTCGAGTGACTGTCCCTGATTTGGAACAATGTCCCTCTGTCCCTCATTCCTCCTCCATTTATCCCTCATTTTGGTCTGATCTATATAATTGGATATAAAATGCACTATTTATCTTTCAAATAGTGTTTTCCAGTGATAAACCTTTCATCTAATTTCTAAATTGCTGCATTTGTAAATTTAAAAAGCCAATATAAAGGAATAATAGTGGTAAAAAAAAGCACTTGTGGGTTTAACCAATAATTTTTTTGGTATAATTCTCCTTTAAGGGGGCGTGGCAGGGGTGTGTCCTAAGCCTGCATACTTTTGCTAATAGGTGTTCCTCATTCCCATCTCAGAAAGTTGTGAGGTATGCAGTCTAAAAGTCAACCCATTGGTCTACACATGAATGAAACACACAATGTGACCGTGTTAATACATACTATTTCTCAGTGAAGAAGAATACAAACACTGTTCAAAAGCTTCACTTTAAAAAGCACTGGATGGAGCTGCCCATGTGATTCAGAGCAAGTCCCGAATGTCATTCCAACAACTGAGATTTCCTGACAACAACAGTGGGGAGGAGAAGGGCTTAGGAAATATTTTATAATAAGATGCCCTAAGAAGCTTGTTGAAGATTTTATGGAGTACCTACTACACCCAAGATCCAGAAGAGGTTAAAAAGAAGAATATCTGCATTACTTACCTTTTTGTAATCGAACTGCATTTCAGGAGAGAGAGAGAGAGAGAGAGAGAGAGAGAGAGAGAGAGAAACAAAAAGGGGAAATTAGAATGGGCAAAAGTCAAAAACACAGACTAAATCTGAGGCTCCATGCACACTAGAAAAAAAAACGCTTACTGAGAAATGCTGATAATAGAGTTTTTGTGCTGGCTTGTAGCAGCATTTTAGAAGCTTTTAGGAGCGTTAGCATTTTATTAGCGTTTTTATAGTACATGAAGAAAAAAAAAAACTGCTCCAGAATAGCTGTTAGTAGCGTTTAGCGTTTTTTTCTACCAGAAAAATGCTCCCAAAAACTCTACAAGAACAATGTTTTTTTCTGCACCTAGACAGTGAAGCTCAAAAAATGCTACTGCGTTTCCCTGAAAATAAGCTCTTCTGTGATGTTTCGGGAGGGCTGCAATATAAGCCCTACCCCAAAAATAAGCCCTAGTTTAAAAGGGTTGTAAAATCCTAAAATGCACTGTATTATATAATGTAAACTGTGTATGTTTGTTCTTTACAGCGCTTCTCAGCACTCTGATCCCCACTGCTCTCCTCCTCTTCTGCCAGCTGTCAGCGGAGGATCTCGGCCCCCCCTCTGCAGTGCTCGGAGCGGGGAAAAACCGATCAGGCGGGTCACAGAAGCGCCGAGCACCGATATAAGAAGGTATTTATCACAAATATATTACAGAAACATGCACAGTTTACATTATATAATACTGTAATGCAGTGCATTTTAGGATTTTACAAGCACTTTTAATTCAGTTCCACTGGCCACTGGGGATTTCTGACAGGCAGGGAGGGAAATGGGGAGAGAAGACAGCACATTACAAGCCTTACCCCGAAAATAAGCCCTGCTGGGTCTTTTGTTGCCAAAATTAATATAAGACCCAGGCCTTTTATTCGGGGAAACACGGTAATAGCCTAAGGCCTCATTCTCACTGTCTCCGTGGAAGCAGATCCGCCTCGGTCCGCCGGCTCAGCAGGAGATCTCTCTATTGATCTCCGTTGAGCCGGCGGATGACAGGTCCCTCTCTGCTCACTGAGTGGGGAGGGGCTTGTCGGGTGCCGCTGGTTTCTATGGAGAGATCGGACAAAAACGGACAGCATGTCCGTTTTCATCAGATCTCACCCGATCCGATCCGCCAGTGACGGATCTGAACGTAGAGGCATCCGTCTGCTTTTAGCGGATCGGACCTGGTCGTATGTCAGCGGACATGTCACCGCTGACATCCGTCGCTCCATAGACTAGCATGGGGCACCCGTTCAAGTCCGCCGTCAAAATTGACAGGCGGACCTGAACGGTCCGATCGTGTGAAAGGGGCCTAAAGTAGTGTGCATGGACACATAGGATAACACTATTTAGCTTCTAGAAGCTAGTGTACATTGGGCCTGATAGCGAAAGACAATGATATACAATATAGTCATGAGAAAAAAGTAAATAATCACCACAAAATATTTGGCTTTTTCAACATATTTCAACAGGAAAACATCAGAACAAATGACACCAAATTAGATGCCAATGATTAGAACCTTCTTTTGGGTCTATGCAGGTAGAACCTGCCTTTCTTATTTTAGTGTCATTAAACCGCCTTACAGAAAACCTGTACCAGGGACCCAATTACCTAATAACTTATTTTTGGTTTGGATAGCACACTCCAACTTCAATCCATCTGTCCACTAGTTAAGAAAAATATAATTTGATGTAGTAATGAGCTTGAGGTTCAGTCCCAACACAAGTTCAGACCAAACCTTGGGTTTTCGGCAGGAGCTGAATGTTGTGTTTATCAGTGATATTGCTACCACTATTATACATGACTGCTTCCCACTGTCAGCCCCCTTTTATATAAACCTTATGACAGCTCCAGAGAGCTGTCATTAGTAGCATGAGTGGACGGGTTGGCTTATCAACAGGTTTTTCTCTTTCAAGGATCAGTAGGAGATGCCCATCACAGTGCTGTATCTTGGCCTAGGCCGGCACTTTGCGGGGGGGCGGCACTTTGCGGGGGGGCGGCACCAAGCCGCCCCCCCACATGAAGAAAACCCCCTTGCTCCGTCCTCCTGATTCCCACGGCAGCCTCCCGCGGCCGCCAGCACAAATTTAGCCCCCGGCGCGGCGGCCTGTAGCGTGGCACTTGCTAAAATCATTAGCAGTATGGATGGACGGTGCGTACTTGGCCAGGGGGAGGGAGCGACTGACGCCCCCCATTAAATGGCCGGTGACTAGCCAGCCCGGGCGCATATCATTCCAGTGGCAGAGGCGGAGCCTACAGCCCCGCCTCCTCTCCTCGGCGCAACATCCCTATGCATCTTCCCCCTCTGACCAAAAAGTGAAGAGACTTGTAAAAGTGTTGATAGAAGATCCACCACCGCTTAAATTGGGGGCATTGCTGTTTACCATTTCCATGGAGACTCTGGATGCCTGAGTGGATTTGTTCCTTTTGCCATATATATACCCCCGCAAGTACTCGGGTCACCTGGATTAGCATTCACGTTATACAGATACCACCGTGGATCCCCACGTTTACAAGCTTGATTGGCTCAGTGGGTGTACACCCATCTGAGTCCAATCTCTCCGGTAAGCCCCCAATTTAAGCGGTGGTTGATCTTCTATCAAGACTTTTACAAGTCTCTTCACTTTTTGGTGTTATATACCTCCTAGGACTTTCACTTTTTAGGGATTATTTTATTACTAGTGTGTCACAAACATTTCTTGTACTACGGATTTAATGTGTACGATTTAAAAAGTTTATTACATAATTGTACATACCTATGTAATTTATGCACTGGGTTATACCATTCATTGCAGGATATGAATATCGGTATTGATTATGTTTTTGGTTGTTAGCGCTGCACTTTTCTTTATAAAGCGGCAATCTTAAGCTGCACTGATAGGGCTGCACTCATATGCTGCACTGATGGCCACTGATAAGGCTGCACTGATGGCCACTGATAAGGCTGCACTGATGGCCACTGATAGGGCTGCACTGATGGCCACTGATGAGGCCGCACTGTTTGGCACAGATGAGGTAGCATTCTTAAGCTGCACTGATAGGACTGCACTGATAAGGCAGCACTGATATGCTGCACTGATGGCCACTGATAGGCTGCATTGGTGGCCCCTGATGAGGCTGTCCTGATGAGGCTGTACTGATGTGCACTGATGAGGCGGCACTGATGAGGCTGCACTGATGGGTACTGATATGCTTTATGTTGATATTGTTAAAGTTGTTGTTAATATTTATATTTGGAACTTAATTCTACACAAAACATTTAACAGTGTAATTTCACGAGATATGTTTAGGTGTAAGGTGTGTTTAGGGGCGGGGCAGGGTAGGGGTTGGGTGGGCCAAGTGGTGACAAGTAACGCTTAAGGCCTGGCTAGTGGCTCCTTGCCCTCAAAGAGCTTACAATCTAAGGTCCCTAACTCATACATACACATGGTAGGGGCAACAATTTAGACAGGAGCCAACTACAACTGGATTGATTGATGTAAGTATGGAGTGAATGGTGCATGATTGTGTGTTCTAATGTACAGATAGGAAAAGGTGGAGCCTAAAAGAGGAAGGGGTGTGGTTTACAGATGATAGGGTGTGTCTTAAACAGGAAGGGGTGTGACTTTGACAGGAAGGGTGGGTCATATTTAAATTAGGGGGTGCATGAGTTTAGTCAGGCCTAGGGCACCACAAAACCTAATTACACCACTGGTCCATCATGACTGATGCTAGATTCTTAACACTGGATTATTTTGTTTTTTACATTTTTCTTTTAACTCTTTTGCTGCCCGGCCTTTTTTTTTTTTTTGCAATTTTTCCTTTGCTTTTTTATTTTTCACTTATAGCTGTCAAAATTTGTAAAATACTCCCCAAACCATATATTTTATGAAAACACATGACCAGTAGAATAAAAAGATGGTGCTACTGATTTCTAAGGTCCCACGATATTTGCGCAAATGTTTATCAAAACAATATTTTTAATAAAAATCTATTAAAATCATGATTAGCAGATAAATACTAACAGCAAATTTTACAAAATTCCTACTAAATATAAAAGCTTAACCTGTATTGAGTTAATAAATAACAAATATTTGTAATTTTTACATTGCGCCTTTTTGCAAAATGGTGAAAATTGAACATACGCAAAAATGTAAATATCCAAATTTCTCTAAAAATCTGAAGGTTTTATTTTTTCCCTTACAGCTTTCAGAATTTGCAAAAGACCCCCAAAACCATATAGTTTCTGAAAGCATATGGCCACTAGAATAAAAAGAAGGTGCTACTGATTTTTTAGACCCTGCGGTATTTGTGCAAATGTTTATCAAACCAATATATTCACAAAAAATACACTAAAACCATTATTAGCAAATAGAAACACAGCTAATTTTACAAAATCCCTGCTAAATCCCTACTAAATCTAAAAGCTTAACCTGTATGGAGTTAGTAAATAACAAAAAAATGTAATTTTTTTCCTTGCGTCTTTTTGCAAAATGGTGAAAATCGAACATACCCAAAATTTCTCTAACAATCTGGAGGTTTTCATTTTTCACTTACAGCTTTCAGAATTTGTAAAAGACCCACCAAACCATACATTTTCTGAAAGCAAATGGCCAGTAGAATAAAAAGAAGGTGCTACTGATTTTTAAGGCAGCACAATATTTGCGCAAACGTTTATCAAATCAATATTTTCGATAAAAATACACTAAAATCATTAATAGTGTACATAAACGCAACATAACAAAATTCCTGCTAAATTGCTACTAAAGCATCGTTCACATATGGCATACTAAAGTGTACACCCATGGAGGGCCATGTTTACCCACACAGGAATGCACAGGTGTTCCATGCATCCCCACACAGGCAGTCACATTTATGTCAATTGGGATGCAACAGCTGCACAGGCATAGCTGCTGTACCCAATCTGACATCCGTGTGAGTGTGGGTACATGACCCAGAACGCAGACAGTGTGAGCTCAGGGACATGCATGCAGACCTACATCGGTGTAAAATTGGAAGCAACGGCTCTGTTCGTGCAGGTGCTACATCCCAAATGACATCAATGGGACTGTGATGCATGGAACACCTGTGTATCCCTGTAATGGTACGCTGTGTATGCCCTGTGTGAACAAGGCCTTAGGCCCCTTTCACACAAGCAGACCGATTGGGTCTGCCTGTTCATTTTTCAGGCAGGCCCAATCGGACCACCCTTTGTTCTCTATGAAGAGGCTGATGTAAATGGACATGTGTCCATTTACAACCGCCTGCATCTGATCCAGTCCAGTCCGCTAAAAACCGATGGATGGGGATTCCATTCCTCATCCATCTAGCAGATCGGGACCCCCCCAAGCAGCACCTGAAGCCGGCGGGAGCAGCAGAGGAGGGATGCTGGCTAATGATGGTGGCTGTAGGTTTGCTGGGGGGGGTGAAGGGGATAAGAGAGGAGAGTAGTTATAAGTGAAAGGTAGCTGCGGGAGGTGGAGAGGCAGGAGAGAGAGAGAGAGAGAGAGAGAGAGAGACAAAACAAGGAAAGGCTTTGTGGACTTTAAGAAGGCATTTGACTCATTGTGGCACCCAGGCCTGTTCCTCAAACTATTGAAGAGTGGAATAGGAGGGAGAACATATGATGCTATTAAGAGTTCATACACTGAGAACAGCTGCAGCGTAAAGGTGTCAGACAGGGCTGCAGCCTAAATCCAACCCTCTTTAACATCTATATCAATGAACTGGCTGCAGCTCTAGAATCCTCCCCAGCACCAGGACTGACTCTACATGACACTGAGGTGAAGTTCCTGCTGTATGCGGATGACCTCCTACTTCTGTCACCAACAGAGAAAGGCTTACAAGACAGCCTGGAAGTGCTGGAGAAATACAGTGCCACATGGGCACTACCAATCAACTCAAGCAAAACAAAAATCATGGTGTTCCAAAAAAAAAAAATACAAAAACAATCAAAGAGCCCTTCCTTTAGATTAAACAACTGCACTGTTGATGAAACTAACAGCTACACATACCTCAGCCTAGAAATGAAAAAATCAGAAAGTTTCAAGCCAGCCATAGAGGCACTAAAAGACAAGGCATACAGAGCCTCCTATGCCATCAGGAGACAGCTGTACCACCTAAAACCATGAGTGAGAGACTGGCTCGGAATATTTGATAGCATCATCACCTCAATTCTTCTTTATGACAGTGAAATTTGGAGTCCTGTCACCTACCCACACCAATCCAAATGGGACCCCAGCCCAACATAAATATGCCATCTGGAATTCTGCCAGTCTGAGTTGGGCAGATTTCCCTTACTTTTCGTAGTACAGAAGAGGGTGCTATCATACTGGAACCACCTACAAAACAGCAGTCCCAACTCATACTACCATAAAGCCTTACTGAACAGTAAGGACCAGTCCAATCCGTGTGGCCTGCAACAACTCATCAACACCTTGTCTATCCCAAACTCTCAATGTGGCCTGACAAAATTTTAAATAAAAAACATAATGAATGAAAGACATGTTGGAGAATGGAGAAATGAAATAACAAACTCCAAAAAACTAACTGTTTACCAGTCACTGCAAAGAGACTACAAACTGGCCCCGTATCTAGAGGTGCTACAAGACCCCAATGACAGACAGACCCTGGGCCTGTACAGACTTAGTGTCCACAGCTTGGAAATCGAATTAGGACGGCACAGACAGACCTACAAGCTAAGGGAGAGCAAACTGGGCCAGCAATGTGTCCAGGGGGTCCTGGAAGATGAGGACCACTTCCTGCTACATTTCCCAAAGTACTCATCAGTGAGGGACACTCACTTCCAGAGACTCTCCACTCTCATCCTGGACTTCAATTCTATAGAAGAGAAGAGGAAACTCCAATTTATACTGGGAGAAGAGGAGCCAATGGTGAAGATAGCTGCCCAATATGTGACAGCGTGTCACAGATTGAGAGGGACAAAACTGAGGACCTAAAAATCCTTTACAAAGATATTTGCCGATATATGAGGTGCTTTGGGGGTCAGACCCCAAAGCATCTTTCCCATGTTGAGAGCATGTGGCCTGGTACGGTTCATGAGGGGGGGCGCTCTCTCGTCCCCCCTTTTCTTGCGGCCTGCCAGGTTGCATGCTCAGATTAGGGTCTTTTGGCGCAGGGTTCCCCTTAAAATCCATACCAGACCTGAAGGGCCTGGTATGGAATTTAGGGGGACCCCCACGCAATTTTTTTTTAAATTTTGGTTCGGGGAACCCATGCCGTTTTTTACAATGAGTTTTATCTGTATTGCCGAGACCTGACAATTCATTACAGCTGCAAGTAGTTTTAAATGACTTTTTTTCCTTTAGAAATGTAATTTTGCTGCGGGACTATTCTAAACACAGGAAAAATGCGCCACTTTACAGGCATACTATAGACACCCCCCAGGCATGAAATTTAAAGGAATATTTCACTTTTATTGTTTCACTTTAAGCATTAAAATCACTGCTGCTGAAAAAACAGCTGTTTTTAAAAAAAATTTGCGTTGATACATGTCCCCTGGGGCAGGACCCGGGTCCCCAAACACTTTTAATGACAATTACTTGCATATAAGCCTTTAAAATGAGCACTTTTGATTTTTCATGTTAATTTCCCATAGGATTTTAAATGGTGTTCCACGGCTTTCGAATTTGCCGCGAACACTGCATAATGTTCGCTGTTCGGTGAACAGGTGAACACACGATGTTGGAGTCAAATTTACGTTCGTCTCGAACATCAGACGCAACCCTAGTTTCAACACAACAGGTTGCAATACACCACATCCACCACCTTGCTCGGGTGGCGCTTCATAAACCTCACACACCTTTGCATTTTCCACAGGTTGTATTAACCCACTATTTACTTGCACACTTTCAGCATTAGCAGATTGCACTAACACATTTTCATTAAAAGGTGTAGTTCCACTCTGCTTCACCAGAGTGAGGTTCAGTTTTGCAGTTTTCCAGGGCAATCTCTGGCTCCAATACATGAAGTTCCCTGGAGACTTCTCGGGACAACTGTGCTATCTTACCACCAGTTTTTGCTTTGCAAGAACCTGAGGTTTTCCCAACAGCAAACTTTTCATGATCAACAATTACAGCATCTTTAGCTCTTGCAGGCTGTTCTAGCTCACTACCAACTTGAGAATTGCAGACATTAGATACATCACATTTAGTTACCCACACAGGTGCAGTTTGGACTTTTACCCCCGCCCCCCCACTGTACAGGGTAAAGTCACTCTCAATAGAACATTCAGAGGCCCCACTATCTGGGGTCGCTCTCACATCATCATGGACAGTCTCATAACTAGTCCTTTTCAACATAAACTCAGCGGTTCCAGCCATCATTTCATTAAAGACTGTTTTACCCACCGCAGTAGTAGGGGTCACCATCTTTGAGTATGATTTCTCATGAATCAGTCCTCAGCTAGACTTTTACTGGCCAACTCTCCATGGTGGCAACTGGATGAAATTACAGCAGGCATTTCCCACTGTGTAGCACCACCTGCAGACACAACACACAACTCCTCCTTGTTGCCCGGGTTGACTGCAAACATTTGTACAGGAATCTTGGCCTGCAGACTTTTGCTCAGCATTACTATCTCCAGCTGTATCCCATAACCTAGGGCAAGAAAACATGTCGTGCGCCAGATGTCCACATTCCAGGCACGGTACTGAATGATTTTTTTTCAGGTAACCTCCCTCCTGGTAATTTTGAAACACATGTAGCGCTGGTAGATTTGCAATCTACCGCAGGTTAGGTAAATTTAGTAACTTGTTCGTTAGGAAGGTTAAGTTTACCTCTGTTCCAGCTTGGCTGACGTTGTGTATGTTTCCGTGCTGACCGGTGGGTGTTGCTGTTATCACTGGTTGGTGTTGGAAAGGCAACGTGTTGAAGCGTATGGATGCTCTTCTGTCCCGGAGACGACTCGGAGGAGGAGGTCCTCCGAGTTGCATTCTGGGCGAGGGTATTTACGGGACAGACGCCATATTTTGGGGTTCGTTTTACAGCCACCTGTTGGCCCTCCTGGCCGAAAGGTATGCATTAGAGAGCTACCTCGTGGTGCTCCGTTTGGAAGGCCCACGTCGCTGCAGCGCAGGGGTGGGTCCAGAGGTTTGTCTGGGGCCTACCACCGCGGCCGAGGAATGGTCCTGAGCTGTCGGTCCTGCGTGACGAAGCTGGACAACCGAGGAGATCCCAGGGGAGGACCCGTCATGGAAGAATCAAGCAACGTGCTGGTCTGGAGAGGGGCCTGGTGACTCGGTTGGAGGACGTATCCGAAAGTAACCATACAGCATAGTGTTGCCGGGTCGGCTTAAAGGTTCAGGCACTGTGACTGACGTTCATTGCAGAAAACCAATACATTCTGTGGCAGAGGATCGTATGGGTTTGTTCCTAAACAAGTCTGTGGCAGAGACTTTTGTTCGTGCTACGTACTGGCTGCTAGGCAAGTGAGAGAGGCCTTTCCAGGTGAGCAAGGAGTGTGTCCCACGAGGGGAGCGCATTCTATATAATATCTGAATTCTACCAGGACATTTGTCAAAGAACCCTACAAGAAGATATTTGAGTTTCTTCTGCAGTTTCCTTTCCGCCTATTTCCTGCTACTTCCTAAGTGAATTGTTTAATAAAGCATTGAAAACGTACTCCAGTGTTGGTGCGTGTGTCGTCCAGAGGTAAACTCAACGGAACCCTAGACCCGGTGCCGGTGAAACAGAGGGAAGGAGAGTGAAGGTAACAGACCCGCTTAAATTAGCAGCTCCACCGAGAGTTAGTGCTACACACATATGCATCTTTAGGTGAATGCTGAGCTACATATCCCTGTAGCTCCTCCTTTCCTTTGGCAATCTTTCTCCCGTCGCAATGGGAGACCGCACTCTCCCAGCAGAGCTTTGCTGATTCTCCCAAACTCTTGGATGAATGCATTGTGGCTTTCAACTTGCCACGACTCTCTGCAGGTAATCCTTTTCTCACGTGGTCTGCAGACTTGACATCACCGCCGTTGCTACGGTCAACCACATACCTCTCCAACTTTCGGTCAGTCTGTCGGTCACTGCTGGCACTCAAGTCAGGCTTCCCAAACACTGCTGCAGACCTTTGTCTGGCCAGGTCACTTTGTACTGGAAGCTATGACAAAGTGCACTTGGAGACAGCATGCCCCCACTCGCTGCACTGCAAACAGCGTTCTGGCCTACTTGCATGAGCATTGCCAGGGGCAACAACACCCCTCTCCCAGGTATGAACATCCAGCCTCTCTCTCCTTGCACTGAGGGTTGGCTTGCATTCCTCTTTAGCTTGGTTCAGTGCTGCTAGATGCTGATTTCCCCAATCCACTGCAGGTTCAAACACTGGTGGACACTCCATACTTGCAGTCACTCCACTGCAAAGAGCAACAACAGGAGCACTGTCTCTCTTCCAGGTATACCACCTGCTGCACACACACTGCAGACCACAGTCAGTTTCTCGCAATAGCTCACTGGTATATGCAAGGATCTGAAGTTATGCCCACCACTGTATTTTAGCTTAGTGTAGAGCTTACCAGTGAGCTGAGTACATGTCAGATATGCAGTCTAAGGGCTTTTTGGCCCACGTTTATTAAACAAAGAAAATGTCCATCCAGAATTTCCACGCAGGGGTTTCAACTTTAAAGCAATAACGACATAAAAAACAAATAAAATCTGTGCTTTGCTAAAAAATATAAAGCTAGTAACAGTGACCACGGCAGCCAGCACTAAAGGTTTTGATCATAGAACCATTAAAAACAAATATATAAAGGTGCAGCGCCAATAGGAGAAAATTGCAATATAAGCTCTGTGATGAACAGTCCTATTCAAAAACCGCCAACAATGATGGATGACAGATTGGTAAAGAAGTCCCAGCACCAGCAGTGTGAAAAGGGGTTAAATGCACTCATCACCGCCAGAGCGTAGAGGCAATCCTGCTTACCAGAGGAAGTTGACTCTTAAATCATGAAGAGTCAGGGAACACGTGTGTGATAAAGATGAGCATTCTTAACTGCATCACTCCAGCTCCTGTCAGTTATGGAAAACGCGATCCCAGCCCAGGAAGCATTTCTCCAGGTAAGTGGATGTATATATGAATATACTGTGGCCTTTTTACCTCAAAAGATGTAAGGGCACCACGATAGTGTAATATTGCTTTAAAACCACAATTTTATTTTTAAAATTATATATGGTACACTCACATTTCCGTAAAAGGTAACAGGCAAAGAATCTCATAAAAGGTCCATAAATTGTGGCATGCTTACATCATCCAGTACTGCCTTACATATTTCGCAATAATATTGCGTCGTCAGAGGCGCAGTGGCCAAACGCAAGCACGTCCTAATATAATAAAATAACCGGAAGTGCAGTACAAACCACCCCCCCCCCGTCAGTCCGCTCTCAAACCGGAAGTGACAAACCGGAAGTGGTCAGTCCGCCATCATGCGGTTCACCATGCGTTCCACAGACAGGAAGGGATTAAAAGCCTATCCCGCGGCTATCAAATAACCTACCGGAAGCTAACGAACCACTCTCATGCGGTTCACCATGCGCTCCAAGGACCAGAAGGATTACAGATCGGTCCCACTGTTCTCAGAGCACAATGGGGGTTAAATATATTAAATAGAAGAAATACTATAAAAGTAAAGGAGAAAAGCTCTCTACTTGCCAGGAGGAACAACTAAAACCATAAGGAAGATAGAATTACACTATCCTCTAAATGAAATAAATCACAGTACATTTTCTACAGGGGAAAAAAACATTTAGAACCATTTTCAAAATCTAAATTTTTTTCCCCTGTTACGGAAATGTAAGTGTACTTTTATATATATTAAAATATAATGCTTCCTGGGCTGGGATCGTGTTTTCCATAACTGACAGGAGCTGTACCTCTGGTGACACTCTCTTGCAGCTTCCTGGATGCTACAGCCCACCGGCTTAGGCCCTGCGTCTGCTCTGTCAGACCATCCTCTGCCAACAGGCACACTTCTCCCTTGCACGCCTGGACTCCTGGTTGTTCCCAAAACCCAGCCCCAGGATTGGCGATTCCATTCCACCCAGATCGCTATAAAATCTCCAGGCTCCATGTCCACAACTGGATTTTACCAACCACAGAGGAAACCAGGCCCGGACTGGCCATAGGGCACACCAGGTATATGCCTGGTGGGCTGAGGCTGCTGGGCCATATGTAAATTTCTTGCCTGATTTTGACTTCCTGGGCAGCTGCTTGGGTCGGCCCTACTCATCCACTGCCAGCCTCTCCACGGCCGGCTCCACGGAGAAGGCCACATCCATGTCCTTCTGACCAGGTCCCCAGTCCCCACCGCTCACTTCCAAGGCACCTGGGCTGCTCCGTGGGACAGCGCCACTCACCGGGCCTCACCACGGCCAGCTCCGCAGCCGTCCAACTATTCAGCTCAGGGGGCGGAAATGAAGGGGTCAGGTGACCATAAAGGGGAGGAGCTGCCTGCCAAAAAAGGGTCCTGCACCAGTTTGGTGTGAATGCAGTGCGATTTGAGCCATACAAATTCATGGCTCAAATTGCACCCCAGAGACACCACATGTAATTCACACAGGAATGTGCTGCGATTCCTGTGGAAATTACACGTGGTGTCTCACCTTGGTGCCTTGGTGAGAGAGGTAAAGAAGAACCCAAAGATCACTGTGGCTGAGCTCCAGAGATGCAGTCGGGATATGGGAGAAAGTTGTAGAAAGTCAACCATCACTGCAGCCCTCCTCCAGTCGGGGCTTTATGGCAGAGTGGCCCGACGGAAGCCTCTCCTCAGTGCAAGACACATGAAAGCCCGCATGGAGTTTGCTAAAAAACACCTGAAGGACTCCAAGATGGTGAGAAATAAGGTTCTCTGGTCTGATGAGACCAAGATAGAACTTTTTGGCCTTAATTCTAAGCGGTATGTGTGGAGAAAACCAGGCACTGCTCATCACCTGTCCAATACAGTCCCAACAGTGAAGCATGGTGGTGGCAGCATCATGCTGTGGGGGTGTTTTTCAGCTGCAGGGACAGGACGACTGTTTGCAATCAAGGGAAAGATGAATGTGGCCAAGTACAGGGATATCCTGGACAAAAACCTTCTCCAGAGTGCTCAGGACCTCAGACTGGGCCGAAGGTTTACCTTCTAACAAGACAATGACCCTAAGCACACAGCTAAAATAATGAAGCAGTGGCTTCACAACAACTCCATGATTGTTTTTGAATGGCCCAGCCAGAGCCCTGACTTAAACCCAATTGAGCATCTCTGGAGAGACCTAAAAATGGCTGTCCACAAACGTTTACTATCCAACCTAACAGAACTGGAGAGGTTCTGCAAGGAGGAATGGCAGAGGATCCCCAAATCCAGGTGTGAAAAACTTGTTGCATCTTTCCCAAAAAGACTCATGGCTGTATTAGATCAAAAGGGTGCTTCTACTAAATACTGAGCAAAGGGTCTGAATACTTAGGACCATGTGATATTTCAGTTTTTCTTTTTTTTTTTTTTTTTCCAAGAAAAAGTTTATTGAAGGATGTATATCAGAATACAAGCTTATTAAGTGAAATTACATCAAGTTACAGTACATGGATAGCAAATGTATAAAGCAATAACTAGTAAGTAGAATCAGATAAAATAAATAAATAAGTAAATAAATGAATAAATAAATAAAAATAAGATATTAGATAAAAGTAGTAAGATAAAATAGAGAACAATAGATAATAACCATAGAGACATGGTAATTTAAATTATAATGAAAGCTTGGCCTTCCACATGAAAAAAAAACAGATCTAATCTATAATAAGTTTAAAATGATTCCAATACATTAATACGTTTGTGATTAATAAGAGAGCAGAAAACAAATAAGGTTAATTTTCTCTATAAATCGGAGTATGACCTGGGTAATATTTAATAAAGAAGTCGGGTATATTCAGAAGTTGTTTGAAATTGTTGCCAGCAAGCCCATGTGTTTCTAAATTTTGTAGATGAGTCATGAGCTTGGTGTATGAGTTCTTCCATTAAAGCTATTTTGTTTACTCTGGCTATCCAATTTGTAATTGTGGGTGGATTGGGAGATTTCCAGAGGGCCGGAATACAAAGTTTTGCAGCATTAATGAGATGTTGAACTAATGATCTGTGGTAAATTTTCATCGGTAAATATAGAATGATGAAGTAAGGCTTGGGCTGGGGAGAATTCTAAGCGTATAGTTGTAATTTGGGTGATATATTGGAATACATCAGTCCAGAATTTCATAATCGAGGGACATTCCCACCAAATGTGAAGAAGTGAACCTTCCTCCTGATTACATCTCCAGCAAATGGATGGGGTACTCAGATTAATTTTGTTTAATTTGAGTGGAGTGTTATACCATCTGGAAAACAATTTAAAACCGTTCTCTTGTACATTCACATTAATTGAACCTTTATGTATTATTGTGTACATCTTTCCCCATTCTCTGTCAGAAAGGTTGATAGAAAGATCTCTTTCCCATTTTGAACTTGCAAGATTCGATTTAGGCTTTTGGTCATCAAAAAGAATGGAGTAGATAGTTGATATGAGGTGACGTTGTGGTTCTAATTGAGAACAAATGGATTTGAAATGTGTTCGTTCCCTTGAGAAGGCTGATCGAGATTGTGGGGTGGTTAGATAATTTTTGAGTTGCATATATGACCATAAAGAAATCTGACTCTCCGTCCTTCGAGTATTCAATGTAGATAAAGGAAGGAGAGTGTTTTGGTCAAAGAAGTCTTCTGCTTTTGGATTGTCATTAGGTCCTAATTCTGATAAAAAGGATCTAACAAAGTCTGGAGAAAATTCAGGATTATGTCTTATCGATGTGAGTGGACTTGGGATTGAAGAGATATGGTATTGACGACAAGTACTGGTAAAAACATGTAACGTATTGTTGATTAGTGGATGTTGTTTACATTGTTTTGGAATATTTCTAGTAGGTATCCAGGCTATATTTTGGAGTGGAAAATTTGAGAAGGCCTGTTCAATAGAAATCCAAGCTTTGGTGGTAGTATGTACATTCCAATCTACTACTCTGGCTAATTGACATTCCAGATAGTATTTTCGAATGTCCAGCAATCCCAATTCACCTTTCAATTTAGGTAAGGATAACCTGTCAAAGCTTAATCTAGCTCTTTTTCCACTCCAGATAAATTTAGAACAAGCTTTACGGAAAGATGTGAAAAATGATTGTGGTAATTTTATTGGAATCGTTTGAAGCAAATAAAGAATTTTTGGTAAAATGTTCATTTTAATAATAGAGGATCTACCAAACCAAGAAAATAAACCAGAGGACCAAGCCTCAAGATCCTTCTGGATATTTTGTAAAATTGGTACATAGTTTTTGCTATAAAGATCAGAAAGATTGGTCGGTATATGTATTCCAAGATATTTAATGGAGTTTGCGTTCCATTTGAAAGGAAAATTTGTCTGGCATAGGGTTTTAGTCTCATGTGGTAAAGATACATTAACCACTTAAGGACCGCCTAACGCCGATTTACGTCGGCAAAGCGGCACGGGCAGGCAAAATCACGTACATGTACGTGATTTGCCTTCCGCCGGTGGGGGGTCCGATCGGACCCCCCCGGTGCCCGAGGCGGTCCCGTTCTGTTCCCCGGCGATCCGAGATGAGGGGGAGGCCATCCGTTCGTGGCCCCCCCTCGCGATCGCCGCCGGCCAATGGGAACATTCCTTTGCTGCTGTATGCTAAACAGCAGCAAAGGAAATGATGTCATCTCCCCTCGGCTCGGTAGTTTCCGTTCCAGCGCCGAGGGGAGAAGACATCAATGTAAGTGCACAACACACTACACACACAGTAGAACATGCCAGGCATACAAAACACCCCGATCCCCCCCCCCGATCACCCCCCGATCCCCCCCCAATCACCCCCCCCTGTCACAAACTGACACCAGCAGGTTTTTTTTTCTGATTACTGCATAGTGTCAGTTTGTGACAGTTACAGTGTTGGGACAGTTAGTATTACCCCCCTTTAGGTCTAGGATACCCCCCTAACCCCCCCTAATAAAGTTTTAACCCCTTGATCACCCCCTGTCACCAGTGTCACTAAGCGATCATTTTTCTGATCGCTGTATTAGTGTCACTGGTGACGCTAGTTAGGGACGTAAATATTTAGGTTCGCCGTCAGCGTTTTATAGCGTCAGGGACCCCCATATACTATCTAATAAATGTTTTAACCCCTTGATTGCCCCCTAGTTAACCCTTTCACCACTGATCACCGTATAAACGTTACGGTTGACGCTGGTTAGTTCGTTTATTTTTTATAGTGTCAGGGCACCCGCCGTTTATTACCGAATAAAGGTTTAGCCCCCTGATCGCCCGGCGGTGATATGCGTCGCCCCAGGCAGCGTCAGATTAGCGCCAGTACCGCTAACACCCACGCACGCAGCATGCGCCTCCCTTAGTGGTATAGTATCTGATCGGATCAATATCTGATCCGATCAGATCTATACTAGCGTCCCCAGCAGTTTAGGGTTCCAAAAAACGCAGTGTTAGCGGGATCAGCCCAGATACCCACTAGCACCTGCGTTTTGCCCCTCCGCCCGGCCCACCCAAGTGCAGTATCGATCGATCGCTGTCACTTACAAAAAACTAAACGCATAACTGCAGCGTTCGCAGAGTCAGGCCTGATCCCTGCGATCGCTAACAGTTTTTTTGGTAGCATTTTGGTGAACTGGCAAGCAAGCACCAGGCAGCGTCAGGTTATCGCCAGTAGCGCTAACACCCACGCACGCACCGTACACCTCCCTTAGTGGTATAGTATCTGATCGGATCAATATCTGATCCGATCAGATCTATACTAGCGTCCCCAGCAGTTTAGGGTTCCCAAAAACGCAGTGTTAGCGGGATCAGCCCAGATACCTGCTAGCACCTGCGTTTTGCCCCTCCGCCCGGCCCGGCCCACCCAAGTGCAGTATCGATCGATCACTGTCCCTTACAAAACACTAAACGCATAACTGCAGCGTTCGCAGAGTCAGGCCTGATCCCTGCGATCGCTAACAGTTTTTTTGGTAGCGTTTTGGTGAACTGGCAAGCACCAGCCCCAGGCAGCGTCAGGTTAGCGCCAGTACCGCTAACACCCACGCACGCAGCATACACCTCCCTTAGTGGTATAGTATCTGAACGGATCAATATCTGATCCGATCAGATCTATACTAGCGTCCCCAGCAGTTTAGGGTTCCCAAAAATGCAGTGTTAGCGGGATCAGCCCAGATACCTGCTAGCACCTGCGTTTTGCCCCTCCGCCCGGCCCAGCCCAGCCCACCCAAGTGCAGTATCGATCGATCACTGTCACTTACAAAACACTAAACGCATAACTGCAGCGTTCGCAGAGTCAGGCCTGATCCCTGCGATCGCTAACAGTTTTTTTGGTAGCGTTTTGGTGAACTGGCAAGCACCAGCGGCCTAGTACACCCCGGTCATAGTCAAACCAGCGCTGCAGCAACACTTGGTGACGTGGCGAGTCCCATAAGTGCAGTTCAAGCTGGTGAGGTGACAAGCACAAGTAGTGTCCCGCTGCCACCAAGAAGACAAACACAGGCCAGTCGTGCCCATAATGCCCTTCCTGCTGCATTCGCCAATCCTAATTGGGAACCCACCGCTTCTGCAGCGCCCGTACTTCCCCCATTCACATCCCCAACCAAATGCAGTCGGCTGCATGAGAGGCATTTTCTTTATGTCCTCACGAGTACCCCTACCCAACGAACCCCCAAAAAAGATGTTGTGTCTGCAGGAAGCGCGGATATAGGCGTGACACCCGCTATTATTGTCCCTCCTGTCCTGACAATCCTGGTCTTTGCATTGGTGAATGTTTTGAACGCTACCATTCACTAGTTGAGTATTAGCGTAGGGTACAGCATTCCACAGACTAGGCACACTTTCACAGGGTCTCCCAAGATGCCATCGCATTTTGTGAGACCCGAACCTGGAACCGGTTACAGTTACAAAAGTTAGTTACAAAAAAAGTGTCAAAAAAAAAATATATATATAAAATAAAAAAAAATAGTTGTCGTTTTATTGTTCTCTCTCTCTCTATTCTCTCTCTATTGTTCTGCTCTTTTTTACTGTATTCTATTCTGCAATGTTTTATTGTTATTATGTTTTATCATGTTTGCTTTTTCAGGTATGCAATTTTTTATACCTTACCATTTACTGTGCTTTATTGTTAACCATTTTTTTGTCTTCAGGTACGCCATTCACGACTTTGAGTGGTTATACCAGAATGATGCCTGCAGATTTAGGTATCATCTTGGTATCATTCTTTTCAGCCAGCGGTCGGCTTTCATGTAAAAGCAATCCTAGCGGCTAATTAGCCTCTAGACTGCTTTTACAAGCCGTGGGAGGGAATGCCCCCCCCCCCCCACCGTCTTCCGTGTTTTTCTCTGGCTCTCCTGTCTCAACAGGGAACCTGAGAATGCAGCCGGTGATTCAGCCAGCTGACCATAGAGCTGATCAGAGACCACAGTGGCTCCAAACATCTCTATGGCCTAAGAAACCAGAAGCTACGAGCATTTTATGACTTAGATTTCGCTGGATGTAAATAGCGCCATTGGGAAATTGGGGAAGCATTATATCACACCGATCTTGGTGTGGTCAGATGCTTTGAGGGCAGAGGAGAGATCTAGGGTCTAATAGACCCCAATTTTTTCAAAAAAGAGTACCTGTCACTACCTATTGCTATCATAGGGGATATTTACATTCCCCGAGATAACAATAAAAATTATTAAAAAAAAAAAAATATGAAAGGAACAGTTTAAAAATAAGATAAAAAAAGCTGAAAAATAATAAAGAAAAAAAAAAAAAAAAAAAGCACCCCTGTCGCCCCCTGCTCTCGCGCTAAGGCGAACGCAATCGGCGGTCTGTCGTCAAACGTAAACAGCAATTGCACCATGCATGTGAGGTATCACCGCGAAGGTCAGATCGAGGGCAGTAATTTTTGCAGTAGACCTCCTCTGTAGATCTAAAGTGGTAACCTGTAAAGGCTTTTAAAGGCTTTTAAAAATGTATTTATTTTGTTGCCACTGCACGTTTGTGCGCAATTTTAAAGCATGTTATGTTTGGTATCCATGTACTCGGCCTAAGATCATCTTTTTTATTTCATCAAACATTTGGGCAATATAGTGTGTTTTAGTGCATTAAAATTTAAAAAAGTGTGTTTTTTCCCCAAAAAAATGCGTTTGAAAAATCGCTGCGCAAATACTGTGTGAAAAAATGAAACACCCACCATTTTAATCTGTAGGGCATTTGCTTTAAAAAAATATATAATGTTTGGGGGTTCAAAGTAATTTTTTTGCAAAAAAAAAAATAACTTTTTCATGTAAACAATAAGTGTCAGAAAGGGCTTTGTCTTCAAGTGGTTAGAAGAGTGGGTGATGTGTGACATAAGCTTCTAGATGTTGTGCATAAAATGCCAGGACAGTTCAAAACCCCCCCAAATGACCCCATTTTGGAAAGTAGACACCCCAAGCTATTTGCTGAGAGGCATGTCGAGTCCATGGAATATTTTATATTGCGACACAAGTTGCGGGAAAGAGACACATTTTTTTTTTTTTTTGCACTAAGTTGTCACTAAATGTTATATTGCTCAAACATGCCATGGAAATATGTGAAATTACACCCCAAAATACATTCTGCTGCTTCTCCTGAGTACGGGGATACCACATGTGTGAGACTTTTTGGGAGCCTAGCCACGTACGGGACCCCGAAAACCAAGCACCGCCTTCAGGCTTTCTAAGGGCGTGAATTTTTGATTTCACTCTTCACTGCCTATCACAGTTTCGGAGGCCATGGAAAGCCCAGGTGGCACAAAACCCCCCCAAATGACCCCATTTTGGAAAGTAGACACCCCAAGCTATTTGCTGAGAGGTATAGTGAGTATTTTGCAGACCTCACTTTTTGTCACAAAGTTTTGAAAATTGAAAAAAGAAAAAAAAAAATGTTTTTTCTTGTCTTTCTTCATTTTCAAAAACAAATGAGAGCTGCAAAATACTCACCATGCCTCTCAGCAAATAGCTTGGGGTGTCTACTTTCCAAAATGGGGTCATTTGGGGGGATTTGTGCCACCTGGGCATTCCATGGCCTCCGAAACTGTGATAGGCAGTGAAGAGTGAAATCAAAAATTTACACACTTAGAAATCCTGAAGGCGGTGATTGGTTTTCGGGGCCCCGTACGCGGCTAGGCTCCCAAAAAGTCCCACACATGTGGTATCCCCATACTCAGGAGAAGCAGCTAAATGTATTTTGGGGTGCAATTCCACATATGCCCATGGCCTGTGTGAGCAATATATCATTTAGTGACAACTTTATGCAAAAAAAAAAAAAAAAGTGTCACTTTCCCACAACTTGTGTCAAAATATAAAATATTCCATGGACTCAATATGCCTCTCAGCAAATAGCTTGGGGTGTCTACTTTCCAAAATGGGGTCATTTTGGGGGGTTTTGTGCCACCTGGGCATTCCATGGCCTCTGAAACTGTGATAGGTAGTGAGGAGTAAAATCAAAAATTTACACCCTTAGAAATCCTGAAGGCGGTGATTGGTTTTCGGGGCCCCGTACGCGGCTAGGCTCCCAAAAAGTCCCACACATGTGGTATCCCCATACTCAGGAGAAGCAGCTGAATGTATTTTGGGGTGCAATTCCACATAGGCCCATGGCCTGTGTGAGCAATATATCATTTAGTGACAACTTTTTGTAAATATTTTTTTTTTTTTTTTTTTTTGTCATTATTCAATCACTTGGGACAAAAAAAATAAATATTCAATGGGTTCAACATGCCTCTCAGCAATTTCCTTGGGGTGTCTACTTTCCAAAATGGGGTCACTTGGGGGGGTTTTGTACTGCCCTGCCATTTTAGCACCTCAAGAAATGACATAGGCAGTCATAAACTAAAAGCTGTGTAAATTACAGAAAATGTACCCTAGTTTGTAGACGCTATAACTTTTGCGTAAACCAATAAATATACGCTTATTGACATTTTTTTTTACCAAAGACATGTGGTCGAATACATTTTGGCCTAAATGTATGACTAAAATTTAGTTTATTGGATTTTTTTTATAACAAAAAGTAGAAAATATCTTTTTTTTTCAAAATTTTCGGTCTTTTTCCGTTTATAGCGCAAAAAATAAAAACCGCAGAGGTGATCAAATACCATCAAAAGAAAGCTCTATTTGTGGGAAGAAAAGGACGCAAATTTCATTTGGGTACAGCATTGCATGACCGCGCAATTAGCAGTTAAAGCGACGCAGTGCCAAATTGGAAAAAGACCTCTGGTCCTTAGGCAGCATAATGGTCCGGGGCTCAAGTGGTTAAGAGCTTCAGATTTATCGAAATTAATTTTGAGATTAGATAGATTTTCAAAAAGAGATCTTTAAGGAGATTGGGGAGTGAAAGGTGAGGATCTCGTAAAAATAGTAGTATATCATCAGCAAATGCTGCTAGCTTGTATGTGGAATGATCTATGGATATACCTTTGATATCTTGGTTGTCTCTCAAACGTTGAAGACAAGGTTCTAATGTTAGGATAAAAATTAGTGGGGAAAGAGGGCAACCTTGACGTGTCCCATTGGACACAGAGAAGGCATCCAACAGGTGTCTGTTAATTCTAACCCTAGCTGTAGGCCTTGAGTAAAGTGCAAGTATGAATTGTAAAATGCGATCCCGCATGCCTATCTGTTTAAGTACTTCAGTTAGATAATCCCATGCAATCCTGTCGAATGCCTTCTCTGCGTCCAAGGAGAGAAAGAAACCACCCTGCTTCTTTGAGGTCAACCATTTATGAATATTGAGAGCTTTCAGAGTATTATCTCTTGCCTCTCTACCGGGAACAAAACTTACTTGATCCAAAGAAACAAGGTGTGGTAAAAGAGGCAAGAGTCTGTTAGCTAGGATTTTCCCATACATTTTTAGATCAACATTAAGAAATCGGCCTGTAGTTGGAAACTAGAGTCTGGTCTTTATCAGGTTTTGGAAGGACAGCTATATGTGCAGTAAGGACATCTCTAGGAGGAGATTTATCTGTAGAGAGGTAATTAAAAGCATTCAAGAAGGGTGTATACAATACATTAGTAAACGCTTTATAGTATCCTACTGTTAAGCCGTCTGGTCCTGGGCTCTTACCAGGTTTCATTTGTTTGATTACAATATCTAATTCATCTTTAGACAATGGTCTTTCCAAGTTCATTGCTTCAGTGTCTGAGATTGGTTTAGGACCATATTGTGCAAGAAAGTTTTTGATTAGATGTATTCTGTTTTCTGTGTTATGTTGGGTGGGTGTGTTTTTAATATTGAATAGTTGTGTATAATATTTGACAAATTGTTCTGCTATTTGATCATTAGAAGAAAATTTGGTTCCTTCAGGGGAATTAATAGAATGTATAATCGTAGTCGATTGTTTTACCCGTGTGCTCTAGCTAGTAATTTACCTGATTTGTTACCAAATTCATAAAATTGTTTTTGATAAAGTATATATTTACGTTTCGTTATTTTAGTAAGTTCCTCCATCATTTCGGTTCTAGCTAAAGTGAGTTCTTGGAGTGTCGAAATAGCTTGTGTTTTTTTATGAGATTTTTCTAAATCATGAATACGGACAGCTAGATTGGATAATAATTTTTGTCTTTCACGTCGTCTTTTGGAAGCTATCGCCATTAATTCACCACGAATAGTGCATTTATGAGCTTCCCATATTATCATTGGGGAAATTTCGGCAGAGTCATTCTCATTGAAGAATTGAGAGAGCCTAAGTTGAATGTGTGACGCAATTTTATTATCTGTAAGTAGAGATGGATCAAGACGCCATATTTGTGAACGAGATTGAGTGATCTGAAATTCAATCAACATGGTGATAGGGTGATGATCCGATAGAAACATTGGTTCTATAGTTGCTTTAAGGAGCATGGGAAGATCTCTCTGTGTGATAAATAAATAGTCAATCCTGGAATAACTTCCATGAGGATTAGAATAAAAAGTATAATCTTTAGTAGTAGGATGTAAAGTACGCCAGGAGTCATGCAAGGTAAGTTCTTGGAGGGATTTCTTAATATTACGTAATGCCTTAAATGGTAATTTAGATGAGCCTGAAGAGGTATCTTGAATAGGATTTAAAGGGACATTAAAATCTCCCCCTACTATTAACATTCCTTCTTGAAAAGAAGCAAGATCCTGCATTGTACTTGTGAAAAAGGAAACTTGTTTAACATTGGGGGCATAAATATTAGCCAGGGTTATGCGTTTGTTAAACAAGAATCCTTTAAGAAATAGGAAACGACCATCTTCGTCTATCTGTGAGTCTGTCATTTGAAATGGGCAATTTTTTGAAAAAAGAATTGAAACCCCTTTAGTTTTAGCTTCCTTAGTGGTGGCATGTATTACCGTTGGAAAGTGGTGATTTGAAAATTTTGGTACATTATCGGTCTTGAAATGTGTTTCTTGTATGAACACAATATCCGCTTTTAATTTATGTAAGGAGTGAAGTATTTGCGAACGTTTTTCAGGAACATTAAGACCTTTAGCATTTAAAGAAATAATTTTGGCTGTAGCATTGTGGTTAACCTTAGGAGGAGATGTAACCTTATTAGTCGGTATTGTGTGTTTTGACCCAGAAGTTTTTGTAGGCATGTTTTTAGATGAAAAAAAAAAAAAAATAAATAAATAAATGCATAGATTAATAAATAAATAAATGAATGAATAAATAGATATTCCGGAGACTTGCAAGACCTGCTCACTAGTCCAAATGCAGTAAATACGTAAATGTATATGCAGCCGGATTGAGTCAGTGGTTTTTGTATAAAGAGATGTGGAGAAAAAAACAAAAAAAAACAAAAATTAGTTCAGGAGAACCAAAAAATCAGAGGAAACCACTGTGTGGGAGGATAGGTCAACACTGGAGTGTGGTGTAACTTTTGCAATAAGAAGTCAGTCTCGCTGACTTCGGAAGAATATTCTTATAATAATAATTCTGAAGAAGGTGTTTATAAGTTTGTTTGAATCTGATCAAATGAGTTTTATGAGGATGGCATGGAGTATGGAAATAGAATCAATATGATAATATATCTTAAACTAAATGGAAAGGATAACTGTTATAGGGCGTACACACGGTCGGACTTTGTTCGGACATTCCGACAACAAAATCCTAGGATTTTTTCCGACGGATGTTGGCTCAAACTTTTTTTTGTCTACACACGGTCGCACAAAGTTGTCGCAATTTCTGATCGCCAACCACGCGGTCACGTACACCACGTACGACGAGACTAGAAAAGGCCGGTTCAGAACCAAGCCCGGCACCCTTTGGGCTCCTTTTGTTAATCTCGTGTTAGTAAAAGTTTGGTGAGAGACGATTCGCGCTTTTTCAGACTTGTGGCTTTCAGATCATTTTCTGCTGTTCAGTTTGTGCTTGTGGGTTTGTATCTGCTCTTCAGTGCGTGCAAGCAAGTTCCGCGTGACTTAGTCATTGTATTCTTGTTCGTTCGTTACTGTTTTTCAGGTCGCTCTTCACAGGCCTTGCTGTTCTTCAGTGCGTTCTGTTACTTCGTTCTGAGCAGCCGACCGTTTTCTAGCCATGTATGCGTACTCCTCGTAGAGTTCGTGCTGTGCGGGGGCTTGGTGTTGGGGTCCTGACCTTGACACAAGTCCAGTCCATGAACAGGGTGGGGAGGAGTTCATGGACAAAGAATTGGTTGCTTCAGCGTGACCAGTTCTCTCATATGCCTTTGCTCCGTGAGATCCGTGAGAATAATCCTGATGATTTCAGGAACTTTCTCCGGATGACGGACCCCGTGTTTCACCATTTGTTGGCTTCGCTGACCCCCTATATCAGCAGGCAGGATACCTGCATGAGGCAAGCCATCACTCCGGAGCAGAGGTTGGTCGCTACCTTGCGGTATTTGGCCACAGGGAGAAGCCTGCAGGACTTGACAGGCATCTCCCCCCAGGCTCTGGGGATCATTATCCCAGAGACCTGTTCTGCCATCATCCAGGTCCTGCAGAAGGAGTATATGAAGGTAAGATTTTTATCCTTTAATATCACATTTTATTGTATTGAATGTTTGCTAATATCTTGTATTTCTTTCCTCATTCCCTAATTACCATGATTGTAATATGCTGTGAATGTTCCCTTTGTCCTCATGCATGCTGGATTTTTATGTAATTATTATTTTATGTCCTTCATACATATTTGCCCTTCACTTACCTCCCCAGCATGGTGTCTCCTGGCCTATATTCACCTCATGTAGTCACTTAACAATGTATTTTATCAGCTCCATAGTAGTGCTTTACCCCAAACACCCCCTAAAATGTTTGGAAATGTTATTTTTTATTTAAATTCAGGCAGAGTGCCAGAGGCTTTTTTTTGTGGTGTCCCCAAATAATTTTTAGTAACCCTCCCTCCCCCCAACTGCTAAGTCAGCTGATCCCAATTCTCTATCCTCAATCATCTATCTGCTGACTTTGCCAAACCCATACACACTATACCCATATCTTTACTGGTCAGATGTATGGATGAATTCCCCAAAGCATGTAGTGCAAGGGCCTGCCTGTATACTTTCAAATGGTACTGTTTAAAGTTCTTGTATCCTATTATTATCTTGATAGGTAATAGCAGAATGTCCAAATGTCCTCAAATGTGTACAGTGTGTATTTATATCTTTGGATTATGACACTTCTTACCTGTCCAGTGGTCTGCCAATAGTGTAACTAAGGAGGGTCTGTTCAAAGTAATACCCATTATTTAGGCATTCATCTCTCAATGAAGTGAAGAGGGTTACCTGTCCAAGATTTCCACACACCCCCTATAATGTTAGAAATGGCCCATGAGAGGGGGGGAGGGGAAATATGATAGGTGTACCTTATACTTTGGCCTTGTTAAATTCCCCTTAATAAATGCTATCTGGAGGTTGCCCCAGAATGCTTGTGTTGAATCTGCTTGCCATGTTTCAGAGTAAAAATAGTAATGTTTATTGTTTTTTCCTCAACAGTTTCCTTCCACGCCACAGGAATGGCAGACTGTGGCCTCCCACTTTGCCCAGCGGTGGGACTTTCCTAATTGCGGAGGGGCAATTGATGGAAAACACCTCCACATCGTCCCACCACCCAACTCTGGGTCATACTATTATAATTACAAGGGGTTTAATAGTATAGTGATGTTGGCGGTGGTGTCGGCTAATTACGACTTCTTGTATGTGGACGTGGGGAAGAATGGCCGGATGTCCGATGGTGGAGTCATCGCCCAGACGGAGTTCTACAGGCGTCTCCAGAATGGCAGCTTGGACTTGCCAGCTCCAGAGGACAATGTGGAAGGACTCCCATTCGTGTTCGTTGCTGATGAAGCGTTTGCGCTGGGGGACCACCTAATGCGGCCATTCCCAATGAGGACCCTCACCCCGGAACAGAGGGTTTTTAATTACCGGCTGGCCAGAGCCCGAAGAGTGGTGGAGAACACATTTGGAATCCTGGCCAGCCAGTTCCGACTATTTCTGACACCCATCCATATGGCGGAGTATAAACTGAACCATATTATACTTGCGTGCTGTGTTCTCCATAACTTTTTAAGAAAACATTCGGCCAACTATGCTGGCTCAGTTGGGCCCGAGGCGGAGTCCTACATCAAACCACACTGACGGCACTTGAAAGTGGCCGTCCTGGCTTGCCCTCCCTGAGTGCCCGTGATGTCCGGTTACGCTACCTGGAGTTCTTTGCGGGTAGGGGGGCTATCAATATGCCAGACAATATGTGAAGCCTTTTTCTAATAAAAAAAAAAGAAATTCTTTGTGGACATTTACTGCTTGTGTTTGTTTTAGCTGACCCTGACATAAATGTTTTGAGTGCAGAAAATGGCATAATTGTGTAACCTTACACAAAAGCACTGTTGGCTGTTATTTCCTAAATGCAAAAACACATTTCACTACAAGTGCACTGCAACTGCACTGAAACTGCACTTGTAGTGCAAAGAGGATTTGCCCTTAGGAAATAACCCCCATTTTTGCTGAAAACAGCAAATACATCACCCCAAAAGTGTTGTAGTGTTGAGACAATAATCCACACATTCTTGAGTAACCAACTTTTTTATACCTGCACAATCACATGTGCATTTACCAAAGGTTTTTAAAACAAACCAACATGTTTGTTGTATAACAATTTTTGCAGTAGCATTATCAAAAATCGAAATGTCCATTTCAGATAAAACAGGCCTGTGTAAAACCAACAAGAAAGCCAAAAAACTTGAACTTACAAAGTTCACATTAGGTAAAACCTGAAGGCTATATCAGACATGAGTATTTAGGAACTGTGTTTGATATAGCGTTCAGATGGGGGGAAATCACCCCTGGAAAAGCCAAATTTGGAAGATGCACACCAATTTACGAATGTCAACATGTGCTATCTGCCATCAGGGGGGATCAAGGGACGTGTTTTGGGGGAGCAAGCCCTTCCTCACCGCTACTTTATAATTGAGGAAGGGGTTGCACCCCCAAAACGCATCCATTGGTCTCCCGTGATGGCAGATAGCACATGTTGGCACACTGTGTGCATCCTCCAAATTTGGCTTTTCAAAACATTGCAAAAAGTTTTAAAAGATTGGACCACAATCCCAAAAATAGATTTTGTGGGGTTTTAAATTCACCCCAAAACATCAATGATGTTATTATTTTTTTTAATCACATCATTGATTTTTTGCTGTATGTTGTGCAATTCGAGATTACACCCCATGATCTCCCCGATCAGGATCTGGGCACTTTTTGATGTGAAACATTCTGGATCCACAACCTCACGATCACCTAAAAAGAGATAAAGAAAACAAAAACAGGTATCAAAAATCTGCCACCATCCATCTCTTACCTGAGCCTGTGGTCGCAGACACTCACCTGTTGTGGTGCCAATCTCCACCACGTCTTCTTCTTCCTCCTGCTCTTCTTGGGTTGGTGTTAGTTCCCCTTCTTCCAGAGGTGGGGGGTCTGTGGTCTCCTCGGATGAGGGGTGTCCTCCGAGTCTTTTCTCCTCTATGTAAAACAAAAATGTTATAATTAGCACACAGATATTTGATGGCAGAACTAGAAATAGGAAACATTGCTTGGAAGTGGGGTACAATTGTCTATTTTAGCCGAGTTCCAAGATGTATTTTTTTTATTGCCCTTTGTCAAGCTGCAATACTTTACCTGTTTGGTACAAGCTTCAGAGATGGAGACACCCCTATAGTATACACTGGAGCACCTGTGTGGCCCCCTAATAAAAATGGTGTTCTGGGGTCCCACACTAGTGCTCCAGTGTCCAGATGTGAAAACAGCTGCTCAGTGTCCTCTCCTTACACAGAATCTAGTTTGCATTTCATTCTAGTAACAAACCCATCTACACAAACAAATATTTGGCATCCAAGTAGGCCCAAAAAAAATGTGGGAAAAGGCATATGGCCTAAACAATGGTGTTTTAGAGGCCGAAAGAAAAATGTTTGATACGAACGAATAATGGGCCCATGAACATTAAAGTTGCCCTTTTAAACGTTACAATTAATAAAAGCATATGGAGCAGCATGAACGGAATAAAGACAGAAAGAATAGGAACACAGCACAACTACTTACTTTTTTGCAGCACTCTCCGGATCTTTCGGTACTGCTCTGGCTCTCTCAATTTCAGGTCCGACCACCGCTTCCTGAGCTGATCTTTCGATCTTTGGACCCCGAAATTCCTCAGAAGACTCCTGACCACTTTCGCCATGATCTTGGCCTTTCGGATATTGGGGTTGGGGTAAGGCCCATACTTTCCGTCATAGTCGGACTTCTTCATGATGTCTACCATCTCCAACATCTCCCCAAAGGAAATATTTGTGGCCTTAAAACGTCTCCTTCTGGATCGGGATGTGTCCGGATCCGGGCTTTCCTCCTCCTCCTCCTCGTTCCTGTAATTAGCACGCACCTGCTGTGACTCCGCCATGTGCTCTTACCCCACTGCGACGAACGAAAAGGGGCAGGGAATAGAATAGAAAGAACGTCAGGGGCGTTGTATGCGCAGTGTATATAAAGCGTAACACGCGTGCGTATTACGTACGATCTGTGAGCGGAGGAAGGAGCATTGGACGCGCCGATCATTAGAACGAAGGTAAGAGACAAACTTGTGCCTATACTGCTTCTAGATTGAGGCCTATATTGTAACAAGATTAGGAGAGTTTTGTCTGACATTAGGCTTTGTCTTGTGTTGTGTCTTGCAGTGAACATGGATAATATGCTACTAAAAGATAATGACTTCATGTCAGTATTCGTAGATATGCTAAGAGAGCTGCCATGTCTGTGGGAGATTAACCACCCCCATTTCAAGAACCAAGCAAAGAGGAAGGCAGCACTGGTGCAATTGTGTGAAATTGTGAAGCAGGTGATCCCCACGGCAGACATCACCTATTTAAAGATCTTAATTGGTTGCCTGAGGAGTACATATCTGAGGGAGCCCAAGAAGGTCCAGGATTCGCTGAGATCCGGAGCAGCAGATGACATCTATGTCCCCAGGATGTTGTACTACGACAGGCTGCATTTTCTGGCAGGCCAGACTGAACCCAAGCCATCCCTCTCCAGTCTTCCTTCCATGCTTCCTTCCCCCCTGGCTGAGGCTTCTGACGCCCAACCTGGGCCTTCCAGTCCACATGTGGAGGAGCCCAGATTGAGCCAGGTATAGCATTCCTCTAAATATTTCTGCTTGTACAATCAATGATGTTAACTAGATGTTAGTTGGGAGTACTAATTTAGGATTGTGATTGATGATGCAAAACATTACAACCATGTCCCTTTTTCATACACAGGGAAGTCTCAGCCAGGAGGTGGCCGGGCCTAGCCGGCTGGCTGATCTTCAGGTCCCTCCATCCCCCCTGAAAAGAGAAAGTGGCAGTAGGAGGAGTGCCCTAGAGGAGGCTACCGGAGGATTCTTTTGGAGGGCTACAGAGGTCCTGGGAGCACGACAGACCGTGGAGGAGGACATTGCTGCCATCATTGCATATAAAATGCAGAGGATGGAGGAGGGCCAACAAGTCATGTGTGAGGCGCTCATATCGGAGGCTCTTGAGAAAGGTATGAGGGGCCAAATTACACCTCAGACACACCTTTGCGATGGTCCTCCTCCTCCTCCTGCAGGTCCTCCTCCTCGTCCTCCCTCTCCTCCAGGTCCTCCCAGTCCTCCTCCAGGTGCTACTCCTCCTCCTGCCACATCTCCAACTGCACAGCCACAGCTGGGAAGGAAGCGTGAAAGGAAGACCAGAAAGTGAGGACCCTGGATCCAGTCTGGTCGGCCAAAAAATGCAGCCTCTTGTGGTACCACTGCCTGGGGACATACATGTCATCTGCTGCTATCCGGATCTCTGCGAATCCCGGACCAGACTGCCCTCCCTTACATATGGACTCCTCAGGCCACCAATTTTGATGTTCAAGAATTGTTGTCTGCCGTGGGGGTCCAGGCTTCGCTAATTTCTCCTGTTGATCCAGTGTTGCCTTCCTCTTTGGTTCTGAGCCCTTAATAAAGGATTTTTGTTTTGAATTATACTCTCCTATGTGTTTTACTTCAAAAAGGACAGTTTGTTTGTGAGGATTCAGGTACATTTCAAATATACAATGTGAAATGAACAAGGGACACCAACACCAAACAATCTCCTTGAGATTAAATAATAAAAGATATCAATGGTGTTGTGGTAACTTGACACACACAACACACACAAAAATATTCTGGAGTAAAAATAAAAATAACATTGAACAAAGATCAGCCTTTGAAAAAATCCAAACATTAAAGAAAAAAAAAGGCTTAAAATCCAAAAAAAATAAATCCAAAAAAAAATAAAACTGTCAGATGTGACAACTAATAACAATATATTCAGGGAATCCCAATAAAAAAACACAAATAAAAGTTTGTGAGAAGTGTGTGTCCCGTCTCGGAATTTCTTCTGAGCATGCTTGGCACTTTGTGCGTCGGAACAGGCCACACACGGTCGGAATTGACGCGATCAGATTTTGTTGACGGAAAATTTTATCTCCTGCTGTCCAACTTTGTGTGTCGGAAAATCCGATGGAAAATGTCTGATGGAGCCCACACACGGTCGGAATTTCCGACAACACGCTCCGATCGGACATTGCCCATCGGAAAATCCGACCGTGTGTACGGGGCATTAGAATCCTAGATATATATAGTATGTAATTTATATCTGAAGAATTGGTATATATTACTATAGAATAAGTTATATGACTATTGTATTAAATTTAGACAACAACAAGCTAGTAAAGAGAAAAAAAAAAATAAAATAAAACAATGGCTCTTAAATGTAGAGAAAGAGATATTATCAAAATAACCTTTCCCTTTAACTTTTGTCACTACCTTCTGCTCCCTCCTCTTTTCCTTTCTCTGTATTGTATTTCTTTGCTCTTACTTTCCTTTTCTTTTAGCAAAGAGATTACCTATTTATAAACAATGTATCTCTATGTAACAGTTTTAACTGGGGAAATAATAAATAACTAAAAGTTGACCAATTTAATCCCAAAATATTTCTTAAGTAAATCTCAAAGCTTTCAGCCCTCCAATCGGTAGTTAGAAGACTTAAGGCTAAGAAAAAAAAAAATCAGGAGAATCCTTGCATTTAAATAAGAAAATGAATAAGTCAAATAAATAGGATAGTCCAAACCAAAACGAAGTTTAGCATCTTTGAAAAAAGAGAATCTCCATATTTTAGATTAATAGTGAAGATGAATTTGTGAAGAATGTGTGTAGCAAAGAAGTTATACATATTAAACTGAAGAAAAGGGAGGAACAGAGATAGGATCAATATTGAAGCCACAAAGAAAACAGAATTCGACTGAATGAGAGTTTGAGGACCAGTCTTTCATCTATCTCGTCTGGCTTTATGGGTGCGCCTGGGTTTCATCGGGTTGTTGATTGAAGGAGATAGTGGTCCTTGCTGAGATGATCTTTCTTCAGACGATGAGCATTGTCTGCGGTATCTGACTTCCTGGGTTTCCATCAATTCATTCCTGAGGTGATGTGAGGGTGCTAGTGAAGGACGGAATTCTGCATACCAATCTGGTATCTCTGGGAGCGGAATATCCAATGTGTTGCAGAAATAATTAAGATCTTCAGGAACTCTTATGCCCCGTACACACGGTCGGATTTTCCGATGGACAATGTCCGATCGGAGCGTGTTGTCGGAAATTCCGACCGTGTGTGGGCGCCATCGGACATTTTCCATCGGATTTTCCGACACACAAAGTTGGACAGCAGGAGATAAAATTTTCCGACAACAAAATCCGATCGCGTCAATTCCGACCATGTGTGGCCTGTTCCGACGCACAAAGTGCCACGCATGCTCAGAAGAAATTCCGACACGGGACAGCTCGTTCTGGTAAACTTAGCGTTCGCAATGGATACAGCACTTTCGTCACGCTGCAATGTAAAAAATGGTTTAATACAGCGCACTCTCTTCTTCTTTATAATGTGACAAGAATTAAGTAGTTTTGCTGCTCACATTCACACACACTTCTCACAAACTTTTATTTGTGTTTTTTTAGTGGGATTCCCTCAATATATTGTTATTAGTTGTCACATCTGACAGTTTTATATTTTTTAGGGTTTTTTTTTTTGTTTTTAAGCCTTTTTTTTTTTAATGTTTGGATTTTTTCCAAGGCTGATCTTTGTTCAATGTTATTTTTATTTTTACTCCAGAATATTTTTGTCTGTGTTTTGTGTGTCAAGTTACCCCAACACCATTGATATCTTTTATTATTTAATCTCAAGGAGATTGTTTGTTGTTGGTGTCCCTTGTTCATTTCACATTGTATATTTGAAATGTACCTGAATCCTCACAAACCAACTGTCATTTTTGAAGTAAAACACATAGGATAGTATAATTCAAAACAAAAATCCTTTATTAAGGGATCAGAACCAAACAAAGAGGAAGGCAACACTGGATCAACAGGAGAAATTAGCGAAGCCTGGGACCCCCACGGCAGACATCAATTCTTCAACATCAAAATTGGTGGCCTGAGGAGTCCATATGTAAGGGAGGGCAGTCTGGTCCGGGATTCACAGAGATCCAGATAGCAGCAGATGACATCTGTGTCCCCAGGCTGTGGTACCACAAGAGGCTGCATCTTTTGGCCGGCCAGACTGGATCCAGGGCAATCACTCTCTGGTCTTCCTTTCACGCTTCCTTCCGGGCTGTGGCTGTGCAGGTGGAGATGTGGCAGGAGGAGGAGTAGGACCTGGAGGAGGAGGAGGAGGACTGGGGGGACCTGGAGGAGGACTGGGAGGACCTGGAGGAGAGGGAGGAGGAGGAGGAGGACCTGCAGGAGGAGGAGGAGGACCATCCCAAAGCTGTGTGTGAGGTGTAATTTGGCCCCTCACACCTTTCTCCAGAGCCTCTGATATGAGGGCCTGACACAAGGCTTTTTGGCCCTCCTCCATCCTCTGCATTTTATATGCTATGAATGCAGCAATGCTCTCCTGCCTGGTGTGTGGTGCTCCCAGGACCTCTGTAGCCCTCCAAAAGAATCTGATAGCCGCCTCCTCTAGGGCACTCGTCCTACTGCCACTTTCTGTTTTCAGGGGGGGTGGAGGGACCTGCAGATCAGCCAGCCGGCTCGGCCCGGCCACCTCCTGGCTGAGACTTCCCTGTGTATGAAAAAGGGACATGGTTTTAGTTTTTGCATCATCAATCACAATCCTTAATTAGTACTCCCAACTAACATCTAGTTAACATCATTGATTGGACAACCAGCAATATTTAGAGGAATGCTATACCTGGCTCAATCTGGGCTCCTCCACATGTGGCCTGGAAGGGCCAGGTTGGGCGTCAGAAGCCTCAGCCAGGGGGGAAGGAAGCGTGGAAGGAAGACTGGAGAGGGATGGCCTGGGTTCAGTCTGGCCTGCCAGAAAGTGCAGCCTGTCGTAGTACAACATCCTGGGGACATAGATGTCACCTGCTGCTCCTTATCTCTGCGAATCCAGGACTTTCTTGCACTCCCTCAGATATGTGCTCCTCAGGCCACCAATGAAAATCTTTAAATAGGTGATGTCTGCCGTGGGGATCACCTGCTTCACAATTTCACACAATTGCTCCAGTGCTGCCTTCCTCTTTGCTTGGTTCTTGAAATGGGGGTGGATAATCTCCCACAGACAGGGCAGCTCCCTTAGCATATCAATGAATAGTGACATGAAGTCAGTATCTCTCATTAAGATATCCATGTTCACTGCAAGACACAACACAAGACAAAGCCTAATGTCAGACCAAACTCTCCTAATCTTGTTACAATATAGGCCTCAATCTAGAAGCAGTATAGGCACAAGTTTGTCTCTTACCTTCGTTCTTACGATCGGCGCGTCCAATGCTCCTTCCTCCGCTCACAGATCGTACGTAATACGCACGCATGTTACGCTTTATACACACTGCGCATGCGTGTAACTCCGCCCGCCCCTGACGTTCTTTCTAGTGTATTCCCCGCCCCTTTTCGTTCGGCGCAGTGGGTGAAGAGCACATGGCGGAGTTACAACAGGTGCGGGCTAATTGTAGCAACGAGGAGGAGGAGGAGGAAAGCCCGGATCCAGGCACGTCCCGATCCAGAAGGAGACGTTTTAAGGCCACAAATATGTCGTTTGGGGAGATGTTGGAGATGGTACACATCATGAGGAAGTCCGACTATGACGGAAAATATGGGCCTTACCCCAACCCCAACATCCGAAAGGCCAAAATCATTGGTAAAGTGGTCAGGAGTCTAGAGCGGAATTTCGGGGTACGAAGGTCTAAAGATCAGCTCAGGAAGCGGTGGTCGGACCTGAAGTTGAGAGAGCCAGAGCAGTACCGAAAGATCCGGAGAGTGCTGCAAAAAAGTAAGTAGTTGTGCTGTGTTCATATTCTTTCTGTCTTTATTACGTTCGTTCTGCTCCATATGCTTTTATTAATTGTAACGTTTAAAAGGGCAACTTTAATGTTCATGGGCCCATTATTCGTTCGTATCAAACATTTTTATTTCGGCCTCTAGAACACCATTGTTTAGGCCATATGCATTTTCACACATTTTTTTGGGCCTACTTGGATGCCAAAGATTAGTTTGTGTAGATGGGTTTGTTACTAGAATGAAATGACAACTAGATTGTGTGTAAGGAGAGGACACTGAGCAGCTGTTTTCACATCTGGACACTGGAGCACTAGTGTGGGACACAAGAACACCATTTTTATTAGGGGGCCACACAGGTGCTCCAGTGTATACTATAGGGGGGTCTCCATCTGTGAAGCTTGTACCAAACATGTAAAGTATTGCAGCTTGACAAAGGGCAATAAAAAAAATATACATCTTGGAACTCTGCTAAAATAGACAATTGTACCCCACTTCCAAGCAATGTTTCCTATTTCTAGTTCGGCCATCAAATATCTGTGTGCTAATTATACCATTTTTGTTTTACATAGGGGAGAAAAGACTCGGAGGACAGCCCTCATCCGAGGAGACCACAGACCCCCCACCTATGGAAGAAGGTGAAATACCCCCAAACGAAGAAGAAGAGCAGGAAGAAGAAGAAGACGTGGTGGAGATTGGCACCACAACAGGTGAGTGTCTGCGACCACATGCTCAGGTAAAAGAGATGGATGGTGGCAGATTTTTGAGACCTTTTTTTTTGTTCTTTATCTCTTTTTAGGTGATCGTGATGTGAGGGATCCTGAACGCTTTACTTCAGAAAGTGCCCAGATACTTATCGGGGAGATCATGGGGTGTAATCTCCAGTTGCATAACATCCAGAACCAAATCAGTGATGTTATTAAAAAAAATAATAACATCATTGATGTTTTGGGGCGAATTTAAACCCCACAAAATCACCTGTTTTATTAATGTGGTCCAATCTTCCAAAATGTTTTAAAATGTTTAGAAAAGCCAAATTTGGAGGATGCACACAGTGTGCCAACATGTGCTATCTGCCATCACGGGAGATCAATGGACGCGTTTTGGGGGTGCAACACCTTCCTCAATTATAAAGTCGCATTGAGGAAAGGCTTGCTCCCCAAAACACGTCCCTTGATCCCCCCGATGGCAGATAGCACATGTTGACATTCGTAAATTGGTGTGCATCTTCCAAATTTGGCTTTTCAAGGGGTGATTTCCCCCCATCTGAACGCTAGATCAAACCCAGTTCCTAAATACTGATGTCTGATCTAGCCTTCAGGCTTTACCATATGTGAACTTTGTAAGTTCAAGTTTTTTGGCTTTCTTGTTGGTTTTACACAGGCCTGTTTTATCTGAAATGGATATTTCGATTTTTGATAATGCTACTGCAAACATTGTTATACAACAAACATGTTGGTTTGTTTTAAAAACCTTTGGTAAATGCGCATGTGATTGTGCAGGTATAAAAAAGTGCCTTACTCAAGAATGTGTGGATTATTGTCTCAACACTACAACACTTTTGGGATGATGTAATTGTTGTTTTATGCACAAATGGGGGTTATTTCCTAAGGGCAAATCCTCTTTGCACTACAAGTGCAGGTTCAGTGCAGTTGCAAGTGCACTTGTAGTGAAATTTGTTTTTGCATTTAGGAAGTACCAGCCAACACTATTCTTTATATGGTTACCCAATCACGACATTTTCTGCACTCAACACATTTCTGTCAGGGTCAGCTAAAACAAACACAAGCAGTAAATGTCCACCAATAATTTCTTTGGGTTGTTTTTTATTTGAAAAAGGTGTCACATATTGTCTGGCATATTGATAGCCCCCCTACCCGCAAAGAACTCCAGGTATCGTAACCGGACATCACGGGCATTCAGGGAGGGCAAGCCAGGACGGCCGCTTTCAAGTGCCGTCATTGTGGATGTATTTGGGATTCCGGCCTCAGGCCCAACTGAGCCAGCATAGTTGGCTGAATGTTTTTGTAGAAAATTATGGAGAACACAGCAGGAAAGTATAATATTGTTCAGTTTATACTCCGCCATATGGATGGGTGTCATAAATAATCGGAACCGGCTGGCCAGGATTCCAAATGTGTTCTCCACCACTCTTCGGGCTCTGGCCAGCCGGTAATTAAAAACCCTCTGTTCCGGGGTGAGGGTCCTCATCGGGAATGGCCGCATCAGGTGGTCCCCCAGCGCAAACGCTTCATCAGCGACGAACACAAATGGGAGACCTTCAACATTGTCCTCTGGAGGTGGCAAGTCCAAGCTGCCATTCTGGAGACGCCTGTAGAACTCCGTCTGGGCGATCACTCCACCATCGGACATCCGGCCATTCTTCCCCACGTCCACATACAAGAAGTCGTAATTAGCCGACACCACCGCCAACATCACTATACTATTGAACCCCTTATAGTTGAAATAGTACGACCCCGAGTTGGGTGGTGGGACGATGTGGACGTGTTTCCCATCAATTGCCCCTCCGCAGTTCGGAAAGTCCCACCGCTGGGCAAAGTGGGAGGCCACAGTCTGCCATTCCTGTGGCGTGGAAGGAAACTGTTGAGGAAAAAACAATAAACATTACTATTTTTTCACAGAAACCTGGCAAGCAGATTAGACAGAAACATTATGGGTCAACCTCCAGATAGCATTTATTAAGGGGAATTTAACAACAACAAAGTATAAGGTACACCTATCATATTCCCCCTCCCCCCTCATGGGCCATTTCTAACATTATAGGGGGGGGGAACTCTTGGACAGGTAACCCTCTTCACTTCATTGAGAGATGAATGCCTAAATACAGGGTATTACTTGGAACAGCCCCTCCTTAGTTACACTATTGGCAGACCACTGGACAGGTAAGAAGTGTCATAATACAAAGATATAAATACACACTGTACACATTTCAGGACATTTGGACATTCTGCTATTACCTATCAAGATAATAATAGGATACAAAAACTTTAAACAGTACCATTGGAAAGTATACAGGCAGGCCCTTGCACTACATGCTTTGGGGAATTCATCCATAAATCTGACCAGTAAAGAGGTGGGTATAGTGTGTATGGGTTTGGCAAAGTCAGCAGATAGATGATTGAGGATAGAGAATTGGGATCAGCTGACTTAGCAGTTGGGGGGAGGGAGGGTTACTAAAAATTTGGGGACACCACAAAAAAAAGCCTCTGCCACTCTGCCTGAATTTAAATCAAAAATAACATTTCCAAACATTTTAGGGGGTGTTTGGGGTAAAGCACTACTATGGAGCTGATAAAATACATTGTTAAGTGACTACATGAGGTGAATATAGGGCAGGAGACACCATGCTGGGGAGGTTATCGAAGGGCAAATATGTATGAAGGACCTAAAATAATAATTACATAAAAATCCAGCATGCATGAGGACAAAGGGGACATTCACAGCATATTACAATCATGGTAATTAGGGGATGAGGAAAGAAATACAAGATATTATCAAACATTAAATACAATAAAATGGGATATAAAAGGATAAAAATCTTACCTTCATATACTCCTTCTGCAGGACCTGGATGATGGCAGAACAGGTCTCTGGGATAATGATCCCCAGAGCCTGGGGGGAGATGCCTGTCGAGAACTTCAAGTCCTGCAGACTTCTCCCTGTGGCCAAATACCGCAGGGTAGCGACCAACCTCTGCCCTGGAGTGATGGCTTGCCTCATGCAGGTATCCTGCCTGCTGATATAGGGGGTCAGCGAAGCCAACAAACGGTGAAATACGGGGTCCGTCATCCTGAGAAAGTTCCTGAAATCATCAGGATTATTCCCACGGATCTCACGGAGCAAAGGCATATGACAGAACTGGTCACGCTGAAGCAACCAATTCTTGGTCCATGAACTCCTCCCCACCCTGTTCATGGACTGGACTTGTGTCAAGGTCAGGACCCCAACACCAAGCCCCCGCACAGCACGAACTCTACGAGGAGTACGCATACGCAACATGGCTAGAAAACGGTCGGCTGCTCAGAACGAAGTAACAGAACGCACTGAAGAACAGCAAGGCCTGTGAAGAGCGACCTGAAAAACAGCAACGAGCAGGCAAGATCACACAGAAAACTCTGATACGAACTGACTGCACGCACTGAAGAGCAGATACAAACCCACAAGCACAAACTGAACGGCAGAAAACGATCTGAAAGCCACGAGTCTGAAAAAGCGCGAATCGTCTCTCACCAAACTTTTACTAACACGAGATTAGCAAAAGGAGCCCAAAGGGTGCCGCGCTTGGTTCTGAACCGGCCTTTTCTAGTCTCGTCGTACGTGGTGTACGTCACCGCGTTGTTGGCGATCGGAAATTCCGACAACTTTGTGCGACCGTGTGTAGGCAAAACAAGTTTGAGCCAACATCCGTCGGAAAAAATCCGAGGATTTTGTTGTCGGAATGTCCGAACAAAGTCCGACCGTGTGTACGGGGCATTAGAAGAGCAGAGCGTCCATGTACTGAGGCTGCCAAACCAAAAGGAAATTTCCAACGATATATTATGCCTTTAGTACGCAATATTTCCAATAAAGGTTTTAATTCTCTCCTGCGTTGTAAAGTAATGCTGGATAGATCTTGAAATATGTGGAATTCTTTACCATGGTATAATAGAGGTATCATCGTACGTGCTCTTCTCAATATTTCCTCTTTAAGTTGTTAATCTACTATGCAGCAAATTACATCTCTTGGTGGGTCTAAATCTTTTCCCTTAGGTCTAAGGGCTCTATGTATACGTTCCATGGTGATTGGGGTATCCTTTGGTCTATTTAGCACATTATTAAAAATGCCTATAACCTCTGATTGCAGATGCTCAGTATCCACAGATTCAGTCAGACCTCGTAAGCGAAGATTGTGGCGTCTCCCGCGGTTATCCAAATCTTCTAAATGCCGATTCATATCTCTAAGTTGTCTTGTGTGGGTATCAATTAACAAATGATTTTTACGGAGCTCTGTGGAGTGTGATGCTGTTATCTTCTCAACCGACATTACTCTGCCTATAATAGCCTGAATGTCTATCCTCAGATCTGTAATAGCAGCCGTCAGGGTATTTTTAATATCTGCAGCCACCGACCAAAGATCATTCAAACAGGGCTGTTGTACATTATCAGAGTGTGGAGACAGAACAATACCTCCTTCGTTGTTTTCTGAATGAGGAGAGGAGACAACTCCATCATTAGCTCCTGTCAGCCGGCGCTGTGTGTTCTGTGAGGTAAAAGCCGTTGCCATAGTGCCGGCCTATGAACGGAACAATTCTGGGTGATTTCGAGGTATTCCTCCGTTTAAATCACGGGGCGAACGTGACCTCGATGCTGAGGATGTTCTAGAAGCCGTTCCCATGATATTTTTAAGCTTTTCTGATACTTCCACCTTCTGTGGTAAGTGAAATTCAATCCCTGTCAGCGAGAGCTCAGGGATTAGGCAGCCATCTTCTCCAGCGTCAAGCCACGCCCCTCCAGTTTTTCTTTTTTAATAAATCTGCAAAAATATCATCAATTCTGTGTTTTTATGACAATATGGGGTGCTGTGTGTACATTAATGAGGAAAAAAATGAACTTAAATGATTTTAGCAAATGGCTGCAATATAACAAAGAGTGAAACATTTAAGGGGGTCTGAATAGTTTCCGTCCCCACCGCGTGTGTGTATATATATATATATATATATATATATATATATATATATACTCTGCATTTAGCATAGATTAGACATTCAGTGTAGTCTCTATATTCAGTCAGTGCAGGCGGTGTATTTGATACGTGTATTTGAGTGGAACGTAAGGGGGTTAAGTACACGCCCCACACTCTATAAGGAAGCCTGCACGTCGGCCGTGTGTAGTGTGTTGGTAGCGTTTGTTAAAGAGAGAGACAGAGAGAGTGTCATTTCATTTAGTTTCAGCGGGTAGCCAATTCCTTCCTGGCTAATATACTTCAGGCAGGCAGGCAAAACAGTTAGATAGCTGCAGTGTATTGTGTATATATATGCATCCCGGTTTTATATATATATATATATATATATATATATATATATATATATATATATATATATACACATATATATATACATACACTGTATATAGATTAGCTGGATCTCACTGCAGACTGTTTCTGGTGTACTGTTGCTAATATACTTCAGGCAGGCAGGCAAGACAGTTAGATAGCTGCAGTCTATTGTGTATATATATGCATCCCGGTTTTGAATATATATATATATAGGCAGGCGGGCGAGACAGCTGCAGTGTATTTAATATATATATATATATATATATATATATATATATATATATATATATATATATATATATATATATACACACACACACTGTATACAGTTTAGCTTCATTTCACTGCAGACCGTTCCTGGTGTATTGTGTCTAATATACTTCAGCCAGGCAGGTGACTCACTGAGCTCAGTGCATTTAATAAATATATATACAGGCTTGTACAAATAGGCTAGCCAAGCCTATACCTTACTGTAGGCCATTCCTGGTGTACTGTTTTTAGTAAACTTCAGGGGTTGTTTTGCTAATCTAATTGTACAGTATGTCTGGAAGGCCACCAAGGAGAGGCAGACGCTCACAGGCCACTAAAAGAGGGCAAGCAGGCTCTGTGTCTACAGCAAACAGTGCTGGTCGTGGACACGGTGTGTCCTCAGCACGTGGCCATGGGGCACTCTTGTCCCTTTTTTCAGGAGCTGGTCGTGTTGAGCCACAACATGCAGAAGAGTTGGTAGAGGGGATGACCAAGCCATCCTCATCCTCCTCATCCTCTCTCACCCAGGCTCAGGGTACTTTGTCTGCCAAAGCAGCTGCCAAAGCGGCCTCTTCCCTCGGCTCAATGGCATCAGTCACTCCTTCCCTAGCTCCACCATGTCCTGAGGAGTCCCTCGAATTGTTTGACCACAGTGTTGGGCACATGCTGCAGGAGGAAGCGCAGCATTTTGAGGGCTCCGATGATGGCACCCAGCTTGAGGAAGGCAGTTACGTGAGCCCAGAGAGAGGGGGTGCCCAAGAAGGACAGCAAACTGGCAGTCATGTTATCCCAGCTGCAGCATACTGCTAGGTTTGCTCCAGTGACGCTGAGGGAGTGGATGATGAGGTCACTGACTCTACATGGGTGCCTGATAGGAGAGAGGAGGAGGCACATCTCCAACGAGGCAGAATGCACTCCAGGGGCCAGCTTAAGGGCAGCACACCGACTACCTCACACTGCAGAGCTCCGCATGTGCAGGGCGCTGCTGTCTCTGTGCGTTATTCCAAAAGTTCTTTGGTGTGGGCCTTTTTTGAGACGTGTGCAGCAGATCGCACCATTGCTATTTGCAACATATGTCTGAAGCGTATCTCACGTGGCCAAAACAGCAGCCGCTTGGGCACCACATGCTTGACCATACATATGTCGACCTGCCATGCAGTCCGTTGGCAAGCATACAAAGAAGACCCATACCAAAGAACAAAGCGGACCTCTCCTTGCTCCTCATCAGCTGGGATCTCCAACCCCACTATACCTTCAGTCCTCTCAGAAACCTGCACTGAGAGGAAAGAAGGTGTAGAATTAGGTGTGTCACTGCCAAGTACTTGCGGGCAATCTGCTATCGGTACACCAACGTCCGATTGTACCAGGCAAATTTCCCTGCCCCAGCTGCTGCACTGCCGAAAGAAGTTCGCTCCCAGCCATCCACATGTCCAGCGGTTGAATGTTAGCTTGGCTAAATTGCTAGCACTTCAACTGCTGCCTTTTCAGTTAGTAGACTCTGCCCCTTTCCGTGAGTTTGTGGAATGTGCGGTTCCTCAGTGGCAGGTTCCCAAACGCCACTTTTTTTCACGGAAGGCGATTCCGGCTCTCTACTGGCATGTGGAAAGCAATGTCTTGGCCTCGCTGGACAGGGCGGTCAGCGGTAAGGTGCATATTACCGCTGACTCATGGTCCAGCAGGCATGGACAGGGACGTTACCTATCTTTCACGGCCCACTGGGTGACTCTGCTGGCAGCTGGGAAGGATGCAGGACAGGGTGCAGTAGTGTTGGAGGTTGTTCCACCACCACGCCTCCAAAATGCTACTAGTGGTGATTCTGACACACCTCTCTCCTCCACCCCCTCCTCTTCTTCTTCCTCCATGGCCTCTTCCTGTGCTGATTTTTCCTCAGAACCAGCGGTGCTCCGTAGGCGTTCAAGGGGCTACGCAAGTACGCAGGCAAAAAGATACCATGTGGTACTTGAGCTTGTGTGCTTGGGGGACAGGAGCCACACTGGGGCAAGGATTCTGTCAGCTCTGCAGGGGCAGGCTCAGAGGTGGTTGACGCCATGCCAGCTTAAGGCAGGAATGGTGGTTTGCGAAAATTGCACCAACCTCCTGTCCGCTCTCCGACCTGGACAACAATGTGCCCTGTTTGGCTCATGTCCTTAACTTGGTGGTGCAACGGTTCTTGGGCAGGTACCCAGGCTTACAGGATGTCCTGAGGCAGGCCAGGAAAGTCTGTGTGGATTTCCGCCGGTCATATAATGCCAGTGCTCGGCTGGCTGACCTCCAAAAGGAATTTAACCTGCCCAAGAACCGCCTAATCTGTGACATACCTACAAGGTGGAACTCAACGTTGGCCATGCTGCAGCGGCTGCACACGCAGCAGAGGGCCATCAATGAGTAACTGCGACTATGGCACCAGGACAGGGTCAAGGGAGCTTGGTTTTTCTTCCCCACACCAGTGGGCTATGATCAGGGATGCATGCACTGTCCTGTCATCATTTGGGGAGGCCACGAGAATGGTGAGCAGTGACAGTGCATGCATCAGTGACACTGTCCCTCTTGTCCACCTGTTGGAGCACACGCTGCATGGAATAATGGACAGGGCACTTGAGGCAGAACAGAGGGAGGAAGAGGAGGACTTCCTTACCTCTCAAGGCCCCCTTTATCCAGACAGTGTTCCTGCTGGCCCGCCGATCACACAGGAAGAGGATGAGGAGGATTGTGTCAGCATGGAGGTGGAGCCTAGCACTCAGAATCAGCAGCAGTCTTTAAGGGATCATTTACAGTCCCAAGAAACCCATGGACTTGTACGTGGCTGGGAGGAGGTGGCTGCGGATCATGTCGTCCTTAGTGACCCAGAGGACTCCGGACCGAATGCCTCAGCAAACCTACGCTGCATGGCCTCCCTGATCCTGCAAAGCCTGCGGAAGGATCCTCGTATTCATGGTATCAAGGAGAGGGATCAGTACTGGCTGGCAAACCTCCTTGATCCACGTTACAAGGGTAGGGTTGCAGACCTTATTTTGCCGTTGCAGAGGGAGCAGAGGATGAAATATCTTAAAGAGGCCTTGCAGAAAGGTTTGTGCAACGCGTTTCCAGAGCCTGGGAGGTTACAAATTCCTGGTCCTGGAGGACCAGGAATTGCTGAGGCTTCGGTCAGTCACAGAAGGAGCGGTGGATAAGGTGGCCGTCTGACCGATGCGTTCAGACAATTTTTTAGACCGCAGCCCCAAAGTATGATCGGTTCCAGCAACCATCGCCAGCGTCTGATTTACATGGTGCATGAATACCTAGGGGCAAGATCAGACTTGGACACCTTTCCCACCGAAAATCCTCTGGGTTACTGGGTCTTGAGGATGGATCACTGGCCAGAGCTTGCACAGTATGCAATTGAGCTACTGGCCTGTCCTGCATCCTGGGTTCTTTCGGAACGCACATTCAGTGCTGCTGGAGGCTTTGTAACTGATCACATGGTGCGCCTGTCCACCGAATCGGTCGATCGGCTGACCTTCATAAAAATGAATCAGTCTTGGATCACCAGCTACCAAGCACCTGTTGCTGATGTAACCGAATATTTATTTATTTTTTTTAATGTGAGATCCCTTCAAGACTGCCTATGCTGATGCTGAGTGACTGTAAATTGCCTTTGTCTACTTTCAGTCACGCTCTCTGGAGCAGCTGTCAGAGTTGTCAGTGTGTCAGAGCGAGCAGACGTACACTCCTGTGTGCGAAAAGCACCGGCCATCCGGCCATCTAGGATCCTCCCCAAGGCTCCCCAGCGGATCCAGCGGACTGACCAGGTCCCCCAGCACCCCCCCTGCAACATCCTGGAATGGAAGCGGGTACCTGTGCCCCAGTATCACCGCGCCGTAGCAAGCCTCCGGATGCCCAGTTCCAGCCCACAGCCTCTGAGCCTCTCAGGACACACTGCTCTGGCCAGCACGCCGCCCTAGCCTGGCCCGGCCTGCTGCTTCCTCCTCCCTGCCTCCACACCCCATCGGCAGCCCCGCTCCCCCTCCCTCTAGCTGTGACGCGATCGTAGCAGGGATCCTTTCCTAGGACAGACCGCGGCCCGGGCCTAGTCCGGCGGCCATCTTGGGACACCCAGACGCGGCAGCAGCAGTACTCCCCCAGCCTCCCAGAGCACATCCTTAGACTCCAGCGGGTTCTACCGGGACCCCGGCCCCCTATCCGCCCTGACCCCTGCCGTCTAGTGCCCCCACAGCATTCTATCATACAGAAGCTCAGGCCAGTCCGCCGACTATCTTGGTACTCCCAGGGCACCCGTAGCTCCCTACAGACCACCCGGAGCTCATCCCGGGCTCACGGCAGTGCTCACGAGGAACCCACCAGCCCCCAGCACCGGTGCACCTCCACAGCCGCGTTCTGGTCACCTCGTCCCTAACTGCTAGACCCGGGGGGACAGGCCGCGGTTGCGACCTAGCTCCAACCCACCTCCTCAGCTCACCCCTCTCTCTCCACGGGCAGTCGCCCTTTCACCCCTGAACACCTCCGCCGGCTCACCACTAGGGCACAGGCAATACTGAGAGAAGGACAATCCTCGGCTTAGGCCTTGCACCGGCATTCTTCTTGATCCCTCCAGACACAACTCAGTACCAGGAAGTAGTAGCCTAAATCAATCTCAGTGCCCTCACCCTGGTCTGACCCCTACCCCTCTACTCATCACCGACCAACCGGGGTCAGGTAAGTACACGGGGCCACCCACTAGCAGTTGATCCAGGGACTTTTTTCCTCTGCTGTAGCAATTGGCCAGCTCAGCTAGGGGTTTTCGCCTTCCATTGGATCAACAGGAGGGTGGTTAGGCCTGCGTGACCTCCCCACCACCACCACCAAGCCCCATTGTACCGTCATCAACGCCACCTGAAGCAGCGGCTTTCTTCAGACCATCATCTACTCAGCAACAGAAGTACGGCACCCTTCAGGACCACCATCTACTTAGCAACTTCACCATCGATACATGAGTATCATCACCGCATCATCCTACCTTCAGTAATTTTTCTCGCCGTGTGCAACTTCAAGTACTCAGCGGACGCTCTCCACAGGCTAAGAAATACCACCTCAACATTAACAACTTCCGTTCATAAAATACTACAGAAAGAACAGCTACTAAGGACCAACCTACAATCAACCATCAAATATAAGAAGACAACAATTCAACCACAACAATTAGCATGCGCTCTGATCAACACCAGATCTGCAGTCAAGCACAGACTGGAAGTACACGACTTTATCACCCAAAACAACATAGATTGCCTTTTCATTACCGAAAGCTGGCTAACACCCGACTGCAACGCCATCCTAACCGAATTAGTACCGGAGAACTACAGGATCCTAACTGAGCACAGAACAGGAAAAAAAGGAGGAGGCCTAGCAGTGATCTTCAAATCTCACTTCGCGCTCACCAAACCAACTGTACAGAACTCAGTGCCTTTCATGGAGACACTCACCCTACATCTACAAACAACACCCCAAGACACTATCCACATACTTCTATGTTACAGACCACCAGGACCGAAGACAAACCTCCTGACACCCTTCACAGAATTCATGTTAACTCACACCCTGAAAACCAAAAACTTTTTGGCACTTGGAGATTTCAACCTCTAGGCAAACTCCACCCAAGACCCTATCGCCACCGCCTGCATCAACCGACTGAAAGAATTAGGTCTTCAGCAACTGATAAATGCTCCCACACATGGTTCAGGACACATTCTGGACCTCTTCTTCAAACGAAATATGGACGTCAACATATTCGACAATCTACCGCTAACATGGACGGATCACCACGCTATCAAATTTAATATCGCAACCAACACCACCCTCCAAAAACGGAAACAGGCAACTACAACACACTGGACAAGATCTCAGATTTTCTTCAAAACCACATTAGCAAACAAAATAGCAATGTTAAACTTAAACCACTAAACTGAACAAACACTCAACTCCTTAAACAAGGCATTACTACAAACTGCGGACTCAGTGGCTCCAAAACGTAGAACACACATCCACAAAACAACCGCTGGATGGTTTAATGGCACTCTTACTTTATTAAAGCAGGAACGCAGACGAGCAGAAAGAGCCTGGAGAAGGAAACCCACAAAGGAAAACCACACAAACTACAAAGCACTCACGGAGAAATTTCACAAAGCAATCTTCAAAGCAAAAAAGGAACATTTCTCAAACACCATCGACATCAGCCTTAAACCGCCCTCGGGAACTCTTCAAAATAGTCACCAAGACTATGAACCCCACCTGTCTAGAGCCCCCAGGAAATGAAACCCAAGAATTCTGCAATGAATTATCGGATTTTTTTATCGATAAAATCGACAACATCCGGAAAACAATTCAACAGAAAAAGACAACCAAACTCATCCAACCAAAGCAAAAAGAAAAAATCAATACGATCATCACACAAGCACCGAATTTCGCACTGATCCCAATCACCACTGACACCACCAAAAACATCATCAGAAGTCTCCGAGACAGCACATCACCAAACGACATCATTCCCACAAAACTCCTGAAAGAATGTTCCGACATCTTGGCTCCCACTATAACACACCTCATCAACCAGTCGTTCAAAGAAAGGGCTGTTCCAATCGCCCTCAAACATGGCATCGTCAAACCCCTCCTAAAGAAACCCAACCTCGACCCTAAGGACCCTAACTATCGCAGACCGATAACAAGCCTCAACACCATCTCCAAGATTATGGAGAAAGCAGTAGTACAACAGCTTCAACACCACCTGGACACGCACAAACTCCTGGACCCGCTGCAATCAGGCTTCCGCCCACGCCATTGCACAGAAACGGCACTTCTCAAAATATGGGACGATGCCCTCGAAGCAGCTGATGATGGAGAATCATGTCTCCTAGTACTGTTGGACCTCAGTGCAGCGTTCGATACAGTGGACCACAATACTCTACTCATCCAACTCACAGAAGTAGCAGGAGTCACAGATCCAGATCTACAATGGTTCGCATCCTTCTTAGGAAATCGCTCTCAGGCAGTGAAACTAGGAGCCTTCACCTCTGAAACCCGCGCAATCTCTTGTGGAGTCCCTCAAGGTTCACCCTTGTCACCAGTGCTCTTCAACCTCTACATCCGCCCACTTCTCAAAATCATCAGAAAATTGGACCTCTGCTTCCACTCATACGCGGATGATACCCAACTATACCTTCGCATCACCGGAGAAAAAGACCATCATCAGCAACTAGAAAAATGCCTCACTTTGATAGACGACTTGATGACCACTAGCTCTCTTAAACTCAACGGATCAAAAACCGAGCTTCTTCTCCTACACGCAAATCAAAATTCCAAAACTAAGACCCCATGGACACCACCCACCATCTTTGGACAGACCATCTCTCCAAGCACCAAAGCCAAGAGTCTCGGAGTCATTTTTGACTCAGAAATGTCAATGGATGCACAAATAGGATCAGTAGTCAGCCAATCTCACCATCTCCTCTGCCTGCTACGTAGACCCATCCCCTTCGTCCCAGAAGAGGACAAAGCAGCAGTAGTTGGAACAATCATCAATTCCAGACTCGACTACGCAAACTCCCTCTACATAGGACTACCCCAATATCAGCTTGCGCGCTTGCAACTCATCCAAAACCATGGGAATCCATCTCCCCCTCCCTGAGGAGCCTACATTGGCTAACCGTAAAGAACCAAATTACTTTCAAGACCCTCTGCCTCACTCACAAATGTATACAAGGAAATGCTCCTCAATACCGACGCGAGAAAATAAAGCACTATACACCCAATCGCAGTCTTCGATCTTCAAACCAAAACCTCCTCCTTATTCCAAAAACCCGCTACAAAACAAAAGGAGAACGAAGATTCGCAGTCCAAGGACCACGGTTATGGAACGCTCTACCTACTCCCATCCGCATGGAAGAAAACCATCAGGCCTTCAGGAAGAAACTCAAGACTTACCTCTTTTAAGAAGCTGGACAACACAGGAGAGATCGAGCGCTTGAGGCGATTCAGTTCGCATTTGCAGCGCTATACAAATCATTCATTCATTCATTTATTCATCCTGTTATGCTGAGTGACTATCCTCTTCCTCCTCATTTTTCATGCTGATAGCTTGTAAGAACATTTTTGGTTCTGGGCACCGCCACCAGTGGCTAAGGCCCAATTTTTCTGCCCCTGTTTAACAGGGGCATGTAATTACAGTTTTTGATGCAATACTTTGCAGCAGGGCTCATTCCTGCGCCCCAACTAGAGTATCTGTGAGGGGTTGCAGTGTTGTGGCACCAGCACCAGTGCCTAAGGCCCAATTTTTCAGCCCCTGTTTAAAAGGGGCATATAATTACAATTTTTGATGCAATACTTTGCAGCAGGGCTCATTCCTGCGCTCCAACTATAGCATCTGTGAGGGGTTGCAGTGTTGTGGCACCAGTGGCTAAGGCCCAATTTTTCTGCCCCTGTTTAACAGGGGCGTGTAATTAGAATTTTTGCTGCAATCATTTGCAGCAGGGCTCATTAATGCGCTCCAACTAGAGTTTCTGTGAGGGGTTGCAGTGTTGTGGCACCAGCACCTGTGCCTAAGGCCCAATTTTTCTGCCCCTGTTCAACAGGGGCATGTAATTACAATTCTTGATCCAATATTTCACAGCAGGGCCCGTTCCTGCGCCCACCAAGAGTAACTGTGAGGCCTTACAGTGTTGTGGCAACACCACCACACCTTCCACCACCAAAGGCCCAATTTTTCAGACCCTGTTCAACAGGGGCATGTAATTACAATTCTTGATCTAATATTTCACAGCAGGGCCCGTTCCTGCACCCACCAAGAGTAACTGTGAGGGCTTACAGTGTTGTGGCAACACCAACACCTAAGGCCCAAATTTCTGCAGAGTATACAGGGCAGGCCCCTACTTTCAAACATCCAACTTACAAACGACTCCTACTTGCAAACAGAAGGAGACAACAGGAAGTGAGAGGAAATCTACCCCTAGGAAGGGAAATTCTCTCCTGTAAGAGTATAAATATAGAGCCTTCGCGCTACTAAAATATATTGGTGAATAAATTAAATTAATAAATGCTAATCTTGACGTGATGAAATCCTAAAATGTCTCCAGTGCATAAAAGTGCAATCAAATAATTAAACAATAACTGCCTGCAGCAGAACCTAAAGTGTATCACAATCCACTCTCAATAAGTAATTAACCACTTGCCGACCGCCTAACGCACATATACGGCGGCAGAATGGCACGGGCAGGCAGAATCACGTACCTGTACGTGATCTGCCTCCCGCGGGCGGGGGGTCCGATTGGACCCCCCCCGGTGCCAGCGGCGGTCGGCATTTGACTGGGAGCGTCGGGAGGCGAGGGGGAGACCATCCGATCGTGGCCCCCCCCTCGCGATCGCTCCCAGCCAATGGGAATCCTCCTCTGCCTGTGTGTAGTTTCACACAGGCAGAGGATGTGATGTCATCTCTCCTCGGTCTGGCAGTTTCCGTCCCAGCGCCGAGGAGAGAAGACATGTAAGTGCACAACACACACACACACACAGTAGAACATGCCAGGCATACCTTACACCCCCGATCCCCCCCCGATCGCCCCCCGATCCCCCCCCAATCACCCCCCCTGTCACAAACTGACATTAGCAGTATTTTTTTTTTTTTCTGATTACTGCATAGTGTCAGTTTGTGACAGTAACAGTGTTGGGACAGTGAGTATTACCCCCCTTTAGGTCTAGGATACCCCCCTAACCCCCCCTAATAAAGTTTTAACCCCTTGATCACCCCCTGTCACCAGTGTCACTAAGCGATCATTTTTCTGATCGCTGTATTAGTGTCGCTGGTGACGCTAGTTAGGGAGGTAAATATTTAGGTTCGCCGCCAGCGTTTTATAGCGACAGGGACCCCCATATACTATCTAATAAAGGTTTTAACCCCTTGATTGCCCCCTAGTTAACCCTTTCACCACTGATCACCGTATAACTGTTACGGGTGACGCTGGTTAGTTCGTTTATTTTTTATAGTGTCAGGGCACCCGCCGTTTATTACCGAATAAAGGTTTAGCCCCCTGATCGCCCGGCGGTGATATGCGTCGCCCCAGGCAGCGTCAGATTAGCGCCAGTACCGCTAACACCCACGCACGCAGCATACGCCTCCCTTAGTGGTATAGTATCTGTACGGATCAATATCTGATCCAATCAGATCTATACTAGCGTCCCCAGCAGTTTAGGGTTCCCGAAAACGCAGTGTTAGCGGGATCAGCCCAGATACCCGCTAGCACCTGCGTTTTGCCCCTCCGCCCGGCCCAGCCCAGCCAAGTGCAGTATCGATCGATCACTGTCACTTACAAAACACTAAACGCATAACTGCAGCGTTCGCATAGTCAGGCCTGATCCCTGCGATCGCTAACAGTTTTTTTGGTAGCGTTTTGGTGAACTGGCAAGCACCAGCCCCAGGCAGCGTCAGGTTAGCGCCAGTACCGCTAACACCCACGCACGCAGCATACGCCTCCCTTAGTGGTATAGTATCTGAACGGATCAATATCTGATCCGATCAGATCTATACTAGCGTCCCCAGCAGTTTAGGGTTCCCACAAACGCAGTGTTAGCGGGATCAGCCCAGATACCTGCTAGCACCTGCGTTTTGCCCCTCCGCCCGGCCCAGCCCACCCAAGTGCAGTATCGATCGATCACTGTCACTTACAAAACACTAACCGCATAACTGCAGCATTCGCAGAGTCAGGCCTGATCCTTGCGATCGCTAACAGTTTTTTTGGTAGCGTTTTGGTGAACTGGCAAGCACCAGCGGCCTAGTACACCCCGGTCATTGTCAAACCAGCACTGCAGTAACACTTGGTGACATGGCGAGTCCCATAAGTGCAGTTCAAGCTGGTGAGGTGACAAGCACAAGTAGTGTCCCGCTGCCACCAAAAAGACAAACACAGGCCGTCGTGCCCATAGTGCCCTTCCTGCTGCATTCGCCAATCCTAATTGGGAACCCACCGCTTCTGCAGCGCCCGTACTTCCCCCATTCACATCCCCAACCAAATGCAGTCGGCTGCACGAGAGGCATTTTCTTTATGTCCTCCCGAGTACCCCTACCCAACGAACCCCCCCAAAAAAGATGTCGTGTCTGCAGCAAGCGCGGATATAGACGTGACACCCGCTATTATTGTCCCTCCTGTCCTGACAATCCTGGTCTTTGCATTGGTGAATATTTTGAACGCTACCATGCACTAGTTGAGTATTAGCGTAGGGTACAGCATTGCACAGACTAGGCACACTTTCACAGGGTCTCCCAAGATGCCATCGCATTTTGAGAGACCCGAACCTGGAACCGGTTACAGTTATAAAAGTTAGTTACAAAAAAAAGTGTAAAAAAAAAAAAAAAAAAAACACATACAAAAATAAAAAATAAAAAAAAAATAGTTGTCGTTTTATTGTTCTTTCTCTCTCTATTCTCTCTCTCTATTGTTCTGTTCTTTTTTACTGTATTCTATTCTGCAATGTTTTATTGTTATTATGTTTTACCATGTTTGCTTTTCAGGTATGCAATTTTTTATACCTTACCGTTTACTGTGCTTTATTGTTAACCATTTTTTTGTCTTCAGGTACGCCATTCACGACTTTGAGTGGTTATACCAGAATGATGCCTGCAGGTTTAGGTATCATCTTGGTATCATTCTTTTCAGCCAGCGGTCGGCTTTCATGTAAAAGCAATCCTAGCGGCTAATTAGCCTCTAGACTGCTTTTACAAGCAGTGGGAGGGAATGCCCCTCCCCCCAACGTCTTCCGTGTTTTTCTCTGGCTCTCCTGTCTCAACAGGGAACCTGAAAATGCAGCCGGTGATTCAGCCAGCTGACCATAGAGCTGATCAGAGACCAGAGTGGCTCCAAACATCTCTATGGCCTAAGAAACCGGAAGCTACGAGCATTTTATGACTTAGATTTCGCCGGATGTAAACAGCGCCATTGGGAAATTGGGAAAGCATTTTATCACACCGATCTTGGTGTGGTCAGATGCTTTGAGGGCAGAGGAGAAATTTAGGGTCTAATAGACCCCAATTTTTGCAAAAAAGAGTACCTGTCACTACCTATTGCTATGATAGGGGATATTTACATTCCCTGAGATAACAATAAAAATGATTAAAAAAAAAAAAAAATGAAAGGAACAGTTTAAAAATAAGATAAAAAAATAATAATAATAAATAAAAAAAAAAAAAAAAGCACCCCTGTCCCCCCTGCTCTCGCGCTAAGGCGAACGCAAGCGTCGGTCTGGCGTCAAATGTAAACAGCAATTGCACCATGCATGTGAGGTATCGCCGCGAAGGTCAGATCGAGGGCAGTAAGTTTAGCAGTAGACCTCCTCTGTAAATCTAAAGTGGTAACCTGTAAAGGCTCTTAAAGGCTTTTAAAAATGTATTTAGTTTGTCGCCACTGCACGTTTGTGCGCAATTTTAAAGCATGTCATGTTTGGTATCCATGTACTCGGCCTAAGATCATCTTTTTTATTTCATCAAACATTTGGGCAATATAGTGTGTTTTAGTGCATTAAAATGTAAAAAAGTGTTTTTTCCCCAAAAAATGCGTTTGAAAAATCGCTGCGCAAATACTGTGTGAAAAAAAAAAATGAAACACCCACCATTTTAATCTGTAGGGCATTTGCTTTAAAAAAATATATAATGTTTGGGGGTTCAAAGTAATTTTCTTGCAAAAAAAAATAATTTTTTTATGTAAACAATAAGTGTCAGAAAGGGCTTTGTCTTCAAGTGGTTAGAAGAGTGGGTGATGTGTGACATAAGCTTCTAGATGTTGTGCATAAAATGCCAGGACAGTTCAAAACCCCCCCAAATGACCCCATTTTGGAAAGTAGACACCCCAAGCTATTTGCTGAGAGTCATGTTGAGTCCATGGAATAATTTATATTGTGACACAAGTTGCGGGAAAGAGACAATTTTTTATTTTTTTTTGCGCAAAGTTGTCACTAAATGATATATTGCTCAAACATGCCATGGGAATATGTGAAATTACACCCCAAAATACATTCTGTTGCTTCTCCTGAGTATGGGGATACCACATGTGTGAGACTTTTTGGGAGCCTAGCCGCGTACGGGACCCCGAAAACCAAGCACCGCCTTCAGGCTTTCTAAGGCCGTAAATTTTTGATTTCACTCTTCACTGCCTATCACAGTTTCGGAGGCCATGGAATGCCCAGGTGGCAAAAAAAAAACCCCAAATGACCCCATTTTGGAAAGTAGACACCCCAAGCTATTTGATGAGAGGTATAGTGAGTATTTTGCAGACCTCACTTTTTGTCACAAAGTTTTGAAAATTGAAAAAAGAAAAAAAAAATTTTTTTTTCTCGTCTTTCTTTATTTTCAAAAACAAATGAGAGCTGCAAAATACTCACCATGCCTCTCAGCAAATAGCTTGGGGTGTCTACTTTCCAAAATGGGGTCATTTGGGGGGGTTTGTGCCACCTGGGCATTCCATGGCCTCCGAAACTGTGATAGGCAGTGAGGAGTAAAATAAAAAATGTACGCCCTTAGAAATCCTGAAGGCAGTGATTGGTTTTCGGGGTCCCGTACGCGGCTAGGCTCCCAAAAAGTCCCACACATGTGGTATCCCCATACTCAGGAGAAGCAGCTAAATGTATTTTGGGGTGCAATTCCACATATGCCCATGGCCTGTGTGAGCAATATATCATTTAGTGACAATTTTGTGCAAAAAAAAAAAAAAAATGTGTCACTTTCCCGCAACTTGTGTCAAAATATAAAACATTCCATGGACTCAACATGCCTCAAAGCACATAGCTTGGGGTGTCTACTTTCCAAAATGGGGTCATTTGGGGGGGTTTTATGTCATCTGGGCATTTTATGGCCTTCAAAACTGTGATAGGTAGTGAGGAGTAAAATCAAAAATGTACGCCCTTAGAAATCCTGAAGGCAGTGATTGGTTTTCGGGGCCCCGTACACGGCTAGGCTCCCAAAAAGTCCCACACATGTGGTATCCCCATACTCAGGAGAAGCAGCTAAATGTATTTTGGGGTGCAATTCCACATATGCCCATGGCCTGTGTGAGCAATATATCATTTAGTGACAACTTTTTGTAATTTTTTTTTTTTTTTTTGTCATTATTCAATTTAAAAAAAATGAATATTCAATGGGCTCAACATGCCTCTCAGCAAATTCCTTGGGGTGTCTACTTTCCACAATGGGGTCATTTGGGGGGGGTTTGTACTGCCCTGCCATTTTAGCACCTCAAGAAATGACATAGGCAGTCATAAATTAAAGGCTGTGTAAATTCCAGAAAATGTACCCTAGTTTGTAGACGCTATAACTTTTGCGCAAACCAATAAATATACACTTGACATTTTTTTTACCAAAGACATGTGGCCGAATACATTTTGGCCTAAATGTATGACTAAAATTGAGTTTATTGGATTTTTTTTTAGAACAAAAAGTAGAAAATATCATTTTTTTTCAAAATTTTCGGTCTTTTTCCGTGTATAGCGCAAAAAATAAAAACGGCAGAGGTGATCAAATACTATCAAAAGAAAGCTCTATTTGTGGGAAGAAAAGGACGCAAATTTCGTTTGGGTACAGCATTGCATGACCGCGCAATTAGCAGTTAAAGCGACGCAGTGCCAAATTGTAAAAAGTGCTCTGGTCAGGAAGGGGGTAAAACCTTCCGGGGCTGAAGTGGTTAAAAAGTGATTCCGCGCTACATTATACAAAAAAATTAATAACTAATAAAAATTAAATAAATACAGTGTCAAACTCATTAAATAATTGAAAATAGTGTAAAAAGTGTACACAATAAAACTTCATAAATTCATATAAAACCGGGGCAAAATAGGTTAAATATATTATTAATATCTTGATCTCACTATCCAAAAAATGTCCACAAAAGGGGTAAAACAGTATATAAAAGAGTTCAAATGTGAATTCGATGGATAAGGAGGAGTTAAAATCCCACAGATTGTGCTCCCAGAGCGCTCACCTTCACAAACTGTTTAAACAGCATATAATGATGATGTGAGGTCTGTTGTCCGACGTTGTTCCAACCTTTACCACCAGGGGGTCACCCGTGCCGTCATGTGTGAGATTATAGTCATCTGGAGTGTCAGCATATAGCCATAGATAAGAGTAACATCCGCTCTAATAATTTCTACCACCAGGGGGTTCTCTATTCCATCCAGCAGATCCCCCAGATATCACTGCACCACAATGCCTCCTTAGCCTCGTATACTCCACAAACACGGGGGGGGGGGGGATGGTGGTGAACAAGGGTGGGAGAGAAAGAGAAAAAGCCCCAATAGTGTAGTAGGTTAAGGTACATAGACTTTATTAGAAAAGGATAATGGACTCTTACAATGGTAAACAAAGTTACAAGCATATAAAATTGCTAAGGCGTCTGAGCGCCGCTCTCACATCTCTTCCTGGTATCACTCAGTATCCGGCCAATCCCTACGCGTTACGTCATCACGTGACTTCTTACCTTAACCTACTACACTATTGGGGCTTTTTCTCTTTCTCTCCCACCCTTGTTCACCACCGTCCCCCCCCCCCCCCCCGTGTTTGTGGAGGATACGAGGCTAAGGAGGCATTGTGGTGCAGTGATATCTGGGAGATCTGCTGGATGGAATAGAGGACCCCCTGGTGGTAGAAATTATTAGAGCGGATGTTACTCTTATCTATGGCTATATGCTGACACTCCAGATGACTATAATCTCACACATGACGGCACGGGTGACCCCCTGGTGGTAAAGGTTGGAACAACGTCAGACAACAGACCTCACATCATCATTATATGCCGTTTAAACAGTTTGTGAAGGTGAGCTCTCTGGGAGCACAATCTGTGGGATTTTAACTCCTCCTTATCCATCAAATTCACATTTGAACTCTTTTATATACTGTTTTACCCCTTTTGTGGACATTTTTTGGATAGTGAGATCAAGAGATTAATATATTTAACCTATTTTGCCCCGGTTTTATATGAATTTATGAAGTTTTATTGTGTACACTTTTTACACTATTTTCAATGATTTAATGAGTTTGACACTGTATTTATTTAATTTTATTAGTTATTAATTTTTTTGTATAATGTAGCGCGGAATCACTTTTTAATTACTCTCTCCTGTAAGAGTTCCTTGTTTCACTAAAAACCCCAAATTTTCAAAATCCAATTGTCATTGGGTCAAAAAGTGAGGTGAAATCTTCTGAAGAGGAGCACAGACAGCAAAGCAAATGTTACAGGGGTGACAACCCTTCCCTATGTTTTCCAAAAAGCTTAAAAATAGATTTTTTGGCTGGAGTTACACTTTAAAAATGTACCAGTTCAAAATGAAAAACAGATTCTACTTAAGAACAAACCTACAGTCCCTGTCTTAGTATATAGGGCCTGGGGGCCCCACACCTTTCCTTTATTTAATTTGGGTGCGGGGTTCCCCTTAATAACCATACAAGACCCAAAGTGGCTGGTAATGGGCGGGGGGGGGAACCCATGCTTGATTTGTATCCATATTGCCGGGACCAGACATTACATTAAAGCCGCAAGCAGTTTTAAATTACTTTTATTCCTTTACAAATGTCATTTTGTGCAGGGACAGTTCTAAACACGGGAAACACGTGCCACTTTACAGGCATACTATAGACACCCTCCAGGCACGATATTTAAAGGAATATTTCACTTTTATTTTTTCACTTTAAGCATAATTAAAATCACTGCTCCTGAAAAAACGGCAGTTTTTAAAACTTTTTTTTTGCATTAACCACTGGGCACTTAAACCCCCTTAATAACCAGACCAATTTTCAGCTTTTGGTGCTCTTCACATTTTGAATGACAATTACTCAGTCATGCAACACTGTATCTATATGAAATTTTTGTCCTTTTTTTCACACAAATAGCGCTTTTGTTTTGGTGGTATTTAATCACCGCTGGGTTCTTTATTTTTTGCGCTATAAAAGTAAAAAGACCGAAAAATCTGTAAAAAATGCATTTTTCTTCGTTTCTGTTATAAAAATTTGCAAACTAGTAATTTTTCTTCATATATCTTGGCCAAAATGTATACCGCTACATATCTTTGGTAAAAATAACCCAAATCGGTGGATATTATTTGGTCTTTGTGAAAGTTATAGAGTCCAAAAGCTATGGTGCCAATATCTGAAAATTGATCACACCTGAAGTAATTTCTTGAGACCCTAACATGACAGAAAAGTACAAATATCCCCCAAATGACCCCTTTTTGGAAAGAATACATTCCAAGGTATTTAGAAAGATGCATGGTTAGTTTTTTGAAGTTGTCATTTTTTCCCACAATTCTTTGCAAAATCAAGTTTTTTTTTTTTCTTGTTTTTTTTTCACAAAATTGTCATATTAGCAGGTTATTTCTCACACACAGCATATGCATACCACAAATTACACCCCAAAACACGTTCTTCTATTACTCCCGAGTATGGCGATACCACATGTGTGAGACTTTTACACAGCGTGGCCACATACAGAGGCCCAACATGCACGGAGCACCTTCAGGCGTTCTGGAGCACCCAGGCCAATTCTGACATTTCTCTCCTACATGTACAAATCATCATTTATTTGCTAGAAAATTACATAGAACCCCAAAACATTATTTATGTTTTTTTACCAAAGACCCCAGAGAATACAATGGTGGTCATTGCAACTTTTTATCTCGCACGGTATTTGCTCAGCAATTTTTCGAACGTGTTTTTTTTTTTAAAAAAACAGTTTTGTGCTTTAAAAAACACAAAACAGTAAAGTTAGCCCAATGTTTTTGCATAATGTGAAAGATGAAGTTACGCTGAGTAAATAGATACCCAACATGTCACCTTTCAAAATTGTACACTCTTTTGGGATGGCGCCAAACATTGCTACTTAAAAATCCCCATAGGGGATGCTTTAAAATTTTTTACTGGTTACATGTTTTGAGTTACAGAGGAGGTCTAGGGCCAAAATTATTGCTCTCGCTCTGCTGATCGCAGTGATACCTCACATGTGTGGTTTGAACACTGTTTTCATATGTGGGTGGGACTTACGTATGTGTTCGCTTCTGCATGCGAGCACACGGGGACAGGGCCGCTTTTTTTATTGTTCATTTTACTTTATTTATTTTAGTTTGATGCTTTTTTCCAAAAAAAAAATGTTTTTGATCACTTTTATTCCTATTATAAGGAATGTAAACATCCCTTGTAATAGGAATATGGCATGACAGGTCCTCTTTACAGTGAGATATGGGTTCAATAAGACCCCACATCTCACCTCTAGGCTGGGAAACCTGAAATAAAAAAAAAAAGATCCTGGCATAGATCGTAGCGGTAAGTCGGTAGAAGCACCGGAGGGCGGCGGGAGGGGGGGACGTCCCCTCTCGCCTCCCGTAAGAACAATCAAGCAGTGGAACAGCCGCTATGATCATTCTTATGGTGTAGGGAATCGCTGGCTGAAAAAACTGGTATCCAAATGATGCCTGTAGCTGCACCCATCATTCAGATATCACCGCACAAAGTCAAGGATGTCGTATGACGGCCGTCAGGCGGGAAGTGGTTAAAACGCATTTTTTTTTTTAACACAAAGTTGTCCATTTATACAATATTTATAACACATAGCATGTACATACCAAAAATGACACCCCAAAACAGATTCTCCTACTCCTCCTGAGTACGGCGATACCACATGTGTGATACTTTCACAGCCTGGCCACATACAGTGGCCGAGTACAGCTGAGTACAGCTGAGCATGGGTGAGCATGGCAGGGTATGGCTGAGTATGGCAGGGTATTGCAGGGTATCGTCAAGTACGACTGGGTATGGCAGAGTATGGCTGGGTATCACCGAGTATTGAAGAGTATGGCTGGGTATTGCAGAGTATGGCTGGGTATGGCAGGGTATGGCAGAGTATTGCGGGGTATGGCAGAGTATTGCAGAGTATTGCGGGGTATTGCAGAGTATGGCGGGGTATTGCAGAGTATGGCAGGGTATTGCCGAGTATGGCTAAGCATGGCTGAGCATGGCTGGGTATGGCAGGGTATGGCAGGGTATGGCTGGTTATCACCGTGTATTGCAGAGTATGGCTGGGTATGGCAGGGTATGTCAGAGTATTGCGGGGTATGGCAGAGTATTGCGGGGTATGGCAGAGTATTGCAGGGTATTGCAGAGTACTGTGGGATATTGCAGAGTATTGCGAGGTATTGCAGAGTATTGTGGGGTATGGCAGGGTATTGCAGATTATTGTGGGGTATTGCAGAGTATTGCAAAGTATTGTGGGGTATTGCAGAGTATTGTGGGGGATTGCAGAGTATTTTGGGGGATTGCAGAGTATTGCACAGTATTGTGGGGTATTGCAGAGTATTGCACAGTATTGCAGAGTAGTGCAGGGTATTGCAGAGCATTGAGGGATGGCTGAGCATGGATGGATGGATGGCAGTTGTCACAGAGCAGCACTGTGGGCACTACAGATCCAGCTGACAGCGCTGCTGCCAACCGATCCCTCTCCCTCTCCGCTCACAGTGTATCGATCGGTACAGAGAGGGGAGGAGAGGAACCGGCGTCATGAGATGACGCCGGTTTGTTTACATGTGATCGCTTCGTCGGATTTGACGGAGCGATCACATGGTAAACTGCCACAATTAGAAGTTATTTACCAGATTCCGTGATGCGCCGGGTCCTCGGGACCCAGCGGTCAGGGATGTTCTCGGGTGCGCACCCCAGGGGGCGCGCGAGAGCGGAATTCTGGGAGGACGTCACTGTATGCCCTCCCAGAGTTAAGCAACCACCCTGTAGCCTTCATTCGGCTATGGGTCGGTTGTTAAGTGGTTAATACATGTACCCTGGGGCAGGACCCTGGTCCCTAAACCCTTTTTAGGACAATAACTTGCATATTAGCCTTTAAAATTCACATTTTTGATTGCTCACGTTCGTGTACCATAGACTTTAACGGGGTTCGAAAGTTTGCGCAAACTATCGGTCCGTTTGCAAGTTCCGGTGCGAACCGAACCGGGGGGGGTATTCGGCTCATCCCTAGTTGTTATGGTGTCAGGATGATTGTAGCGCATTATTTCTATTATCACATTGTTATAGAAAATGAAGTTGTTCAACTCACCATAATGCAGAATCAGTGGGAGCCCTGAGTGTGTCACTTGCCACCGTCGCCTGCCACACGTTGCGGATTGTCACTTGCCACATCGCCTGTCACCAGATTGTCACTTGTCACATCACCTGCCACAAGTTGTGGATTGTCACTTGCCAAGTCACCTGCCACACGTTGCAGATTGTCCACTTGCCACGTCACCTTCCACAAGTTGCGGATTGTCACTTGCCACATCACCTGCCACACGTTGCTGATTGTCACTTGCCACGTCACCTGCCACACGTTGCGGATTGTCCACTTGCCACGTCACCTGCCACAAGTTGCGGATTGTCACTTGCCACATCACCTGCCACACTTTGCGGATTGTCCACTTGCCATGTCACCCACCAGCCCAGCTGCCTGGCCCACCTGCTCTCTCACCCGCCCGCCGAGCCACCCAGCTGCCACTCTGCTCGCACACTCACCCGTCCACCGCACTGCCCGCTTGCCGAGCCACCCGCTGACTCACCCACAACTAATTTCTCGGTGCAATTTCCCCGTTGCCCCCCTGGATCCACCCCTGCAGTGTACACAGTATATAATACAGTGTGTACAGTTTATAATACACTTCTGGCGGTGTACACAGTATATAATACAGTGCTGCTGTTGTACAGTTTATAATACACTTCTGGCGGTGTACATAGTATATAATACAGTGTGGTGCGGTGGTCATGGTGGACATGGTGCATCCTCTGTAGGTGGCCATGGGGCACGCTTGTCCTTTTTTTCTGCTGCTGATCGTGTGGAGTCACTTCTGTTCAGTCATATTACTACAATTCCCTCTTTCAGACACGAAGGTCACGAAAGTGACGAAGGTGACTGACTTCTCTGTATTGTGACACACACATAAAAAACTCAAAGCAGGCACACAGAATCAATGGCAGAAGCAAAGTCACTATAATACACACAACAATATCCTTAATCCAGGAAAATATTCCATTGAAACCAAACCATCCCACGTTACCCAGGGGATTCCCAAGTAATTATTTAGCCTTTTCATCATGTCAATACCCCCTTCGGTTCCCGAGGGGGGAACCATGTCCAGGTCATGTCCTTTTCCAAAAACAATAACCTGGCATAAGTTGACTTAACTTGAGTCTGATACAAGTCAAGATTTATGAATCCATATGACTTTATAGCCGCACAAAATGGAGTCACTTCTGTTCAGTCATATTACTACATGTCTGAAGCTGATTAAGCATAGCCGCTTGGGCACCACATGCTTGACCAGACATATGACGACCTGCCATGCAGTCCGTTGGCAACAGCACTTGAAAGACCCACATCATAGAAAAAGGCGGACTTCTCCTTGCTCCTCATCTGGGATCTCAAACCTTACTATACCTCCAGTCCTCTCAACAACCTGCACTGAGAGGAATGAAGGTATAGCAATAGGTACCACAAGTACTTGCAGCCAATCTGCTAGCAATACACCACCAGTTGATTTCAGCAGGCACATTTCGCTACCCCAGATGCTGGACCATAAAAAGAAATTCGGTCCCAACCATCCACATGCTCAGCGTCTAAATGCTAGCTTAGCCAAATTGCTAGCACTGCAACTGCTGCCTTTTCAGCTGGTAGACTCTGCCCCGTTCGTGAATTTGTGGAATGTGCTGTACCACAGTGGCAGGTTCTGAAACACCATTTCTTTTCACGTAAGGCCATTCCGGCTCTCTACTTCTCAGGGGGGGTGCAATTGCCCCGTTGCCCCCCCTGGATCCACCCCTGCAGTGTACACAGTATATAATACAGTGTGTACAGTTTATAATACACTTCTGGTGGTGTACACAGTATATAATACAGTGCAGCTGTTGTACAGTTTATAATACACTTCTGGCGGTGTACACAGTATATAATACAGTGTGGTGCGGTGGTCATGGTGGACATGGTGCATCCTCTGTAGGTGGCCATGGGGCACGCTTGTCCTTTTTTTCTGCTGCTGATCGTGTTATTGAGACACAACATGCAGAAGGATTGGTGGAGTGGATAACAAAGACGTCCTCATCCTCTGTCACCCAGGCTCATAGTAGTTTGCCTTCCAACGCAGCTGCCAAAGCGGCCTATTTCACCGGCTCCCTGTCCACAGTAAATCCTTCTGTAGTCCCACCATCATGCACGGAGGAGTCACCAGAATTATTCAACCACAGTGTCGGGTACATGCTGCTGGAGGATGCGCAGCAATTAGAAGGCTCCGATGTTGGTTCCAAGGTTGAAGAAGGGAGTAATGTGAGCCTAGAGAGAGGGGGTGCCACAGAAGGACAAGAAACTGGCAGCCATGTTTCCCCAGCTGCAGCATACTGCCCAGTTTGCTCCAGTGATGAGGAAGGGGGAGATGATGAGGTCACTGACCGTACTTGGGTGCCTGAGAGAAGAGAGGAGGAAAGCGAGGAGGAGGAGGCACAACTCCAATGAGGCAGGATGTCCTGCAGGGGTCAGCTTAAGGGCAGCCACCCTATTGCATCACACCGCTGAGCTCCGCAGGTGCAGGGCGCTGCTGACCCCCCGCTGACTTGCATAAGTTCCTTGGTGTGGGCTTTTTACGACACGTGTGCAGAAGATTGCAGCGTTACTGTTTGCAAACTATGTCTTGAAGTGGAATCAAATGGTACTTCCATGTACCTGACAAGACCAACTAGGCATAATCATGGCAATTACCACACTCACAAGACCCACTCAGTACTGAAGAGAGAGCTTCTTTGTGAACACAAGAAGAGATGAGTCAAAATTGATGTTCAAAACTATCTGATTTAATTCTGGGCGGGTATACAACTTATATACGTTATCGTTAGCCAATCATAATATGGAAAATGGGGGGGGGGGGTAATCCAGAGGTGTACATCACATATCATTACATATAATTAATTATGCCATCTGCTTTCATGACTCATAGTCATAAGTCCTGCTTCCCTGTGTCATGTCTCATGACACAGGAAGGGGCCCAGACATATTGAGCAACAATTCTCTATTTATACAGTACAGAATAAAACTGCTTACACAAGCTGTATTTTCTTATATGTATGCTTTATAGAAAACCTGTCATAAAACTGGAAAACAGAACTAGTTGACTTAACTTGAGTCTGATACAAGTCAAGATTTATGAATCCATATGACTTTATAGCCGGACAAAATGGAGTCACTTCTGTTCGGTCATATTACTACAATCCCCTCTTTCAGACACAAAGGTCACGAAAGTGACAAAGGTGACTGACTTCTCTGTATTGTGACACACAAATAACAAACTCAAAGCAGGCACACAGAATCAATGGCAGAAGCAAAGTCACTGTAATACACACAACAATATCCTTAATCCAGGAAAATATTCCATTGAAACCAAACCATCCCACGTTACCCAGGGGATTCCCAAGTAATTATTTAGCCTTTTCATCATGTCAATACCCCCTTCGGTTTCCGAGGGGGGAACCATGTCCAGGTCATGTCCTTTTCCAAAAACAATAACCTGGCATAAGTTGACTTAACTTGAGTCTGATACAAGTCAAGATTTATGAATCTATATGACTTTATAGCCGTACAAAATGGAGTCACTTCTGTTCAGTCATATTACTACATGTCTGAAGCTGATCAAGCATTGCCAGAACAGAAGCCGCTTGGGCACCACATGCTTGACCAGACGTATGATGACCTGCCATGCAGTCCGTTGGCAACAGCACTTGAAAGACCCATGTCATAGAAAAAGGCGGACTTCTTGCTCCTCATCTGGGATCTCAAACCCTACTATACCTCCAGTCCTCTCAACAACCTGCACTGAGAGGAATGAAGGTATAGCAATAGGTACCACAAGTACTTGCAGCCAATCTGCTAGCAATACACCACCAATTGATTTCAGCAGGCACATTTCGCTACCGAGGTTGCTGAACCATAAAAAGAAATTCGGTCCCAACCATCCACATGCTCAGCATCTAAATGCTAGCTTGGCCAAATTGCTAGCACTGCAACTGCTGCCTTTTCAGCTGGTAGACTCTGCCCCTTTTGTGAATTTGTGGAATGTGCTGTACCACAGTGGCAGGTTCTGAAATACCATTTCTTTTCACCTAAGGCCATTCCGGCTCTCTACTGTCATGTGGAAAGGGAATGTTTTGGCCTCCTTGGACAGGGCTTTCCGCAGCAAGGTGCATATTACCGCTGCCTCATGGTCAAGCAGGCATGGGCAGGGACGTTACCTTTCCTTCACAATGCACTGGGTAACTCTGCTGGCAGCTGGGAAGGATGCAGGACAGGGTTCAGTGTTGTTGGAGCTTTTTCCGCCACCACACCTCAAAAAACCTGGTGGTGATTCTGCCACAATTCTCTGCTCCACCCCCTCCTCTTCTTCTTCCTCTATGGCCGCTCCTGCAGAATTGTCCTCTCAACCCGCAGTGCTCCGTAAGTGTTCAAGGGGCTATGCAAGTAGTCAGACTAAAAGATGCAATGCGGTGCTTGAGTTGGTCTGCCTAGGGGACAGGAGCCACACTGGGGCAGAGATTCTGTCAGCTCTGCAGGGGCAGGCTCAGAGGTTGTTGACACCATGGCAGCTTGAGCCAGGAATGGCTTTATGCGACAATAGCACCAACCTTCTCTTCGCCCTCCGACAGGGACACTTGACCCCTTGTTCCATGTTTTTGTGTCAGCATAGATGTAGAGGATAACACTCAGCAGTCTTCAAGGGATGGTCAGTCCCCAGAAACCCAAGTAGTTGTAAGTGGCTGGGAGGAGGTAGTTCCTGATAACGTCATCCTCAGTGACCCAGAGGACTCAGAATCAAATGCCTCTGCAAACTTACGCTGCATGGCTTCCCTGATTCTACAAAGATGCGAAAGGACCCTAGAATTTGTGGGATCAAGGAGAGGGATCATTACTGGCTGGCAATCCTTCTTGATCCATGTTACAAGGGTAAAGTTGCAGAACTCATCCTGCCTTCGCAGAGGGAGCAGATGATGAAACATCTTCAGGAGGCCTTGAAAGAAAGTTTGTGCAATGCCTTTCCAGATCCTAACAGGTTACCATTTCCTAGTGCTGTTGGACAACGTGTTTCTGAGGCTTAGTTCAATCAGAGGAAGAGCGGTGGAGAAGGTGGCCGGCTGACCGATGCCTTTAAACAATTTTTCAGTCCTCAGCGCCAAGGTCTGATCGGTTCAAACAACTATCGCCAGCGTCTGCATTATATAGTGCAGGAATATCTAGGGGCAAGAGCAGACTTGGAGATCTTTCCAACAGAGAATCCACTGGGTTACTGGGTCTTGAGAATGGACCACTGACCACTGGTGAACATATTGTGTATCTCATCACTTGCCCATGCAAGAGACAATATGTCGGGCGCACCATCAGGGCCTTTTCTATCAGGGTCAACGAACACATTGCGAAAATTAAAAAGGGCTGCATCAAGCACAGTGTTCCCCATCACTACTTGGAGTGCCACAATAAGGACCCTACGGGCACTTCTTTTTTGATCATTGACAAATTCGTCCCACATTGGAGGGGCAAGTCTCGTCTCAGGGGTGTGTCGCGGCTCGAAATGTACTGGATTTATGAGCTGAGGTGCTATTCGCCGCACAGCATGAATGTGGAGTGGGACATTATTAGTTTCATTAGCCGTGCATGATGTGCACCTATGCTCTCGAGCCGTGACACACCTTGCTTTTTGCCTTTCAATACTCTATATTTGTTTTATATTAATGTGATGGTTAGGGTTTTTTTTTAATTTTTAAAATTTTAAACTTACCATTCAGTACATGTTTTGAGGGGGATAGGATCTTTGATTTTACCCCCCCTAATTGGTTTGCTGTTCATGGGAGTCATATTCATCGGTCACCTAGTCTTATTCCAACGTCCTATGAGGATATACCCTCCCATTTTCGGGTTTATTCAGGTGGGGATATAGTATAGGCTCGATCCATAAGGACCGAGTTTGAGGAAGTGGCATGACATCCATATTGTTATGCCAGCCTGTAGGAAAGATAGTCCGCTATGTCATCCACAATATTTATCCAGGATTTACTGTATTTATTTCTGATGAGTGGGATGACACCTTAATTGGTTTACCTGTTGGGGGTTCGATCATAATTTGGGTTCCTCTCTTACGTCCTTTTTAGTTAGAGGGTGATGTATTTAACAGTCATTTAGTGTTTACACTAATACACTTATGACTACTTATTTTTTATTTTAAAATTTCTCCATTTTTATTGGTATTATACTTTTGTTTTTTTGTTTTTTGGGTTTTCTGTGTTCCTTCCCCTTTCAGGTCAGCACTGTGGCGCTGCTCTGCACTTATCGGGGGGGCCTGAGCACGTATTACTCTGCCATGGCCGCAGGGGTTAGGTGAAACAGTTACCCTGTTTTTGATTGTGTAACGCTGTTGATTTATGTGGTACCTGTTTAAGTATCAGGATGGCTTATGAGTGACAGCTTATGTGAATGAGACTGTTGTCATCTCGAGTGTGTTTACATTGCTATTCGATATTAGGGGGTGTGATGAGGCCGCCCTGAACCTTGCGACCAATCATTGGGAGCTGGGCGAGATGAGGAGTGTGTCATCCCTCCATTGTCTCCTCCACGCATGTCTGGTGTGGAACGCAAGCTCCCTATGTGGGAGTTGTTTCAACACCAGCTGGCGATTGGTCCCGACGCACGTCCTCTCTCCACAGCAGAGATGACGTCAGCCTCGGCGCTGGACGATCTCCCCGACACAAGAGGCTTGGAGCGCAAGCTCCACGTATAGCGACGGACGAGACACCAGCAGCAGATAGGCTGCCGGTTGTTGTCTCCTCCCTAGCGATTGTGTCTCTGAGGCTTGGAACGCAAGCCTGTGCAGACATTACAGTGTCCGAGATCTCTTCAAAATTGTATGCTTGTTGAACTTGTGATTCCCTCACTCATACTCTGGCCCCATGTACTCTGCTATGGCATATGAAATACACACTGTATGAGATTATATTAGAGTGTTTATGCCCTCATGTTTTTTTACTTCCGGTTCCGCCATGATGGGGGTGGGCTTGGTCAATTTCAAATGTTGTGTACAGTCTATAAATAGGGGCAATGTGGGGAGGCTGTTCTATGCCCCTGTTGAAGACTTTGCAGTCGAAACGCGTAGGGATGGCATTTTTCAGCTTCCCACATTGCCATTTAATATTTGCTTGTGATCACTTTTTATCTTGTAAAGGTTTTTATTCATTAAAACCCTTCGTTTTGACCTACACCATGTGGAGTCCCTTTTTTCTTTTTCTCCACGGTTCCATCTCCAACTAGCTCCTCCTGACCCTTTTGTTCCGGAACTGGAGAGCGTGCACGACAGCGGTTCAACCTCCACCCAGGACCACCACTCCTCACCGGTGATCGTGATCTACAGGATACCATTCGGGTGGATATCACGGGTGGTTACCTCCTCATGCCTAATAGACATACTGCTATACGGCAGATACGTCCTACGGATCTGGTAAGAGTACCCAACCTCTTGTATTTGAAGATGTTTGTGGCTTGTTACCTGTGGTTGCCTTCCATTTGAGTGCCAATTCACCGTCCAGGGTTCCAGCACCTTCCCCTTTGAGAAGAATTCCACTGATCCTATGTTTATGGACTCTGGTCCCTTGTTATTCCACACTTCACTATAGACATGTTGTTTACACCTGACTGGTTACTTTCACTTGGTTATTTTATTAGATTTTTTCACTGATGTATACATGTTTCACCCATGTTTCTAGTTTATGCTGAGTGATCTTAGCGCTGCACTTCATTATTTACAATACATTACAACCGCAAGCAATTTTAAATTACATTTCTTCCTTTAGAAATGTCATTATTGCTGCAGTACTGTTATAAACATGGGAAAGATGCGCTACTTTACAGGCAGACTAAGGGAACCCCCAGGCAAAATGTTTAAAGGAATATTTAATTTTTATTGTTTCACTTAAAGCATTATTAAAATCACTGCTCCTGAAAAAATTGTTTTTTTAAAAAGTTTTTTTTTTTGCATTGATACATGTCCCCTGGGGCAGTACCCGGGTCCCATACACTTTTTATTGCAATAACTTGCATATAAGCCTTTAAAATTAGCACTTTTGATTTGTCATCTTCGTGTCCCATAGACTTTAATGGTGTTCGCACTATTTTTTTTCCTGTTCGCGGTGTTCTGGTGCGAACCAAACCGGGGGTTGTTTGACTCATCCCTAATCCTGATGCTATTTGATGCTATCTGATGTCGCTAGTGGCAGTGACAAGGGTGATCAAAGGGTTAATGAGGGTGATCAAAGGGTTAAATGTCCTATCTAACGTGTGTGTGTGTTGGTGAGTGTGTGTCGGTGAGTGTGAAATGTGCTGCTTTTACTCACATTATGGTGTTCTCTCTTTTCTCCCTGGACTGAAAAGGGTCCTGGAAGCGAAGAACTAGCTTGATCCTGTGCCTGTGTTTACAAACACAGGCACAGGATTGCTTCTCCATTTGGTGCAGGAGATCAGCAGAGTCCCAGGCAAAATCATTGGTCAGGACCCAGTGATGAACTCCTACTGCAAAAAATGACAGTATGGGTCAGCACGAGGGGGGGTGCGCTCATGTGGGTAGGTCGCTTTAGCTGGAGCAGCCGCTCCCCCACAGTACATTGCAGGTGGGCGGAGACTGTTTAGAGTTTCTGCAATGTACATAGATCAAACAAAGGGAATTTTTGGGGGACTTACACATTCATACAATATTCATAATATGGGTTGGCACCTTTGCTGGAACATGCTGACCCAGCACCTAGCAGAGAAAGGGACGCATAGGCCTTGTTCTCACCATACATGCATAAAAACTGATGGAAAAACCTTGCACAGTTCACTTGCAGAGTCATGAGTTAATATCAGTTTTCATGTGCATTTCAGTTTTTATGCATGTTGACATCAGTTTTCATATTCGTCTTTTAATGCACAGACAGACGTCACATCTTGTGTCACTATTCTGTCCTCTTCATCAGTGCCCACCATTCATCCTCCTCATTTGTGACCACCATTCTGTCTGTCGCTATTCTGTCCATCTCACCAGTGCCCGCTATTCTGCCCTCCATTCTGTCCCCCACCATCAGTGTCCCCAGCCATTCTGTCCATCAATATTCTGTCCATCTCATCAGTACCCACTATTCTGTGGTCATCTGTGCCAGCCATTCTGTCTCCCACCATCAGTGCCACCAGCCATTCTGGAATGTCAGCATTATCCCAGCCAGGATCTGACATGAGGGAATGATCTTCTGTCAGATTCAGGGAAATCCATTTGGTATGAATACAGTGTAGACACACTCTCCTTCTGTCACAAACTACATTTATAGCTTTATCAGCCAATCCAGAATAGTAACCATCTGATCCCAATCTGAGGCAGAGTAGTGATTGTTGCGGGAAACATTTCATCAGTATAGAGGACAATAACGTTAGCACAAGTTGTTGAAATGCAGGGGAGCCAAGGGTGCTGTGGTCTCTTTTTGAGAATTAATGCCATAATTTCTTCACAGCACCCTTGGCTCCCATGCATTTCAACAACTTGTGGTAACCTTACGATCACGGACTCTATGGTGATGTTGGTGTGTGGAAAATCATTGCAGCCATCCCATCCAGGGTTTTATCCTTACAATCTTTTGTGCACACAAAGGCCTTGGCTGGGCTATAGCCACATGCCTGGTTTTGCTTGCCATCTGGTAAGCAAGTTTTTCTTATGGTGGCAGTACACTTCATGGAGTGATTCACTGTGGTGTCAGTATTAGAAGAATTCATCTCACCATTTCTAAAAACTGAAGCATATTATTATGTCCTTCAATCAACTATCTTGACTTAATTTTTGGACTATTTTAGCGCGGCTTCTCCTATCTATTCCATTTGTGTGTATCTCACATTAAGCTGCTGCTTTTCTGGGGTGTTTTGGTTTACTATATATTTTTTTGTTATTGATGCATTAGCACGTTTTTTTTTCTCTTACTTGTAATTACTAGAGGCTGACTGCATTACTTACGTGGAGGTGGAGACTCTTCATCTGTATTCCAGGAGAAAGAGAAACAAAAGGACATGATTAAAAGACAAGCATTACAAAGACTGAAGAGTATTAGAGAACTAAAACACAGGAGAAAATCAACAATCAAATGGCCTTAAATTATTACTAAATCCCACATTTTATATTCTAAATACACTGGAGCTGAGCAGCAAACAATAAACCCATGTTGATATACAGTATCTCACAAAAGTGAGTACACCATTCACATTTTTGTAAATATTTTATTCTATCTTTTCATGTGACAACACTGAAGAAATGACACTTTGCTACAATGTAAAGTAGTGAGTGTAAAGCTTGTATAACAGTGTACATTTGCTGTCCCCTCAAAATAACTCAACACACAGCCATTAATGTCTAAACCGCTGGCAACAAAAGTGAGTACACCCCTAAGTGAAAATGTCCAAATTAGGACCAATTAGCCATTTTCCCTCCCCGATGTCATGTGACTCGTTAGTGTTACAAGGTCTCAGGTGTGAATGGGGAGCAGATGTGTTAAATTTGGTGTTATCGCTCTCACTCTCTCATACTGGTCACTGGAAGTTCAACCCCTCATAGCAAGGAACTCTCTGGGGATCTGAAAAAAAGAATTGTTGCTCTATATAAAGATGGCCTAGGCTATAAGAGGATTACCAAGACCCTGAAACTGAGCTGCAGCACGGTGGCCAAGACCATACAGAGATTTAACAGGACAGGTTCCACTCAGAACAGGTCTCACCATAGTCGACCAAAGAAGTTGAGTGCACGTGCTCAGCGTCATATCCAGAGGTTGTCTTTGGGAAATAGAGTTATGAGTGCTGCCAGCATTGCTGCAGAGGTTGAAGGGGTGGGGGGTCAGCCTAACAGTGCTCAGACCATATGCCGCACACTGCATCAAATTGGTCTGTATGGCTGTCATCTCAGGAAGCCTCTCCTAAAGATGATTCACAAGAAAGCCCGTAAACAGTTTGCTGAACACAAGCAGACTAAGCACATGGATTACTGGAACCATGTCCTGTGGTCTGATGAGACCAAGATAAACTTATTTGGTTCAGATGGTGTCAAGGGTATGTGGTGGAAACCAGGGGAGGAGTACAAAGACAATTTTCACTTAGGGGTGTACTCACTTTTGTTGCCAGAGGTTTAGACATTAATGGCTGTGTGTTGAGTTCTTTTGAGGGGACAGCAAATTTACATTGTTATACAAGCTGTACACTCACTACTTTACATTGTAGCAAAGTGTCATTTCTTCAGTGTTGTCACATGAAAAGATAAAATAAAATATTTACAAAAATGTGAGAGGTGTACTCACTTTTGTGAGATACTGTAGAAGTCCAGAAACACAGAATTGTTCACCCCTTCAGTCCCTGGATTTATATGCACTGCCTCCCCAAACTTCTGTCCAGAAGTGCGCATGCAGCACTTCACTGAAAGTCCTCCTGACCCCCCCTCCTCTGGACTACATGTCCCATGATGCCCAACACCACTGCACATGCACACCCTACTGAGCACATTGGGAGCAAGCAGGAATGGAGGTCACCATAGGACTCTGCTAGGGCAAGGTGACAACCCGACAACAGAAAATAGGGAACAGCAAAAAATGGATTGACTGATAGCTGAGAATTACTGGCAACAGAGACATGGGAGCGGCAGTGGGGGAGAAGCAGGGTTTAGGAGATGTGCCCCAAGAACTTTTTTTAGATTTTTGTTTTATAGTGTAGCTCCTACACCTGTAACAAACAACTGGCCACTGCCCTCACCTATAACTGGCCTTCACAGCAAGAAGCACATGGAAGGACAACACATGCAAAACAAAACCAAAGAAAATTCCCAGCTCAACTCATTAACCAGTCTGCTACCAACTGAATTCTCCTGTCTAACAGTATGTCTTAAAAACAGGGGTTTAGTTAACACACATTTGCAAATACATAAGTAAGCTGCAGAGCTGCTCCAAGGCACCCCAATATTTCTGCAGTCCTAACTGCAGTAAATTTAAGAGAGCCTCCACAGTGGAAGCACGTGCATTCTAATGGATAAAGTGCAGGTGAGCCTGGAGGTAGCACAGTCTTCTTTAAAGGAACAGGGGCACACTGGATATCCAGAACATAGCACAATGGCAGCAAAGGTGATCAGTGTGTCCCCTCACCAATATTACATCAGTAACAAACAATTGGCCACTGCCCCCACCTCGTACTAGATTGTCTGGCAAGTTGAGCTCAGAATTTTCTTTGGTTCTGTTTTGCGTGTGTTCCCTTCCATGTGCTCCTTGCTGTGAAGGTCAGCCATAGGTGAGGGCAGGGGCTAGTTGTTTGTTACTAATGCAATATTGGTGAGGGGACACCCTGGACACCTTTGCTGCCATTGTGCTATGTGCTGGGTGTCCAGTGTGACCCTGTGGCTTTAAGGAGGACTGGGCTACCTTCAGGCTCACCTGCCCTCTATTTATCCATTAGAATGCATGTGCTTCAATTGTGGAGACCCTCATAAGTTTAGAAGGGTTAGGACTGCAGAAATTTCCAATGCGTTTTGGTCAAGAATTACCTTGTTTAGGGGATATTTAAAGTGATTATGCATTTGTATACAAAGTTATGTTGAGATGTCCAAAGTTATGGTGAGGTGTCCTGAGGAAGGTCATTCTAGACTGAAACACGTTGGGAATTGGTGACACATTATCATGCGTTCCATGATTGGGATGTAGTTGAAGGTCCCCTTTTTTCCCCCTGCTATTGCAATATGGGAGACTGGTGACCGCACTACAATACCAAAAACAGCTATACAGTATGTATATCTGTGTATTCTCTCATGTACATTGAGAACTATTTATGGTGCATCTATATTGATGTAGACCCATTTATGTGTATATTTTAAACAATTTATACAATAAAATATATATTTTGTATGAATTTTGAGTGTTTATGACCGAGTTAAGCTGCAACAAAATCCCATGGGAGATACTTTTGCACTTTGTACTTTTGAGGGATGGAGCAGCCTAGAGCTTGTATGTTACTCACTTCATCAGGAAACTCAGCTGAGAGAACTTGCAATAATTTAAGACTTTACAAGTCTCAGAAATCTTTCATAAATGTTACATAGTTTAAAAACCATGTCATGGATTCCTTATGTATCATTGTAAAAGGACTAATTCCACACTTCTTTCTTTTTTTCCAAATTCACTGGAACCCCCCCCCCCCCTCCCCCCAAAAAACAACAACAATTTACCTGAAAAATAATGGAAAATTTCCTATCGAATACTTCCCATAATTTTCCTTTCCTGATAAAATCCATGGCAGCATACGCATGGGTTAACCCCGCCTCCACTCCTCCCTATAGGACCCCACTCCCATAAATCTTTGCTCTGAGCCAGAGGCTGCGTTCCATAACTAGCCTCCTTATGACACTTGGGGGTGGGGGCCGGACTCCTGCTGCCATGGAGTCCATCGGGAAAGGAAAAATACGGTAAGTATTTGATAGGAAATTTTCATCAAAACCCCAGCTTTGATCAAGGATCCATAGCCGAAACTCATCAGTATATAGCCTGTACCTATGTACCCCTGTAACAAATATGTTCAAGAACATCCGAGTTGCCAGCCTTCCTGATTTAAGAATTCAAGCTGTAAACACTTATATGCTCCTATATCAGACAATTCATAAAAAATAATTCATATGAGAATCACATCCCAACTTCCCCTCTCATGATGATCGAACTATCAAAACTTCTCTTATGAAGTCCATATGAATAAATCATTGAAGTCCATCCAAAAATGATAGTCCTTGATAGTCTTAACAATCAAAAGTAATAAAGAAATTCAAAACAAAAAAGTAGTGACAAATAGTATTTTAGTTGTGCTTATCTCATGGTCATAGTAGAATTCAAAAGTCCAGAAAAGAATAAAATTATTTTTCTAAATTTAGAAACAAAAGACATATCTAGGAGAGAAAATGAAAACTAGTATCAAATTCTTATAACAAAAATTCAATATTCTTTCTTAAGTAATTTTCATTGATCAATATAAAACTATTCTAGACTCAGAGTCCTTACTACATTGTTTACCCATTTTGTTTTTACCAACTCTTTGAACAAAAAGAACTATAATCCAGATTACCTTAAGAATAACAAAATAACCTTCCCGGTTGGCATCCCAGGTACCTTCAGATCTATAATTCTTAACCATAACCTGAGCTCTTGGAATAAATTACTGAACATACTCATCAGAAGTGGAAATCTCATTCAAGACATAATTTATATTTAAATCCAGCAAGGGTCTAGCTATATTTTGTGAGCAAACTTCTGAAATTCCTGTACCTGTTGTTGCAATGTTTGCAACCACACTTCTTCCTATACAACAGGTTGTAAATAACTAAGTATGCCAATCTCAAATATAGAAGAATAGACATTCTTTGTCCTGTCATCAACTCAAAAAGTTAACAAACCTATATTAGAAAATACTGAAGCTTTTAAACTAAAAATATAGCAGGTAAATAAGTCACCCAATCTTTACCTTTTTCTTGAATAATCTTAACCTATTTAGACTTAATAATACAATTTCCACAACACCTGAGGACTAAGGATGATAAGAAACATGAAAACTTTGCTGAATGCCTAAAATTGCACACATGTCCTTCATTACCTGTCCTATAAAATGAAGAACCATTGTCTAATTCCATGGTTTGAAACCAACCCCAATGGAATATCACATAAGTCCACAACAACTTAGCTGTTGTTAAAACAGTATTATCTGTTGCTTAACCACCTCAATACAGTGCATTTTCAACCCCTTCCTGCCCAGGCCATTATTCAGCATTCAGCGCTGTCACACTTTGAATGACAATGGTGCGGTCATACAACACTGTACCCAAATTAATTTATTATTTTTTTCCCACAAATAGAGCATTATTTTGGTGGTATTTGATCACAACTGCGGTTTTTATTTTTTGCGCTATAAACAAAAGAAGAGGGACAAGTTTGAAAAAAACACAATATTTTTTACTTTTTGCTATAATAAATATCCAATAATTTTTTTTGTTAATATTTTTCCCTCAGTTTAGGCCGATACGTATTCTTCTACATATTTTTGGTAAAAAAAATTGCAATAAACCTATATTGATTGGTTTGCGCAAAAGTTATAGCGTCTACAAAATAGGGGATAGATTTATAGCATTTTTATTTATTTATTTTTCTTTCTAGTCATGGCAGCGATCTGCAATATCAGCAATATTGCGGCAGACACATCAGACACTTTTGACACATTTTTGGTACCATTCACATTTATACAGCGATCCGTGCTATAAAAATGCACTGATTACTGTATAAATGTGACTGGCAGGGAGGGTGTTAACACTAGGGGGCGATCAAGGGGTTAACTGTGTTCCTAGGGAATGTTTTTAACTGAAAGGGGAGGGGACTCACAAGGGGAGGAGATCGATCGGTGTTGCTCTATACTGAGAACACACATCGGTCTCCTCTCCTCTCTGACAGGATGTGGATCTGTGTGGGCACACGCATCGGGTGCCCAGTGACACGGCGGGCACGCGCGATTGCTGCCAGCGGCGTGCGCGTGCCCCCTGGTGGGTAGGGAAGGCGAGGTCGTCATATGACGCCCTCCCAGAACGAGAGCCGCGCCGCCTGCCCGTCATATGACAGCCGGCGGGCGGCAAGCAGTTAAATTACCTAAATTAATTTATCAAAAAAAAAAAATAAACTACAACAAAAGCATCCTTGTATCCTCCTTTAGCAGATAATCAATCTATATAGATTGCCAAGTCCATCAGCAATAGGTACTCTTTGTAGTATCCGTTTACCCTTTCCTTTTGGATTGTTCTATAAACAAATAAGACAAGAATCAGAAGTTTGATTACAAAGTGCTCTAAAATTAGTATTCCAGAATTTCTTTCATTAGCTCAAACAAAAAAATCAATCAGGTACTGGATATGCAAAAAGGAAATAATTACATTTAAAGAAACTCTATCCATTATTGTTGGAATATAAGGAACCAATTGTATTTACAATAAATTTTTATCTCCACTATCAGTCTGTACTGATTCTAACTGAGACAAGATTTCATAGTCCCCCTCTGTATTCTGTGACCGAATTAAATCTTGTAAAGGAGTAGGCCTATCAGATGCTTGTGTTTTTGACTATTACATTTACAATTACTTTAATTTTGCAAAAGGACCACTGATATAGTTTACTCTTTCCTATATATTCTATTTGTGAAAGAAACTTGATCACGTTGAAGTAGTTTATTTTGAGAACCAACCATGCCTCTCATACAGTGTGAGTGAATGAATCACACTTGCACTGTTGCTGATCTGGAATCCAAAGAGCAAATCCCATCCCATATGTTCCATTGTGCCAATATCTGATGCCTTCTATATAGGCACAGAATTTGTTTTCCCAACAAATGTCCACTAAAAGTTGAAAAAGTGACCTTTTTCATGATTAACTACACAACCGTGGCTCTGTTCCTCACATTGCATCATTTTGGCCACAAAATACTTATCTCCCACTTCAACTGTCAAGCCTTTCTCTTTAAAATCCAATTGTCACTGGGCCAATCCTTGTGTATTAACACCTCTTGTTTTTCTTGTAATAACACCTTTAGTGTCGGTTCACACTGGAGCGGCCTGTCAGGCGACATAGCCACCTGACAAGTCATGCTCCATGCAGTGCAATGGAACCGTTCTAATGGGAGCGACTCAAGTCACTCCGACTTAGAAAAAGGTTCCTGTACTACTTGGGGCAACTTTGGATCTGCTTGCATTGACTTCTATTAAAGAAGTAGTTTGCAAGCTGCACTGAGGTCACGCTGTGCAGGGCGGCTTCAGAGTCGGATGACTTTGAAGCCACCCCAGTGTGAACCAGCACTTAAGCCTCGTACACACGATCAGATTGTTCACCAAAAAAAAATTGGAATTTCGTCCGAAGGGCATTGGCCCAAACTTGTCTTGCATACACACGGCACACAATTGTTGGCCAACAAATACAACGTAGTGACGTACTACATTGTTTTTCAGCTCTTTAGCGCCACCCTTTGGGCTCCTTCTGCTAATCGCGTGTAAGTAGAAGTTTGGTGAGTGTTGATTAGCGCTTTTCACTTTGCACTTTTCATTTCACACTTTTCAGTTCGTTTCAGAGCGGCCATTCGTCAACCAGCCATGTTGCGGAATCAGAGGAGATAACGTGTTATTTATTATTGGCCTTGGATTTATTGCTTTGACATTTTTTTTGGTTGAATAATGATTTTATTTGGTATATTTTCTATATTTATGGATGCATAGAATGCACTTTTTGGTTAAGTTCTATTGGCAGATAGCATGTCTAATTTTATTTGTTTTCTTTTTTTAATGCCCAATAAAAAAAATTGTGTAGAATAATACTTGGCTATGCGTTCTACTTCAAAAGACAGTTTGGGAGTAGGCAGTTACATTTAAAAAATACAATGTAAAATTGACAATGAACACCAACATAGTTATATCTTTGATTTTAAAAACTATGGGATAATGGTGTTGTGGTAATGTGCCCAAATAAAAAAAAAGCATAATAATATTATTCTTGATATCACTAGAAAAAAAAAGCCTTTGAAAAATTGTTTGCAATAACTCCATCAGTATCACCAGCCAAGCAGCTTCATTATTATCCCATTAAAGAAGAAGAGAATTGTGCGCTGCATTTGGAGATTTCATAATTTGCCATGTCAGGAATGTTAATTCTCCATTACAAACGCTAGTTTACAAGACTGACCGCTTCTGGCTCGTCCTTGCTTCCAAGCATACGTGTTTGTACTTTGGACTTTTGTCCGACTGACTTGTGTACACATGCTCGGAAAATCCGACAACAGACAGACACGGAAAGTTTTAAAACCTGCCATCCAACATTTGTAAGTGAAAAATCCGATAACAATTGTCTGATGGATCGTACACACGGTCGGATTTTCTGCCAACAGCCTGTCATCGCACATTGCTCGTCAGAAATCCGATCGTTTGTACGAGGATTAAGTGTAATATGTCTGTAGTATTGGACAATGCACTCCTAACACCTTTTTGCTCTGATCCACAGAAGAAATGAAAACTGTCATGGGATGACTGGCTAGTCTGTGTAACTGGATCTGCATTTCTCTGTTGGTAGTATATTCCTTAAATATCACATACTCTTCAGAGAGCACTGAAGATAATCTATTACTGTCAGTCATAGCTACCACACTTTGTAGTTCATTGTACAGTCTGTAAAATTCTCGTTTATTGTTTTTCCAGTTTTTACCAAAATCTGATTGTACATCTGCTAAAAATCATGTAGACTGCTTTTGAATATGACTTTCCTGATTATAGCAAAGACAAAGAAATTGTTTGGAGGACAATCTCATGAAACACAGTTTGAACTGCGATTGGCCAATTCCCCGAAAAAGATCCTTACTCTTACCAGAAATACTTATTGCAAAGATTTTTAACAATTGGCGTTTAGAAATTTCAGATTGAACAAAACTTTCATGTTTTAATATTTGCTGGGTAGCCTCAAGTAAATTAGGACAATCTGCTACCTTTAATTTAATAGCCAAGTCCAATTTTGGAATCTTTTGTAAAAATTGCTCAATCCTTAACTTATTTTTTTTCTGCAACTTCATCTGTAGGATTTTTGTTAAACACTAAACACCAGGTTCTTTTCCATCAATCTAATGTACATACAGTTCTTTCCAAATCTCAATCAATGGATTCTTCTGAAACTTTGTTCTGCCCTTTGTATGTGTTTTAGTTTTAGTCGTATTTAGTTGACTAAATCTCCAGGACATTTTAGTCAACTAAAAGGTCCTACCTTTTAGTCGACTAAAATCTCCAGTACAGTTTAGTAGATTAAAACTAATTTTAGTTGTCTAAAATCAAATGGGTGTAATTAAATTGTAATGCATTAGTGAACATTTCTCTACAATTTCCATACTCATTATATACTTCTGGAGTGAAAAATCTCATATGTTATTATTTATGGTATTGAGGTATGAACATGCACTACAGACCAGTGTTAAAGTGGAGTTCCACCCAAAAGTGGAACTTCCACTCATCAGATTCCTCCCCCCCTCCGGTGACACAGTTGGCACCTTTCAGGGGGGAGGGGAGTACAGATACCTGTATATTACAGGTATCTGTACTCACTTCCGGCATAGATAGCCGCAGAATCTGCGGTTATTTACGCCACTTCCTGCTCCCTCCACGCTGCCTGCTGGGAAACACACGGTTCCCAGAGGCAGCAGGGACCATCCGTATTGCGCTGCGCGACTCGCGCATGCACAGTAGGGAACCGGGAAGTGAAGCCGCACGGCTTCACTTCCTGATTCCCTTACCGAAGATGGAGGCGGCAGCACCCGAGGACGGAGAGACGGTTCCGCCTCGGGTGCCGACATCGCGGGCGCCCTGGACAGGTAAGTGTCCATGTTTTAAAAGTCAGCAGCTGCAGTATTTGTAGCTGCTGACTTTTAAAAAAAAAATTTTCGGCGGCGCTCCGCTTAAATTTCTAAGTCAAATTTAAATTTAGTTTTAGTCTTAGTCTTTTGACTTTTAGTCATATTTTAGTCATCTCAATTGATTTAGTTTAAGTCGTATTTTAGTCAAATAAAATAGTATTCATTTAGTCGACTAAAATGTTTTAGTTGTTTTTAGTCGACGAAATTAATACTGCTTTCAGGGCTTAAATATTCATAAAAATATAACAATAATTTACATGCAGCATTAAACTTACCGTATATACTCGAGTATAAGTCGACCTGAATATAAGCCGAGGCATCTAATTTTACCACAAAAAGCCGGGAAAAAGTATTGACTCGAGTATAAGCCTAGGATGAGAATGCAGCAGCTACTGTAAGTTGAAAAGAGGGTCAACAATGCCCATCTGCAGCCTCACTGTGCCCATTTGCCGCCTCACTGTGCCCATTGCAAGCCTCAGTGTGCCTGTTGCAAGCTCACTGTGCCCATTGCATGCCCATTGCAAGCCTCACTGTGCCCATTGCAAGCCTCACTGTGCCCATTGCAAGTCTCGCTGTGCCCATTGCAAGTCTCGCTGTGCCCATTGCAAGTCTCACTGTGCCCATTGCAAGCCTCACTGTGCCCATTGCAAGCCACACTGTGCCCATTGCAAGCCACACTGTGCCCATTGCAAGCCACACTGTGCCCATGTACCTTATCCGCCGTTTCAGTATTGATGCAGAGGGATAGAAAGTCATGTTACGCCGTACATTGTCCCCTCCGATTCACAGCAGGGCTATGTGAATAGAAAGTGTGCGCCGTCCATGCCGTCCCGCCTCCTCCTCGTCTGTCTGTGATGAGGAGGCAGCAGAGCTTTGTTACAGTGGACGGCGCGGACTTCCTTTTTAAAGAAGTTCTTCACTTTCTGGCATTGGTCAATGAACCACTGCATGCCTGAATTCCATAAATGGAATGTATCAAGTCCCGATAGTACAGGGATATATTTATACTCCTGAGCCTAAGATGTTAACCATTCCATATTATCTGCTTACATAAACAAACATACTCACCCAAGTGTCGGCTGGTGCTCAAAATTTTTTGGGGGGGCGCAAACAAACTGAAAAATTTTGAAAAAAAACACATCAATTGCAGCCACTGTGCCATCAAACGAGCCACTGTGCCATCAAACGAGCCACTGTGCAATCAAATGCAGCCACTGTGCCATCAATTGCAGCCACTGTGCCATCAATTGCAGCCACTGTGCCATCAATTGCAGCCACTGTGCCATCAATTGCAGCCACTGTGCCATCAATTTCAGCCACTGTGCCATCAAACGAGCCACTGTGCCATCAGTTGCAGCCACTGTGCCATCGAACACAGCCACTGTGCCATCAAACACAGCCACTGTGCCCATTAAATGCTGCCAGTGTGCCCATCAAATGCTGTCAGTGTGCCCATTAAATGCTGCCAATGTGCCATCGAATGCCGCCAGTGTGACCCCCCTGGCATTTACCCTGTCTTAGTGGGGCAGCGGGTGACGGCGAAGAGAGGGGTCCTTCAAGCCAGCGTCTCCTGCTGTGGTCATCTTCCGACTCCCGTCCTCTCTTCCTGATAGGCATCCAATAGCGGCGCCTGTCGTTTCAGCCAATCAGGTGACAGGTAACAGATCTGAGCACCTGATTGGCGGAGAGACGGTTCAGTGTTAGGAAAGCAAATATTTATTTGCTATCCTAACACAGTTGAGTAAACCGTTTTTGACTCCTATGGCTCTAATCAGGTATTTCAAACCTTCCCCGCCACTGTAATTCAGGCGCCTGGCCCCCCGAAAACATTCAAAGAAATATTAGTACCTAGGCTATGTTGTTACATGAATGGTCTGGGTGACAGTTTTGAGATGAGTAGGGAGGCACTAAAAGCATCTATTACAATTATATTGAAAGAAGGTAAAGAGAAATCACTATGTTCGAGCTATCGCCCAATCTCTCTGCTGAATAATGACACAAAGCTATATGCAAAAGTGTTGGCAGAGAGATTAAAGGAATTTATGAACTCGTTAGTAAACCCAGACCAAGTAGGCTTTGTCCCTAATAGGGAGGGGAGGGACAATGGGTCAGGACTCTTCTCTTATTGGGAAAAATGAAGGAGAGTGGGCCCCCAGGACTACTTCTGTCAATCGACGCCGAAAAGGCATTTGACAAAGTAGACTGGGGGTTCATGATTCAGACCTTGGAGACTATGGGACTGGGACCTAAAATGATCCGGAGGATTAAAACTCTATACCATCATCCAACTGCTGTAGTAAAAATCAATGGGTTAATATCTCAACCATTCGAGATGCAAAATGGCACGAGACAGGGGTGTCCCCTGTCCCCGTTGCTTTTTGTTTTAGCTATGGAACCCCTCTTGGCAACAATACGAAGAGACCCTGACATTAGAGGTGTGAAGGTGGGAGAGGAGGAACACAAAGTCGCAGCATTTGCGGACGACGTGCTGTTTTATGTAACGGACCCGATCTCCACTATGCCCAATCTAGTAAAAGCAGTAAGGAAGTATGGTGAGATATCTAACTTCCAAATAAATATGAATAAATCAGAAATATTAAATATAAATATAAGCAAGACAGAGGACGCGACCTTGAAAAAAGAATTTAGTTTTAAATGGACTAAGGAACTAAAGTATCTGGGTATCAAGTTAACTAACTCAATCCAAAAGATATTTACTATTAACTATATGCCTCTACTTGATGCTGTCAGACTAGACTGTAAGAGATTCTCCGGCAAGGCCCTTTCGTGGATCGGATGTATTAACATCATTAAAATGGTTTTATTACCCAAAATTATATACTACTTCCAGATGTTACCAGTGCCACTCCCCCAGTATTACTTGAGGAAGTTAAGAAAAATAATTATGACCTTCATTTGGGAAAACAAAAGCCCCAGAGTCTCCTTCCAGACACTGAAACAAAAGAAAACAGATGGCGGTCTGGCAGTACCCGATGTGCAGATTTATTACAAAGCTGTAGTACTATCAAGGGTGGTAGAATGGGCGAGGAAGGAAAAGCAAAAAAAATGGGTGAAAATAGAGGAAAATATTAGTAATGCACAATTAGGCACTATTATATGGAATCCCCCACACTTTAGACTTTTAGATAACAGTACGCATGTCATAACACAAAATGTCTTTAGAATATGGGATGGGGTATATAAGAAAGTTAACGGGAATTACAATTCACCACTGATTACACTAACAGATAATAATTTTTTCGCACCAGGAATGGAGAATATTAGAGGAAAAGAAGCACTTTGGGGGAAATCACAACTAAGAGAAAATACGAAAGAAGGAAAAATTATACCACTCCAACAATTTATACACGGAAGGGAATCACGGGGATTAGAGAGATGGCGATATCTCCAATTAAGTCACTTTATCAATACGCTACCACACCCGATCAGGTCGGGGGATCAATTGACAGACTTTGAGAGGTTGTGTAATAAGGAAATCCCAAGAAATATAATATCTCAAATATACAAAATTTTGATGACCTCAGAAAAATTGGAGATAACGCCATTTATGGCTAAATGGGAAAGAGATTTTGGCACTAAGAAGGATTTAGTCACAATTAAAAGAATCTTGAAAATGATCGCTTATTCAGCAATAGACACCCGAACGGTAGAAATGAACTACAAATGCATTAGTAGAAGCTACCTTACCCCAGAGATAACTAGTAAATACCAGAAAGGGTCAGCCAATTGTTGGAGAGGCTGCCAAGAAGTAGGTACAATGGGACACCTGTGGTGGAACTGTCCCAAAATTAAAAACTTCTGGAGTAAAATACTAGTTTTAATTAAAGAGATCACGGAAATAGAGGTAGTAGAAGACCCTTGGGAGGTCCTGTTCCATGGGGGGGCAGGAGACTCAAAAAACTATAAACAGTCACTGGTACCGCAGCTACTGAATGCTGCAAAAAGAACGATACTGAGGAATTGGCAGAGGAGAGAGTCCCCAGAGATATGGGAGTGGTTCGATGCTGTAGAGGAGACTTGCAATATGGAGACTCTGGGGAGCATGCTCGAGGAAACAGGAAGCGTGAACATGGACAGGTGGGACCGCTGGAAAAAATTAAAAAAAACATGGAGTTATGCCAAAGAATTTAAAGCCTTAGACTAAAGGAGGAGAGTAGAAGAAAAATAGACCTTGGAGAGGAGGGATGGGGAGGGGATGGGAGGGGATGGGAAGGGTGGAAATAGAAGTAAAAGGAAATGGGAGTAAAATTTAGAAATAGAGGTGTGGTTAAGTGCCGGTTCACACAGGGGCGACTTGTCAGACGACCTAGCCGCCTGACAAGTCGCCTCCCGTTCTGTACAATGGAACCGTTCTAATAGGAGCGACGCAAGTCGCTCCGACTTAGAAAAAGGTTCCTGTACTACTTTGGGGGCGACTTGGGGCGACTTGCATAGACTTCTATACAGAAGTCGTTTTGCAAGTCGCCGTGGCAGTCGTGTGCAGGTCGCCTCGGTGAGGCGTCCTGCAAGTCGTGCCGCCCCTGTGTGAACCGGGGCTTAGTATATTAATGGGAGAGCTACGAAATAGCATTTTTACACTATGTTTATACTATTCTTGTCTTTCCTTTTTTGATATAGCAAAAGGCCACGATGATGAGACTTTGGTGGGTTTTTTTAAAATGAAAATGAACTGTAAAGTTGATTTAAGCCCCCCGAAAAGGTTATCTGAAGTGGCAAAAAAAAAAGAAAAAAAAAAAAAGATATGAATAATGTTCTTTATCTTTTGTTCTTTGCCTTCCGTTACTTGAAGAATAGTGTCCTGTAGCTTTGCCTGTTGTTCTTTCTTTTGTCCTTGGACCGTCCATCTTCAAACTTTAAAATCTGACTTCCAAACTAGCTTAACCCAGTGTTTCTCAACTCCAGTCCTCAAGCCCCAACAGGTCATGTTTTCAGGATTTCCCTCAGATGAAACGACTGTGGTAATTACTAAGGCAGTGAAACTGATCAAATCACCTGTGTAAAATAATGGAAAGCCTGAAAACATGACTTGTTGGGGCGCCTTGAGGACTGGAATTGAGAAACACTGGCTTAACGAAAGGGAACATCTGCCTGATTACCTCCAATGGGGTCTTTTGAAAATAATGTGAAGCCTTGGTCCTGTTTAAAGCACTTATCCACGGGCCTCCAACCCGATATTCCTGTGAGAACGTCCCAGGTTTCCTGGCTACCAGCTTTCTTCTGGCAGAAACTTCACATATGTAACGTCACCCTTTCACAAACCAGAAGTCCTCCTGGATCCCATAATAATAATCGAAGAACAGATGGCCATGTCAATCAACCTTATATGCTTTGTCTTTTTTTTTCTCCGTGCAAAACTGCAAACTTGTCTAGGGTTGAGAAAACAAACTAAGAAAAACTCACTCCTGTAGTAGGACCATTAATTGGAGTTCAAAAGATTAATATACTTCTTCCAGTGCAGTTCTCTCCACCAAAATGTTCTACATTTGTTTTCATAGATTCCTCAGCTTGTACCACACTTTAGAGTGTTGTTTACTCTTCAAAGCAAAACAAGACAGAACTTACAAAGTGACATATGGAACTGTTCAGACATCAGGAGGAGAAAGAGAGATGACAGGTGTTATGTCTTAAAGTGTATAGAGTTTCCTTCTCTTCTCTATCTCTTTCTGAACAGTGTTCAAAACCATGTATTCTTATACTGTTTGTAAAGTGTCAGCACTTTTTAGAGTAACACCCATTCTTGCATATATGGTTTGAATCTATAGTAATACACATAACTCCTCCTAACATACTAACATAGGACTTTAAAATAGATATACATACACAGCAAAATGGCTTCTCTGTCCTTGTCAAAGAAATATTGAAGTAACCTTCAAAAACTAACATCATTACATTATAACATTCATATACATTTCAGAAACTTTTATCATTTAAAATAATATTAAACTCTATTTGTAAAGAGAGGGGACATTGGGGCCAAATACAGGCCCCGGGACTTTTAACGGTGCTGAGGTAAATGAGGTAGAAAAAGTAGAATAAAAAGATCTTTTATTTAACAATCTTTTAAAAAAACAGACAAAGAAAATAACACTTTTACAAAGCAAATAGGATAATTGATTGATACAAGAGTTGATACCACTTTCTCAACATGTTTCGCTTTCTTAAGCTTCTTCAGGAGACATAATGTGGCATTAGATCAACTATAAAGTAGAAAAAACAGCAATAAGGATTTAATGTCTGCTAAAATATCATAAATATATATCCATTAAGTCAAAAAAGGAAAATTATTGAAAAGAGTCATTAGAAGTTTTTACAATATATATAGACCCAAAAAGTGGAATGTATCGTAAACAAAAACAATAATATAGATAAAAATTTGTTGATCCTTTATTTATCAATTGATTCTACTTACTATATTGAAGGTACTCTATTGCAACACTGCTATCTCGTTTACTTTGCCTAATGTGAGCCTATTTATGCTTTTTGACGTATGCATCAGATCCTATGACACCCCCCTTTTTTCTCTTTTCCAGAGAATTTCATCCATTGTTGCAATCTTTTTTATCCCTCTCTGCATGCTAATCAGTGAGGTGCGGACTGGAGGGAGAACCTTCCGCTTGCACAGATTTCTTTTTTTAAACTTTGATTATTTCTTTCCCCCGATTTACGGGTAAGATCAATGTACAAGTTATGATGTGATGTATGCTGAATCAAATGTGTACACATATGTATTTGTGTGGTAGTTTTTTTTTTTTTTTCATATATATTATTTTTATCTATATTATTGTTTTTGTTTACGATACATTCCACTTTTTGGGTCTATATATATTGTAAAAATTTCTAATGACTCTTTTCAATAATTGTCCTTTTTTGACTTAATGGATATATATTTATGATATTTTAGCAGACATTAAATCCTTATTGCTGTTTTTTCTACTTTATAGTTGATCTAATGCCACATTATGTCTCCTGAAGAAGCTTAAGAAAGCGAAACATGTTGAGAAAGTGGTATCAACTCTTGTATCAATCAATTATCCTATTTGCTTTGTAAAAGTGTTATTTTCTTTGTCTGTTTTTTTAAAAGATTGTTAAATAAAAGATCTTTTTATTCTACTTTTTCTACCTCATTTACCTCAGCACCGTTAAAAGTCCCGGGGCCTGTATTTGGCCCCAATGTCCCCTCTCTTTACAAATATACTCTCTGGGATGTGGTGCCTCTGATTTTTCCTCTCTTCCATTTTTGAATATTAAACTCTAAATCTTTAACATTAGGTATAACAACAAAGCCTCTACAATACAAAAAATCTTCAGGAAAAATTGGAGACTACTGAAACAGGACCCAGTTCTGAAGAGTAGCCTATTGTCCCGCCCCTTCTTGAAAACGAAAAAGACCTCAGAAGCATGATAGCTCTGAGTAGGGTCAAGAAAATCAAAACAAAGGGCCTGAACAACCTCTGGACTCCTGTCTTTGATCAAAAAGGCAGTTACAGATGCGGTGTCAACAACTGTGGCACTTGCGCCTACATGTGCCACTGGAAAAAGGAGATGATGGGAGTAGATGGAAAGATCCATAACATCAAGCAATTCATCAACTGCGGCACGTCCCACATCATATATGGCCTCCTCTGCCCTTGTGGGCTCCTCTATGTTGGACGTACATGACACCCCCATAGAGTAAGAATAGGGGAACACAAAACAGTGATCTTCACTTTGGGATCCCTTGCTCCGAAAGGCCTCAATGAAGAGATCGAATTACACAGTGTGGTCTAGCCCTGAGTCCCTTTCCTATTTCTGATTATGCTTTAAGTTAATCCGGTCAGGTGGATTTATTTATAGATTAGAGATTATAATACTCTAGCCTTGCCTTTCCCAATCTAGCACATTTTTCGCATTTCACCCCTTCACATCTAGAACACTTGCATGGCAAGCACTAGTTCCAGCCATACTATCAAGATGGGTTATATGCACGTAGGAGTGAAGGTTGATCTAGATCAGAACACAATCGTCAATTAATACACATATATGTTACCATTTACTATTATCAATACTTTAAAAAAAAGACTCCCCCTTTCCACTTCAAGCACTAAGAGGAGCTTCTCCCTGAACATAAGAAGAGAGGATAGATGGAAGCCACTATTAGGATATTACCCAGGAAAGTGGGTTGGAAATTTTAGGGTACTGTTAACCCCCCCTTGGGGCAGATACATTACCTCTGGAAATAAGGTTACACCATTTGGACATTTTACAACAAAAACACTCACATGTCTATATGGGTAGGACTACATACTCTAAAATAGATGGGAATTTGCATGTCAATGCATATATGTATATGCACTATGCCCCCGGTGAGCTTTTCCCTCTGTGTGCTTGTGATCTTTATATATAATCCTCTCTGTCAGATAAAAAGCTGCATCCTACTTACTGTGCTTTGTTAAAAAAAAAAAAGATTTCTTCCTGTATTCACAGTATCTTTCAGCCATAAGATGACTCCAGGCTTTCTGCTCTCCACATGTGTTATCTTCAGTGGGCAGGGCCGAGATTCCCCTGCTGACATCAGCCAGGGAGGAGCCAGCGAGGAGGGAAGGAGAGGAGCTGAGAGCCTGGAGTCATGTGATCACTGGAAGGCACCGTGAATATAGGTAGAAATACTTTTTTTTTCATAAAGCACAGGCACTAGGATTCATCTTTTTATGTGACAGAGAGGATGATATACAGATGAGATAGTTTTGAAGCCGTGGGGAGAGGAGACGATCAGTGATAGTGAGAGCTGAGAGGCAGAGAGGAGAGGGGGAGGGGGATGAGGGGGACAGAGGAGACACAGGGAGAGCTGAAGATAGCAGCGTATGACGGAGACACACACGGACTCCAGTGTCAGGACTCTGTAGCCATGATACAAGGGAGTCAACGCAGAGGGGAGGGTAGAAACTGTCAGGATCATCTGGGTATTGCAGGTGATACAGGGAGCCAAATGACACAGCACAAGCACTATGCTGTATAACAGACTTTAAAGGAGCATAATTTATTTCATTTTTTGGGTTAACAAACGCTTTAAGTACAGAACCACCCTTTACCTTCACCGGAGTTGCAGTTTTAGGCCCCTGATCTATCCTTACACAGAGAAGTGGTGGAGGTGGCAACAGCCTTTTCTGTTCAGCATATTACCGTTTCCCCGAAAATAAGACCTAGCGTGATTGTCGGTGATGGCTGCAATATAAGCCCTACCCCCCCAAATAAGCCCTAGTTAAAGTCCTTGTAGGTCTTATTGTCAGGGTAGGGCAAATTTTCGGGGAAACGGGGTAGGGCTTATTTGGGGGGTAGGGCATATATTGCAGCCATCACTGACAATCACACTAGGTCAGGGTAGCAATATACAATATAGCAATATGGACTAGAATTGAAAAGTACAGTTACCCTCTGGCATTTTCATGCATCGCATGTCCCTCTAGTGACCAGTGTAACAGGTGACATCATATTTGTGAGCCAAACCAAAGGGATTGTGGGATGAGTAGTTCTCCCAACTGATAATTGCTTCACATAATTCTGTGCCTTGACTACATATCCCAGGGATCTTTGCTACCATCAAGAAGATTGCTGGGAGTAGCTATAAAAGGAGCAAAAGCCCTCATGGAGCTCTCTTCCTCCTGGGCCTGACGCGAGACGGACCTCTCCGTGCATGGAGAAAGAGGTTGCGGCCTACTACGCAGTATACCACCTTCCAACCCGTACCAGAGGGGCCTAGCTCTGCCGTTTGTCATCGAATGTCCATCCAGCACCACTTTGGTTGCCTGCCAGTCAGTGTACCAAGCTTCACATCGGGAGATTGAGATGGCGGATCCGCTGCACGAGTATCACTACATGAGATACTGTCCGGAAGACATCAAATCGGTCTGGTCATTGGTGAGAGGGAAATCGCCCAACCTTTATCCACCGTTTGTCACGGTTTCACTGGGACACTTTGCACAGATATCTCTATCTTAGGAATACTTTACTGAACCTATTTGAACATTGTGCTTAGACATCTTTAACCTTCTTCTTTACCAGGGACCCTTCAAGCAGCTGAAGTCAGACTGCAGTCATTTGTGGGAGAATGTAAGGAACTGCAGTAAGACAATTTCTTATCTAACAATGGATGTACCTGGGTGTTGAACCTTCCACATTTACCACACAAGGGAGGATTCTGGGAGCGCACAATTGGAGTGAAAAATCTTTGGTTCAACATGCAGGATCATAAATCTTTTACTTTTCACCCCTGGGAATTTGACCACTTTTATCACAAAAGTATCTGCAATAGTTAATATAAGACCGCTAGTTTAATATTCTTCTGATCCTAATTCTCCAATAACTCTTATCCCAGCCATAACTTACCCAAAAAAAGTGGAACTGCTGTAATATCTTCTGTAAAATTAATTTGCAGTAATATTTACAGATGACAGTGGAAACAGTTATGTCAGGAAGGCACTAGTCATAGCACAGATGAAGCCTCAGGACATACACAGTTGCATAGGCACAGATGTGCAGTTGCCCATGAATAAGTGTTCGCGAATGCATTTGCACATGCGCAAATGCTCACACGCACTTGTGCGCACCCGTCACTAATGGCGCCAATGGGACCATTTAAACTAGAGAAGTTCTATTAGCCAGTGCTGTCTGATCTACAGCTATTACCTGTGCTCCTGTATCTGTTCCTGTGCTGACTTCTGTTATTGACCTGGCTTGCCCTGACCTTGCTTAAACACTACCTGCCCTAACCTTGGTCTGTCTCTGGATTTGCTTTGCCTTCTGCTCATCTGCCTGATCCTGGCCATTCTCTGCGTACCGTTTATGCCTGTATCTGACTGTCTGTTGCTGACCTGGCTCATCTGACCTTGCATCCAGTTATCTACCCATCCTGCTCTGCATGCTACCTGGTCCCTGTTGGTCCTGCACCTGCTACCTGCCTGTCAAGCACCTGCCACCTGCTGTCTGCCAATTTGGGGTCTACTGTCTCTGCTGCCATTTGCTGTTCCAGTGATCTGACCCATCTCTGGCGATGCACCTGTTACCCACTGCCGCGGCTGATGAACTTACAGGCACTCATACCTCTCTGTGCTCTCGCGGCCACTGTCGCAACATCAGTGGTCTCAGAGCAGGGGCTGTACGAGAGACCTCCCTCTACACGTCAGGCTCTGTCACAAGTGACAGTATAAGACAGCCATGTCTGAGCCTGCAGGGGGGACCACTCCCATGGATGAAATTTACCATAACCTCACAGCCCTCACCCAAGCTGTCAAGTCTTTGCAGGAGGGATACATCCAGCTGGAGGAGCTTGTGCAATCTTTGACTACATCTGCAAGTTCTGCCTCAGCTTCTGTCTCATCCTCCACTGCAGCACAATTAGAGACTGCTTCTGCACCCACAGTAATGATGCTGCCTCCTTAACCCAGGGTTCCTACTCCAGAAAGATTCTCAGGGGATCTAAGTAAATTTAGAATGTTCGGTAACACATGACAGCTGTATTTCTCCTTGCAACCACTGACTTTTTCCCTGGAATCCACTAAGGTGGTGTTCATCATCTCGTTACTCCAAGGTGAACCTCAAACCTGGATCCACGCTGCTCGAGAAGAATAACCCGCAACTGCATACTATGAGTTTGTTCTTCACTGCTATGGCCCAGCTGTATGACGACCCTCAGCAGACTTCTACAGCAGAGGCTGCTCTTCATGTTCTACAGCAAGGCCACAGAGTGGTTGAGGACTATGTTATGGAATGCAGACGCTGGAGCGCAAACACGTAATGGGATGACTCAGCTCTGCAACACCAGTTTCACCTAGGCCTCTCTGAAAGCTTAACCACTTAAGGACCTGAAGATTTTCCCCCTTAATGACCAGGCCATTTGTTTTGGTTCGGCAGAGCATTGTTTAAACTGACAATTGCGTGGTCGTGCAACTCTGTACCCCAACAAAATTGACGTCCTTTTTCTCCCACAAATGGAGCTTTATTTTGGTGGTATTTGATCACCTCTGTGGTTATTATTTTTTGCGCTATAAACAAAAAAAGACCGACAATTTTGAAAAAAAAAATTTTGTTTACTTATTTTTATAATAAATATCCCAAATTTAAAAAAAAAATGTCTTCATCAGTTTAGGCCAATATATATTCTTCTACATATTTTTGGTAAAAAAATAACAAAGAAAAATGAAAAAATCGCAATAAGCGTTTATTGATTAGTTTGCTCAAAAGTTATCGCGTCTACAAAATAGGGGATAGATTTATGGCATTTTATTATTCATTTTTTTTACTAGTAATGGCGGTGATCGATTTTTAGCGGGGCTGCGACATTGCCGTGGACAGATCGGACACATTTGACATTTTTTGGGGACCAGTGACATTTATACAGCGATCAGTGCTATACAAATGCACTGATTACTGTATAAATGACACTGGCAGGGAAAGAGTTAACACTAGTGGTTATCAAGTGGTTAAATGTGTTTCTAGGGGAGGTGTTTCTAACTGGGGGGGGCTGACTGGGATTACAGAGAGACTGCTGTTCTTAATCACTAGGAACAGACGATCACTCTGTACTTCCCTGTCAGAACAGGAATCTGTTTGTTTACACTGACAGAGCCCCATTCTGGCTCTCTGTGTAGCGATCGCGGGTGTCCGGCGGACATCCCCCACCATGCAGAGGGCACGGGTGTGTCTTCTATAGCTGTTTAAAGGGCCGATGTACAGCTACGGAAATTTGTGGGAATGTGCCGACCTGCCGCAGTATAACCCTTTCATGACTAAGCCTATTTTTGAAATTTGGTGTTTACAAGTTAAAATCCGTATTTTTTGCTAGAAAATTACTTAGAGTTCCCAAACATTATATATATTTTTTTAGCAGAGAATCTAGAGAATAAAATGGCGATTATTGCAATATTTTTTATCACACGGTATTTGTGCAGCGGTGTTTTAAACGCAAATTTTTGGAAAAGGGACACTTTCATGAATTTTAAAAAATCCAAACAGTAAAGTTACCCCAATTTTTTTGTATAATGTGATGATGAAGATGATGTTACGCCGAGTAAATAGATACCAAACATGTCACCCTTTATAATTGCACGCACTCGTGGAATGACGACAAACTACGGTATCTATGAATTTCCATAGGCGACGCTTTAAAATTTTTTTACGGTTACCAGGTTTGAGCTACAGAGGAGGTCTAGGGCTAGAATTATTGCTCTCGCTCTGACGATCGCGGCGATACCTCACATGTGTGGTTTGAACACCGTTTACATATGCGGGCGCGACATCCGTATGCGTTTTCTTCGCTGCGTGAGCTCGCGGGGACAGGGGCACTTTAAAAAAAAAATTTTTTAATTTATTTATTTTATTTATTTTTTTACTTTAAAATTGTGTTTAAAAATTTTTTTTTTTTTTTTTACTTTTATTGCTGTCACAAGGAATGTAAACATCCCTTGTGACAGTAATAGGTGGTGACAGGTACTCTTTATGGAGGGATGGGGGGTCTAAAGGACCCCCCATCCCTCCTTTACACTTCAAAGTATTCAGATCGCCGAAAACGGCGATTCTGAATACTGTGTACTTTTTTAAATTCTGCGTCATTGGCAGCCGAGTAAACGGGAAGTGACGTCATGACGTCGCTTCCGCGTTTACAACAAGAAGGCTGGAACGAAGCCGCTCACAGCTTCGTTCCAGCCCGCCCCCAGCCGCCGAAGATTCCCGATTGGACACCGGGCCTCCCGATCGCACGGGAGGCCCGGTAACAGCGGCGGGAGGCGGCGGGAGGGGGGGTGTCCCCTCCCGCTCCTCCGGTATAACAACCGAGCGGCTTTTAGCCGCATCGGTTGTTATACACGGTTAGCCGATCGCCCGCTGGAAACAACGGTACCGGGATGAGGCCTGCCTCATCCCGGTATAACCCCGGAAAGCCGAGTACGCATATCTGCGTACGGTCGGCGGGAAGGGGATAATGACGGCAGCTGGTCGGCAAGTGGTTAAAAGACGAGTTAGCCTGGGTCAAAGTACCAAATAGCCTAGTGACTCTGATTTCTTTGGCCATCCAGATTGACCGGCAGCTTCACGAATGCAGGCCACCGTGCCCTGCATGGATGTTGCCCAGATTTCCAGCCCCTGCTCATTCTGTTCCTGCCAACACTGCTCCTGTCGGTTCTGCTTCTGCCAGTCCTGTTCCTCTTTAATCTGAGATTCCAGAGTCCATGCAACTTTGGGTTGATGTGTCCCTCTCTGTCACCCGAGGAACGCCAATGTCATCAGCAGCACAACCACTGTTTATACTGTGGGGAAGGTGGCCACTATGTATGCGCGCACCCTACCAAGCTGTGTAAGTGTTTGTCTATTTCTCCTGCTAACCAGGCACCATTATCTGCCAACTCATCTTGCTCTCAATCTCGTTTCAATTTCCGGGAAGAACTATCCTAATCACTACAATTATTGATTCTGGGGCATGCAGTTGTTTTATTGATCTGGCCTTTGCAACACAGCAATGCATCCCACTGCAGCCAAAGACTCAAGGACTGCCATATTTGGCAGATGGTTCCTCCATTAAATCAGGACTACTGACTCAGGAGACACCTCCATTGCCAGTTGCTACCCCTACTAAGCATAAAGAACTGATGAGTCTTGACACCATCTCATCCTCACTGTTTCATGTTATCATGGGCCTGCCTTGGCTGCAGGCACACAATCCACAGATCGATTGGATTTTGGGAGATATCAGGTTCCAGTCAACCTACTGTTGGGAGCATTGCCTACCAGAATTAACAAATGTTCCTGTAACTCTGCTGTGCATGGACTCTGACAATGAGACCCATCAGGCAGTGCCTGAGCCCTACCATGAATATCTTGATGTGTTCAGCAAACGGGGAGCCAATACCCTTCCTCCACGCTGACCATATAATTGTCCCGATTGAACTTCTTCCAGCTGAGATTCCTTTTGGCAAGTCTTCCCACTATCAGAGCAAGAACTGAAAGCCTTGAAGGAGTACATGCATGAAAACTTGGAAAAGGGTTTCATCCGTCCATCCCCGTCTTCAGCGGGGGCAGGAATATTCTTTGTGAAGAAGAAGGACCACTCTCTGCGGCCATGCGTAGACTACCAGGAATTTAAAGAAAGAAAACTCCACTCCAGGTGAGCAATCAATGCAGTACGAATAATGCTGGGTGCAATACCATGGCTTGCCACCGAAGATCTATAGGTAGAAGAAAACGGCTGCACACCAAAGAATTAATCCAACAAGTTTAATTCCAAAACATGACAATAGAGAGCCACAAGGACAAAGTACAGGACCCAGAAGGTGATATGTTTCACACTAAACACAGTGCTTCTTCAAAACCACTTCCGGGAACTTAATAAGATTATGGTAAAGAACTGTTACCCTCTTCTTGTACCTGAACTGTTCCAGATGTTAAGGTCCACAACCATTTTTACCACATTGGATCTGCAAGGGGTCTACAATTTGGTCTGTATTTGAGAAGGGGATGAGTGAAAGACGGCTTTGCATACTAGATTTGGCCACTTTCAAACATCTGGTGATGCCCTTCAGCTTCTGCAATGCTCTTGTCACCTTCCAGCATTTCATTATTGATATTTTCAGAGACTTTTTTGACATTTTCGTAATTGTATATCTGGTCGATATCCTGATCTTTTCTGTGTCCCTTGACCTACACCGGGGGCATGTCAAGAGTGTTCTGTGATGACTGCGTCGACATGGACTATATGTCAAGCCTGAGACATGTGAATTTGAGTAGCAGAGTATCCAATTCTTGGGCTTGGTGATCTCCACAGAAGGAATTAAGATGGACCCCCAGAACGTCTCTGTTATCCTGGACTGGCCTGCACCTACAGACAAAAAGTGGTGCTGCATTTTGTGGGGTTTGAAACTTTCTACAGGAGATTTATCAAGGGGTTCTCTGCCATCATCGCCCCCATCATGCAATTGACCAAGCAACACACCTGGTTCCAGTGGACTCATGGGGCACAGGCTGCTTTTGAAATCTTGAAGGGACTTTTTACATCTGCCCCATCCTAAACCATTCAGACCCACCTCTGCCATATGTGCTGGAGGTGGATGCATTGGAAACCGCAGTAGGGGCAGTTGTTTTACAATGCCAGGGCCTCAAGGATCTAATGCACCCTGTGGCTTTCTTTTCTCACAAGCTTTCTCCGGCAGAGAGGAATTATGATGTGGGGCATCCAGAGCTTCTTGCCATCAAAGCTGCCCTGGAAGAATGGAGGTATCTTCTGGAAGGGGTGGCACATCCAATACTAATTTACAACGATCAGAAAAATCTCGAATATCCAAGGACTGCCAAATGTCTCAAGCCACGACAAGCTTGATGGGCTTTGTTTTTCTCAAGATTTGTGTTCCATTTTACCTATCTACCCAGATCGAAGAATATCAAACCAGATGCACTTTCCCATATGATATATGATCCCGTACAATGACCTGAAAGTACCATCTATGACAGATACCATCCTGTCTGCAGGTAATTTCTTATTGTTGAATACTGATCTGCTTTCACAAATTAAGCAAGCATCTGTGGGGATTTCCTGTCCTCCTGGAATTACATTGATGCCCAAGGAAGGATTATTATGGCGGGAAGGTAGAGTGTTGTGCCAGAAAATGTGCGGATAGCTGTGTTAAAACTTTGTCATGACCACCCCTTGGCAGGCCACTTCAGAGTCCACAAGACATTGGAACTAGTGTGACACACATTTTGGTGGCCAGAGTGAGAGAAGAACTGCAAGGAATATGTAAACTCATGTGTTATCTGTGCTTTCTGTACTTGGCGCAAGACTGCAAGGATGCACAGTTATTTTTGTGGTAGTGGACCAATTGTACAAAATGGCTAACTTCCTACCTCTGAAAAACACACCTTCCGCTATGGAAACTGCTGGAGTGTTCGTTAAAGAAATTGTGAGACTTCATGGGGTGCCTGCATCTCAGATCGTGGGGTGCAATTTAAGTCACGATATTGGAGGGCACAGTGCAAGGTTTTATAGTTTGAATTGTCTCTGTCCTCTGCTTATCACCCACAGACCAATGGGTAAACAGAAAGGACTAACCAGACACTCAAGCAGCACATTCAATGTTTTACATCTTTCATTTAGGATGATTAGGTATCACTGTTACCACTGGCAGAATTTGCCTACAATAACCATTCAGCTACAGGACAATCTCCATTCTTTGCCAATTATGACTTTCATCCCTGCTTCCTACCTGACCTTGTTCCAGAATCCACGGTTCCAGCTGCTCAGAGTACAGTGGACTTCCTCAAATAATAAGTTGCTGCAAGAAGCAGTGACTACAGCACAGGCAGATAGCAAATAGACATATAATAATGAAGAGAAAGGGGAAACTGAGTCTCCAACCAGGTGATAAAGTATGGCTGTCTACAGCAAACCTCAAATTGGCATATCCCTCAAAGAAACTGACACCTAAGTTTGTGGGACCGTTTCTGTTGAAAAGGAAACTTAATGAGGTGTCATACAAGCTATCCTTGCCAGACTGATTTAAAATTCACCCAGTATTTCACATCTCACTTTTGAAGCCTGTAGTGCCTGATCCTTTTCCAGATAGAAGAAGTGGGCCACCTGAACCTGTGCTTATAAATGGAGATGATGAATATGAAGTGGAAGCTATTCTGGATTGCAGGAAGAGGAGGAATCAGCTGCAATACCTGACCTTGGCCTGTGTCTGGATTTGCCCTGTCTTCTGCACACCTGCCTGATACTATGTTGCTGATTTCTGCATTTATCCTGACCATTCTCTGCCTAACGTTTATGCCTGTATCTGACCATCTGTTGCTCACCTGGCTCGTCTGTCTTTGCATCCAGTTATCTACCCATCCTGCCCTGCATGCTACCTGGTCCCTGCTGGTCCTGCTACCTGCCAGTTTCCCGTCAAGCACCTGCCACCTGCGTTCTGCCCAATCCGGGGTCTGCTGTCTCTGCTGCCATATGCTGTTCCAGTGATCTGACCCATCTCTGGTGACACACCTGATAGCCACTGCCGTGGCTGACGGACATCTTACAGACACTCACATACTTGCTAACAGTCCAGATTTTCCCAGGACATTCACGGATTTCAGCCCCATGTTCCGGGCTTAGGCCGTCTCAGCAAGTTTCCTAAAAAATCAGTTATGTCCCGGGCAGGGGCCGACCAGGCTGGAGTGTCTGTTCCCCCTTAAAAAAGTTTCACTGCCCCGCCGTCACCTGGTGCCACCCAGTGGCGGCACTAGAGGGGGCGATTGCCGCACCTAGATTATGCCTTGCTCCCCCCGTGTGCCCCAGCTAAATTAGCATAGTTGCCAACTGTCCCCGATGCTAAACTGCATTCAAGCAGCTACTGCCTGTGCTGCTGGGTGGGTTTACAATCACAGGTCCCTAAATGAGCAGCTTAGCAACCAATAGTATTGCTCATCTAGGTGGCAGGGCAGAGCTGCTGATGAATTACTCCACCTCCCGCTGCCTCTTTAGCCAATTAGTACACATCTGTAACCCGCCCCTTCCACAGCCTACCACATTTGACTGAAGAAAAGATGCCGGTGGCTGGAGCCGAGCGGTTGGGGGTAGGAAGAGACACTTGGACCTGCTGCTAGTAGAAGGTATGGCACCATTCTCATCATGGAGTGAACACACAAGACTCTGCCACAAAGCTCTGCAGAAACAGCTGAAGATGATTGCTAACACAGTCTAAGCAGCAGCTCACCCGTCCTGTATGCAGATAAGCCAATACTCACACTGGTTAGAGAATGATTCCCCTCACACTTCTCTTTATTTATTTACACTGCACACAGGACGGGTGAACACACTGATAATGATGATGATGATTCTGGAAGATGCTTCAACCGGCATTACATGTGAGTGTTCTTGATGATTTGCAGCTGTTTCTAGAGAGCTCTTAGTGCCAGAGTCCTGTGTGCTCTGCATGATTTGTTTGTTTTTATATTGCCTTTCAGGATTTAGGCTGGTCAAGCTTGGATCTTCACAGACTTATTAATCATTTATTGTCTTACTAACTGTGCTTGGTAAATGGACTGTTAGTAAGACAGAAACTGCAGTCTCTGATATCCTGTATCATGTCCGCAGTCTCTGACCCTCTCTTGTATCATGTCCGCAGTCTCTGACCATCTCTTGTATCATGTCCACAGTCTCTGACCCTCTCTTGTATCTGTTTGATAAGATCTGCCTGGGGGGATGGTGTTTGGAGTATCTATATATCCTGATTGTTAAACTTTATGGAATACACATATTGCTTATGTGGTGTAGGAGCCTGGGCCTGCTGTCCCTCCATCCCTCTTTCTTTCCTTTTTTCTTTCCTTCTTTCTCTCCTTTCCTGTCTATCTCTTTATTTCTTTATTCCTCCCTCTCTCTTTCTTTCTCTCTCCCTCTCTTTCCCCCTCTCTTCCTTCTCCCTCCATCCCTCTTTCATCTTAGACTCTAACTACACACCCTTTAAGCCACGCTCAATACTTAGTTTAAACCATGCCCATTTTTCGCTGCACCCATTACTTTTTTATTTTTGCTAAGCCACACCTACAAATGAATGCCCCACCCCTAATTAAAGCAAGACTCCACGTACATACAAAAAAAGTGTCCCTGTTAATTTTTTCAGAATGTTGGCAAACTATGCACTCATACCTTGGGGCACTTTTGTGGCCACTGTCGCAACATCAGTGGTCTCAGAGCTGGGGCTGTATGAGAGGCCTCCCTCTAAACATTAGGCTCTGCCACAAGGTAGAAGAAAGAGTACCAGCACATTCTATAAAGCCATAATAAATGACAAGCATGACAGGTCATACCCAGAAATTATGGGAAGGTTTGAAAGGTGGAAGTCAACATAACCAAGGAAGGATTGCCACGGATTTTATACCAACAAGTCACCAAGCTGGTACTTTTGCCAAAGGAAGGAATTGTTCAAGAAGGAGGAAGCCACACATTACAGACATAGCAGGGAGGATACTGCAGTGAACTGCAAGCTACACAGCAATTTGGAACATTCCACCACACAGAGGAGATATGATAAGGGTTGTGAAAGTCCTGACAAAGCACTATGGCTGCACCTAACGATTTTTTTCATAATCGATTAGTTGGACGATTATTGTTTCAATTATTTAGATAATACCCTTAAAAAAGTGTGGTGTATAATTTAGTTAATATGTAAAGTTAAAAAAAAAGCCAATTTATTCTTAAATATCTCTATGCACTGGTAAATATGAATAAGCATCAATATGAGCTGTATGGTTAGGGAGCAAAATTTCTAATCCACTCTGAGAATAACAGACAGAAGAAATATACTGTATATACTATTAGAGATTGAATCTGGTAAATATCATACTCAGAGATCAAATTTTTTATTTAAAGAAAAAAAATTAAAGACTTTTGGGGATTTTCAGACAGAATTGTAATATATTACTATGTATGACAGACTCCCTTGTCATAGGCAGGTGGCTTGATAAAAGCTCCCTGCGCCTGCTGTCACTTATGCTGGCCATACAAAAACAATGTCTTCCTTCAAAAAAAAATTTAAAAAATTTAAGAACGTTTGTTCGATTTTCTAATCATTACTGTGGTCAAATTGACGTTTGTTTTCGACCAGAGTGAATGGAAAATTTGAAGGAGCAGAATAGAAAACTTCTTGGTCAAAGGAATTTTCAGACAGGGTATGTGGTTTTCATTCAGAAATTACATTCATTTTAAAACTGAATGTTAAAAGCAAGTGAAATTTTCAAACTACATTCTCTCATTCAGCGAATGTACCAGTGGCGGATGGTGTTTTTTTTGGGGGGAGGGCACCTTAAACCCCCTAGCCCCACCCTGCCTGCTCACTGCCTTACCCCATCTAGGTGTCAGGTGGCGGGCATCAGGCGGCGGATATCAGGCATTAGGCGGTGAGCATCAAGCAGCAGCATCAGGCTGCGGACGTGCGACTCCCCCCCTGCTCTTAGTCATTCAATAGGATCGCCTGTTTTTTCAGCCAATTGGGTTATAGGTAGCGAATATTCATTTGCTATTGTAATACACGTGGGTGGGCTCTCTATCCCATCCTATTTTGAAGCATATTAGAGCCTCTGGTTCTAATCGGTCCTACAAAAAAATGCCCCCCCCGGAATGTACAAAGATTTGTCGTATGAATGTTCTCATCCAAAATTCGATACGTGTACGGCCAGCATAAGGCTCGGTTCACACCTATGCAGTTTGGTTTTGATCCATTTCTGCAGTGCTTTTTTGCTGTACATTTTGCATTTTTGTTATTAAAAAAAACAAAAAAAAAACGAGGGTTTACAAGTTAAAATCATTTTTTTTTCTAGAAAATTACTAGATTTGCTTATTTTATGCTTTTTTGGCCAACTTGTTGGGCAGATTAAAAAACGCAAATCGGGGCAAAAACACACTACATGCTATTCTGCAGCTTCTCCATTGAAGTCTATTAGACCAAAAAAGCACTGTTTTGCGTTGAAAATGTCCTTGACCCTTTCCAAATATGCAGCGGATGAAAAATGCATAGATGTGAACGTGTCCCATAGGAAACCATGTTAAATGAACTGTAGTGCGTTTCTGCAAAAAGTACCAAAAAACGCAGAGGTGTGAACCAGGCCTAAGACGTTTAGTAACAGCAGCATGCTTTTTTTTTTTGTATCACCTGTCATAATGGGGATAAAAAAACTAAAATTGACCCTTTATAGTACAAAAAGAGCAACTAATCACTACTATAAGGGGGTCATTTATACTGTGAAACAGTGAAAGTAATATTATATATTACTTATATCATATTTATAATAATAAATACACCCAGAAGTAGGATATATGGGCATTAGAACTAGGAGTCAGACATGAAGCTATATGAAGGGTGGAAGGGAGATATACATTTTTTATAGTAACCACTTACGGACCGCTACCTGACCGGACTGATATCACTTTGAAGAGGAATACCGTTGTTATTGCAGCAGATAGCTGCCATAACTCAGGTATCCTCTTCTTCAGCAGGCGGTCCGCTTTAAGATAAAAGTGGTCTCAGCAACAGATTCGCCGCAAGATCACTTTTAATCCCCCTCCCACCGCTCTCTGGTGCTCTCCGCCGCTTACTGGAGCTGCTGGCAGCGGCAGAGACGATTGGGTCTTCTCACCTGTGTTTGACATGCAGCTGAGTGAGGGGAAGATTGGCGGAAGCAACATCAAATGTCACTTCCGCCCAATGCTCTTAAAAGGAGAATAATTTATTTTCTTCAAATTACATTTTTTTATTTTAGTGTAAATAGGTCTTAGGTCTTTTTGACCCCAGATCTCATTTTTAAAGTGGTGTTCCGGCCGAAATTATACTTTTTAAATAAAAATACTCCTATAATGCACAAGCTTAATGTATTTTAGTAAAGTTAGTCTGTAAACTAAGGTCTGTTTTGTTAGTTTATAGCAGTAGTTTGTTATTTTATAAATTTACAGCAGGCCGTGGCCATCTTAAGTGTGGGCATCTGAAGCCAGACTGTATTTCTTCCTGGATCTCATCCTTGTAGATCTCGCACATGCTCAGTGCAGCACACGCAGTGTAATAAGTTTCAGGTCAGGTTTCCATAGCAATGGCAGTGTCAGAGGAAGTTGCCGCCCCTTCCCAGAAGGCATTGCAAACAGGAAATGATGCGATGGGCCACGGCCAGGGAGGAGGAAGTCAAAAATGAATACAGCAGATATACAGTGGGTGCTGAGAAAAAAAAAATTAAAATATCCAATTCGTTTACAGTGCACAGTTTAGTGAGGGACGCTGAACAGTTGTAAAAGTGGGTGGTACTCCACTTTAAGAGGTCCTGTCATGCATTTTTTCTATTACAAGTGATGTTTACATTCCTTGTAATAGGAATAAAAGTGACACATTTTTTTTTAACAGGACAATGTCAAAATAAAAAATAAAAAGTAAAATAAATAAGAAAAAATAAAATAAAAATTTAAAGCGCCCCGTCCCGCCGAGCTTGCTTACAGAAGCGAACGCATACGTGAGTAGCACCCCCAAAACGGTGTTCAAACCACACATGTGAGGTATCGCCGCAATCATTAGAGCGAGAGCTATATTTCTAGCCCTAGACCCCCTCTGTAACTCAAAACTGGTAACATGTAGAAATTTTTAAACATCGCTTATGGAGATTTTTAAGGGTAAAAGTTTGCCATTCCACGAGCGGGCAAAATTTTGAAGCGTGACATGTTGGGTATCAATTTACTTGGTGTAACATTATCTTTCACAAAATAAAAAAAATTGGACTAACTTTACTGTTCTTATTTTTTAATTCAAAGTGTATTTTTCCAAAAAAAGTGCGCTTGTAAGACCGCTGCGCAAATATGGTGTGACAGAAAGTATTGCCACGACCGCCATTTTATTCTCTAGGGTGTTAGAAAAAAATATATGTAATGTTTGGGGGTTCTAAGTAATTTTCTAGAAAAAAAAATGATTTTAACTTGTAAACCCTCGTTTTTTTTTGTTTTTTTTATAACAAACATGTCATACTTACCTCCACTGTGCAGTTCGTTTTCCACAGAGTGGCCCTGATCCTCCTCTTCTGGGGTCCCCAAGCAGTGCTGGTGGCTCCATCTCACATCGAGTGCCCACGTTGGAGAAGGCTCTCCCAAGAATGCATTAAGGTGAAAAACCATGAGGGTTTACAACTCCTTTAAGTGGTTAAAGAAGTACTAAAAGCTGAGACTTTTTTTTCATGGATATGATCATTTTAAATAGAATGCACAATACTGGTAAAAGTTTATTTTCAGGCCTCATACACACGGACGTTTTTACAGCGGCTTTTTTTAGCTTTTGCAGGAGTAGGACTAGGCAGAACAAAAAACACCTGGCTACGCCCATGGGCTGTCCTCAATCAGTATATAACCCCCTCCCTGCTCTAGGTATTCAGTTTAGTAGCAAGCAGTAATAGAAGTATCAAAAACTCCATAGAGGGGTGGGTGCTGTGTCCGTCGATGAAATCCCATTTTCTCTTTCATTTATCGACGGACACAGTGCCTCCTTAATCTTGACCATTGGGACGTCCAAAAGCAGTGCCAAAAAAAAATGTGGGGTGGACAAAATAACCCAAGGCTAACCACAAGAGCCCTAGCCAGGACACAGGAGCCTAAACCGGGTCACAGGAGCCCCATCTGAAATAAAAAATGTTTAAAGAAAAAACACCCCTTAGGAGGGAACCCCCCCTCTTAAACAGCAGCCTTCAAAATCTGCAGATGCCAAAATATCTACTTTATAGAATTTAGTGAAGGTATGCACTGACAACCAAGTGGGCGCCTTGCAAAAAAGGACAAGAGAACAGCTCCCTCTAAGTGCAGTATGCAAATATTTTTAATGAAAATAAAGGAATTTAAGATACACTCACAAAGGTGTAGTATAAACAGGCATGTAACGTGGTATCATCCGCTCCGACTGCCGAGTCCAATGCTGTTATTATGGATGTGTGTCTAGGATCCTGTCTTTCCTCCGGCCACACTGTTGGTACACAATGCTTCCGGATGGTGGGGACTGCGATCAGCGGCGTGTACGGGCAGACGTCACTTCCGGGTTGGGTCAGCAGGCGGTGCTTCGCGTTTGCGGCATGCGTGCCCCTTCCTCAGGCTTCAATAGAGGCCATCTTTGATTGGGGATTCTGCTACAGCTATAATATCATATTCCGACTTCTTCTATGTTTCTTTTTATGTTGCTATGGTAATTTATCATGTGAGCAGGACTCGTGCAGATATATAATTCCCCAATCAAAGATGGCTGCTATTGAAGTCCCAAAGTCTCATATACGCCATGTACCTCATGTCATTTACTCAAGAACAGACAATTGTATTATCTGTTATGTTCAGAATACATTATCTTTTATGGAGCTTACACTCCCCTTGTTTTGAATTTTTTTTGCATAAATAAAACAATTTGCAATTTTGTATGTTGTTATACTGACTAATTTTCCTGGGCACTTTAAAATGCCCATCTTCCAAAGTCTCCCTATTCGGAGAGGCATGCGAAATACCTTTTTTCAAAATTTTGGCTTTACCCAGGGGATCATGCCAGATTTTTTTAACAAGCTTTGACCTCTATATAACACTCCCTGACACATACCAACCTCTATATAAGACCTCCAAATACCTACCCACCTCTATATAGACCCCCTGACACAAACCAACCTCTATATAAGACCCCCCCGGCACTTACTGACCACTATATAAGACCCCTGGACACCTACCAACCACTATGTAAGACCCCCCAATACCTATCGACCTCTATATAAGACCCTCTGACATACTGACTTCTATATAAGACTCCCTGACACCTACTGACCTCTATACAGACCACTTGACATTTACCAACTTCTATATAAGACCCCCTGACAACTACCTACCTCTACATAAGACTCCAGACACTGAACTACCTCTATATCAGACCTCCCCCACACCTACCTACCTCTAGATAAGACCCCCAGACACCTGAATGGTCAGTCCGCCCCTGTATAAAACTGATATCTGTACACTGAGTGCCACTCAGTGTACAGATATCAGTGTTATATATAGGGAAGAGCACTCAGTGTACAGATACCAGTGTCCTATAAAACACTAATAGTTATATACTAAGTGCTATTACATATACATATATAAACAATATGTGTACACTGAGTGGCACTCAGTGTACAGATATCAGTTTGCAGTGTATAGAGATCAGGGTTGTTAGAGAGGGAATAGCACTTGATGTATGGGCACTGGGCAGAAACACTCAGTCTGGCTGGCATAGATTTAAACAGAGTGACACACTGAGCTGATGGGCTGGTGATCACTGTCACTGACCTGCTTCACATGTAGCGCCCACCCCATTCAGGTGGGTGCTTAGTGTGTTTCTGTAATTAGTGATAGGTAAATTTGACGAAGGCTTTGCATTTTTTCCTTAGGCCTGGTTGTTTATTTGAGGGTGTGAGTGAGGAGGAGGAAGTAGGAGTAAAGCAGACGGAGGAAACTGGGAATCGACTTTCTGTGAGTACCATGGACTGTTGATTGGGAGTGAGCAAATGAAGTGCAGCCCAGTAGTGCTTATCCGTGAACTTGCTATGTGTCCAAGGACCTAGTAAAGGACACTTTCCAGAACTGACATGGATTGATAACAAGAGTCCAGAATTAGGCGGTGGAGGCCTGGGACTTTGGAATCTTTTATCCACGGCATTATTCAGAGTGATGCTGGTCAGTTCATTAAAAGGCAAGTACACAGGAATCAGAATTTATAGAGGCATCTCATACCCTCTATTTATTTGTTATACCAACCAGAGTTCAAGAATAAAGTTACAGTTTTGAAGCACAAAGACTGTCTGGTATGTTGACGTTGCATGGGAAGGAAGATCGGGGGTCATTGACATAAAGGTAATGAACAACTTTGCAGCTCCCAAGGGAGTAGTGCGCTACATGGAGGTCCCACTGAGATTATCTTTATTGTCAACCCGTTACCCATAGCAACTACATCGGATTTAAATATTGTCCTGCATCACATTTGAAGATGTGTGTGAGGTCTGTGGATGTCGCTGTTGCCCTTGGAAACATGGACACAGGGGGTGGCATGGCCGGAGACTATGGGGAAATTGTTCTCTTACAGTGGGACATCACAAGAGGAACATTTTTTTTTACTGTGAAAATCGTGACTGCTGCTTTAACCTGCAATTCTACAGTGCCTGCCACCAGGTGTCACTGGGGTGCATCAAGAAAATGTAGTGTTACAGTTCCTCGCACGCTGGACCAATGAGTGATGGGGCAGAGCCACATCCAGGAGGAGAAAATACCAGCGTTCAGCATGCCACGTGCCACACTCAAGGTGGAGGAAGATGGCGGAGAGTGTTCGGAGCACACCCGTCATGCAGCGGTTAACCAGGAGCTGTGCTTTTGACTGCTTCTGCTTGCAAGTGTTGTTTTAGGGGGTTTTATTTCTATTTATTTTTTTCCTTTGCTATCAGTTTTTAAAATACTTTTTTTTCCTCCTTTTTTTTCTGACACTTTTTAAACACCCTTTTTTTTTCCCTGCTAATTAAGGGGAGTGGTTAAATGTTCCCAGGTGTATAAAAGTGTCTATACAAACTCCCCTGGAGCTTGCTCCCAGCTGATGGTGGCTTGCATGTGGATTTTGTGAACACAAGTGGAATTTGGAACTAAAGTGGAGAGTTAAAAACCAGGAGTTGAAAACAGGAGTTAAAACAGAAGTCTTCTAATCTGTAAGTAACATCTTAAACTTCCCTTAAGTAATTGTATTGTAACTGGGAAATGAGTGCTAGCAGGATTGAAGGTTTTGCTCAGTGCACAGTGTGCCACATGTATGCAAAATTGGTGCAACAGCTCCAGGATGGATACCGCTGTGACAGATGTGAGCAGGTTGCCCTTCTGGAAGCTCGCATTAGAGATCTGGAGGAGCAAGTTGCAACACTGGGCAGAAAGGACAACCTTGAAGGGGGTCCTCTGCTCGCTGAGCAGGTGGTCAGTAGGGATGATGTGGAGGGTGGAGGGGCAAGTCAGGATTATCAGATAGGAAGATGGGTTAATGTAGTTAGAGGAAGTGGAAGGGGCTCACAGAATAGGAAGGCCAGTCCTGTGTTTGTGCATCAAAACAAATTTGCCAAGTTGGGTGAAGATGTGGAGGTGGCAAACACAGAGGTGGCAGCCCTAGATGTCACTGCTACCCCTAACAGCCGGGAGAGCAGCCCATCTAGTAGAGGTGGTGAGGGGAGTGCAGGTAGGCCTAGACAGTTGGTGGTTATAGGGGATTCTATAATCAGAAGGACTGATAGAATAATTTGTCGCCAGGATTGCCTCAACCGAATGGTTTGCTGTCTCCCTGGTGTTAGGGTTCGGCATGTGGTGGACCGGGTGGATAAATTACTGGGAGGGGCTGGGCATGACCCAGCTGTCTTGGTCCACGTTGGAACCAATGACAGTATACATGGAAGGTGGAGGCTCCTTAAGAATCAATTTAAAGAACTAGGCTGCAAGTTGAAGGGAAGGACCTCCAAGGTGATATTCTATTAAATATTGCCTGTGCCATGCGCAACACAGAAAAGGCAGTGGGTGATTAGAGAGCTAAATGCATGGCTCAAGACCTGGTGTAGGGAGGAGGGATTTGGGTTTCTAGAGCACTGGGCTGACTTTTCATTGGGGTGCAACCTATATGCTAAAGACGGTTTGCACTTGAATGGAAGGGGGTCTGCTGTGCTGGGGGAAAGGTTTATAGGAAGGCTGGAGGAGTATATAAACTAGGAATGAGGGGGGAGGGTGAACTAGAATTACATCGAGAAGGCGGGTCAGTTAGGGGTCAGACATTAATGGAGGGTGGAATGGGGATAGATGGGGGGAGGGTTATGGCAGGTGACAAGAAATTTCCCATGTTGCAAACAGCCATTGGAAACTGTAGTGCCATTTGTACTACTAATAATTATATGAAAAACACCAGACCAAAATGTAATAATGCATTAAAGTGTTTGTTCACCAATGCCAGAAGTCTGCCAAGCAAAATAGGTGAGTTGGAAGCTCTGGTGCATGAGGTGAACTATGATGTAATCGGTATTGCTGAAACTTGGCTTCAATCCTCACATGACTGGGCTATTAATATTCCTGGCTATGCACTCTTTCGGAGGGACAGGGTAAAAAGGAAAGGTGGCGGGGTCTGTCTCTATGTGAGAAGTGATCTCAAAGCAAGTGTGAAAGAGGACCTGATTGATGGAGAGTGTGATGAGTCTGAAGCATTATGGGTGGAACTACATATAGATGTGAGTAGTTCAAAGTTAATCATTGGAGTTTGTTATAGACCACCCAATGTTAACGAGGAGGTGGAGACTCAGCTCCTTGCACAGATGGAAAGGGCTGCAAGGGCTGGGACAGTGATAATAATGGGGGATTTTAACTACCCAGAAATTGACTGGAGTAATGGCACTGCTGGGACAGTTAAAGGGCAAAAATTTATAAACCTAGTACAGGACAATTTTATGGTCCAGTTTATTGAGGCCCCAACTAGGAATGAAGCTCTGTTGGACCTAGTAATCTCAAACCATGCAGAGCTTATTACTAATGTTCAGATAAAGGAACACCTGGGTAGCAGTGACCATAACATGATTTCATTTGATGTTAGCTGTAAACAAGAAATACATACGGGAAAGATAAAAACACTTAACTTCAAGAGAGCAAATTTTCCAAGGATGAGGGCTGCTCTCCAGGACTTAGACTGGGAGGGAATATTGGCAGCGATAAACACAGAACAGAAATGGGAATTCTTCAAAAAGACTTTTTGGGACCTCACTGCAAAGTATATTCCCATGGGCAATAAGTTTAAAAGGCTAAAAATAAAACCTATGTGGCTCACTGTCAAAGTTAGAAAAGCTATAAACAATAAGAAAAGAGCTTTTAAAAAATAAAAAAATGAAGGAACACTAGTGTCGTTTAAATGCTACAAAGAATTTAACAGAATATGTAAAAAGGAAATCAAGGGTGCAAAAATTCAAAATGAACGACAGATCGCAAAAAATAGTAGGACAAACCCCAAAAAAGTCTTCAAATATATTAATAGTAAAAAGGTCAGGTCTGAGCATGTAGGCCCTTTACAAAATAATCTAGAGTGGGTGACTGGGGACAAGGAGAAGGCTAATTTATTAAATACTTTCTTCAGCTCTGTGTATACAAAAGAGCATGGGGGAGCTCATGTCCATATTGGGGGTGGTATTGACACATCCCCAAATGATCCACAATGGCTCAAAAGGGATATGGTCCAGAAATATTTAGACAGAATAAAGGTGGACAAAGCACCTGGACTTGATGGCATCCACCCACGGATCCTAAAAGAATTGAGCTCTGTAATTTCAAAGCCATTGTATCTAATTTTTAGGGACTCATTAATGACGGGAATAGTACCACTGGATTGGCGCAGGGCGAACGTGGTGCCAATATTTAAAAATGGATCAAAGTCTTTACCAAGTAACTATAGACCTGTTAGTTTAACTTCTATAGTCGGGAAGATACTGGAGCATTTAATAAAAGACCACATAGATGAGTTCTTGCTAGAAAAAAACATTTTAAGCAGCAGACAGCATGGGTTCATGAAAGACAGAAGTTGTCAGACAAACCTGATTTCTTTTTATGAAGAGGTAAGTAAAACCTTGGACAGAGGGGTGGCTGTGGACATGGTATACTTGGACAGAGGGGTGGCTGTGGACGTGGTATACTTGGATTTTGCAAAAGCGTTCGATACAGTTCCGCACACACGGCTCATGTGTAAGTTAAAGTCTACAGGCTTGGAAATATCAGTTTGTAAATGGATAGAAAACTGGCTAAAAGACAGAATTCAGAGAGTAGTGGTTAATGATTCTTACGCTGAATGGTCTAAGGTTATCAGTGGTGTACCCCAAGGTTCAGTGCTGGGACCCTTACTCTTTAATATCTTTATAAATGATATTGGGTCTGGGATCAAAAGTAACGTTTCTGTCTTTGCAGATGACACCAAGCTATGCAGTGGAATAACGTCCTTACAGGATGTCTCCAATTTACAAGCTGACCTCAATGCTCTGTCTAATTGGGCGTCTATGTGGCAGATGAGGTTTAATGTTGAGAAATGTAAAGTTATGCACTTGGGGGCTAAGAATATGCATGCATCATACATGCTAGGGGGAGTACAACTGGGGGAATCCATGGTGGATCATAAGCTCAATAATAGCATGCAATGCCAAGCTGCGGTTTCCAAAGCGAGCAAAGTCCTTTCTTGTATTAAGAGAGGTATGGACTCCAGAGAGAGAGATATCATTTTGCCCCTGTTCAAATCATTAGTAAGACCTCATCTGGAATATGCAGTTCAGTTTTGAGCACCAGTTCTCAAAAAGGATATCGGGGAACTGGAGAAAGTGCAGAGAAGGGCAACCAAACTGATAAGAGGCATGGAGGAGCTCAGCTATGAGGAGAGATTAGAGGAACTGAATTTGTTCACTCTTGAGAAGAGGAGAATAAGGGGGGATATGATCAACATGTTCAAATATATAAGGGGTCCATATAGTGAACTTGGTGTTGAGTTATTCACTTTACGGTCAACACAGAGGACAAGGGGGCACTCTTTACGACTGGAGGAAAAGAGATTTAGTCTCCAAATACGGAAAGGTTTCTTCACAGTAAGAGCTGTGAAAATGTGGAATAGACTCCCTCCAGAGGTGGTTCTGGCCAGCTCAGTAGATTGCTTTAAGAAAGGCCTGGATACTTTCCTAAGTGTACATAATATAACTGGGTACTGACATTTATAGGTAAAGTTGATCCAGGGAAAATCCGATTGCCTCTTGGAGGATCAGGAAGGAATTTTTTCCCCTGCTGTAGCAAATTGGAGCACGCTCTGCTGGGGTTTTTTGCCTTCCTCTGGATCAACTGTGGGTATAGTATTGGGTATATTGGATTGTACAATATTTTTTTATTTTTTTTTTTATGGTTGAACTGGATGGACTTGTGTCTTTTTTCAACCTGACTAACTATGTAACTATGTAACTGATAAGCAGGACCAGGTTCTCGTGGACACCAGTATTCGCCTGGAGCTCACCGGAAGACTGACGCTTGGAGTAGTCGAGGGTGTGGAGAGACTTTGTATGTTATGCCCCAGTTGTCAGAAGCCTACTATGGGAGTCAACGCCTGGCCTCGGTGTGGGCATTGTGGTACGCAACTGACACGCCTGGGACCTGTACAGCAGGAGGACCAATAAAAACTTTGCCAGTTCTGCTACCGGACTTTGTCTGCGTCACCTGCGTCTGCAGCGGAGGAGTTCCTGTCTGGTTCAGGGGAATCGGAGGTACCTGAAGTTCAGGTAGGACCTGTTGGGGAAGCCTGTGGCCTGGTCAGGGACCCGGGGATGGTTAGCTTTGTTGGGCAATCCCCGGAAGAATCCCCTGAGGAGCCGGCCACTCTAAGTAAGCCCCTTGCTGAGCCCGTCCAGAAGGAGCCACAGTTACAAGAGGGGGATCCCTCGGGTGAGCCAGACAGGGTAGGCAAGGGCCGGGCTGTGGACTGGGGGTCACCAGAGGTGCTGGACAAGTATGGGTTCATGGAGCGCCTCTTTGAATGGTCATCTCCAGAAGAAGGTGACTCCAGTGAAGATGATGAGTGGTTTCTGGAGAGCTCTACTTCAGTGGAGGCTTCCACCAGAGCTCCGGAGAGTACATCCATTTTCCCAAGACACTCAGTACCCCCCATTAGACTTTCATCTAAGTCAACAAAGACTTTTTTCTCCCGGAGCATTCTCCTTTCAACAACGGGCTATCAGAGCTTCAGATTCATGCGTTCTGCCTGGGAGGGGGAAGGCCCAAGGAATTGCCACGGCTGACGCGATTTCAGCGGGATGTCCAGAAGAGAATAGCACAGGAGTGGGGTTTTGATTGTCCGTATGTGCCTGAACAAGTCATGGACACAGTTGAAGCATCCCAGGAACAGTGGGAGAGTGACCTTATCTGGGATTATCTTCACGTCCCTAAGCCCCAATGGACACCTGACAGTAAGGTGTGGGTCAGGTTTCAAGACATTTACAAGGAGTGGAAGCTCGGGAGGGCCATCTATAAGGACAGGGTGCTGGTCCTTAAAGCGGCACAACACACCAGGAGCTACTCTATTTCTGTAAAGGGGTACACTCGCAAAAGGTTACCGGATCCCCGATATTATCTGTGAGCAGGACTCTAGCTCTGCCCCCCCCCACTGTATAACAGCCATTTTATAAATGTTTCTCAGTCTTCAGCACTGGTCTCTTGTACATTGGCCAAATCATCACATTTTACCTAACCAACTGTACAGCTAAAGATCTTTATGGAGAATAAACCTCGTCTGATCTTCTATTGTGTCAGATTCAGGGAAATCCATTTGGTACGAATACAGTGCAGACACACTCTCCATCTATCACAGAAACTACATTTATAGCTTTATCAGCCAATCCAGAATAGTAACCATCTGATCCCAACATCTGAGGCAGATGAAAATGGATTGCTGATAAACAAGGGAATATATTAAGCCCACATCCCTACATAAAGAACATTAGACCAGCAAAAACACCTAAGTGGGACTTTAACCGCCTCAGCCCCGGAAGATTTTACCGCCTTCCTAACCAGAGCACTTACTGCGATTCGGCACTTCGTTGATTTAACTGACAATTGCGCGATCGTGCGACGTGGCACACAAACAAAATTGATGTCCTTTTTTTCCCACAATAGAGCTTTCTTTTGGTTGTATTTGATCACCTCTGCAGTTTTTATTTTTTGCGCTATAAACAAAAAAAGACCGTCAATTTTGAAAAAAACGCAAAATATTTTTTACTTTTTGCTATAATAAATATCCCCCAAAAATATATAAAAAAACATTTTTTTCCTCAGTTTAGGCCAATATGTATTCTTCTACATATTTTTGGTAAAAAAAACCAAAAACGCAATAAGCGTATATTGATTGGTTTGCATAAAAGTTATAACGTCTACAAAATAGGGGATAGTTTTATGGCATTTTTATTATTTTTTTTTTTTTTACTAGTAATGGCGGCGATCTGCAATTTTTATTGGGACTGCGACGTTATGGCGTACACGTCAGACAATTTTGAAACATTTTTGGGACCATTGTCATTTATACAGCGATCAGTGCTATAAAAATGCATTTATTACTGTAAAAATATCACAGGTGGGGAAGGGGTTAAAACTAGGAGTTAATTGTGTTCCCTAGTGTGTGTTATAACTGCAAGGGGAGGGGACTGTGTAGGGGAGATGACAGATCGCTGTTCATACTCTGTATGAACAGACAATCTGTCTTTTCTCCCCTCAGAGAACCGGAAACTGTGTGTTTACACACACAGATCCCTGTTCTTGGTGTGCCCCGAGCGATCACAGGAGCCCGGCGGTGATCGTGACCCCTAGTGGCCAAAATTGGAGGCGCCGTAACATGAAATGGCATAAACAAATGTATATAAGCTAGCCCTACCTAGGACACACAACTTTGCTGTGCTCCAGTACTCCAGACTGACAAAGGGGTTGCCACCTTTTCTTCAAGCCAAACCCGAATACTTTTGCGGCGCACGGCAATTTTTTTGTAGTACATGCTAAAGGGTTATAAAATACCTTGGGTTACCCAAAGAGAGTAGTAATGAGGTGTGCTATGGTGAACAGTGGCTGTGGCCAAATTGCATTAACAGTGGGGGGGAGCTTAAAGGGGCATGGTTAAATAAAACAAAAGCATTAGTGTACCCATAAAATATGATTCGATTAATAAAAGAAATGTCAGTTAAAATATGAAAATAGCCTGCCTTAAAAGTGGACACTGGCAGCCAGTAGAGCAGTGGATGCTGTCAGTAGAGCAGTGGATGGTGTCAGTAGGGAGGAGGACGGTGTCAGTAAGGAGGAGGACGGTGTCAGTAGGGAGGAGGACGGTGTCAGTAGAGCAGTGGATGGTGTCAGTAGAACAGAGAATGGTGTCAGTAGGGCAGTGGATGGTGTCAGTAGAGCAGAGGACGGTGTCAGTAGAGCAGAGGACGGTGTCAGTAGAGCAGAGGACAGTGTCAGTAGAGCAGAGGACAGTGTCAGTAGAGCAGAGGACGGTGTCAGTAGAGCAGTGGACGGTGTCAGTAGAGCAGTGGACGGTGTCAGTAGAGCAGTGAACGGTGTCAGTAGAGCAGTGAACGGTGTCAGTAGAGCAGAGGACGGTGTCAGTAGAGCAGAGGACGGTGTCAGTAGAGCAGTGGACGGTGTCAGTAGAGCAGTGGACGGTGTCAGTAGAGCAGTGGACGGTGTTTGTAGAGCAGAGGACGGTGTCAGTAGATCAGAGGACGATGTCAGTAGAGCAGAGGACAGTGTCAGTAGAGCAGAGGACGGTGTCAGTAGATCACTGATTGGTGTCAGTAGAGCACTGATTGGTGTCAGTGGAGCAGGGGACGGTGTCAGTAGAGCAGTGGACGGTGTCAGTAGAGCAGAGGAAGGTGTCAGTAGAGCAGAGGAAGGTGTCAGTAGAGCAGAGGAAGGTGTCAGTAGAGCAGAGGACGGTGTCAGTAGGGCAGTGATTGGTGTCAGTAGGGCAGTGATTGGTGTCAGTAGAGCAGAAGACAGTGTCAGTAGAGCAGTAGACAGTGTCAGTAGGGCAGAAGACGCTGTCATTAGAGCAGTAGGTGGTGTCAGTAGAGCAGAGGATGGTGTCAGTAGAGCAGAGGATGGTGTCAGTAGGGCAGTGGACAGTGTCAGTAGAGCAGAGGACAAGTGTCAATAGAGCAGAGGAAGGTGTCAGTAGAGCAGTGGATGGTGTCAGTAGAGCAGTGGATGGTGTCAGTAGAGCAGAGGACGGTGTCAGTAGAGCAGAGGACGGTGTCAGTAGAGCAGAGGACGGTGTCAGTAGAGCAGAGGACAGTGTCAGTAGAGCAGAGGACAGTGTCAGTAGAGCAGTGGACAGTGTCAGTAGGGCAGTGATTGGTGTCAGTAGAGCAGTGGATGGTGTCAGTAGAGCAGTGGACGGTGTCAGTAGAGCAGTGGACGGTGTCAGTAGAGCAGTGGATGGTGTCAGTAGAGCAGAGGACGGTGTCAGTAGAGCAGAGGACGGTGTCAGTAGAGCAGAGGACGGTGTAAGTAGAGCAGAGGACGGTGTCAGAAGAGCAGAGGACGGTGTCAGTAGAGCAGTGGACAGTGTTGTAGAGCAGAGGACAGTGTCAGTAGAGCAGAGGATGGTGTCAGTAGAGCAGTGGACGGTGTTTGTAGAGCAGAGGACGGTGTCAGTAGAGCAGAGGACGGTGTCAGTAGAGCAGAGGACGGTGTCAGTAGAGCAGAGGACGGTGTCAGTAGAGCACTGATTGGTGTCAGTAGAGCACTGATTGGTGTCAGTGGAGCAGGGGACGGTGTCAGTAGAGCAGTGGACGGTGTCAGTAGAGCAGTGGATGGTGTCAGTAGGGCAGTGATTGGTGTCAGTAGAGCAGAAGACAGTGTCAGTAGAGCAGTAGACAGTGTCAGTAGGGCAGAAGACGCTGTCATTAGAGCAGTAGGTGGTGTCAGTAGAGCAGAGGATGGTGTCAGTAGAGCAGAGGATGGTGTCAGTAGAGCAGTGGACGGTGTTTGTAGAGCAGAGGACGGTGTCAGTAGAGCAGAGGACGGTGTCAGTAGAGCACTGATTGGTGTCAGTAGAGCACTGATTGGTGTCAGTGGAGCAGGGGACGGTGTCAGTAGAGCAGTGGACGGTGTCAGTAGAGCAGTGGATGGTGTCAGTAGGGCAGTGATTGGTGTCAGTAGAGCAGAAGACAGTGTCAGTAGAGCAGTAGACAGTGTCAGTAGGGCAGAAGACGCTGTCATTAGAGCAGTAGGTGGTGTCAGTAGAGCAGAGGATGGTGTCAGTAGAGCAGAGGATGGTGTCAGTAGAGCAGTGGACGGTGTTTGTAGAGCAGAGGACGGTGTCAGTAGAGCAGAGGACGGTGTCAGTAGAGCACTGATTGGTGTCAGTAGAGCACTGATTGGTGTCAGTGGAGCAGGGGACGGTGTCAGTAGAGCAGAGGACGGTGTCAGTAGAGCAGTGGATGGTGTCAGTAGGGCAGTGATTGGTGTCAGTAGAGCAGAAGACAGTGTCAGTAGAGCAGTAGACAGTGTCAGTAGGGCAGAAGACGCTGTCATTAGAGCAGTAGGTGGTGTCAGTAGAGCAGAGGATGGTGTCAGTAGGGCAGTGGACAGTGTCAGTAGGGCAGTGGACAGTGTCAGTAGAGCAGAGGACAGTGTCAGTAGAGCAGAGGATGGTGTCAGTAGAGCAGTGGATGGTGTCAGTAGAGCAGTGGATGGTGTCAGTAGAGCAGAGGACGGTGTCAGTAGAGCAGTGGACAGTGTCAGTAGAGCAGTGGACAGTGTCAGTAGGGCAGTGATTGGTGTCAGTAGAGCAGTGGACGGTGTCAGTAGAGCAGAGGACGGTGTCAGTAGAGCAGTGGACGGTGTCTGTAGAGCAGAGGACAGTGTCAGTAGAGCAGAGGACGGTGTCAGTAGAGCAGAGGACGGTGTCAGTAGAGCAGAGGACGGTGTCAGTAGAGCAGAGGACGGTGTCAGTAGAGCAGAGGACGGTGTCAGTAGAGCAGTGGACAGTGTTGTAGAGCAGAGGACGGTGTCAGTGGGGCAGAAGACAGTGTCATTAGAGCAGTAGATGGTGTCAGTAGAGCAGAGGATGGTGTCAGTAGAGCAGAGGATGGTGTCAGTAGAGCAGAGGATGGTGTCAGTAGAGCAGAGTATGGTGTCAGTAGAGCAGAGTATGGTGTCAGTAGAGCAGTGGATGGTGTCAGTAGAGCAGTGGATGGTGTCAGTTGAGCAGTAGATGGTGTCAGTAGAGCAGAAGATGGTGTCGGTAGAGCAGAGGACAGTATCAGTAGAGCAGTGGATGGTGTCAGTAGAGCAGTGGATGGTGTCAGTAGAGCAGTCAGTAGAGCAGAGCATGGTGTCAGTAGAGCAGAGTATGGTGTCAGTAGAGCAGTGGATGGTGTCAGTAGAGCAGTGGATGGTGTCAGTAGGGCAGTGGATGGTGTCAGTAGGGCAGAGGATGGTGTCAGTAGGGAGGACGGTGTCATTAGAGCAGTGGATGGTGTCAGTAGAGCAGAGAATGGTGTCAGTAGGGCAGTGGACGGTGTCAGTAGAGCAGAGGACAGTGTCAGTAGAGCAGAGGACAGTGTCAGTAGAGCAGAGGACAGTGTCAGTAGAGCAGAGGACAGTGTCAGTAGAGCAGTGGACGGGGTTTGTAGAGCAGAGGATGGTCTCAGTAGAGCAGTGGACAGTGTCCGTGGGGCAGAAGACGGTGTCATTAGAGCAGAGTATGGTGTCAGTAGAGCAGTGGATGGTGTCAGTAGAGCAGTGGATGGTGTCAGTAGAGCAGTGGATGGTGTCAGTAGAGCAGTGGATGGTGTCAGTAGAGCAGAGGATGGTGTCAGTAGAGCAATGGACGGTGTCAGTAGGGCACTGATTGGTGTCAGTAGAGCAGAAGATGGTGTCAGTAGAGCAGTGGACAGTGTCAGTAGGGCAGAAGACGGTGTCATTAGAGCAGTAGATGGTGTCAGTAGAGCAGAGGATGGTGTCAGTAGAGCAGTGGATGGTGTCAGTAGAGCAGTGGACCGTGTCAGTAGAGCAGAGGACCGTGTCAGTAGAGCAGAGGACGGTGTCAGTAGAGCAGTGGACGGTGTCAGTAGAGCAGTGAACGGTGTCAGTAGAGCACTGATTGGTGTCAGTAGAGCAGTGGACGGTGTCAGTAGAGCAGTGGACGGTGTCAGTAGAGCAGAGGATGGTGTCAGTAGAGCAGTGGATGGTGTCAGTAGAGCAGTGGACGGTGTCAGTAGAGCAGTGGACGGTGTCAGTAGAGCAGTGGACGGTGTCAGTAGAGCAGAGGACGGTGTCAGTAGAGCAGAGGATGGTGTCAGTAGGGTAGTGATTGGTGTCAGTAGAGCAGTGGATGGTGTCAGTAGGGCAGTGAACGTTGTCAGTAGAGCAGTGGATGGTGTCACCTGGTGAGAACTGTATATATGGATGGTGTATGGGGAGGTGAAAATTGTGTATATGGATGGTGTATGGGGGGGTGGAGAACAGTATATATGGATGGTATATGGGGGGTGGAGAACTTTATATATGGAGGGACTGTATATATGGATGGTGTATGGGGGGAGAACTGTATATATGGGGGGACTGTATATATGGATGGTGTATGGTGGGGAGAACTATATATATATAGGGGAGGACTGTATACAGGGCCGATCCCAGGCGGGGTGCACAGGGTGCAGTGCACCTGGGCAGCAGAGAGGTGGGGCGCTGAAGCGCCAGAGTGCTCCCCTCCCTCCTCCTCCTCTCTGTGTCCAGAGGCGGCTCCCTCCGCAGGTCACCACCGCTGCTGTATTTTTCGGGGGTTAAAGCCCGTCCCCCCTCCCTCCTCTTATCAGAGAAGGAGAGCAGCAGCGCAGGTCTCTGTGTAGAGAGAGACCAGCCGCACAGTGACATTCCTTGGGGGGGCGGTCTGTGCCCGATGTGCCCCTCCTCCTCTGTCTCTCACTCCCACCCAAGGTGCCGCTCGGGTGTTTTTATGTACACTAATTTAGGGGGGGCTCTACTAATAGAGGGGGGTCTGTACTAATGGAGGGGGGTTTGTCCTGGGAGGGTCTGTACTAATGAAGAGGAGGGGCGGTTTGTCCTGGGGGGTCTGTACTAATGGAGGGGGGTTTGTCCTGGGGGGGTCTGTACTAATGGAGGGGGGTTTGTCCTGGGGGGTCTGTACTAATGGAGGGGGGTCTGTACTAATGGAGGGGGGTTTGTACTAATGGAGGGGGGTTTGTCCTGGGGTGTCTGTACTAATGGAGGGGGGGTTTGTCCTGGGAGGGTCTGTACTTATGGAGGGGGTTTGTCCTGGGAGGGTCTGTACTAATAGAGAGGGGGGCGGTTTGTCCTGGTGGTCTGTACTAATGGAGGGGGGTTTGTCCTAGGGGGGTCAGTATTAATGGAGAGGAGGGGTTTGTCCTGGGGGTCTGTACTAATGGAGGGGGGGTTGTCCTGGGGATCTGTACTATTGGAGAGGGGGGTTTGTCTGGGGGGTCTGTACTAATGGAGGGGGGTTTGTCCTGGGGTCTGTACTAATGGAGAGGGGGGTTTGTCCTGGGGGGTCTGTACTAATGGAGAGGGGGGCTTTGTCCTGGGGGGTCTGTACTAATGGAGGGGGGTTTGTCCTGGGGGGTTGTACTAATGGAGAGGGGAGTTTGTCCTGGGGGGTCTGTACTAATGGAGGGGGGTTTGTCCTGGGGGGTTGTACTAATGGAGGAGGGAGGTTTGTCCTGTAGGGGTCTGTACTAATGGAGGGGGGTTTGTCCTGGGGGGTCTGTACTAATGGAGAGGGGGGCTTTGTCCTGGGGGGTCTGTACTAATGGAGGGGGGGTTGTCCTGGGGGTTGTACTAATGGAGAGGGGAGTTTGTCCTGGGGGGTCTGTACTAATGGAGGGGGGTTTGTCCTGGGGGGGTTGTACTAATGGAGGGGGGAGGTTTGTCCTGTAGGGGTCTGTACTAATGGAGGGGGGTTTGTCCTGGGGGGTCTGTACTAATGGAGGGGGGTTGTCGTTGGGGGTCTGTACTGATGAAGGGGGTTTGTCCTGGGGAGTCTGTACTAATGGAGGGGGGTTTGTCCTGGGAGGGTCTGTACAAATGGAGAGGGGGGGCGGTTTATCCAAGGGGGTCTGTACTAATGGAGGGGGGTTTGTCCTGGGGGGGGTCTGTACTAACAAAGGGGGGTTGTCCTGGGGGGTCTGTACTAATGGAGGGGGGGTTTGTCCTGGGAGGGTCTGTACTAATGGAGGGGGGTTTGTCCTGGGAGGGTCTGTACTAATGGAGAGGGGGGTGGTTTGTCCTGGGGGTCTGTACTAATGGAAGGGGGTTTGTCCTGGGGGGGTCTGTACTAATGGAGAGGGGGGGTTTGTCCTGGGGGTCTGTACTAATGGAGGGGGGGTCTATACTAATAGAGGGGTGGTTTGTCCTTGGGGGTCTGTACTAATGGAGGGGGGAGGTTTGTCCTGGGTGGGTCTGTATTAATGGAGGGGGGTTGTCCTGGGGGTCTGTACTAATGGAGGGGGTTTGTCCTGGGGGGTCTATACTAATGGAGGGGGGTTGTCTTTGGGGGTCTGTACTGATGAAGGGGGGTTTGTCCTGGGGGGTCTGTACTAATGGAGGGGGGTTTGTCCTGGGGGGTCTGTACTAATGGAGGGGGGTTTGTCCTGGGGGGCTGTACTAATGGAGGGGGGTTTGTCCTGGGGGATCTGTACTAATGGGGGGATGGTTTGTCCTGGGGGGTCTACACCCAGGAGAGTGTACCCAGGACTCCAGAGGGAGAGGCCAGTGTTAAGAGAACACCATCACAGAGAGAACCCCACTGCCCTACGCCACCAGAGGGAAAGCCACACAGCCTAGCGCCGTCCCTGGCAGAGAAAGGAACAGAGTCATTGCAGGAATACAGATCTGGGTGCTACCCAGCAGAGTTGCCACTGGCAATTCAGAGTGAGCTGACTCCTGATCAGGGGAACCTTTGCTGTATCACTGGGTCAGGTGAGAGGGCCGATTGGCCATTATCTACGAACATCCATTAGAACTGCAGTCTCTGACCATCTCCTGTATTATATCTGCAGTCTCTGACCATCTCCTGTATAATGTCTGCAGTCTATGACCATCTCCTGTATAATGTCTGCAGTCTCTGACCATCTCCTGTACCATATCTCTACTAATGGAGAGGGGGGGGCGGTTTGTCCTGGGGGTCTGTACTAATGGAGGGGGGTTTGTCCTGGGGGGTCTGTACTAATGGAGAGGGGGGTTTGTCCTGGGGGGTCTGTACTAATGGAGAGGGGGTATTTGTCCTGGGGGGTCTGTACTAATGGAGAGGGGGGGTTGTCCTGGGGGGGTCTGTACTAATGGAGGGGGGTTTGTCCTGGGATCTGTACTAATGGAGAGGGGGGTTTGTCCTGGGGGGTCTGTACTAATGGAGGGGGGTCTGTACTAATGGAGGGGGGGGGTTGTCCTGTGGGGGTCTGTACTAATGGAAGGGGGAGGTTTCTCCTGTAAGGGTCTGTACTAATGGAGGGAGGTTTGTACTAATGGAGGGGGGTTGTCTTTGGGGGTCTGTACTGATGAAGGGGGGGTTTGTCCTGGGGGGGTCTGTACTAATGGAGGGGGGTTTGTCCTGGGAGGGTCTGTACTAATGGAGAGGGGGGGTGGTTTGTCCTGGGGGGTCTGTACTAATGGAGGGGGTTTGTCCTGGGGGGGTCTGTACTAATGGAGGGGGTTTGTCCTGGGTGGGTCTGTACTAATGGAGGGGCTGTTTGTCCTGGGGGGTCTGTACTAATGTTGTCTTGTATCATGTCTGCAGTCTCTGACCATCTCTTGTTTCATGTCTGCAGTCTCTAACCATCTTCTGTACCATGTCTGCAGTCTCTGACCATCTCCTGTACCATGTCTGCAGTCTCTGACCATCTCCTGTATTATGTCTGCAGTCTCTGACCATCTCCTGTATTATGTCTGCAGTCTCTGACCATCTCCTGTATTATGTCTGCAGTCTCTGACCATCTCCTGTATTATGTCTGCAGTCTCTGACCATCTCCTGTATTATGTCTGCAGTCTCTGACCATCTCCTGTATTATGTCTGCAGTCTCTGACCATCTCCTGTATTATGTCTGCAGTCTCTGACCATCTCCTGTACTATGATTGCAGTCTCTGACCGTCTCTTGTATCATGGCTGCAGTCTCTGACCATCTTCTGTATCATGTCTGCAGTCTCTGACCTTCTCCTATATTATGTCTGCAGTCTCTGACCATCTCCTGTACCATGTCTGCAGTCCCTGACCATCTCCTGTACCATGTCTGCAGTCTCTGACCATCTCCTGTACCATGATTGCAGTCTCTGACCGTCTCTTGTATTATGTCTGCAGTCTCTGACTATCTCCTGTATCATATCTGCAGTCTCTGACCGTCTCTTGTATTATGTCTGCAGTCTCTGACTATCTCCTGTATTATATCTGCAGTCTCTGACCGTCTCTTGTATTATGTCTGCAGTCTCTGACCATCTCCTGTATTATGTCTGCAGTCTCTGACCATCTCTTGTATCATGTCTACAGTCTCTGACCATCTCCTGTATTATGTCTGCAGTCTCTGACCATCTCCTGTACCATGATTGCATTCTCTGACCATCTCTTGTATCATGTCTAGAGTCTCTGACCGTCTCTTGTATCATGTCTACAGTCTCTGACCATCTCCTGTATTATGTCTGCCGTCTCTGACCATCTCCTGTATTATGTCTGCCGTCTTTTACCATCTACTGTATTATGTCTGCAGTCTCTGACCTTCTCCTATATTATGTCTGCAGTCTCTGACCATCTCCTGTACCATGTCTGCAGTCTCTGACTATCTCCTGTATTATGTCTGCAGTCTCTGACCATCTCCTGTATTATGTCTGCAGTCTCTGACCATCTCCTGTATTATGTCTGCAGTCTCTGACCATCTCCTGTATTATGTCTGCAGTCTCTGACCATCTCCTGTATCATGTCTGCAGTCTCTGACCACCTCCTGTATCATGGCTGCAGTCTCTGACCATCTTCTGTATCATGTCTGCAGTCTCTGACCTTCTCCTATATTATGTCTGCAGTCTCTGACCATCTCCTGTACCATGTCTGCAGTCCCTGACCATCTCCTGTACCATGTCTGCAGTCTCTGACCATCTCCTGTACCATGATTGCAGTCTCTGACCATCTCCTGTATTATGTCTGCAGTCTCTGACTATCTCCTGTATTATGTCTGCAGTCTCTGACTATCTCCTGTATTATGTCTGCAGTCTCTGACTATCTCCTGTATTATGTCTGCAGTCTCTGATCATCTCTTGTATCATGTCTACAGTCTCTGACCATCTCCTGTATTATGTCTGCAGTCTCTGACCATCTCCTGTATTATGTCTGCAGTCTCTGACCATCTCCTGTATCATGGCTGCAGTCTCTGACCATCTCCTGTATCATGGCTGCAGTCTCTGACCATCTCCTGTATCATGGCTGCAGTCTCTGACCATCTTCTGTATCATGTCTGCAGTCTCTGACCTTCTCCTATATTATGTCTGCAGTCTCTGACCATCTCCTGTACCATGTCTGCAGTCTCTGACCATCTCCTGTATCATGATTGCAGTCTCTGACCATCTCCTGTATTATGTCTGCAGTCTGTGACTATCTCCTGTATTATGTCTGCAGTCTCTGACCATCTTCTGTATTATGTCTGCCATCTCTGACCATCTCCTGTATTATGTATGCAGTCTCTGACCATCTCCTGTACTATGATTGCAGTCTCTGACCTTCTCTGGTATCATGTCTGCAGTCTCTGACCATCTCCTGTACCATGTCTGCAGTCTCTGACCATCTCCTGTACCATGTCTGCAGTCTCTGACCATCTCCTGTACCATGTCTGCAGTCTCTGACCATCTCCTGTACCATGTCTGCAGTCTGTGACCATCACCTGTACCATGTCTGCAGTCTCTGACCATCTCCTGTACTATGATTGCATTCTCTGACCATCTCTTGTATCATGTCTACAGTCTCTGACCGTCTCTTGTATCATGTCTACAGTCTCTGACCGTCTCCTGTATCATGTCTACAGTCTCTGACCGTCTCCTGTATCATGTCTACAGTCTCTGACCATCTCCTGTATCATGTCTACAGTCTCTGACCATCTCCTGTATTATGCCTGCAGTCTCTGACCATCTCCTGTATTATGTCTGCAGTCTCCGACTATCTCCTGTATTACATCTGCAGTATCTGACCATCTCCTGTATTATGTCTGCCGTCTCTGACCATCTCCTGTATAATACAGGAGATGGTCAGAGATGGCAGACATGGTACAGGAGATGGTCAGAGACTGCAGACATGATACAAGAGATGGTCAGAGACTGCAGACATGATACAAGAGATGGTCAGAGACTGCAGACATGATACAGGAGACGGTCAGAGACTGTAGACATGATACAAGAGACGGTCAGAGACTGCAATCATGGTACAGGAGATGGTCAGAGACTGCAGACATGGTACAGGAGATGGTCAGGGACTGCAGACATGGTACAGGAGATGGTCAGGGACTGCAGACATGGTACAGGAGATGGTCAGGGACTGCAGACATAATATAGGAGAAGGTCAGAGACTGCAGACATGATACAGGAGATGGTCAGAGACTGTAGACATGATACAGGAGATGGTTAGAGACTGCAGACATGATACAGGAGATGGTCAGAGACTGCAGACATGATACAGGAGATGGTCAGAGACTGCAGAAATGATACAGGAGATGGTCAGAGACTGCAGACATTATACAGGAGATGGTCAGAGACTGCAGACATGATGAAGGAGATGGTCAGAGACTGCAGATATGATACAGGAGATGGTCAGAGACTGCAGTTCCTATGGACGTTAGTAGATAATGGCCGATCGGCCCTCTCACCTGACCCAGCGATACAGCAATGGTTCCTCTGATCAGGAGTCAGCTCTGACCATCTCTTGTAATATGATTGCATTCTCTGACCGTCTCTTGTATCATGTCTACAGTCTCTGACCATCTCCTGTATTATGTCTGCAGTCTCGGACTATCTCCTGTATTATAGCTGCAGTCTCTGACCATCTCTTGTATTATGTCTGCAGTCTCTGACGATCTCCTCTATTATGTCTGCCGTCTCTTACCATCTACTGTATTATGTCTGCAGTCTCTGACCATCTCCTGTATTATGTCTGCAGTCTCTGACCATCTCTTGTATCCTGTCTGCAGTCTTTGACCGTATTATGTCTATTATGTCTATTATGCTCTTTCTAACAGACAGCCCTCTGTGTGTGCATCAGAGAGACTCCCCTCCAGGACTCATTAGTGTACTCTCTTCCTGTATTTTCTTTATTGTTAAGAGATCATGGGAGGATCCCAAGGTAGCGAAGACTTCTAAGGGGAGCATCTCTGTGTTTGAGTCGTTGCCATAGAAACATTTATAAAGGGGAGGAGTTGGTAAGATGACCACGCCCATGTGGGGGCATCAGAAATATTTCTGCACCCAGGTGTCTGTGACCCTAGGATCGGCCCTGACTTTATATATGGATGGTGTATGGGGGGAGAACTGTATATATGGGGGGGACTGTATATATGGGGGGAGAACTGTATGTATGGGGGCATATATACAAGGGGTTCGCCCTGGGACTTTGAGTGAGGTGAATATTGTTAGTCAAGAAACATGTCATGGAAGTAAAATAATGTAGATTTATTACAATTGTTGCGCATATGAAACACAACAGCAATGACTACAGGCCGATAAAATATGCATACAATGTGAACATGAAACAATCCACATACATGGTAAAACCATATATACCAATATACAAACATCAGAGAAATTTGCAAGCATGAGTAGTACCCAACGACGTTTCCTGAGACCACGCTTCAGGGGTAAATGCTTTGCTAAATCTGTAATACAAGTAGTAAATCAAATGAATGAGTGTATGTTGCATCAAATAGGCACGAAGGTGAGCAATCATCAGGGTCAGGCTAGGGACCCCATACTCACCAATGGGCTGGACCAGTCCATCAGTCGCTGATTCCACCAGTTGGATATGCTGCCGTGGAAAAATAGTGTTTGGCCTTAGTGTGGGCTTTAAAGAAATTGCAGCCCTACGTGTATGGACGCTCTTTTACCGTCATGACAGACCAAAATCCATTGATATGGCTTAACCGGGTGGCGGGAGAGAACGGCCGATTACTAAGGTGGAGCCTGGCTTTGCAACCGTACAATTTCACCATACAATATCGGCAAGGGCCTCAAAACGGGAATGCGGGTGGTTTATCCCGCCAGACGGACCTGGAACCTTAAGACTACTTTTCCAACATCCTCAAATTGACCCGTTCGGGGTCCCACTGTGGCTTTTGGACTGTTTCCCAGGGGGGAGTATTGTCATGAACCTTGGAATACTGGATTGTCATGAACCTTGGAATACTGAAGTATTTCTCCTTTGATTCTATTACACAGTGGTGGGTCTTCCACCCTGTCTTAGGGCTAACCCCCTCCAGACGGCTCTGTGGTCTGGAAGGAAGGCATTGTTCTGTGTTTGACCATTTGTTTATGTACTTTAATTACCCCCTGGGGCTTCTCTGTGTCATTACACATATCAGTCCTCCTATTCAAGCGATCGGACCAAACCCTGCTGACCCTGTTTCAAGTCCTCATTTGCATGGCCAAGAGGACCTAATTGAGGACTAAAGGGTACTTTACACTTGACCAAAAGGAAAGTGTTTTTTGGGGGCTGGGTGTTCAAGCTGCTGTGTATAAACGTGTGTTGTGTGCATCCAATAAGAATGAGATTCCTGTTTGAACTTACATACAGCCTGCCTGGTGTTTGTTCTGAGCTATCACAACTGGATTAGAATGGCACATAGCTGTAGTTCTAATCCCAGAGCATCGGATGACTGAACCATCAGATGTTGCAATCTGATTCTATAACTGCAGAGGAGTGTCAGGAGAGTGGAACCGAGCGAGCAGGGGCTCGTTACATTGTGTGTGTGTCAGGGACTCAGCAAAGGGTGTTGAGGTGGCTGGGAGGGTCGGGGGAGGGGTTGGGGGATAATTGAGAGCAGGATTCATTGTTGTGAGCAGAGTATGTACACAGATGGGTGTTAAACTAGTGCGGATGCAGTTGCTCTGTGAATGCCACTGTCCAGTTTCCCCTGCAGTGAATTTAGGCTCATTCACACTAGTGGTCGGGGGAGGGGGCGGTAAAACTTTGCGTTTGAGTCACACTTTTACCCCCCCCCCCCCCACCTCCAACCAGGATGTACACTTGCTGCCGCCGCAATGTTTTGCTTTCATGGCCATGGTACGTATTATAGCCCCTGCCGCTTTCAGCAGGTTTAGCGCCTGACAAATGAGCCGTTCAAGTGAATGCTGCCCTGCAACCATAGGGATCAAGGGAATAAAGCAGGCAGTGTGGTGGAGATACAATGCCCTCCAAAGAGAGACCCAAACACAGGTTGTTCTTCAGGACACCAGCACTAGTGTGAATGAGCCCTTTAAAACAGATAGCAGTGCTTATCACCCCATTGGCTCCTTCACACTAGCAGTGCTCTCTGAAAAGTAATCTGTTTTTGGATCTCTCTTCAGAGAGCATTTGACAGGCTGTGAAGAGGCAATGTTTCACCTTCTCATTGCCTGATTTAACCATACACTAGTGCAGTTGCAGAGCGGCCCTATTCACCTGAAAGCAAAGCAAAGCATTCACCCGACGCTGAGGTGCCAAAAAAGCACCGCCCAGTCATCCTCCATTCCTGACCAATAAAAAAAAAAAGGACAGGAGCCAGAGGCCAATGACTGGAGAGTGGGAGTGTTTGCGGGCGCATCACTTGAGCCCTGAACACTCCCTGAACACGGGCAAATCAGATGATTACAAGCTGGGAAGCTTCCCATAGACAGCCGTGTGTCCGGAACCCGGACATTCTTAACCACTTAAGCCCTGGACCATTTGGCTGCCCAAAGACCAGACCACTTTTTGCGATTCGGCACTGCGTCGCTTTAACTGACAATTGCGCGGTCGTGCGACGTGGCTCCCAAACAAAATTGACGTGTTTTTTTTCCCACAAATAGAGCTTTCTTTTGGTGGTATTTGATCACCTCTGCGGTTTTCAGTTTTTTCGCTATAAATAAAAAAATAGCGACAATTTTGAAAAAAAATGCACAATTTTTTACTTTTTGCTATAATAAATATTCCCAAAAAATATATAAAAAAACATTTTTTTTCCTCAGTTTAGGCCGATATGTATTCTTCTACATATTTCTGATAAAAAAAAAAAAAAATTGCAATAAGCGTTAATTGACTGGTTTGCGCAAAAGTTATAGCGTCTACAAAATAGGGGATAGTTTTATGGCATTTTTATTAATAGTTTTCTTTTTACTAGTAATGGCAGCGATCAGCGATTTTTATCGTGACTGCGACATTATGGCAGACAAATCGGACACTTTTGGTGCAATTTTGGGACCAATCACATTTATACAGTGATCAGCGCAATTAAAAATGCATTGATTACTGTGTAACATTAGCATTTCCCCGTTCTTCCTCTCCGTGAGACGATTGTTGTTATCCCCGTGGACATCGGGTCTGCGGGACCCGCGATCACACTCACGAAGGTCGCGGTGGGCGCGCGCCCGCAAACCGCTTCTTAAAGGGCAATGTACAGGTACGTTAATCTGCCTGTATGTACCCTTCTGCCGATGTATATCAGCGTGATCCAGTCGGCAAGCAGTTAAAGTGACTTTTTTTGTGAAAAGTTTGGGGGGAGATGCCCGTGCGCCCCCTATGGACGAGCCTCCACTGCACTGACAGTATTATCAGATACTCTATGTACTATACAGCATTTGATTCAGATCTAAAAATTCACAATCTATTTTTGATTTTCCTTCTTAGAACTGTTCTTTCCAGAAGAAAGTGGTCTTAGTCTGGCTTGGGGTCTCCTTGTCCCTCAGTGGGTGGAGGGACCCTGTGTTCGGACCCTTATACTGGTGGCGGACCCTTGGCAGCATGCAGTTGCAAAGTCTTCCTTCCATGGATTGTATATGATGAGGTCTCAGTTCAAACACCTTGTTATACAGACGTATTCTCATATACTTGATTTATGTTTCAACACACTAAATGATATCTTTCTTTATTGTAGATACTTCAGGATAATCTTTTACCCCTGAAGAAGAAATCACCTTATGTTTATTTGGAAATGCGTTGGATTTTCATATCTGTCTCCACTTTGGATAGATGACAGAAATGTAAGATTATCCCTTTTAATCAACCATCAATACCGTCTTTTGCTGTAACCGCATCTTTGTTGGTTTTAACTTTTGTGTATCTACTTTTTATATGTACAATTGTAAAATAAAGATTATTCATTTTTTATACATTTCTTTATGACCTCTAAAGTCTCACTTAGAGGTTTTTGCTGAACATCTGAGGCAGAGAAGTGATATGTGTGGGGAACATTTCACCAGTCTAGAGGACAATACACAATACTTGTAATTACTACAGGATGATTGTGCTACTTACATAAGTATGAAACTGCAGCAGGTGTATTTCAGGAGAAAGGGAAACAAAAGAACAGGATTAAAAGACAATCATTACAAAGACTGAAGAGTATTAGAGAACTAAAACACAGGAGAAAATCAACAATCAAATGGCCTTAAATTATTACTAAATACCCACATTTTATATCCTAAATACACTGGAGATGAGCAGCAGACAATAAACACATTGATATAGAAGTCCAGAAACACAATTAAAATGATCACCCCTTCAGTCCTTGGATTTATATGCACTGCCTCCCCAAACATCTGTCCAGGAGTGCGCATGCAGCACTTCACTGAAAGTCCTCCTGACCCCCCTCCTCTGGACTACATGTCCCATGATGCCAAACACCACTGCACATGGACACCCTACCCAGCACACGGAGTACATCAGGAGCAAGCAGGAACAGAGGTCACTAGAGGACTCTGCTAGGGAAAGGTGACAACCGACAACAAGAAATAGGGAACAGCAAAAAAAGGATCAACTGATAGATGAGATTTACAAGGAACAGAGACGGGGGAGCGACAGTGGGGGGAGGAGCAAAGATTAGGAGATGTGCCCCAAGCACTTTGTTGAATTTTATTTTTAGTGTACTTCCTACACTAGGGTGATCAGACGTCCCCGGATTCTGGGGACAGTCCCCATATTGAGCAGACTGTCCCCCCTCCGGAGGATATTTGTCCCCGGTTTTGTCCCCACTTTGCAGGGCCAGGGACATCTGGTCACCAGGGGCAGACTGGGCTGGGGGGGGGAAATTGCCTCCTGTGCCACTATGAAGCCCTGTAATACAGCCGTTCCCAGGACCGACACATTATTCAGTCTGTGGAGTGGATCACTGTCTGTGCCTAAGCTGTCCTGCCATGGCCGTGTCCTGTGATCGGGCCGCAGTGACAGCTACAGTGTAACAGAGTCTTTGCTCCTGCCTGATAATTAACACAGCTCTGGTTCAAGGTTCTCCCTTCCCTGTCTCCCCTCCGATTAGTGTGCTTCAGGACTGGCTGCAGACAGGACATGGAGGCGGAGCTCAATGTTGCCGACAGCTCTGACTGGCCACAGAAGGGGTATGGAGGCGGAGCCTCCATCTTGCCATTGTCCTGAATGGCTGCAAGAGGGTCACAGAGGTGGAGGCAGAAGCTCCATGTTACCGGCTTCTATGTTGATTACTGTACAAGGAATATGAGTGCAGCATAGTAAGTTGTTTTTGTGTGTGTCAGGGACTCAGCAAAGGGTGTTGAGGTGGCTGGGAGGGTCGGGGGAGGGGTTGGGGGATAATTGAGAGCAGGATTCATTTTTGTGAGCAGAGTTTGTACACAGATGGATGATAAACTAGTGCGGATGCAGTTGCTCTGTGAATGCCACTGACCAGTTTCCCCTGCAGTGAATTGAGGCTCATTCACACTAGTGGTTGGGGGAAGGGGGGTAAAACTTTGCGTTTGAGTCACACTTTTACCCCCCCCGCCTCCTACCAGGGTGTATACTTGCTGCCGCCGCAATGTTTTGCTTTCATGGCCATGGTACGTATTATAGCCCCTCCACTTTCAGCAGGTTTAGCGCCTGACAAATGAGCCGTTCAAGTGAATGCTGCCCTGCAACCATAGGGATCAAGGGAATAAAGCAGGCAGTGTGGTGGAGATACAATTCCCTTCAAAGAGAGACCCAAACACAGATTGTTCTTCAGACACCAGCACTAGTGTGAATGAGCCCTTTAAGACAGATAGCAGTGCTCATCACCCCCTGAGGCTCTTTCACACTAGCAGTGCTCTCTGAAAAGTGATCTGTTTTTGGATCTCTCTTCAGAGAGCATTTGACAGTCTGTGAAGAGGCAATGTTTCGCCTGATTTAACCACACACTAGTGCAGTTGCAGAGCGGCCCTTTTCACCCGAAAGCAAAGCAAAGCATTCATCCGACGCTGAGGTGCCGATAAAGCACCGCCCAGTCATCCTCCATTCCTGGCCAATAAAAAAGAAGGACAGGAGCCAGAGGCCAATGACTGGAGAGTGGGAGTGTTTGCAGGCGCATCACTTGAGCCCCGAACACTCCCTGAACACGGGCAAATCAGATGATTGCAAGCTGGGAAGCTTCCCATAGACAGCCGTGTGTCCGGAGCCCAGATACTCTTAACCACTTAAGCCCTGGACCATTTGGCTGCCCAAAGACCAGACCACTTTTTGCGATTCGGCACTGCGTCGCTTTAACTGACAATTGTGCAGTTGTGCGATGTTGCTCCCAAACAAAATTGACGTCATTTCTTTCCCACAAATACAGATTTCATTTGGTGGTATTTGATCACCTCTGCGGTTTTTATTTTTTGCGCTATAAACAAAAAATAGCGACAATTTTGAAAAAACACATTTTTTACTTTTTGCTATAATAAATATTCATAAAAAATATATAACATTTTTTTCCTCAGTTTAGGCCGATACGTATTCTTCTACATATTTCTGGTAAAAAAAAAAAAAAATCACAATAAGTGTTTATTGATTGGTTTGCGCAAAAGTTATAGCGTCTACAAAATAGGGGATAGTTTTATGGCATTTTTATTAATAATTTTTTTGTTTTACTAGTAATGGTGGCGATCAGCGATTTTTATCGTGACTGTGACATTATGTTGGACAGATCGGACACTTTTGGCACAATTTTGGGACCAATCACACCTATACAGCGATCAGTAAAATTAAAAATGCATTGATTGCTGTCTAAATGTGACTGGCAGTGAAGGGGTTAACCACTAGGGGGCAGTGTAGGAGTTAAGTGTGTCCTAGAGAGTGATTATAACTGTGGGGGGGCGTGGCTTTGAGTGACACGACACTGATCACCGCTCCCAATCACAGGGAGCTGTGATCAGTGTCCTGTCACTAAGTAGAACAGGGAAATGCTTGTTTACATTAGCATTTCCCCGTTCTTCCTCTCCATGAGACGATCGCGGGTATCCCTGCGGACATTGGGTCCGCGGGACCCGCGATCACACTCACAGAGGTCGCATGCCCGCAAACCATTTCTTAAAGGACAAGGTACAGGTACAATAATCTGCCTGTACGTACCCTTCAGCCGACGTATATCGGCGTGAGCCGATTGGCAAGCGGTTACAGTGACTTTTTTTGTGAAAAGTTTGGGGGGGCGATGCCCGTGTGCCCCCTATGGACGAGCCTCCACTGCACTGACAGTATTATCAGATACTCTATGTACTATACAGCATTTGATCCAGATCTAAAAATTCACAATCTATTTTTGATTTTACTTCTTAGAACTGTCCTTTCCAGAAGAAAGTGGTCTTAGTCTGGCTTGGGGTCTCCTTGTCCCTCAGTGGGTGGAGGGACCCTGTGTTTGGACCCTTATACTGGTGGCGGACCCTTGGCAGCATGCAGTTGCAAAGTCTTCCTTCCATGGATTGTATATGATGAGGTCTCAGTTCAAACACCTTGTTATACAGACGTATTCTCATATACTTGATTTATGTTTCAACACACTAAATGATATCTTTCTTTATTGTAGATACTTATTCAGGATAATCTTTTACCCCTGAAGAAGAAATGACCTTATGCTTATTTCAAAATGCGTTGGATTTTCATATCTGTCTCCACTTTGGATGGATGACAGAAATCGACCATCAATACTGTCTTTTGCTGTAACCGCATCTTTGTTGGTTTTAACTTTTGTATATCTACTTTCTATATGTACAATTGTAAAATAAAGATTATTCATTTTTTATACATTTCTTTATACCCTCTAAAGTCTCTCTTAGAGGTTTTTGCTGAACATCTGAGGCAGAGAAGTGATATGTGTGGGGAACATTTCACCAGTCTAGAGGACAATACACAATACTTGTAATTACTAGAGGATGATTGTGTTACTTACAATTGTATGACGCTGAATCATCTGTATTTCAGGAGAAAGAGAAACAAAAGAACAGGATTAAAAGACAATCATTACAAAGACTGAAGAGTATTAGAGAACTAAAACACAGGAGAAAATCAACAATCAAATGGCCTTAAATTATTACCAAATCCTCACATTTTATATCCTAAATACACTGGAGCTGAGCAGCAGACAATAAACACATGTTGATATAGAAGTCCAGAAACACAATTAGAATGATCACCCCTTCAGTCCCTGGATTTATATGCACTGCCTCCCCAAACATCTGTCCAGGAGTGCGCATGCAGCACTTCACTGAAAGTCCTCCTGACCCCCCTCCTCTGGACTACATGTCCCATGATGCCAAACACCACTGCACATGTACACCCTACCCAGCACACGGAGGACATCAGGAGCAAGCAGGAACGGAGGTCACCAAAGGATTCTGCTAGGGAAAGGAAACAATCGACAGCAGGAAATAGGGAACAGCAAAAAAAGGATCAACTGATAGATGAGATTTACTAGGAACAGAGACGGGGGAGCGACATGGGGGGAGGAGCAAAGATTAGGAGATGTGCCCCAAGCACTTTGTTGAATTTTATTTTTAGTGTACCCCCTACACTAGGGTGACCAGACGTTTCCAGGGACAGTCCCTGTATTGAGCAGACTGTCCCCGTAGGAAATTTGTCCCCGGTTTTGTCCCCGCTTTGCAGGGCCAGGGACATCTGGTCACCAGGGGCAGACTGGGCTGGGGGGGAAAGGGGGGAAATTGCCTCCTGTACCGCTCTGAAGCCCTGTAAAACAGCCGTTCCCAGGACCGACACATTATTCAGTCTGTGGAGTGGATCACTGTCTGTGCATAAGCTGTCCTGTCATGGCCGTGTCCTGTGATCGGGCCTCAGTGACAGCTACAGTGTAATGCCCCGTACACGCGGTCGGATTTTCCGATGGACAATGTCCGATCGGAGCGTGTTGTCGGAAATTCCGACCGTGTGTGGGCTCCATCGGACATTTTCCATCGGATTTTCCGACACACAAAGTTGGAGAGCAGGAGATAAAATTTTCCGACAACAAAATCCGATTGCGTCAATTCCGACCGTGTGTGGCCTGTTCCGACGCACAAAGTGCCACGCATGCTCAGAAGAAATTCCGACACGGGACAGCTCGTTCTGGTAAACTTAGCGTTCGCAATGGATACAGCACTTTCGTCACGCTGCAATGTAAAAAATGGTTTAATACAGCGCACTCTCTTCTTCTTTATAATGTGACAAGAATTAAGTAGTTTTGCTGCTCATATTCACACACACTTCTCACAAACTTTTATTTGTGTTTTTTTAGTGGGATTCCCTGAATATATTGTTATTAGTTGTCACATCTGACAGCTTTATATTTTTTATGTTTTTTTTTTTTTTTGATTTTAAGCCTTTTTTTTTCTTTAATGTTTGGATTTTTTCCAAGGCTGATCTTTGTTCAATGTTATTTTTATTTTTACTCCAGAATATTTTTGTGTGTTTTTGTGTGTCAAGTTACCCCAACACCATTGATATCTTTTATTATTTAATCTCAAGGAGATTGTTGTTGGTGACCCTTGTTCATTTCACATTGTATATTTGAAATGTACCTGAATCCTCACAAACCAACTGTCATTTTTGAAGTAAAACACATAGTTGAGTATAATTCAAAACAAAAATCCTTTATTAAGGGATCAGAACCAAACAAAGAGGAAGGCAACACTGGATCAACAGCAGAAATTAGTGAAGCCTGGGACCCCCACGGCAGACATCAATTCTTCAACATCAAAATTGGTGGCCTGAGGAGTCCATATGTAAGGGAGGGCAGTTTGGTCCGGGATTCACAGAGACTCGGATAGCAGCAGATGACATCTGTGTCCGCAGGCTGTGGTACCACAAGAGGCTGCATCTTTTGGCCGACCAGACTGGATCCAGGGCAATCACTCTCTGGTCTTCCTTTCACACTTCCTTCCGGGCTGTGGCTGTGCAGTTGGAGATGTTGCAGGAGGAGGAGTAGGACCTGGAGGAGGAGTAGGACCTGCAGGAGGAGGAGGAGGACCATCCCAAAGCTGTGTGTGAGGTGTAATTTGGCCCCTCACACCTTTCGCCAGAGCCTCAGATATGAGGTCCTCACACATGGCTTTTTGGCCCTCCTCCATCCTCTGCATTTTATATGCTATGAATGCAGCAATGTTCTCCTGCCTGGTGTGTGGTGCTCCCAGGACCTCTGTAGCCCTACAAAAAAATCTGTAGCCGCCTCCTCTAGGGCACTCCTCCTACTGCCACTTTCTCTTTCCAGGGGGGATGGAGGGACCTGCAGATCAGCCAGCCGGCTCGGCCCGGCCACCTCCTGGCTGAGACTTCCCTGTGTATGAAAAAGGGACATAGTTGTAATGTTTTGCATCATCAATCACAATCCTTAATTAGTACTCCCAACTAACATATAGTTCACATCATTGATTGGACAAGCAGAAATATTTAGAGGAATGCTATACCTGGCTCAATCTGGGCTCCTCTACATGTGGCCTGGAAGGCCCAGGTTGGGCGTCAGAAGCCTCAGCCGGGGGGGAAGGAAGCGTGGAAGGAAGACTGGAGAGGGATGGCCTGGGTTCAGTCTGGCCTGCCAGAAAGTGCAGCCTGTCGTAGTAAAACATCCTGGGGACATAGATGTCACCTGCTGCTCCGGATCTCTGTGAATCCAGGACTTTCTTGCGCTCCCTCAGATATGTGCTCCTCAGGCCACCAATGAAAATCTTTAAAAAAGTGATGTCTGCCGTGGGGATCACCTGCTTCACAATTTCACACAATTGCTCCAGTGCTGCCTTCCTCTTTGTTTGGTTCTTGTAATGGGGGTGTTTAATCTCCCACAGACATGGCAGCTCACTTAGCATATCTATGAAGACTGAAATGAAGTCCTTATCTTTCAGTACTATATCCATGTTCACTGCAAGACACAACACAAGACAAAGCCTAATGTCACACCAAACTCTCCTAATCTTGTTACAATATAGGCCTCAATCTATAGAAGCAGTATAGGCCCAAGTTTGTCTCTTACCTTCGTTCTTACGATCGCCGCGTCCAATGCTCCTTCCTCCGCTCACAGATCAAACGTAATACGCACGCGTGTTACGCTTTATATACGCATGCGTGTAACTCCGCCCCTGACGTTCTTTCTAGTGTATTCCCCGCCCCTTTTCGTTCGGCGCAGTGGGGGAAGAGCATGATGGCGGACATACAGCAGGTGCGGGCTAATTGTAGCAACGAGGAGGAGGAAAGGGCGGATCCAGGCACGTCCCGATCCAGAAGGAGACGTTTTAAGGCCACAAATATGTCGTTTGGGGAGATGTTGGAGATGGTCGACATCATGAGGAAGTCCGACTATGACGGAAAATATGGGCCTTACCCCAACCCGAACATCCGAAAGGCCAAGATCATGGCGAAAGTGGTCAGGAGTCTTGAGCGGAATTTCGGGGTACGAAGGTCTAAAGATCAGCTCAGGAAGCGGTGGTCGGACCTGAAGTTGAGAGAGCCAGAGCAGTACCGAAAGATCCGGAGAGTGCTGCAAAAAAGTAAGTAGTTGTGCTGTGTTCCTATTCTTTCTGTCTTTATTACGTTCGTTCTGCTCCATATGCTTTTATTAGTTGTAACGTTTCAAAAGGTCAACTTTAATGTTCATGGGCACATTATTTATTCGTATCAAACATTTTTTTTTCGGCCTCTAGAACACCATTGTTTAGGCCATATGCATTTTCAAACATTTTTGGGGGCCTACTTGGATGCCAAATAGTTGTTTGTGTAGATGGGTTTGTTACTAGAATGAAATGCAAACTAGATTGTGTGTAAGGAGAGGACACTGAGCAGCTGTTTTCACATCTGGACACTGGAGCACTAGTGTGGGACACAAGAACACCATTTTTATTAGGGGGCCCACACAGGTGCTCCAGTGTATACTATAGGGGGGTCTCCATCTGTGAAGCTTGTACCAAACAGGTAAAGTATTGCAGCTTGACAAAGGGCAATAAAAAATATACATCTTGGAACTCTGCTAAAATAGACAATTGTACCCCACTTCCAAGCAATGTTTCCTATTTCTATAGTTCTGCCATCAAATATCTGTGTGCTAAGTATACCATTTTTGTTTTACATAGGGGATAAAAGACTCGGAGGACACCCCTCATCCCAGGAGACCAGAGACCCCCCCCTGGAAGAAGGGGAAATACCCCCAACCCAAGAAGCTGAGCAGGAAGAAGAAGAAGACGTGGTGGAGATTGGCACCACAACAGGTGAGTTACTGCGACCACACAGACTCAGGTAAAAGAGATGGCTGGTGGCAGATTTTTGAGACTTTTTTTTTTTGTTCTTTATCTCTTTTTAGGTGATCGTGATCCAGAACGCTTTACATCTGAAAGTGCCCAGATACTGATCGGGGAGATCATGGGGTGTAATCTCCAATTGCAAAACATCCAGCAACAAATCAGTGATGTTATTAAAAAAAATAATAACATCATTGATGTTTTGGGGCGAATTTAAACCCCACAAAATCACCTGTTTTATCGTACCAAACTTTTTTAAATGTTTAGAAAAGCCAAATTTGGAGGATGCACACAGTGTGCCAACATGTGCTATCTGCCATCACGGGAGATCAATGGACGCATTTTGGGGGTGCAACCCCTTCCTTAATTATAAAGTAGCATTGAGGAAGGGCTTGCTCCCCCAAACACGTCCCTTGATCCCCCCTGATGGCAGATAGCACATGTTGACATTCGTAAATTGGTGTGCATCTTTCAAATTTGGCTTTTCCAGGGGTGATTTCCCCCCATCTGAACGCTATATCAAACCCAGTTCCTAAATACTGATGTCTGATATAGCCTTCAGGTTTTACCTAATGTGAACTTTGTAAGTTCAAGTTTTTTGGCTTTCTTGTTGGTTTTACACAGGCCTGTTTTATCTGAAATGGATATTTTTATTTTTCATAATGCTACTGCAAACATTGTTATACAACAAACATGTTGGTTTGTTTTAAAAACCTTTGGGAAATGCACATGTGATTGTGCAGGTATAAAAAGGTGCCTTACTCAAGAATGTGTGGATTATTGTCTCAACACTACAACACTTTTGGGGTGATGTAATTGTTGTTTTATGCAAAAATGGGGGTTATTTCCTAAGGGCAAATCCTCTTTGCACTACAAGTGCAGGTTCAGTGCAGTTGCAAGTGCACTTGTAGTGAAATGTGTTTTTGCATTTAGGAAGTACCAGCCAACACTGTTTTTTATAAGGTTACCCAATCACGACATTTTCTGCACTCAACACATTTCTGTCAGGGTCAGCTAAAACAAACACAAGCAGTAAATGTCCACCAAGAATTTCTTTTGGTTGTTTTTTATTTGAAAAAGGTGTCACAGATTGTCTGGCATATTGATAGCCCCCCTACCCGCAAAGAACTCCAGGTAGCGTAACCGGACATCACGGGCATTCAGGGAGGGCAAGCCAGGACGGCCACTTTCAAGCGCCGTCAGTGTTGATGGATTAGGGATTCTGGCCTCAGGCCCAACTGAGCCAGCATAGTTGGCTGAATGTTTTCTTAAAAAATTATGGAGAACACAGCAGGCAAGTATTATATGGTTCAGTTTATACTCCGCCATATGGATGGGTGTCATAAATAATCGGAACCGGCTGGCCAGGATTCCAAATGTGTTCTCCACCACTCTTCGGGCTCTGGCCAGCCGGTAATTAAAAACCCTCTGTTCCGGGGTGAGGGACCTCATCGGGAATGGCCGCATCAGGTGGTCCCCCAGCGTAAATGCTTCATCAGCAACATTGTCCTCTGGAGGTGGCAAGTCCAAGCTGCCATTCTGGAGACGCCTGTAGAACTCCGTCTGGGCGATCACTCCACCATCGGACATCCGGCCATTCTTCCCCACGTCCACATACAAGAACTCGTAATTAGCCGACACCACCGCCAACATCACTATACTATTAAACCCCTTGTAATTATAATAGTACGACCCCGAGTTGGGTGGTGGGACGATGTGGACGTGTTTCCCATCAATTGCCCCTCCGCAGTTAGGAAAGTCCCACCGCTGGGCAAAGTGGGAGGCCACAGTGTGCCATTCCTGTGGCGTTGAAGGAAACTGTTGAGGAAAAAAAAATAAACCTTACTATTTTTTCACAGAAACATGGCAAGCAGATTAGACACAAACATTATGGGGCAACCTCCAGATAGCATTTACTAAGAGGAATTTAACAAGGCCAAAGTATAAGGTACACCTATCATATTCCCCCTCCCCCCCTCTCATGGGCCATTTCTAACATTATAGGGGGGGGGGAACTCTTGGACAGGTAACCCTCTTCACTTCATTGAGAGATGAATGCCTAAATACAGGGTATTACTTTGAACAGCCCCTCCTTAGTTACACTATTGGCAGACCACTGGACAGGTAAGAAGTGTCATAATACAAAGATATAAATACACACTGTACACATTTGAGCACATTTGAACATTCTGCTATTACCTATCAAGATAATAATAGGATACAAAAACTTTAAACAGTACCACTGGAAAGTATACAGGCAGGCCCTTGCACTACATGCTTTGGAGAATTCATCCATAAATCTGACCAGTAAAGAGATGGGTATAGTGTGTATGGGTTTGGCAAAGTCAGCAGATAGATGATTGAGGATAGATAGAGAATTGGGATCAGCTGACTTAGCAGTTGGGGGGGAGGGTTAAAAAAAATTTGGGGACACCACAAAAAAAAAAGCCTCTGGCACTTTGCCTGAATTTAAATCAAAAATAACATTTCCAAACATTTTAGGGGGTGTTTGGGGTAAAGCACTACTATGGAGCTGATAAAATACATTGTTAAGTGACTACATGAGGTGAATATAGGGCAGGAGACACCATGCTGGGGAGGTTATTGAAGGGCAAATATGTATGAAGGACATAAAATAATAATTACCTAAAAATCCAGCATGCATGAGGACAAAGGGGACATTCACAGCATATTACAATCATGGTAATTAGGGAATGAGGGAAGAAATACAATATATTATCAAACATTAAATACAATAAAATGGGATATAAAAGGATAAAAATCTTACCTTCATATACTCCTTCTGCAGGATCTGGATGATGGCAGAACAGCTCTCTGGGATAATGATCCCGAGAGCCTGGGGGGAGATGCCTGTCGAGAACTTCAAGTCCTGCAGACTTCTCCCTGTGGCCAAATACCGCAAGGTAGCGACCAACCTCTGCTCCGGAGTGATGGCTTGCCTCATGCAGGTATCCTGCCTGCTGATATAGGGGGTCAGCGAAGCCAACAAACGGTGAAATACGGGGTCCGTCATCCTGAGAAAGTTCCTGAAATCATCAGGATTATTTTCAAGGATCTCACGGAGCAAAGGCATATGACAGAACTGGTCACGCTGAAGCAACCAATTCTTGGTCCATGAACTCCTCCCCACCCTGTTCATGGACTGGACTTGTGTCAAGGTCAGGACCCCAACACCAAGCCCCCGCACAGCACGAACTCTACGAGGAGTACGTATACGAAACCTGGCTAGAAAACGGTCGGCTGCTCAGAACGAAGTAACAGAACGCACTGAAGAACAGCAAGGCCTGTGAAGAGCGACCTGAAAAACAGCAACAAGCAGGCAAGATCACACAGAAAACTCCGATACGAACTGACTGCACGCACTGAAGAGCAGATACAAACCCACAAGCACAAACTGAACATCAGAAAACGATCTGAAAGCCACGAGTCTGAAAAAGCGTGAATAGTCTCTCACCAAACTTTTACTAACACGAGATTAGCAAAAGGAGCCCAAAGGGTGCCGCGCTTGGTTCTGAAATGGTCTTTTCTAGTCTCGTCGTACGTGGTGTACGTCACCGCGTTGTTGGCGATCGGAAATTCCGACAACTTTGTGCGACCGTGTGTAGGCAAAACAAGTTTGAGCCAACATCCGTCGGAAAAAAATCCTAGGATTTTGTTGTCGGAATGTCCGAACAAAGTCCGACCGTGTGTACGGGGCATAACAGTGTCTTTGCTCCTGCCTGATAATTAACATAGTGCTGGTTCCAGGTTCTCCCTTCCCTGTCTCCCCTCCAATTAGGCTCCATGCACACTGGAGCTCATAAACAGCCGTTATGAATGCCGGATTGCTGGCAGAAAAACGCTGCTTTAAAAACGCTATTTTATCAGCGTTTTGCATTGCTGTCAATACACGTTTAGCGGCGCTAGCTTTTACCCGCGTTTCTCTGCCTCTATTCAAAATTAATGTGGGAGAGCATTGATTTGAATAAAAGTCGCACCCCTAGTCGGATCATCATGATCCCACTCGCGGTGCGACTTGTGTGCTGAGGATGAAGGGGAACCCCGCCAAAATGAAAAAAAAATTTGCATGGGGTTCCCCCCTCAGACAATACCAGGCCCTTCGGTCTGGTATGGATTTTAAGGGGAACCCCCTTCGCCGAAAAAACGGCGTGGGAGTCCCCCCAAAATCCATACCAAACACTTATCTGAGCATGCAGTCCGGCCGGTCAGGAAAGGGGGTGGGGACAAGCAAGTGCCCAGCTCCGGGGTCTTTTTCCGACTTCGGGGGTCTCTTCTTTCTTCTCCACGCTCTCCGGCCTCTTCTCCGGCTCTCCAGTTCTTCTGCCGGGCTCCTCCGCTATTTTCTGCTCTTTTGACGGCTCTATTGCTAGCGGTGGCCCAGTCTTGTTCGCCGTCTTCTTCCCTCTGCTCTTCTTGCGATGTTGAGACGAAGAGACCCCCGAAGTCGGAAGAAGACCCCCGGAGCTGACTAATAAACTACTTTAAAAACCTGTGCAGTGTGTTTTATTTTTGTGGGAAGAAGACGACGGACAAGACCGGGCCACAGCTAGCAAAAGAGCGGGAGAAGAGGCCGGAGAGTGCGGAGAAGAAAGAAGAGACCCGCGAAGTCGGAAGAAGACCCCCGGAGCTGACTAATTGTCATAAACCAGATGTGACCAGAACTGTGTGACTGCGACAGAGTGAACCAGACATAAATAGGTGAAAGTAAGTTTATTAAGGATGCATATGTGAACACACCACCAATGCAGAGTGAACAACCAAACAATCAGTGATATAAAACCAACCAGCATATGTAGCAAGAGGGAATACCAGAATCGTAGTCAAGCCAGGCCGGGGTCATAAACACGGAATCAGTAGCTGGGAAGGGAAATAAACAGGACAAGAGAGGATGGATGGATCACAGGAGGGACGGGTCAGATACAAGGCTCAGAGTCCAGAGTCCAGGGTTCAGGGTTCAGGTAACGGACAGGAAACAGGATCAACAGGTTCCAGGAATCAGGCTTCAAGTTCAGGCTACAGGATCAGGAATCAGGGTAACAGGATGCAGGTCAGGGCTCAAGGACAATACCAGGGCAACATAAGTGTGTAATTGCCGGGTATTTATACTGCAGCTCTGCTAATTAACATCAGGTGACACCTGTCTGCAGAGAGGAATACCTGCTCCATACTGCCAGGATCCATCCGCTGGTGGACACCAGTACTGCGGCCCAAAGATGACATAACATTAACAGGGAAAAGCTCTCCTGACAGTTCCAAACTGCCAGGAGACACCTGCTGGTGGACCTCAGTACTGCATGCCAAATAACAGATATTACCAGCGGATGGAATATTTCCTGACAGTACCCCCCCTCAAAGGAGCGGCCTCCGGACGCTCCAACTGGTTGTAATTGTTCATAGTCTATGGCATCAAGCAGAACAACAGATGGGGGTACGTCAGGCTGGGCCACAGGCACTTCAGGCTGGGCATCAGGCACATCAGGGCAGACAGCGGGCACATCAGGGCAGACAGCGGGCACATCAGGGTCCTCGAGCTGGGCAGCAGGCTCATCGGACTGGACAGCGGGTACCGAGACATCAGACCAGGCAGCAGGTACTGGACCTTCAACTGGGCAGCAGACACAGGCGCTGGCACATCAGGCAGAACAACAGGTGGTGGCACAACAGGCTGAACAACGGTTGCATCAGACTGGGCAGTAGTCACTGGAGCGTCAGACTGGAACATGGACACTGGGATGTCAGGCTGAGCAGCAGGCACTGGGACCTCAAACTGGACAGCGGGCACAGGCATTGGTACAACAGGCTGAGTAGTGGACACTGGCACCTCAGGCTGGGCAGCAGGCTCATCAGGCTGGACAGCGGGTACCAAGACATCAGACCAGGCAGCAGGTACTGGACCTTCAACTGGGCAGCAGACACAGGCGCTGGCACATCAGGCAGAACAACAGGTGGTGGCACAACAGGCTGAACAACGGGTGCATCAGACTGGGCAGTAGTCACTGGAGCGTCAGACTGGAACATGGACACTGGGATGTCAGGCTGAGCAGCAGGCACTGGGACCTCAAACTGGACAGTGGGCACAGGCATTGGTACAACAGGCTGAGTAGCGGACACTGGCACCTCAGGCTGGGCAGCGGACAGGAGCACCTCAGGCTGGGCAGACGCGGGCACCTCAAGCTGGGCAGACGCGGGCACCTCAAGCTGGGCAGACGCGGGCTCATCAGGGAGGGCACGGGCACTTCCGGCTGGAACACTGGCACCTCAGGCTGGAACACTGGCACCGAGATGTCAGGCTGGAAGGCAGACACCGAGACGTCAGGCTGGAAGGCAGACACCGAGACGTCAGGCTGGAAGGCAGACACCGAGACGTCAGGCTGGAAGGCAGACACCGAGACGTCAGGCTGGAAGCCGGACACATCTGGCTGGAAGGTAAGTACATCAGGCTGGAAGGCAGGCACCGAGACATCAGACTGGAAGGCAGGCACAGGGACATCAGGCTGGAAGGCAGGCACATCAGGCTGGAAGGCAGGCACAGGGACATCAGGCTGGAAGGCAGGCACAGGGATGTCAGACTGGGTTGGATTAGCTGGTGCAGAGGCAGGTTGGGTTACTGGCAGGATCGTCTTGGTTGGAAAAAACTTTCGTTTTTTCTTTGGCTTAGCCACTGAAGCTCTGTAGGTGAGGGGTGCAGCAGACTGGAAAGGAGGATTGGGATATGGCAGAGAAGAGGTAACAGTAGCTGGAGGAAGTTCCTGTGGGCTTGTGGGCAGCTGAAAAGCGTCAAGTGGGTTGAATGCAGGATAGGTACAGGGAGCAGAGACCGGATATGAGTATTTGGTTGGGAGCAGCGTATACTGAGCTGCAACAGAGGTTGACATGGGTGATGGGGAAACATACATTTGGGTAGGCTGGTGTTTGGTGGCAGAGGTGGTTTGTTTGGCTGGAGCTGCTTGCACCATGTCAGACCATGCTGAAAGTACAGGTTGTACAAACTGTGCTTTTAAATCTCCCTGTCTAACAAAAGACTGAGCAGACACAATGCACTCACCAATCACCTGTGGGGAACAGGCTGAGTAGTGCTCACAAAAATCAGCTGGATCATCTTCAAAAAGCCAAACTAGGGATACAACCTAATTCATATCAAAAGGAGGAGTGAAATCATCACGGCCCTCTGGAATACAGGGCAGGGCCAGCTCAGTACATAGCTTGATCAAAGGCTGCACCTCCCCAAACAATATATAACCCTGATCGACCAGGGAGTGAGCCAAACGTATAGTGGCAAACAACTGATCACTAGACCATCCTTTCAGAGCCTGGCAGCAATAATCACCACTTTCAGATGCCAGCAGAGAAAAATAAATAACCTCATCGGCATTCATGTTTGCAACCAACTGAATCAAAATGGTTCCCCTGTGCAGCCACTTCTGGTCAGGGATGGCCCTGGTATTCTGTCATATACCAGATGTGACCAGAACTGTGTGACTGCGACAGAATGAACCAGACATAAATAGGTGAAAGTAAGTTTATTAAGGAAAATGCATATGTGAACACACCACCAATACAGAGTGAACAACCAAACAATCAGTGATATAAAACACACCAGCATATGTAGCAAGAGGGAGTACCAGAATCGTAGTCAAGCCAGGCCGGGGTCATAAACAGTGAATCAGTAGCTGGGAAGGGAGATAAACAGGACAAGAGAGGATGGATGGATCACAGGAGGGACGGGTCAGGTACAAGGCTCAGAGTCCAGGGTTCAGGTAACAGACAGGAAACAGGATCAACAGGTTCCAGGTATCAGGTATCAGGTATCAGGTATCAGGTATCAGGTATCAGGTATCAGGTATCAGGTATCAGGTATCAGGTATCAGGTATCAGAATCAGGGTAAGTAACAGGGCTCAAGGACAATACCAGGGCACTATAAGTGTGCAATTGCCGGGTATTTATACTGCAGCTCTGCTAATTAAAGTCAGGTGACACCTGTCTGCAGAGGGGAATACCTGCTCCATACTGCCAGGATCCATTCGCTGGTGGACGCCAGTACTGCGGCCCAAAGATGACATAACATTAACAGGGAAAAGCTCTCCTGACAGTTCCAAACTGCCAGGAGACACCTGCTGGTGGACCTCAGTACTGCATGCCAAATAACAGATATTACCAGCGGATGAAACATTTCCTGACACTAATAAACCTACTTTAAAAACCTGTGCAGTGTGTTTTATTTTTGTGGAAAGAAGACGACGGACAAGACCGGGCCACAGCTAGCAAAAGAGCTGGCAAAAAAGCAGAAGATAGCGGAGGAGCCTGGCAGAAGAACTGGAGAACGGGAGAAGAGGCCGGAGAGCGTGGAGAAGAAAGAAGAGACCCCCGAAGTCGGAAGACCCCCGGAGCTGACTAATAAACTACTTTAAAAACCTGTGCAGTGGGTTTTATTTTTTGACACTTTTTCCAGGTGAATGGGTAGGGGTACGATGTACCCCATACTCATTCACATAGGGTGGGGGCTAGGATCTGGGGGCCCCCTTATTAAAGGGGGCTCCCAGATTCCAATAAGCCTCCCGCCCGCAGATCCCAACAATCAAAGGCCAGGGTTGTCGGGAAGAGGCCCTTGTCCTCATCAACATGGGGACAAGGTGCTCTGGGGTGGGGGGCGCAGCGCCCCCCCGCTCCAAAGCACCTACCCCCATGTTGAGGGCATGCGGCCTGGTATGGTTCAGGAGGGGGACGCTCGCTCGTCCTCACACCCTTTCCTGACTGGCCTGGCTGCATGCTCAGATAAGGGTTTGGTATGGATTTTGGGGGGAGCCCCACTTTTTTTGGCGAAGGGGGTTCCCCTTAAAACCATATCAGACCGAAGGGTCTGTTATTGTCTGAGCGGGGAACCCCACGCAATTTTTTTTTCATTTTGGCGGGATTCCCCTTTATCCTCAGCACACAAGGCGCACCACAAGTCGGATCATGATGATCCGACTTGCGGTGCGACTTCTATTTAAATCAATGGGCTCCCATAGGGAACCATTGATTTTGAATAGAGGCAGAGAAATGCCGAATGAGGCTTAACGTTCTTTTTACAGCGTTAATCCTTGTTTAACACCTTTTACCGGTGTCTGGCATTTCCAGTACTGCTCTTGAACGTCTCTTGAATGCGATTTTATGGCGTTTGGAAAAAAGCCTATAAACTCCACTGCTCATTAAAGCTAAAAAACGTCTATGTGTGCATGGACACATAGGCTCACATAGAGTGGAGTTTATGGGATTTAAAAAAAATGCCCAAACTCCAATAAACTGCAGTTTATGAGCTCCAGTGTGCATGGAGCCTTATGCCCCGTACACACAGTCGGATTTTCCGATGGAAAATGTCCGATCGGAACGTGTTGTCGGAAATTCTGACCGTGTGTGGGCTCCATCGGACATTTTCCATCGGATTTTCCGACACACAAAGTTGGATAGCAGGAGATAAAATTTTCCGACAACAAAATCCGATGTCGGAAATTCCGATCGTGTGTACACAAATCCGACGGACAAAGTGCCACGCATGCTCAGAATAAATAAAGAGATGAAAGCTATTGGCCACTGCCCCGTTTATAGTCCCGACGTACGTGTTTTACGTCACCGCGTTCAGAACGATCGGATTTTCCAACAACTTTGTGTGACCGTGTGTATGCAAGACAAGTTTGAGCCAACATCCGTCGGAAAAAATCCTAGGATTTTGTTGTTGGAATGTCCGATCAATGTCCGACCGTGTGTACGCCGTGTGTGCTTCAGGGCTGGTTGCAGACAGAACTTGAGGCGGAGCTCAATGTTGCCGACAGCTCTGACTGGCCGCAGAAGGGGCATGGAGGCGGAGCCTCCATCTTGCATTTTGTCCTGAATGGCTGCAAGAGGGTCACAGAGGTGGAGGCAGAAGCTCCATGTTACCGGCTTCTATGTTGATTACTGTACAAGGAATATGAGTGCAGCATAGTAAGTTGTTGTTTTGTGTGTGTGTGTCAGGGACTCAGCAAAGGGTGTTGAGGTGGCTGGGAGGGTCGGGGGAGGGGTTGGGGGATAATTGAGAGCAGGATTCATTGTTGTGAGCAGAGTATGTACACAGATGGGTGTTAAACTAGTGCGGATGCAGTTGCTCTGTGAATGCCACTGTCCAGTTTCCCCTGCAGTGAATTGAGGCTCATTCACACTAGTGGTTGGGGGGGCGGTAAAACTTTCCATTTGAGTCACACTTTTACACCCCCCCCCCCCCGCCTCCAACAGGGGCATATACTTGCTGCCGCTGCAATGTTTTGCTTTCATGGCCATGGTATGAATTATACCCCTTGCCGCTTTCAGCAGGTTTAGCGCCTGACAAATGAGCCAATCAAGTGAATGCTGCCCTGCAACCATAGGGATCAAGGGAATAAAGCAGGCAGTGTGGTGGCAATACAATGCCCTCCAAAGAGAGACCCAAACACAGATTGTTCTTCAGACACCAGCACTAGTGTGAATGAGCCCTTTAGGACAGATAGCAGTGCTTATCACCCCCTGAGGCTCTTTCACACTAGCAGTGCTCTCTGAAAAGTAATCTGTTTTTGGATCTCTCTTCAGAGAGCATTTGACAGTCTATGAAGAGGCAATGTTTCACCTTCTCATTGCCTGATTTAACCACACACTAGTGCAGTTGCAGAGCGGCCCTATTGACCCGAAAGCAAAGCATTCACCCGACGCTGAGGTGCAGATAAAGCACTGCCCAGTCATCCTCCGTTCCTGGCCAATAAAAATAAAAGGGCAGGAGCCGGAGGCCAATGACTGGAGAGTGGGAGTGTTTGCAGGCGAATCACTTGAGCCCCGAACATTCCCTGAACACGGGCAAATCAGCTGATTGCAAGCTGGGAAGCTTCCCATAGACAGCCGTGTGTCCAGAACCCGGACACTCTTATGCCCCGTACACACGGTCGGACATTGATCGGACATTCCGACAACAAAATCCTAGGATTTTTTCTGACGGATGTTGGCTCAAACTTGTCTTGCATACACACGGTCACACAAAGTTGTCGGAAAATCCGACCGTTCTAAACGCGGTGACGTAAAACACGTACGTCGGGACTATAAACGGGGCAGTGGCCAATAGCTTTCATCTCTTTATTTATTACGAGCATGCGTGGCACTTTGTGCTTCGGATTTGTGTACACACGATCGGAATTTCCGACAACGGATTTTGTTGTCGGAAAATTTTATAGCCTGCTCTCAAACTTTGTGTGTCGGAAAATCCGATGGAAAATGTGTGATGGAGCCTACAGACGGTCGGAACTTCCGACAACAAGGTCCTATCACACATTTTCCGTCGGAAAATCCGACCGTGTGTACGGGGCATTAACCACTTCAGCTCTGGACCATTTGGCTGGCCAAAGACTAGAGCACTTTTTGCGATTTGGCACTGCAACGCTTTAACTGACAATTGCGCGGATGTACAAGGTGGCTTCCAAACAAAGTTGTCGTCCTTTTTTTCTCCACAAAGAGAGCTTTCTTTTGGTGGTATTTGAATACCTCTGCAGTTTTTATTTTTTGCACTATAAACAAAAAATATAGCGACAATTTTGAAAAAAAAACACATATTTTACTTTTTGCTATAATACATATTCCCAAAAAATATATAAAGAAAAACATTATTTTTCCTCAGTTTAGGCCGATATGTATTCTACATATTTATGGTAAAAAAAAAAAAAAATTGATTGGCTTGTGCAAAAGTTATAGCGTCTACAAAATAGGGGATAGTTTTATGGCATTTTTATTAATATTTTTTTGTTTACTAGTAATGGCGGCGATCAGCAATTTTTATCATGACTGCGACATTATGCCGGACAGATCGGATACTTTTGGCGCAATTTTGGGACCAATCACATTTATACAGCGATCAGTGCAATTAAAAATGCATTGATTACTGTGTAAATGTGAATGGCAGTAAAGGGGTTAACCACTAGGGGGCAGTGTAGGGGTTAAGTGTGTCCTAGGGCGTGATTCTAACTGTGGGGGGGCGTGGCTATGTGTGACATGACACTGATCACCGATCCCGATCCCAGGGAGCTGTGATCAGTGTCCTGTCACTAGACAGAATGGGGAGATGCTTGTTTACATCAGCATTTCCCATTCTTCATCTCCATGAGACGATCGCAGGTATCCCCGCAGACATTGGGTCGGCGGGACCCGCGATCTCACGCACTGACAGTATTATCAGATACTCTATGTACTATACAGCATTTGATTCAGATCTAAAAATTCACAATCTATTTTTGATTTTACTTCTTAGAACTGTCCTTTCCAGAAGAAAGTGGTCTTAGTCTGGCTTGGGGTCTCCTTGTCCCTCAGTGGGTGGAGGGACCCTGTGTTCGGACCCTTATACTGGTGGCGGACCCTTGGTAACATGCAGTTGCAAAGTCTTCCTTCCATGGATTGTATATGATGAGGTCTCAGTTCAAACACCTTGTTATACAGACGTATTCTCATATACTTGATTTATGTTTCAACACACTAAATGATCTCTTTCTTTATTGTAGATACTTATTCAGGATAATCTTTTACCCCTGAAGAAGAAATGACCTTATGCTTATTTCTAAATGCGTTGGATTTTCATATCTGTCTCCACTTTGGATGGATGACAGAAATGTATGATTATCCTTTTTAATGAACCATCAATACCGTCTTTTGCTGTAACCGCATCTTTGTTGGTTTTAACTTTTGTATATCTACTTTTTATATGTACAATTGTAAAATAAAGATTATTCATTTTTATACATTTCTTTATGTCCTCTAAAGTCTCACTTAGAGGTTTTTGCTGAACATCTGAGGCAGAGAAGTGATATGTGTGGGGAACATTTCACCAGTCTAGAGGTCAATACACAATACTTGTAATTACTAGAGGATGATTGTGGTACTTACCTGACACTGGAGCAGGTGTATTTCAGGAGAAAGAGAAACAAAAGAACAATATTAAAAGACAATCATTACAAAGACTGAAGAGTATTAGAGAACTAAAACACAGGAGAAAATCAACAATCAAATGGCCTTAAATTATTACTAAATCCCACATTTTATATCCTAAATACACTGGAGATGAGCAGCAGACAATAAACACATGTTGATATAGAAGTCCAGAAACACAATTAGAATGATCACCCCTTCAGTCCCTGGATTTATATGCACTGCCTCCCCAAACATCTGTCCAGGAGTGCGCATGCAGCACTTCACTGAAAGTCCTCCTGACCCCCCTCCTCTGGACTACATGTCCCATGATGCCAAACACCACTGCACATGCACACCCTACCCAGCACATGAAGTACATCAGGAGCAAGCAGGAACGGAGGTCACCAAAGGACTCTGCTAGGGAAAGGTGACAACCGACAACAAGAAATAGGAAACAGCAAAAAAAGGATCAACTGATAGATGAGATTTACTAGGAACAGAGACGAGGGAGCGACAGTGGGGGGAGCAGCAAAGATTAGGAGATGTGCCCCAAGCACTTTGTTGAATTTTATTTTTAGTGTACCCCCTATACTAGGGTGACCAGATGTTTCTGGGGACAGTCCCTGTATTGAGCAGACTGTCCCCGTAGGAAATTTGTCCCCGGTTTTGTCCCTGCTTTGCAGGGCTAGGGACATCTGGTCACCAGGGGCAGACTGGGCTGGGGGAGGGGGGGAAATTGCTTCCTGTGCCGCTCTGAAGCCCTGTAAAACAGCCGTTCCCAGGACAGACACATTATTCAGTCTGTGGAGTGGATCACTGTCTGTGCCTAATCTGTCCTGCCATGGCCGTGTCCTGTGATCGGGGCCGCAGTGACAGCTACAGTATAACAGTGTCTTTGCTCCTGCCTGATAATTAACACAGCGCTGGTTCAAGGTTCTCCCTTCCCTGTCTCCCCTCCAATTAGGCTCCATGCACACTGGAGCTCATAAACGGCCGTTCTGAACGTTGGATTGCTGGCAGGAAAACGCTGCTTTAAAAACGCGATTTTATCAGCGTTTTGCATTGCCGTCAATGCACGTTTAGCGGCATTAGTTTTTAACCACGTTTCTCTGCCTCTATTCAAAATCAATGGTTCCCTATGGGAGCGCATTGATTTGAATAGAAGTCGCACCCCAAGTTGGATAATCATGATCCGACTTGCGGTGTGACTTGTGTGCTGAGGCTGAAGGGGAACCCCGCCAAAATGAAAAAAAAAATTTGTGTGGGGTTCCCCACTCAGAAAATACCAGACCCTTCGGTCTGATATGGATTTTAAGGGGAACCCCCTTCGCCACAAAAACGGCGTGGGGGTCCCCCCAAAATCCATACCAAACCCTTATCTGAGAACGCAGCCCGGCCGGTCAGGAAAGGGGGTGGGGATGAGCGAGCGCCCCCCTCCTGAACCGTACCAGGCCGCATGCCCTCAACATAGGGGTGGGTGCTGCGTCCCCCACCCCAAACCACCTTGTCCCCATGTTGATGAGGACAAGGTCCTCTTCCCGACAACCCTGGCCTTTGGTTTTCGGGGTCTTCAGGCAGGACGCTTATCGGAATCTGGGAGCCCCCTTTAATATGCCAATTTGGCATACCCTGGCATTAATATGCACATATAAACATCAAAACTGATAAGAGAGTACTTATGTGTAGCCGCTTTCAAGCTAGCGCAAAATTAAAGGTTTAGCCTTAGATAAACTTTTGTATAACAAGGACAGAGACAAGCTTATCATAACATTGCATCGGTCTGTTAGCCTAGTAAGGAGGTGAACTCCCAAGGGCAATAATGGTATTGGGATAAACACAAGGAGACTGCTTTGATTATCATAGCGAGGTTTTGTAGGATTGTGTGATGCGAAAGGTGCAAGATGCGGGAACCACTTGAGAAAAAGTTAACAATTGCTAGCACAATGGTGAACTTCTTGGGTCAGAGATCCAGGATTTCCAAGTGTTAGTAAATCTATTAACGCACAAATTGGCCTTGGCAAAGGAAAACTCCATCTGGAAGTGCAGGTTGAGTAATCGAATGGTATCTTTTAGTAAGGGGGGTCTGTTGATTTCCATTTCTTCGCAATCGTTAGTCTTGCTGCTATTAGGATGTGTGTGACCAGCGTTTGTAAATGTTTCGGCCATGTGGGGATTGAGAGTCCCAAGAGCAGGTCCAGTGGAGACATAGATGGGGATAAGCCACACAGAGATCCAATCAGTATCTTTACCTTCCTCCAGAAATTTTTGATGAGGTGGCACTCCCACCATATGTGTGCAAGAGACCCGGTTTTATCACATCCTCTCCAGCATTTGGGCGAGGTATTCGGGTATATCCTCGCTAGCCTTTCTGGGGTAAAGTACCATTTGTGAAAAAGCTTCTGTAATGATTCCCAGTGGTTAATACAGTGAGATAGACGTAGAGGCAATGTGAGGGCTTTTTGCCATTGCAGAACTGGAGGTGGGTGATCCGACAAAGATGACCAATACTGTATGGAGGAAGATAGCAGGTCGGTAGCTGGCTTGGTGAGAAGTTTATATATTAGAGAGATTCCTTTGGTCTTGGATGTATCCAGGTTGTAGAACTTGACCAGGGGGAGCAAGACACAGTCCGAGGGTGACCAGCACAGTCTTGACAGGCTGGATCTAATCCTCAAGTAGAGAAAGAATGTGTGCTTGGATAGTCCAAACTGTTGTGTTAGATGTTCAAAGGTATGTAAACCTGAAGGCGAGAAAAGCATATCAAAGCTAGTGATTCCGGTTTTTGTCCACTCTGAAAGGGGTGAGTCTGGGGAGATAAGGTATAGTGCCTCAATGGGTAGTGTTGATAGAGTGTCTACTGAGATGCCTCTATTGAGTTGTAGTATTGCGGACCAGACTCTTATAGAGGACGTGATGGTATCTAGAGGGTATCGCTTAGGATGAAGGTTAAGCCATAATGCGGCGAGGAAGAGTTTAGTATCCATAAGCAGTATGGTGGCTTCAATTTGTTTCCAGTTTGTGTGGTGGTTATCTGACCACCAAGATTTTAATTGGTCTAAAATAGTTGCTCGATGATATGCTTGGATGTCCGGTGCACCCAATCCTCCCTTTTGAACTGGGGTTACAAGTATAGCTTTTTTCACTCTAGGGCGCTTTTTTTGCCAAATGAAGCTATTAATTATCCCTTGGAGTTTCTTGATCTGGTTTTGTGCTAGAGGTAGGGGTATTGTACGAAAAAAATATAAAACACGGGGAAGTAAATACATTTTTGCCTGAGCTACCCTACCACTCCAGGAGGCTGGAACCTTACTCAGATAATTTACTAGCCGTGTATGCTTGCCCACGAGGTCTTCTAGGTTGGTTCTCAATATTAATCGGCTGGGGGATGTTAGATGGATTCCCAAATATGGGAGAAAGGAGTTGGGGACCCAAGAAAATGGTGAGGTGGAGTTAATAGATTTTACAGTCTGAGGATCCAGGCCAAGGTTAAGCATTAGGGATTTATTGTGATTGAGCTTATACATAGACTGAAGAGTTCAAGGGCTCTTTGGACTGCAGGAAGGGACAGCAAAGGATTGGTTAGGGCTATAATCACATCATCTGCATATAGGCCAATTTTGTGATCAACTTCTTCAGTTTTTATCCCTGAGATCAATGGTTCGGCTCTAATGAGTTGTGCTAATGGTTCCATTATCATGGCAAATATTAGAGGGGACAACGGGCACCCCTGTCTAGTGCCATTAGTTATGTGGAAGGGGTTGGAGATGACACCCGAAGTCCAAATGCATGCAGATGGGTGGGTGTATAAACCTAATATGGCAGTAAAAAAGGTGCCCGACAGTCCAAATTTGTGGAGCACTGCCTCCATGTATGGCCAATAAACCCTATCGAACGCCTTCTCTGCATCCAAAGATAGGAAGAGAGAAGGCGTTCGGGTATGCTCCGTCCATTGGATAAGGTCAATAAAACGTCTGGTTCCATCTGAGGCCTGTCTGCCGGGCACAAATCCCACTTGATCAGGGTGAATAGTCTGGGGGATGATGGTGGAGAGGCGTTGTGCAGGGAGTTTGGCATAAAGCTTAGTATCTGTGTTGAGGAGTGATATCGGACGGTAGTTGGCAGGGTTGTCTGGAGTCTTTCCTGGTTTGGGAATGGTAACCACTAAGGCATCAAGGGATTCCCTAGGGATTAAACCTGTGGTAGCAAATTGGTTGTATATGTTACATAAATGGGGGACTAAGAGTTGGGTGAAGCGTTTATAGTACTCATTGGGTAGTCCATCAGGTCCTGGTGCTTTATGTAGTGGTAAGTTTTTTATCAATTTTTGTATTTCGTTATGTGAGAAGGGAGCTGCTAAAAGATCAAGTTGTTCTGAAGAAATAGAGGGCAGGGAAATAGAGGATAGAAATTTTGTTATGTCATTTTGGGAGGGAGCAAATTGGGGGTCTGCTTCCGTGAGCTTGTAAAGTTTTGTGTAGAAATTGCCAAATTCATTGGCAATATCTAGCGGGTTAGTCAGACGCTGTCCTTGAGAACCAGTGAGAAAGGCTATTCTCTTTTTAGAGATTTGTTTTTTAAATTGCCTGGCCATAAATTTCCCTGGTTTATTGGCTGATGAGTAGGTATATAATCTTAGTCTTTTTATGTAATAGTCAAAATTCTTGCGAAGGTGGTCGCTGAGCTGGAGTCTGAGATTTTTAAGTTCTGTGGAGATATTACTAGAGGGGGATCTCTTGTTCGTGAGTTCAAGGGATCGGATATGTTTTAGGAGAGACTCAGTAGTATTGGAATGTTGTTTTTTCGCTTGGGCCCCAAGTTTTATGAAAAGACCTCTTAGGCAAGCCTTGTGAGCATTCCAAAGAATAGCGTGATCTGTTACCGAGTTTACATTTTGCTGGAAGTAATTGTCAATCTCGGACTGTACCTGAGACTCAAAAGTGGGGTTGTTAAGGAGGGAGGTATTTAGTCTCCAAACCGTATGTCTGGTGCTTTGAGAGGGGGATGCTAGCTTTATCGTGATTGGAGCGTGGTCAGACCACGTTATGGTTCCTATGTGGGAAGCGGTGATAGACTGTAGTAGATGCTTATCTGTTATAAACATGTCAATTCGAGAATAAGATTAATGTGGTGGGGAGAAGTAGGTGTAGTCTCTCTACATATCGTGCATGCACCTCCAGGAGTCGTATAAGTCCTCTCGTTTAAGAATAGTAGATAATGCTGAGGGCCTAGATCGTGAAGGATTGGAAGTGTCTAGTGAAGGGTCAAGTACTTCATTAAAATCTCCACAGATAATTAAGGGTGAAGATCTAAATGGAGTCAGTTTGGCAAAGAGGTTGGCATAGAATTTTTTTTGGCCTGTGTTGGGGGCATAAATGTTGAGTAAAGTGAGAGGGCGATTGTCAAACGTGGCTGATAGGATTAAAAATCTGCCGTCTTCATCACTTTCACAATGGTGGAGTTTGAAATCTATTGCCGCATTGATGGCAATCATCACTCCTCTTTTTTTTTCGAAGCGTTCGCCAAGAAGCAGTGTGGATATTTTTTGTGACTACATTGGCGTTGTTTAAGTTTGGAAAAATGTGTCTCTTGAACACAGATTACATCTGCATGCTGTTGTAATGCTTCTTTCCATAGAAGGTTGCGTTTAAATGGCGAGTTTAGGCCTTTTACATTAAGAGAGGTGATTGAGAGTGACATGATTGCAGAGCAGTTGTGAGGGCCTGGGCAGAGGGAGAGAGACTTCACCTACCGCTGATAGTTGGGAATTGCACAGAGAAACAAGTCAATGCTGTATGTGCTATAGGTAAATGAACAAAGGACTAATCGGCTACTAAGATACAAATACAAGCTATTTGTAATCCTGAAAAAGAAATAAAACAGTTGTTGAATAATCTGTAATGATATCAAAAGTCAAATAACTGTGTGCTTAACACAACTTTAAACCTGAGGGGTGGTGAGAAAAAAAAAGGGTGTTTCGCCCAGGCTGGAGATAAAGAAAGGCTGGGGGCCAGGGCTTAACCTTAAGTCATATTTTGTTGAACGCTTTGGCTTCCGCGCTCTTAGAATCCGATGGCTTGTGTGTAGGGATAGCTTGTTCCATTTCTCTAGGAGCAATGGGGAGGAAACCCCAGTTGGTAAGTTTCTTGTAGCAATCTTTCGGAGTGAGAATAGGGACGATCTTTTGTTGGTGAGTAACCAGCAGTTTCGTTGGAAAGCCCCATCTATACATTATTTTTTTCTGCTGCAGAATAGAAGTAACAGGGGCAAAAGCTCTGCGCATTTCCATAGTGGCAGAAGACAGGTCAATGAATAGCTTGACATCAGTGTAGGGGGCCGGCAGGGGTTTCGGGGATCTGGCAGCGGAGAGAATTTGTTCCTTAACATGGAAGTAGTGTATACGCGCCAAGACATCTCTAGGGATGTTATCTGAGAGGTGTGGCGGTTTAGCGATTCTGTGGGTCCGGTCAATTAAAGTGTCGCGGGTGTTGAGACGTGAGAGTAGAGCAGAGATGAGTTGCTGCAAGTATGGTGTTATTTCATTTGGTTTGACCGACTCTGGGATGCCTCTGAATTTGATATTATTTCGCCTAGAGCGGTCTTCTAAATCCGCTAATTTCATTTTAATGTGGTGGATTTCTTCCGTGTGGTGCTCATGTGCATCTAGTAGTTCGTTGTGCGCTTTAGAGTAATCCTGCAAATTTTCTTCCAGAGCATCTGTACGCTCTTCCATGCAGTCTATCCTGTCATGCAACTGGGATATTGATAACTGGAGCTCCCTGTGAAAATCTTGCTGTAGTGTAAGAAGCATAGATTTCAGTGTTGCTTCAGAGACCGTGTTATCTGTGGCAGGGATAGCAGCCAGGGAGGGAGCATTTTGGGATCCCTGTGGCCCTGCAACAATCTGGGACCATAGTTGCTTTTTAGCATGTGGTTCCTTGTTTGGGGAGTGTGCAGGGGAGGTATCCAGTCTCTTACCTCTATCCTGGTGTAGTTCTCCCAGGGGCTCCCCTGGAGGAGGGTGGGTGTCCATACTCTCTTTTGTGGATGCTGTGGCTGGGTCGCCTTGGCGAGGCAGCGCTGTAGGTGCAGCAGGCAGGCGAGCAGGGCCGTTATGGGAGCCGTTGTTAGTGCTGGTGTTGGCGCCATCTTGGTTTCCGTGCATGGCGGCGGCTGCCGGATAGTAATCGGTCAGGCGGCGGGGATTCGGCGGCTTGTAACGCCAAAGCGACATGCCCTGGAGTGTCCCCGGTCCTCTTACGCTCCGGTGGAGTGAGCTGTGAAGAGGAAAGTAGCTGCGGGTTGCCGTTCTCCAGGCCATGGAGCGGAGCTTGAAACTCAGGCAGCCATCCTGGTCCGCAGCAGGCCATGCCCCCACACTTTACAGGTTTTAAAGTCGTTTATTAGTCAGCTCCGGGGGTCTTCTTCCAACTTTGCGGGTCTCCTCTTTCTTCTCTGCGCTCTCTGGCCTCTGCTCCTGCTCTCCGGTTCTTCTGCCGGGCTCCTCCGCTATCTTCTGCTCTTTTGCCGGCTCTTTTGCTAGCGGTGGCCCGGTCTTGTCCATCATCTTCTTCCCTCTGCTCTTCTTGTGACGTTGACACGACGCTCTCTCCCACTGTAATGCCGGGTGAGCGGTGGGCCACAACTTGTATTGGCATGGGGCGTGGTCACCGGTTGATGTGATCCGGTGACCACGCCCCCTTATGACGTCACCCCCGGGGCATGATGGGATGGTGACGTTATAAGGGGGCGTGGTCACCGGATGACATCACCCGGCGACCACGCCCCATGCTAATATAAGTCGTTGCGCACCGCTCACCCGGCATTACAGCGGGAGAGAGTGTCGTGTCAACATCGCAAAAAGAGCAGAGGGAAGAAGACGAAGGACAAGACCGGGCCACCACTAGCAAAAGAGCCGGCAAAAGAGCAGAAGATAGCAGAGGAGCCCAGCAGAAGAACCAGAGAGCGGGAGAAGAGGCCGAAGAGCGCAGAGAAGAAAGAAGAGACCCCTGAAGTTGGAAGAAGACCCCCGGAGCTGACTAATAAACTACTTTAAAAACCTGTGCAGTGTGTTTTCCCACGTGAATGGGTACCCCATACTCATTCACATAGGGTGGGGGGCCAGGATCTGGGAGCCCCCTTATTAAAGGGGGCTCCCAGATTCCGTAAGCCTCCCGCCCGCAGACCCCGACAACCAAAGGCCAGGGTTGTCGGGAAGAGGCCCTTGTCCTCATCAACATGGGGACAAGGTGATTTGGGGTGGGGGGCGCAGGGCCCCCCCGATCCGAAGCACCTACCCCCATGTTGAGGGCATGCGGCCTGGTACGGTTCAGGAGGGGGTCACTTGCTCGTCCCCACCTCCTTTCCTGACCGGCCGGGCTGCGTTCTCAGATAAGGGTTTGGTATGGATTTTGGAGGGACCCCCACGCCGTTTTTTTGGCGAAGGGGGTTCCCCTTAAAATCCATATCAGACCGAAGGATCTGGTATTGTCTGAGCGGGGAACCCCACGCCAATATTTTGTTTCATTTTGGCAGGGTTCCCCTTTATCCTCAGCACACAAGTCGCACCACAAGTCGGATCATGATGATCCGACTTGCGGTGCGACTTCTATTCTAATAGAGGCAGAGAAATGCCGAATTAGGCTTAATGCTCTTTTTACAGCGTTAATCCTTGTTTAACACCTTTTACCGGTGTCTGGCATTTCCAGTACTGCTCTTGAACGTCTCTTGAATGCGATTTTATGGCGTTTGGAAAACAGCCCATAAACTCCACTGCTCATTAAAGCTAAAAAACGTCTATGTGTGCATGGACACCTAGGCTCACATAGAGTGGAGTTTATGGGATTTTAAACAAAAATGCCCAAACTCCAATAAACTGCAGTTTATGAGATCCAGTGTGCATGGAGCCTTAGTGTGCTTCAGGACTGGCTGCAGACAGGACATGGAGGCGGAGCTCCATGTTGCCGACAGCTCTGACTGGCCACAGAAGGGGCATGGAGGCGGAGCCTTCATCTTGCCATTGTCCTGAATGGCTGCAAGAGGGTCACGGAGGTGGAGGCAGAAGCTCCATGTTACCGGCTTCTATGTTGATTACTGTACAAGGAATATGAGTGCAGTATAGTAAGTTGTTGTTTTGTGTGTGTGTGTCAGGGACTCAGCAAAGGGTGTTGAGGTGGCTGGGAGGGTCGGGGGAGGGGTTGGGGGATAATTAAGAGCAGGATTCATTTTTGTGAGCAGATTATGTACACAGATGGGTGTTAAACTAGTGCGGATGCAGTTGCCCCTGCAGTAAATTGAGGCTCATTCACAATAATGGTTGGGGGAGGGGTGGTAAAACTTTGCATTTGAGTCACAATTTTACTCCTCCCCCGCCTCCAACCAGGGTGTATACTTGCTGCCGCCGCAATGTTTTCCTTTAATGGCCATGGTATGAATTATAGCCCCTGCCACTTTCAGCAGGTTTAGCGCCTGACAAATGAGCCGTTGAAGTGAATGCTGCTCTGCAACCATAGGGATCAAGGGAATAAAGCAGGCAGTGTGGTGGAGATACAGTGCCCTCCAAAGAGAAACCCAAACACAGATTGTTCTTCAGACACCAGCACTAGTGTGAATGAGCCCTTTAAGACAGATAGCAGTGCTTATCACTCCCTGAGACTCTTTTACACTAGCAGTGCTCTCTGAAAAGTGATCTGTTTTTGGATCTCTCTTTAGAGAGCATTTGACAGCCTGTGAAGAGGCAATGTTTCACCTGATTTAACCACACACTAGTGCAGTTGCAGAGCGGCCCTATTCACCCGAAAGCAAAGCAAGAAAGCATTCACCCGATGCCGGGGGGGCGAAAAAGCACCACCCAGTCATCCTCCGTTCCTGGCCAATAAAAAAAAAAGGACAGGAGCCAGAGGCCAATGACTGGAGAGTGGGAGTGTTTGCAGGTGAATCACTTGAGCCCCGAACACTGCCTGAACACGGGCAAATCAGATGATTGCAAGCTGGGAAGCTTCCCATAGACAGCCGTGTGTCCGGAACCCGGACACTCTTAACCGCTTCAGCTCTGGACCATTTGGCTGGCCAAAGACTAGAGCACTTTTTGCAATTTGGCACTGCAACGCTTTAACTGACAATTGCGCGGATGTACGAGGTGGCTTCCAAACAAAGTTGACATCCTTTTTTTCTCCACAAAGAGAGCTTTCTTTTGGTGGTATTTAAATACCTCTGCAGTTTTTATTTTTTGCACTATAAACAAAAAATATAGCGACAATTTTGAAAAAAAAACGCATATTTTACTTTTTGCTATAATACATATTCCCAAAAAATATATAAAGAAAAACATTATTTTTCCTCAGTTTAGGCCGATATGTATTCTACATATATTTGAAATGAAACAGAATGGTTACCACCGCTCCAGGCAATCGGGTTCAAATCTTCCGTCCTCCACTGTGTGAATAATTGTGAAAGCCCCAGGTGCCGGCAATTGCTATTCCAATGGTATGCATGCAATGAAAAAAATCTGGACAGCCGCACTCCGGAATGGATAGGTGAAATAAGTAAAATCTTCTTTATTGGAAAATGACATAATTTAAAATCCGTACATGGCTCTGTTGGAATGATACAGCATAACCGCTAACGCGTTTCACGCTCCCATAGAGCGCTTACTCATAGCTGGTTTGTACGAAAGTGACAACCACTTATATACACATTATATGTCTGTCACATGACCCTATATTAATTGTGTAACACTGAACAGCTGATCATTAGGCTGTGCAAGGTCTAGACCAGTGTTTCTCAACCTTTTTCCAGTCGGGGCACCCTTAAAAAATATTTTCAGTGTTGAGGCACCCCAGTCCAGGGCTTAGTTCACGTTAGTGTGTGTCGCGGAACATGCGCAAAATCGCACTCGTTCCTTACACACAGACAAATGCTCTGCTCTTTAGGGGTGCCATTAATTCTTAATGGTACCTCACACACTGGAAAATGTGCTTTTGGTGCAGTGCAATTTAAAAAAAAAAAAAAGGTTGGGGATTTCCTTCCCTGAATTTTTGTGGTTAGGGAAGCCCATTGAAATGAATGGGCTGCCATACACGCAGCAACACAGATGTGAACCAAGGGCTTGTTCACATGTCAGGTTGGAGGGGTGGTAAAAGCACATGGTTAAGCTGTTTTTACCACCCCCAACTTCTTCCCCTTTAGCTGCAGAGACAACAGCTGGGGGTGTACACATGCTTGGCTGCAGCTGGAGGTATACCCAGGGTGAATGGGGCTGCACTGCAACTACCCTGCAACTGTGTTCATTGCACGGTTTCGGTGTAGTGATGCTGCATTAAAACAGGTGGTGAGGAGGCAACATAATGCCTCTTTATCATCTGCCAAATGCCTCTGAAAAGCGATCTGTGCATGGGTTGCTTTTCAGAGGAGAAGCAGTCCTTGCTGCTATCACAAACAAGACCTACAAAAGCAGTTCTGATGGTACAGGAATGGAAGGGGGGGGTGTCCGGATTAAAAGTAAGATATAGATATATATATATATATATATACACACACACACACATATACAGACACATACATGTGCACACAGGCATACAGACACATACAGGCACTTGTACACACACACACATGCAGACACTTGCACACAGACACATGCACACACATACAGACACATACACACACACACATACAGACAGACACACACACACATACAGACACATGTACAAACACACATACAGACACATGCACACACGTACAAACACACATACAGACACATGCACAAACACACATACAGACACACATACAGACAGACACTCACATGCACACACACACACATGTACAAACACACATACAGACGTACACACGCATACAGACAGACTCACATGCTCACGCACATACAGACACATGCACATGCGCACACACACACACATACAGACACATGCGCGCACACACACACACAGACACATGCACCTGTACACACACACATACAGACACATGTACATGTACACACACACAGACAGACACTCACACGCACACACACACAGACACATGTATAAAGCCCTTTTAAAACAAATCTAGCTTGTAGCACAGTACTGTACCTTTCCAGTTTCCTCATTCAGCCGGGTGCTGCACTGTAGGGGGAAGCAGAGAGCACAGCACACTCCCCTGCACTTTACTTTCACTTTGCTGAGATTGACGGAGCTTCTGACAGTGCCGATGTACAGTTCGGCAGGGGATCGGGAGATCGGGCTCATCTGACAGCCCTTCTCTCCCCTGATCCCGCGGCACACCTGAGAACCTCTGACGGCACACTGGTTGAGAAAGGCTGGTCTAGACATTAGTATAATTAAATGTGTACCCTGTAGTGGAATCACTGTTGAAGACCTAAGCATATAAACAAAGTGTAATTATATAAACAATGCAAACGTTTATAAATGGTTTAAAAACATTTTTTCTTTGTATATATATATATTAAAAAAAAAAAAAAAGTGTTTTTTGAAACAAAACAACCAAGATGAGGACTGAGGCTGACGTTCAAATATGTGGAGTGTCATGTAGATGGATGCAAGCGTGTATGAACCGTGTGGACTGGTAGGCTCGGGATGGTGTGAATGGTATTATATGTAGAGAGGGAAACAATGATAGAAAGCTACCATGTTCACAATAAAAAATATAATAAAATAAAGATATTATAAAGGAACGATGTTCCAAGGAAGGTGAATCCTATATGTGAATACCTATACGTGCGGTGTCTGTGTATCTTTCAGAGTTAAAAGTAAAAAATTAATTAGTTAATTAAGTGCATGTCTGTGTGGTGTGAAGGCACCGATTTAACCTCACTAGCAATGTTTGCAATAAAGAAACAAGCAAAAGAAGGAAAAGTTATATATGTCAGGCGCCGCTGCCGCCTATGGAGGGATCGGACGAAAACGGACAGCGTGTCCATTTTCATCAGATCTCACCCGATCCGCCAGCGATGGATCTGGATGTAGAGCCATACGTCTGCTTTTAGCGGATCAGACGGGGTCGGATGTCAGCGGACATGTCTCCGCTGACATCCGACGCTTCATAGGCTAACATGACAGGCGGACCTGAACGGTCCGATCGTGTGAAAGGGACCTTAAAAGTAAAAAATTAATTAATTATTTAAGTGCATGTCTGTGTGGTGTGAAGGAACCAATTTAACCTCACTAGCAATGTTTGCAATAAAGAAACAAGCAAAAGAAGGAAAAGTTATATATTTATATATGTGTGTTTAGGTATATGTAAAATATATACAAAAGTGAAATAAGAAAACTAAAGAATATATGTATATATATATATATGTGCATACTTATAAAATAGGAAGTATGAACTACGTGAAGGTGTATATAGAACTGGAAGCTGTGCAAAGTGTCCGTATCTAATCTAGAAGACACGGTCTATTATACATATACTCATGACAATCTGTATATGAGTGGATGTTCCCCGTTCAATCTCTACATGTATGGATTTTGATTCCCTAACACATGATTTAAAAATATGGGATACAAAACATATCGTGCACTAATGATCCCTCGGCTCCGATCCACAAAAGGGCACCCCTAAAAACATAAGGTGCACTCATCTCTACTAAAAAGTAAGGTTGACACTGTTGAACGTCTTGCTACAAGGAAACTGCATCTCTTGGTGGATCATCTTCAAACATGTAAGCAAAACTATATGGGGTAGACAAGAATAGGATACGATCACTAAATACATGTTGTTCCTCCTTTGTAAGATCTGGTGTTAGTAATAAGAATATAATCAATTCATAAAGTGTATGTATCGATGGGTGAATGAAAACCTTTACTAAATGAATGAATAAATGAGTGAATTAGTAATCTACCCTTCTACAGATTATAACCCGCCGTAAAGATACAATCTTTTTCTGTCGCTTTATAGACGACCTACTGTTCATTACATCAGATAGAGAGGCAGATTTAGACACCTGGCTTGCATACTTCAATGATAACTCGTTTAACTTAAAGTTCACTGGTAAATTGCAGGTCAGATCCATCGACTTTCTTGATGTGAAACTGGTGGGGTCCGGAAACATAATTCATTCCAGTCTGTACAGAAAACCCCTCAGTGGCAACACCTTACTCAGAGCTGACTCTGCACACCCTAAACACACCATCAGGGGGATACCATATAGCCAGTTCTTGCGATTGAGACGCCTATGCAGCTCCCCAGAAGCATTTGAATCTGAGGCCAACAACATGGCATATAGATTCAAAGCCCAAGGTTATAAAGAAGCAACAATACAAAAGGCACTCAACACGGTAAAATCCATCCCAAGATCCTCACTTCTAAAGAAGAAGAAACCACATAGAAAAATCAAACATAAAAGAGGCACATCCCCCAGAATTCCGGTCTTTTCAACATCATACAGCTCAGAATTTAACACAATAAAGAAAATTATGAAACATCTCCCTGTCCTGTATAATGACCCAATATACAATAACATCCTTTTAAAGGGATTAAAGTAGTCTCCTGTAGAGCGCCCACTTTAGGACTTAGGTCTTCAACAGTGATTCCACTACAGGGTACACATTTAATTATACTAATGTCTAGACCTTGCACAGCCTAATGATCAGCTGTTCAGTGTTACACAATTAATATAGGGTCATGTGACAGACATATAATGTGTATATAAGTGGTTGTCACTTTCGTACAAACCAGCTATGAGTAAGCGCTCTATGGGAGCGTGAAACGCGTTAGCGGTTATGCTGTATCATTCCAACAGAGCCATGTACGGATTTTAAATTATGTCATTTTCCAATAAAGAAGATTTTACTTATTTCACCTATCCATTCCGGAGTACGACTGTCCAGATTTTTTTCATTGCATGTATTCTACATATTTATGGTAAAAAAAAAATCGATTGGTTTGCGCAAAAGTTATAGCGTCTACAAAATAGGGGATAGTTTTATGGTATTTTTATTAATATTTTTTTGTTTACTAGTAATGGCGGCGATCAGCAATTTTTATCATGAATGCGACATTATGTTGGACAGATCGGACACTTTTGGCGCAATTTTGGCACCAATCACATTTATACAGCGATCAGTGCAATTAAAAATGCATTGATTACTGTGTAAATGTGAATGGCAGTGAAGGGGTTAACCACTAGGGGGCGGTGTAGGGGTTAAGTGTGTCCTAGGGAGTAATTCTAACTGTGGGGGGCGTGGCTGTGTGTGACATGACACTGATCACCGATCCCGATCCCAGGGAGCTGTGATCAGTGTCCTGTCACTAGACAGAATGGGGAGATGCTTGTTTACATCAGCATTTCCCGTTCTTCATCTCCATGAAATGATCGCAGGTATCCCCGCAGACATTGGATCGGCGGGACCCGCGATCTCACGCATGGAGGTCGCGTGCCCGCAAACCGCTTCTTAAAGGGCAACGTACAGGTACGTTAATCTTCCGGTACGTACCCTTCTACCGACGTATATCAGCGTGAGCTGGACGGCAAGCTGTCAAAGTGATCTTTTTTTGTGTAAAAAGCTTGGGGGGAGATGCCCGTGCGCCCCCTATGGACGAGCCTCCACTGCACTGACAGTATTATCAGATACTCTATGTACTATACAGCATTTGATTCAGATCTAAAAATTCACAATCTATTTTTGATTTTTCTTCTTAGAACTGTCCTTTCCAGAAGAAAGTGGTCTTAGTCTGGCTTGGGGTCTCCTTGTCCCTCAGTGGGTGGAGGGACCCTGTGTTCGGACCCTTATACTGGTGGCGGACCCTTGGTAACATGCAGTTGCAAAGTCTTCCTTCCATGGATTGTATATGATGAGGTCTCAGTTCAAACACCTTGTTATACAGACGTATTCTCATATACTTGATTTATGTTTCAACACACTAAATGATCTCTTTCTTTATTGTAGATACTTATTCAGGATAATCTTTTACCCCTGAAGAAGAAATGACCTTATGCTTATTTGGAAATGCGTTTGATTTTCATATCTGTCTCCACTTTGGATGGATGACAGAAATGTAAGATTATCCCTTTTAATGAACCATCAATACCGTCTTTTGCTGTAACCGCATCTTTGTTGGTTTTAACTTTTGTATATCTACTTTTTATATGTACAATTGTAAAATAAAACTTATTCATTTTTTATACATTTCTTTATACCCTCTAAAGTCTCACTTAGAGGTTTTTGCTGAACATCTGAGGCAGAGAAGTGATATGTGTGGGGAACATTTCACCAGTCTAGAGGACAATACACAATACTTGTAATTACTACAGGATGATTGTGGTACTTACCTGACCCTGCAGCAGATGTATTTCAGAAGAAAGAGAAACAAAAGAACAGGATTAAAAGACAATCATTACAAAGACTGAAGAGTATTAGAGAACTAAAACACAGGAGAAAATCAACAATCAAATGGCCTTAAATTATTACTAAATCCCCACATTTTATATCCTAAATACACTGGAGCTGAGCAGCAGACAATAAACACGTTGATATAGAAGTCCAGAAACACAATTAGAATGATCACCCCTTCAGTCCTTGGATTTATATGCACTGCCTCCCCAAACATCTGTCCAGGAGTGCGCATGCAGCACTTCACTGAAAGTCCTCCTGACCCCCCTCCTCTGGACTACATGTCCCATGATGCCAAACACCACTGCACATGGACACCCTACCCAGCACACCGAGTACATCAGGAGCAAGCAGGAACGGAGGTCACCAAAGGACTCTGCTAGGGAAAGGTGACAACCGACAACAGGAAATAGGAAACAGCAAAAAAAGGATCAACTGATAGATGAGATTTACTAGGAACAGAGACGGGGGAGTGACAGTGGGGGGGAGGAGCAAAGATTAGGAGATGTGCCCCAAGCACTTTGTTGAATTGTATTTTTAGTGTACCTCCTACATTAGGGTGACCAGACGTCCCCGGGTTCTGGGGACAGTCCCCTTATTGAGCAGACTGTCCCCGGAGGAAATTTGTCCCCGGTTTTGTCCCTGCTTTGCAGGGCCAGGGACGTCTGGTCACCAGGGGCAGACTGGGCTGGGGGGGAGGGGGGAAATTGCCTCCTGCACCACTATGAAGCCCTGTAATACAGCCGTTCCCAGGACCGACACATTATTCAGTCTGTGGAGTGGATCACTGTCTGTGCCTAATGGCCCGTACACACGATCTGAATATCGTACGAATTTTTTCACTTAATAGCTGCAAGTAGAAATTGAATAGGTAACTAAAGTCACGAAAATTCTCGTATGACAGAAAAAATAAATAGGAAGTGATGTCATGTGTTGTAATGTATTTGTATTGTATGTTTAGACGACAACTATACTGACTAAACAAAATCGTACGATCTAATATCGTACGATTAAAATTTTCGTGCTTGTCCAATCGAATAATATCGGATGAATTGTTGTGATCGGCTCTCGAAAGTAGTGTACACACCATCCAAAAATCGTACAATTCTTCCTCGGATTACAGTTTTCATACGATATTCGGATCATGTGTACGAGACATAAGCTGTCCTGCCATGGCCGTGTCCTGTGATCGGGCCGCAGTAACAGCTACAGTATAACAGTGTCTTTGCTCCTGTCTGATAATTAACACAGCTCTGGTTCAAGGTTCTCCCTTCCCTGTCTCCCCTCCGATTAGTGTGCTTCAGGGCTGGCTGCAGACAGGACATGGAGGCGGAGCTCAATGTTGCCGACAGCTCTGACTGGCCGCAGAAGGGGCATGGAGGCGGAGCCTCTATCTTGCCATTGTCCTGACTGGCTGCAAGAGGGTCACAGAGGTGGAGGCAGAAGCTCCATGTTACCGGCTTCTATGCTGATTACTGTACAAGGAATATGAGTGCAGCATAGTAAGTTGTTGTTTTGTGTGTGTTTGTCAGGGACTCAGCAAAGGGTGTTGAGGTGGCTGGGAGGGTCGGGGGAGGGGTTGGGGGATAATTAAAAGCAGGATTCATTTTTGTGAGCAGAGTATGTACACAGATGGGTGTTATACTAGTGCGGATGCAGTTGCTCTGTGAATGCCACTGTCCAATTTCCCCTGCAGTGAATTGAGGCTCATTCACACTAGAGGTTGGGGGGCGGTAAAACTTTGCGTTTGAGTCACACTTTTACCCCCCGCCTCCTACCAGGGTGTATACTTGCTGCTGCCGCAATGTTTTGCTTTCATGGCCATGGTACGAATTATAGCCACTGCCGCTTTCAGCAAGTTTAGCACCTGACAAATGAGCCGTTCAAGTGAATGCTGCCCTGCAACCATAGGGATCAAGGGAATAAAGCAGGCAGTGTGGTGGAGATACAATTCCCTTCAAAGAGAGACCCAAACACAGATTGTTCTTCAGACACCAGCACTAGTGTGAATGAGCCCTTTAAGACAGATAGCAGTGCTCATCACCCCCTGAGGCTCTTTCACACTAGCAGTGCTCTCTGAAAAGTGATCTGTTTTTGGATCTCTCTTCAGAGAGCATTTGACAGGCTGTGAAGAGGCAATGTTTCGCCTTCTCATTGTCTGATTTAACCAAACACTAGTGCAGTTGCAGAGCGGACATATTCACCCGAAAGCCAAGCATTCACCCGACGCTGAGGTGCCGAAAAAGCACCGCCCAGTCATCCTCCATTCCTGGCCAATAAAAAAAAAGGACAGGAGCCAGAGGCCAATGACTGGAGAGTGGGAGTGTTTGCAGGCGAATCACTTGAGCCCCGAACATTCCCTGAACACGGGCAAATCAGATGATTACAAGCTGGGAAGCTTCCCATAGACAGCCGTGTGTCCAGAGCCCGGATACTCTTAAAGGGACTATTTTTTTGTGAAAATTTTGAGGAGGCAGCACCCGTGCGCCCCCTATGGACGAGCCTCCACTGCACTGACAGTATTATCAGATACTCTATGTACTATACAGCATTTGATTCAAATCTAAAAATTCACAATCTATTTCTGATTTTACTTCTTAGAACTGTCCTTTCCAGAAGAAAGTGGTCTTAGGGCTCTTTCTCACGGGGCGGATCAGTGATGATCCGCCCCGTGAATATCCGCTGGCTCAGCGGGGATCGCTCCGCCGATCCCCGCTGAGCAGGAAGATGACAGGTGCATCGCTGCACGCTGTGCAGTGACGGACCTGTCAGAGCGCCGCTCTCCCCTATGGGGGGATCGGATGATGACGGACCGTAGTGTCCGTCGTCACCCGATCCGATCCGAAAACAGATGGAAAAGTAGGTTTTTCCTCCGTTACACTTTTCGGATCGGAGCGGGGTCGGATGTCAGCGGACGTGTCACCACTGACATCCGACGCTCCATAGGGATGAATGTATGTCCGTTTTTCATCCGAAAACGGAAGGATGAAAAATGGACATACGGATCCCTCGTGTGAAAGAGGCCTTAGTCTTGGGGTATCCTTGTCCCTCAGTGGGTGGAGGGGCCCTGTGTTCGGACCCTTATACTGGTGGCGGACCCTTGGTAACATGCAGTTGTAAAGTCTTCCTTCCATGGATTGTATATGATGAGGTCTCAGTTCAAACACCTTGTTATACAGACGTATTCTCATATACTTGATTTATGTTTCAACACACTAAATGATATCTTTCTTTATTGTAGATACTTATTCAGGATAATCTTTTACCCCTGAAGAAGAAATGACCTTATGTTTATTTCAAAATGCGTTGGATTTTCATATCTGTCTCTCCTTTGGATGGATGACAGAAATGTATGATTATCCCTTTTAATCGACCATCAATACCATCTTTTGCTGTAACCACATCTTTGTTGGTTTTAACTTTTATATATCTACTTTTTATATGTACAATTGTAAAATAAAGATTATTCATTTTTTATACATTTCTTTATACCCTCTAAAGTCTCAGTTAGAGGTTTTTGCTGAACATCTGAGGCAGAGAAGAGATATGTGTGGGGAACATTTCACCAGTCTAGAGGACAATACACAATACTTGTAATTACTAGAGGATGATTGTGTTACTTACTTCGTGATGACACTGGAGCAGGTGTATTTCAGGAGAAAGAGAAACAAAAGAACAGGATTAAAAGACAATCATTACAAAGACTGAAGAGTATTAGAGAACTAAAACACAGGAGAAAATCAACAATCAAATGGCCTTAAATTATTACTAAATCCCACATTTTATATCCTAAATACACTGGAGATGAGCAGTAGACAATAAACACGTTGATATAGAAGTCCAGAAACACAATTAGAATGATCACCCCTTCAGTCCCTGGATTTATATGCACTGCTTCCCCAAACATCTGTCCAGGAGTGCGCATGCAGCACTTCACTGAAAGTCCTCCTGACCCCCCTCCTCTGGACTACATGTCCCATGATGCCAAACACCACTGCACATGTACACCCTACCCAGCACACGGAGGACATCAGGAGCAAGCAGGAACGGAGGTCACCTAAGGACTCTGCTAGGGAAAGGTGACAACCGACAACAAGAAATAGGGAACAGCAAAAAATGGATCAACTGATAGATGAGATTTACTAAGAACAGAGACAGGGGAGCAACAGTGGGGGGAGGAGCAAAGATTAGGAGATGTTCCCCCAACTTTTTTTTGATGAATTGTAGTTTTAGTGTACCTCCTACACTAGGGTGACCAGATGTCCCCGGATTCTGGGGACAGTCCCCGTATTGAGCAGACTGTCCCCGGAGGAAATTTGTCCCCGGTTTTGTCCCCGCTTTGCAGGGCCAGGGACGTCTGGTCACCAGGGGCAGACTGGGCTGGCCAAAATGAAAAAAAAATTTGCGTGGGGTTCCCCCCTCAGACAATACCAGGCCCTTCGGTCTGGTATGGATTTTAAGGGGAACCCCCTTCGCCGAAAAAACAGCGTGGGGGTCCCCCCAAAATCCATACCAAACCCTTATCTGAGCACACAGCCTGGCCAGTCAGGAAAGGGGGTGGGGGCGAGCAAGCTCCCCCTCCTCCTAAACTGTACCAGGCCGCATGCCCTCAACATAGGGGGTGGGTGCTTCGGAGCTGGGGGGGGGGGCGCTGCGTCCTCCACCCCAAAGCACCTTGTCCCCATGTTGATGAGGACAAGGGCCTCTTCCCGACAACCCTGGCCTTTGGTTGTCGGGGTCTGCAGGCGGGAGGCTTATTGGAATCTGGGAGCCCCCTTTAATAAGGGGGCCCCCAGATCCCGGCCCCCCACCCTATGTGAATGAGTATGGGGTACATCGTACCCCTACCCATTCACCTGGGAAAAGTGTCAAAAATAAAACACACTGTACAGGTTTTTAAAGTTGTTTATTAGTCAGCTCCGGGGGTCTTCATCCGACTTTGCGGGTCTCTTCTTTCTTCTCTGCGCTCTCCGGCCTCTTCTCCCGATCTCCGGTTCTTCTGCCAGGCTCCTCCGCTATCTTCTGCTCCTTTGCCGGCTCTTTTGCTAGCGGTGGCACGGTCTTCGCTCTGCTCTTTTTGTGATGTTGACACGACGCTCTCTCCCGCTGTAATGCTGGGTGAGCGGTGGGCAACAACTTGTATTGGCATGGGGCGTGGTCACCGGTTGATGTCATCCGGTGACCACGCCCGCTTATGACGTCACCGCTGGGACATGATGGGTCGGTGACATCATAAGGGGGCATGGTCACCGGATGACATCCCCCGGTGACCACGCCTAATGCCAATATAAGTCATTGTGCACTGCTCACCCGGCATTAAAGCGGGAGAGAGCGTCGTGTCAACATCACAAGAAGAGCAGAGGGAAGAAGACAACGGACAAGACTGGGCCACCGCTAGCAAAAGAGGCGGCAAAAGAGCAGAAGATAGCGGAGGATCCCGGCAGAAGAATCGGAGAGCGGGAGAAGAGGCCAGAGAGTGCAGAGAAGAACGAAGAGACCCGCGAAGTCGGAAGAAGACCCCCGGAGCTGACTAATAAGCTACTTTAAAAACCTGTGCAGTGTGTTTTATTTTTGACACTTTTCCCAGGTGAATGGGTAGGGGTATGATGTACCCCATATTCATTCACATAGAGTGGGGGGCCGAGATCTGGGAGCCCCCTTATTAAAGGGGGCTCCCAGATTCCGATAAGCCTCCTGCCCGCAGACCCCGACAACCAAAGGCCAGGGTTGTCGGGAAGAGGCCCTTGTCCTCATCAACATGGGGACAAGGTGCTTTGGGGTGGGGGGTGCAGTGCCCCCCCCTGCTCTGAAGCACCTACCCCCATGTTGAGGGCATGAGGCCTGGTACGATTCAGGAGGGGGGCGCTCGCTCGTCCCCACCCCCTTTCCTGACCGGCCTGGCTGCATGCTCAGATAAGGGTTTGGTATGGATTTCGGGGGGACCCCCACGCTGTTTTTTTTTTTTGGCGAAGGGGGTTCCCCTTAAAATCCATATCAGACCGAAGGGTCTGTTATTGTCTGAGCGGGGAACCCCACGCAAATTTTTTTTTTCATTTTGGCTGGGTTCCCCTTTATCCTCAGCACACAAGTCGCACCACAAGTCGGATCATGATGATCCGACTTGCGGTGCGAATTCTATTCAAATCAATGGGCTCCCATAGGGAACCATTGATTTTGAATAGTGGCAGAGAAACGCCGAATGAGGCGTAACGCACTTTTTACAGCGTTAATCCTTGTTTAACACCTTTTACCGGTGTCTAGCATTTCCGGTACTACTCTTGAACGTCTCTTGAACGCGATTTTATGGCTTTGGAAAAAAGCCCATAAACTCCACTGTTCATTAAAGCTAAAAAACGTGCATGGACACCTAGGCTCACATAGAGTGGAGTTTATGGGATTTTAAAAAAACGCCCAAACTCCAATAAACTGCAGTTTATGAGCTCCAGTGTGCATGGAGCCTTACTGTGCTTCAGGGCTTGCTGCAGACAGGACATGGAGGTGGAGCTCCATGTTGCCAACAGCTCTGACTGGCCACAGAAGGGGCATGGAGGCGGAGCCTCCATCTTGCCTTTGTCCTGACTGGCTGCAAGAGGGTCACGGAGGTGGAGGCAGAAGCTCCATGTTACCGGCTTCTATGTTGATTACTGTACAAGGAATATGAGTGCAGCATAGTAAGTTGTTGTTTTGTGTGTGTGTGTCAGGGACTCAGCAAAGGGTGTTGAGGTGGCTGGGAGGGTCGGGGGAGGGGTTGGGGGATAATTGAGAGCAGGATTCATTTTTGTGAGCAGAGTTTGTACACAGATGGGTGTTAAACTAGTGCGGATGCAGTTGCTCTGTGAATGCCACTGTCCAGTTGAATTGAGGCTCATTCACACTAGGGGTTGGGGGAGGAGGCGGTAAAACTTTGCGTTTGAGTCACACTTTTACCCCCCCGCCTCCTACCAGGGTGTATACTTGCTGCTGCCGCAATGTTTTCCTTTAATGGCCATGGTACGAATTATAGCCCCTGCCGCTTTCAGCAGGTTTAGCGCCTGACAAATAAGCCATTCAAGTGAATGCTGCCCTGCAACCATAGGGATAAAGGGAATAAAGCAGGCAGTGTGGTGGAGATACAATGCCCTCCAAAGAGAGACCCAAACACAGGTTGTTCTTCAGACACCAGCACTAGTGTGAATGAGCCCTTTAAGACAGATAGCAGTGCTTACCACCCCCTGAGGCTCTTTCACATTAGCAGTTCTCTCTGAAAAGTGATCTGTTTTGAGATCTCTCTTTAGAGAGCATTTGACAGTCTGTGAAGAGGCAATGTTTCGCCTGATTTAACCACACACTAGTGCAGTTGCAGAGCGGCCCTATTCACCTAAAAGCAAAGCAAAGCATTCACCCGACGCTGGGGGGGGGGGGCGAAAAAGCACCGCCCAGTCATCCTCCATTCCTGGCCAATAAAAAATAAAGGACAGGAGCCAAAGGCCAATGACTGGAGAGTGGGAGTGTTTGCAGGCGAATCACTTGAGCCCCGAACATTCCCTGAACACGGGCAAATCAGATGATTGCAAGCTGGGAAGCTTCCCATAGACAGCCGTGTGTCCAGAGTCCAGACACTCTTATGCCCCGTACACACGGTCGGACATTGATCGGACATTCCGACAACAAAGTCCTAGGATTTTTTCCGACGGATGTTGGCTCAAACTTGTCTTGCATACACACGGTAACACAAAGTTGTCGGAAAATCCGATCGTTCTAAACGCGGTGACGTAAAACACGTACGTCGGGACTATAAATGGGGCAGTGGCCAATAGCTTTCATCTCTTTATTTATTCTGAGCATGCGTGGCACTTTGTCCGTCGGATTTGTGTACACACGATCGGAAATTCCGACAACGGATTTTGTTGTCGGAAAATTTTATAGCCTGCTCTAAAGCTCTAAAATGTGTGATGGAGCCTACACATGGTCGGAATTTCCGACAACAAGGTCCTATCACACATTTTCCATCGGAAAATCCGACCGTGTGTACGGGGCATTAAAGTGACTTTTTTTTGTGAAAAGCTTGGGGGGAGATGCCCGTGCGCCCCCTATGGACGAGCCTCCACTGCACTGACAGTATTATCAGATACTCTATGTACTATACAGCATTTGATTCAGATCTAAAAATTCACAATCTATTTTTGATTTTACTTCTTAGAACTGTTCTTTCCAGAAGAAAGTGGTCTTAGTCTGGCTTGGGGTATCCTTGTTCCTCAGTGGGTGGAGGGACCCTGTGTTCGGACCCTTATACTGGTGGCGGACCCTTGGTAACATGCAGTTGCAAAGTCTTCCTTCCATGGATTGTATATGATGAGGTCTCAGTTCAAACACCTTGTTATACAGACGTATTCTCATATACTTGATTTATGTTTCAACACACTAAATGATATCTTTCTTTATTGTAGATACTTATTCAGGATAATCTTTTACCCCTGAAGAAGAAATGACCTTATGCTTATTTCAAAATGCGTTTGATTTTCATATCTGTCTCCACTTTGGATGGATGACAGAAATGTAAGATTATCCCTTTTAATCAACCATCAATACCGTCTTTTGCTGTAACCATATCTTTGTTGGTGTTAACTTTTGTATATCTACTTTTTATATGTACAATTGTAAAATAAAGATTATTCATTTTTTATACATTTCTTTATACCCTCTAAAGTCTCAGTTAGAGGTTTTTGCTGAACATCTGAGGCAGAGAAGTGATATGTGTGGGGAACATTTCACCAGTCTAGAGGACAATACACAATACTTGTAATTACTACAGGATGATTGTGTTACTTACAATCGTATGACGCTAAATCATCTGTATTTCAGGAGAAAGAGAAACAAAAGAACAGGATTAAAAGACAATCATTACAAAGACTGAAGAGTATTAGAGAACTAAAACACAGGAGAAAATCAACAATCAAATGGCCATAAATTATTACTAAATCCCCACATTTTATATCCTAAATACACTGGAGCTGAGCAGCAGACAATAAACACATATTGATATAGAAGTCCAGAAACACAATTAGAATGATCACCCCTTCAGTCCCTGGATTTATATGCACTGCCTCCCCAAACATCTGTCCAGGAGTGCGCATGCAGCACTTCACTGAAAGTCCTCCTGACCCCCCTCCTCTGGACTACATGTCCCATGATGCCAAACACCACTGCACATGCACACCCTACCCAGCACATGAAGTACATCAGGAGCAAGCAAGAACGGAGGTCACCAAAGGACTCTGCTAGGGAAAGGTGACAACAGGAAATAGGGAACAGGAAAAAAGGATCAACTGATAGATGAGATTCACAAGGAACAGAGATGGGGGAGCGACAGTGGGGGGGAGGAGCAAAGATTAGGAGATGTGCCCCAAGAACTTTGTTGAGTTTTATTTTTAGTGTAACTCCTACACTAGGGTGACCAGATGTCCCCGGATTCTGGGGACAGTCCCCATATTGAGCAGACTGTCCCCGGAGGAAATTTGTCCCCGGTTTTGTCCCCGCTTTGCAGGGCCAGGGATGTCTGGTCACCAGGGGCAGACTGGGCTGGGGGGAGGGGGGAAATTGCCTCCTGTGCCACTATGAAGCCCTGTAATACAGCCGTTCCCAGGACCGACACATTATTCAGTCTGTGGAGTGGATCACTGTCTGTGCATAATCTGTCCTGCCATGGCCGTGTCCTGTGATCGGGACACAGTGACAGCTACAGTGTAACAGTTTCTTTGCTTCTGCCTGATAATTAACATAGCGCTGGTTCAAGGTTCTCCCTTCCCTGTCTCCCCTCCGATTGGTGTGCTTCAGGGCTGGCTGCAGACAGGACATGGAGGCGGAGCTCAATGTTGCCGACAGCTCTGACTGGCCGCAGAAGGGGCATGGAGGCGGAGCCCCCATCTTGCCATTGTCCTGAATGGCTGGAAGAGGGTCACAGAGGCGGAGGCAGAAGCTCCATGTTACCGGCTTCTATGTTGATTACTGTACAAGGAATATGAGTGCAGCATAGTAAGTTGTTGTTTTGTGTGTGTGTGTCAGGGACTCAGCAAAGGGTGTTGAGGTGGCTGGGAGGGTCGAGGGAGGGATTGGGGGATAATTAAGAGCAGGATTCATTTTTGTGAGTAGAGTATGTACACAGATGGGTGTTAAACTAGTGCGTATGCAGTTGCTCTGTGAATGCCACTGTCCAGTTTCCCCTGCAGTGAATTGAGGCTCATTCACACTAGTGGTTGGGGGAAGGGGGATAAAACTTTGTGTTTGAGTCACACTTTTACCCCCCCTCTCCTCCAACCAGGGTGTATACTTGCTGCCGCCGCAATGTTTTGCTTTCATGGCCATGGTACCAATTATAGCCACTGCCGCTTCCAGCAGGTTTTGCGCCTGACAAATGAGCCGTTCAAGTGAATGCTGCCCTGCAACCACAGGGTTCAAGGGAATAAAGCAGGCAGTGTGGTGGAGATACAATGCTCTCCAAAGAGAGACCTAAACACAGATTGTTCTTCAAACACCAGCACTAGTGTGAATGAGCCCTTTAAGACAGATAGCAGTGGGGGCGTGGCCGGCCGGAGAGGAAGATGGACGCCTAAGCTTACAGCCAGGGGACACAATCCAGCGCAATCGGCCGCATCTACAACGCCATCCACACTCATCCTCGCTCCACACATCCAGGAGACGACGATGCAGGCATCCAGAAAACGATTTACCGACCACAAGCCCCAGAAACTGACAGAATTTGCCTACAAGCCAGCGGGATGGGATATCCAAGATGGCGCCGACCAGGCCGCGCCGCGTGAGCCTTACACGGACCTCCCGGATGCCGTCACGGATGACTGCACAGATCCAGGTACTGTAGCTGACCCATCCCAGGCACTGGAGGGCGACCCCCTCCCTAGCAGCCCAGCCAAAGCTAAGATGCGGCTAGACACGCCGCCGCACCGATCACAGCGCCAGAAAATTGAGGCCCAGGCTCCTATTCCCTTCTCCCTAGACCAGGCCCTGCACTCCTCTATGGCCTCCTTCCCTACCTCAGGCCAGCCAGTCATGGACACCACACTGAAGGACATGCTGCTCTCCCTCTAGACCTCCCTTATGACGGACCTCTCATCCATGTTCCACAGAATCACCTCTGATATTCATCTACTGGATGACAGGGTGACTAACACTGAGAGGGATACATGCATGCACATCCACAGTAAATGAAGTCATTGACACCTATGACACAGTTAAAGAAGAACAGCATGGATGCGGGCCAAGCTGGCCGACTTAGAAGACAGGTCCCGCAGGAACAACATAAAGTTGAGAGGCGTCCCTGAGACCATACTCCCCGCGGACCTGCCGCGATACGCAAAAGAACTAATGCACATAGCGATTCCTGAAGCATCTCCGCGCGATGTAATCATAGACAGGATTCACAGAATTGCCAAGCCAGCCCACCTAGCAACCTCGGTCCCCAGAGATGTCCTAATGAGGGTCCATTTCTACCACATCAAAGAGAACTCCTCATGGGACTCAGAGCTAAATCACCCTTACCTGCTCCCTACACTGGCATCCAACTCTTTCCCGACCTGTCCAAGTACACCCTCCAAATGCGACGACAACTTAACCCGATAACCAAAGGCCTGCAAAATCATAAGCTGCAATACAAATGGCGCTACCCGGCAATCATCCTTATTGTACACAATGGCCAAACGCACGCCATTGGGGATCTAGAAAAGGGCCTAAAGCTCCTCCACTCCTGGCGGATAATCCCTGAGTTACCCAAACCACCTCCTTCAGACAGAGGACCCAATACGTCCCGCAACTTACAAAATCGCAATCTTAACTGAAAGATGCATACATCATTACTTCACTTGGCCGCTAACTTTTAATATGGCTCCCCTGAACACTGGCAACCTGCTACTCCTGCCTTCTCCTTCCGGTATTACTGACTCTTTGTACCCCCACATAGAGGTCTATAAGGTGTTCAACACCCCCTCTAGATTTCCTTCTACTACTAGAAGAACCACCGCCTACAACTATACCGAACTTCCCACTACTGGATCACTTCGCCAAGTTCCACCAGCTGTATTATACTCTTCAGGTCACTGTTACTGCGTTGACTTTTTTCTTTTTTTATTATTACCTGAAATCTAACACATTGCTCTATTCGCAGCATTCTAGTCCAAACTTTTTTTAGATGCTCGGACTGCCACAAAGCTACCACTAATTCCTTGACCCAGGATCCTCCAGCACCAACCTCCATTACCAGCCTACTACCACTTCAACCTACACTCAAGTCTTGAACTTCCGCTTCCCAACGGTTGAATCCCACCATCAGGTACCTCCGAACCAACTCTCCATTGCCTAACTGTAAGTGTTATGCACAACACACACCGCAAGATGCCAATCACCATTCTCTCTTTAAATGCCAACGGGCTAAATCATCCCGTCAAACGTCACTCACTGTGGAAAACCGCTGCAGCTCTCCACAGCGACGTGCTATGTATCCAGGAAACCCACCTACTGCATTCCAATACACCCTTATGCAAAAACCACCAATATCCACATATCTTCCATGCCACGCACCCCACTAAAACAAGAGGGGTCATGATACCGATCCGGAACACTTTAGATTTCCAACTCCTTGATGTAATATCAGACCCAGAAGGTCGTTTTCATATCCTAATCTGCACAATCAACAAAGCGACGTATACCTTAATCAATATCTACGCCCCGAACTCTCACCAACTGAGATTCCTCCACAAAGTCCTTCACTCTGTCAACACCATCCAAAAAGGCCACAAAATACTATGTGGCAACTTCAACCTGATCCCAGACGTTTTGATGGACTCCACCTCACCGACAAAACGCCGTGAATCTCCTCTAAAATAATTCATCGCCTCCCAGGCCCTATACGATGTCTGGAGATGCCATCACGGCTCTGAACGTGACTTTACTTTTTTTTCATCCAGACACCGCTCGTATTCGAGAATAGACCTGTTCCTTTCTGACAAATGTATTTTGCAAAAAATATCTGAGTCAAAGATCCACGCCACGACATGGTCAGACCATGCCCCCATCTCAATTACAATACAGGATACCAATTTACAACAAAATACGTTTCTCTGGCGTGCTAACAACTATATTATACAAAGCGACACATACACCCCAGAAATATCAAAACACATTACTGAATTCTTCTCCTTGAACAAAGGCTCGGTACCCGACCCTGCCGTGGTGTGGAGCACGCACAAAGCATATATGCGGGGAATGTTAATTAAACTTAGCTCTCAACATAAGAGGAAGAGGAAGCAGCAGATAGACGAACTAACAACTCAGATAGCAACCCTAGAGAACAGGCTCAAAAATGACCCCCGACACCCACAGGCCAACCAATTACTAAACCTCAGACAGGAGCTTAGAACCCTACACCTACACTCCTACGAGTTCCTTCACAGGAAATTTAAAGCGTCTACATACTCTACCTCTAACAAAGCTGGCAAGAAACTCTCCCAACGACTAAAAGGTAGACGTATCAAAACCAAAATAACCCAACTCATTCACCCCCATACGAACACCCCCTTAAGCAACCCCCAAGACATAGCCGATGCCTTCAGCGCATATTATGAAGACCTCTACAACCTGAAACAGGACCCCCATACCCCACAACCCACACAAGACGAAATAGACCACTTCTTCCACAAGTTAAATCTACCCACATTGACTGGGAAACAACTGACCTCCTTAAATGCCCCGTTCACTGATCAAGAAATCAAAAAAACTATAGACTCCCTCCCTAGCGGTAAAGCACCAGGCCCCGATGGAATAACAGGGGAATACTATAAACAATTTTACCCACAGTTGATCCCACATATTAGTGACCTATTCAATCATGCTGCCTCCTCATCTACCTTTTCGCCAGAATATTTAAAAGCATTGGTTATTACGATACGGAAACCAGGGAAACAGACGAATGTCCCCCAAAACTTCCGCCCAATTTCAACCTTGACCTCAAATTATACGCCAAAACTCTAGCGACAAGACTACTCAAAATTATGCCCACCATTATAAACCAAGACCAAACAGGATTCACAAAAGGCAGACAAGCCTCAGATGCCACCAGAAGGATGATTAACCTTATTCATCATGCTGAATCCACCAGAACGCCTTCTCTGCTCCTATCTCTGGATGCAGAGAAGGCGTTCGATAGAGTTCACTGGTCCTACCTCGAGTCGGTCCTCCGGAAGTTTGGGTTCCAAGGCCAAATTCTCTGAGCCATTATGGCATTTTATTCCAACCCCGAAGCTCAGGTTTACACAGAAGGCATGCTATCCCGGCCATTCCCAATCACAAACAGCACCCGCCAAGGTTGCCCCCTATCCCCCCTCATATTCAATATGATTATGGAACCCCTAGCAGAACATATCCGCTCTAATGCCAACATCTCAGGCCTACGGATTGGTCCTTATCACCACAAAATTAGCCTGTTTGCGGATGATGTTATCCTCATCCTCACCAACCTGACTGTTTCCCTGGCAGAAGTACAAAAGATGCTAAATTGGTTTAGCTCGGTCTCATACTACAAAATCAACACGACTAAATCCTTCCTACTTGACATCAATGTAGACACTACCATGAGGAACCTCCTCCAAGTACAATATCCATTTGCTTGGGCAGATTCTGACATATCATATCTAGGCATCCAACTACCGAGGATGACTAAAAAACTCTATTCATGCAACTACCTTCCACTCCTCCAAAACATTCAAGCCACCGCACAAAATATAGCAAAACCTGAACTCTCCTGGACAGGTAGGCTTGCGGCCTTTAAAATGATCTGCCTCCCTCAAATACTCTACTACTTTAGAACCCTACCCATTCCCCTTGCTGCCACATTCTTCAGATCCCTCCAGACGTTATTCAATAAATTCCTCTGGAAAGACAAACGACCCAGATGCGCCCACACAAAACTGATCAAACACAGACTAGTGGGTGGCTCAAGCTCTATAGACTTCGAAGACTACCACCTGGCTGCTATCCTAGCCCAATTACCTTGCAGTTTCAACCATCCCTGTCCACTCTGTGGGGCCACATCGAACAATCTTCACTCACAAGACCCAACCTGAAAACATGGATACTAAGCATTCCGCTAGGCACTCCAATCCCCAAATCCCTCTCTCCCACCGTGAAAGCTTCAGCACAGGCTTGGAAAAAAGCATCATCCCTAATGAAATACACTCCTAACACGCCACAATACCACATCCCCATACAATCCTTACTCCATCTAATGCCGGAAATCTCACTTTCACTATGGACCCTTAAAGGCATACACTACATACAAGACATATTACAAGACAACCACATCACATCATTTCCTCAACTACAAGCCACATATGCCATACCTGCATCCGAATACTTCACCTATCTCCGTATACGTCACTGCCTGAAAACTATACCACTCCCCATCTACAATATCCACCCCAAGACTTGGGAATACCTCACCAACCCCGACACAAAAATTAAAGGGATTTCATACTTTTATAATAACCTCCACCACAAACGTACCTTTACCAAACTGCCACCTCACCACACCTGGGAAAAAGACCTTGCCACAAATTTTACGGACTCACAATGGCAACAAGCCCTCAAATCTTTTTACAAATCCACCAAATGCACAGCCCTATGGGAACTCACACAGAAGATTGCACTAAGATGGTATCTGACCCCAGCCCGCATAACATCCTTTAACCCTCAAATCCCTAATACTTGCTGGAGATGTAAATCTTCCACGAGTGACTTACTACGCGTCTTTTGGTCATGCGCCAAATTACAAAAATACTGGGAAGACACCTTCAACTTAATCTCGAACATCACCCAAATCACGACCCCTCCAACACCGGCTCTAGCGATACTTAACCTCACCATTGAGGACATTCCTCACCCCTTCAGATTCATAACCACCCATATCCTCATGGCAGCCAGACTAAATATAACCAGACATTGGACGTCTGACACACATCTGACGCTTACCCAAGTCACTGACTTGGTATCACTACATTACAGCTATGAGACTATCACAGCCACACTCTCTGGGTAAGCCACAAAACTACACAAAGCATGGCAACCATGGACTGACTGGACTAGAGACTGCGCACCCCTTGTACAAACGAACAGATCTACTGACCCTCCTTCTTGACCGAGCAATACCTATCACTCATTAAGAACTTTATGTTACTATATAACTGGTAATTTTATGTTAAATGCAACTTTCGTGTCTTTCACAAAAGGTCCCCTTCGCTCCTGTGCCACTAAAGGTCCCACATGGGGTGAAACACCAGCGAAGTGGACCGTCTACACTCTTTCAGTTTTTCCTTTCTTTTAGTATGGTACAAAAAGACATGATTAATACTTGTATCTATCAGATCCCTGTTTGTGGATAGAAGTTCATACCTTTGATTGTTATACAGACGTCGTTGCATGACGTACAATGCTTAATTGTACAGTGTATTTCATTTAAAATCTAATAAAAATATGGAATTAAAAAAAAGACAGATAGCAGTGCTTATCACCCCCTGAGGCTCTTTCACACTAGCAGTGCCCTCTGAAAAGTGATCTGTTTTTGGATCTCTTCAGATAGCATTTGACAGGATGTGAAGAGGCAATGTTTCACCTTATCATTGTCTGATTTAACCACTCACTAGTGCAGTTGCAGAGCGGCCCTATTCACCCGAAAGCAAAGCAAAGCATTCACCCGACGCTGAGGTGCCGAAAAAGCACCGCCCAGTCATCCTCTGTTCCTGGCCAATACGAAAAAAAGGACAGGAGCCAAAGGCCAATGACTGGAGAGTGGGAGTGTTTGCAGGTTAATCACTTGAGCCCTGAACACTCCCTGAACACGGGCAAATCAGATGATTACAAGCTGGGAAGCTTCCCATAGACAGCCGTGTGTCCGGAGCCCGGACACTCTTAACCACTTAAGCCCTGGACCATTTGGCTGCCCAAAGACCAGACCACTTTTTGCGATTCGGCACTGCGTCGCTTTAACTGACAATTGTACAGTTGTGCGACGTGGCTCCCAAACAAAATTGACGTCATTTCTTTCCCACAAATAGAGCTTTCTTTTGGTGGTATTTGTTCACCTCTGCGGTTTGTATTTTTTACCCTATAAACAAAAGAATAGCGACAATTTTGAAAAAACACATTTTTTACTTTTTGCTATAATAAATATTCATAAAAAATATATAACATTTTTTTCCTCAGTTTAGGCCGATACTTATTCTTCTACATATTTCTGGTAAAAAAAGAAATCGCAAAAAGTGTTTATTGATTGGTTTGCGCACAAGATATAGCGTCTACAAAATAGGGGATAGTTTTATGGCATTTTTATTAATAATTTTTTTTTTTACTAGTAATGGCGGCGATCAGCAATTTTTATCATGACTGCGACATTATGGCGGACAGATCGGACACTTTTGGTGCAATTTTGGGACCAATCACATCTATACAGTGATCAGTGCAATTAAAAATGCATTGATTACTGTGTAAATGTGACTGGCAGTAAAGGGGTTAACCACTAGGGGGCGATGAAGGGGTTAAGTGTGTCCTAGGGAGTGATTATAACTGTGGGGGGAGGGGCTACATGTGACACAACACTGATCACCACTCCCGATAACAGGGAACTGTGGTCAGTGTCCTGTCACTAAGCAGAACGGGGAAATGCTTGTTTACATTAGCATTTCCCTGTTCTTCCTGTCCGTGAGACAATCGCGGGTATCCCTGCGGACATTGGGTCCGCGGGACCCGCGATCACACTCACAGAGGTCGCATGCCCGCAAACCGCTTCTTAAAGGGCAATGTACAGGGACATTAATCTGCCTGTACGTACCCTTCAGCCGACGTATATCGGCGTGAGCCGGTTGGCAAGCGGTTAAAATGACTTTTTTTGTGAAAAGTTTGGGGGGCGATGCCCATGCGCCCCCTATGGACGAGCCTCCACTGCACTGACTGTATTATCAGATACTCTATGTACTATACAGCATTTGATTCAGATCTAAAAATTCACAATCTATTTTTGATTTTACTTCTTAGAACTGTCCTTTCCAGAAGAAAGTGGTCTTAGTCTGGCTTGGGGTCTCCTTGTCCCTGGACCCTGTGTTCGGACCCTTATACTGGTGGCGGACCCTTGGCAGCATGCAGTTGCAAAGTCTCCCTTCCATGGATTGTATATGATGAGGTCTCAGTTCAAACACCTTGTTATACAGACGTATTCTCATATACTTGATTTATGTTTCAACACACTAAATGATCTCTTTCTTTATTGTAGATACTTATTCAGGATAATCTTTTACCCCTGAAGAAGAAATGACATTCAGTTTATTTCGAAATGCGTTGGATTTTCATATCTGTCTCCACTTTGGATGGATGACAGAAATGTAGGATTATCACTTTTAATCGACCATCAATACCGTCTTTTGCTGTAACCGAATCTTTGTTGGTTTTAACTTTTGTATATCTACTTTTTATATGTACAATTGTAAAATAAAACTTATTCATTTTTTATACATTTGTTTATGTCCTCTAAAGTCTCACTTAGAGGTTTCTGCTGAACATCTGAGGCAGAGAAGTGATATGTGTGGGGAACATTTCACCAGTCTAGAGGACAATACACACTACTTGTAATTACTAGAGGATGATTGTGTTACTTACCTGACGCTGGAGCAGGTGTATTTCAGGAGAAAGAGAAACAAAAGAACAGGATTAAAAGACAATCATTACAAAGACTGAAGAGTATTAGAGAACTAAAACACAGGAGAAAATCAACAATCAAATGGCCTTAAATTATTACTAAATCCCCACATTTTATATCCTAAATACACTGGAGCTGAGCAGCAGACAATAAACACGTTGATATAGAAGTCCAGAAACACAATTAGAATGATCACCCCTTCAGTCCCTGGATTTATATGCACTGCCTCCTCAAACATCTGTCCAGGAGTGCGCATGCAGCACTTCACTGAAAGTCCTCCTGACCCCCCTCCTCTGGACTACATGTCCCATGATGCCAAAAACCACTGCACATGCACACCCTACCCAGCACACGGAGTACATCAGGAGCAAGCAGGAACGGAGGTCACTAGAGGACTCTGCTAGGGAAAGGTGACAACTGACAACAGGAAATAGGGAACAGCAAAAACAGGATCAACTGATAGATGAGATTTCCTAGGAACAGAGATGGGGGAGTGACAGTGGGGGGAGGAGCAGAGATTAGGAGATGTGCCCCAAGCACTTTGTTGAATCTTATTTTTAGTGTACCCCCTATACTAGGGTGACCAGACGTCCCCGGTTTCTGGGGACAGTCCCCGTATTGAGCAGACTGTCCCTGGAGGAAATTTGTCCCCGGTTTTGTCCCCGCTTTGCAGGGCCAGGGATGTCTGGTCACCAGGGGCAGACTGGGCTGGGGGGGGGGAATTGCTTCCTGCACCGCTCTGAAGCCCTGTAATACAGCCGTTCCCAGGACCGACACATTATTCAGTCTGTGGAGTGGATCACTATCTGTGCCTAATGGCCCGTACACACGATCTGAATATTGTACGACTTTTTTCGCTTAATAGTTGCAAGTAGAAATTGAATAGGTAACTAAAGTCACGAAAATTCTCGTATGACAGAAAAAATAAATTGGAAGTGATGTCATGTGTTGTTATGTATTTGTATTGTAATTTTGGACAACAACTATACTGACTAAATGAAAATCGGTATCGTACGAGGAAAATTTTCATGCTTGTCCGATCGAATAATATCGGATGAATTGTCATGATCGGCCCTTGAATGTAGTGTACACACGATCCAAAAATCGTACGATTCTTCGTCGGACGACAGTTTTCGTACAATATTCGGATCATGTGTACGAGACATAAGCTGTCCTGCCGTGTCCCGTGATCGGGGCCTCAGTGACAGCTACAGTGTAACAGTGTCTTTGCTCCTGCCTGATAATTAACACAGCGCTGGTCTCCCCTCCGATTAGTGTGCTTCAGGGCTGGCTGCAGACAGGACATGGAGGCGGAGCCTCATTCTTGCCATTGTCCTGATTGGCTGCAAGAGGGTCACGAAGGTGGAGGCAGAAGCTCCATGTTACCGGCTTCTATGTTGTTTACTGTGCAAGGAATATGAGTAAGAAGAAATGCAAAAAAACTCTGCGCTCTAAAGTGAAAACAAAAATAAAACAGCAGCCGCATACATTGTGACTAACAATGGAATACAAACAAAAAAGAAAATGCAGTGCTCAGAAAGAGAAATAAGTGTGCTAACAATGTTACCAGTCCGTAAATATTAAGCCTGGTGATGAAACATGTGTTCATAAAGTCAAAAGTACTAGTGTGCAGAGAAGTATAATAAGTCCACACTGTAGGGAAAATCAATCCAACTGTATAGTGAGAAAGTCCTACAAGGACTGATAAAGGTGATGTGAATCCGTGGATCAAAAACGGAATCAGTGATATGCGATGAGAGTCCGTGAATGGAAAACAACATCAGTGATATATAACATCAATGGGTAGAGAAGGGTGGGTAACTCTTACCGGATAAAATGGACTCCCGTGTCTTATGACATGGAGTCAATGAAGCAGTGAGCCCCACCGAGGCGATGAAGAGATATACGTAAAGCTGGAACTTCTAAGGTGCATTTCAACCCCACCAGGGCGATGATGAGATGTCCAGAAGGCTGGACCTCACAAGGTATACTTCAACCAATGTACATCAAACGATCATCTGGATGGATCATCAAACCAGGATTTCCAGGACCATGTAGTTCGAATAGCCAGTGGGATACAATCTCTCTTGTCAATGTGGTATGTAAAAGAGAAATCAAAACTTCCGCATAGTGCAGATAAAACAGGGATTTTTATTGCTAAACACCATACAAATAAAAAAGTGATCACTATAAAAATACAAAAAAAAAAACACAGAGTAATAACCCAGCACCAGTGGTGGACCAACCGGAGAGCTTAAAATAGAACATGTGCTGTATAACATGTATAATATGTATATTAACCATGCCATCTACTGGAACATTATGGACACATATCGCATAGCACATACAAAAAAGTAAAAAGAGGAAACCATCAAAAATCACCCGTGCAGCCAGACCAACCGTAGCTGGTAGATACAGATCATAACAAGAAAAAACACATATTGTCCAGCACTCAGGAGATTATAACAGCAAACTGCAACAGGCATAAAAATTCAAATATTTTAATAAACCAGTAATAGACCAGTAATGGATAATAATCTAAGGTAACAGTAACTGCTAATTGAAACCAAGTTAAAAGGCACTATTTTAGAAAAAAACACACTGTTGCAGAAAAAAATGTACACACAATAACACGGTATTAAAATGTTGAAAACCAAAATCTCATGATAATAGAAATTAGATACGTATTGCACTAAACATCAACATGTGCTTAAATGGGAGGACAGTCAGCCTTGAACAGCAGGAGACTAACACCGGAGATCCATCCAAAAATGTCCCACAGGAACCACTGGGTAAAGTGATGAAAACAACACACAGGCTCGAAGCAGGTGACAGTAGGCGAGATAATGGGGGTAAGCCAGAGTACTCACAGCAGGATGGAATTGCTCAAAACTGCCCCGTTCGTTGAGGAGACTGGCGTCATACAGGGGGGCTCACTGGCTCAGACAGGTGGTGAGATGGCCGCGGCATGGAGGTGTAAAGCTCCGCCGTGCGGAGAGCAGCCTGGCCGGAGCTTCGTGTCTGTGAAGGATGATGTCAGCACAGGGGAGCCGCTGAAACGTCGGTGGATGTAAACAAGCCGCTGGTCTGCCGGAAGGTGTCTCCACAGAGATGAAACCTCTTCAGTGAGACGTGGTGACACTGCGCTGGGATCGAAACTGGGTCTGGAAAGCCAAACAAGGGGAGATGGTACTGGCGGCAGGCTGATGGAGCTCACATCCGCCTGGCCAGCCTGGGAATCAACCAGAAATCATGTAGGCAATAGAAAAAAGGGAAAAGTAAAAATAAAAAAAAAAAATTGAAAAAAGGGGGAAAAACCTTGATCAGAAAACGCCAAACCCGGATTAGGTGGTGGAGATAATGATGGAGATGATGAAGCTGAGAAAAAAACACTGCTGGTTGAAGGAACAACTTCACATGACGCGTTTCGCGCATGAGCGCTTTGTCATAGACTATGACAAAGCGCTCATGCGCGAAACGCGTCGTCAAGGCAACCATACGGCAGAGGCCCCAGCTAGAGCCTTTCACTGTGAGCCTTGATCCATCCATCCATTCATTCACCTTTTCTGTGAAGTCGCTCCTTCAACCAGCAGTGGTTTTTCCTCAGCTTCATCATCTCCACCCCGTGGAGACCCCGTTATAGTATATACGAAAGATCTGAAATCACTTTTGGATCAAGCGTTACTGGATGTGGTCCTCACTAAAAATGAGTATCACTTTCTCTATAACAGACATGCCCTGACCCCACACTTTTACCACATTCCTAAGGTGCATAAAAGCGAGGTTGATCCCCCTGGTAGACCCATCATTGCAGGTATTGACAGCATTACTAGCAATGTAGGGTGCTACATTGATCATTTTCTACAGGGAATAGTCACGAATCTTCCATCTTTCGTTAGGGATTCGAGCCATATGTTGGAAATTTTATCACATTATGTATGGCAGCCTAGATACAGATGGCTTTCCTTAGACGTAGCCTCGCTCTATACATCGATTGATCACATCTATGGCCTTAGAGCAGTAAATTACTATTTATCTAAAGAAGGTGCACTTAATTCTGTACAGGCGAAGTTTGTACTTGATTGTGTTGAATTCTCCCTCAAACATAACCACTTCTCATTTCTTGGTGAGCATTATTTGCAGATTAAGGGTACTGCGATGGGGGCCAGGTTCTCCCCTAGTTATGCCAACATCTTTATGGGGTACTGGGAGGAGTTGTTCATTTGGAACAATAACCCCTTTGGGGCGAACCTGGTCCTCTTCGCTAGATATATCGATGATATCCTTATCATTTGGGATGGATCCAATCAGGAGCTATGTCTATTCCTTGAGCACTGTAGAGACAATCCTTACGGGATTGAGTTCACTCATGTCATCAGTAGTGACAGTCTTGTTTTCATAGACCTGGAGCTCAGGAATGGGCCTGATGGCAATATCGTCTCTAAAACACACTTCAAACCCAGCAGTGGTAATTCCTTTTTACATGCTGAGAGCAACCATCATCCTACATGGATAAGGAACGTCCCATATGGACAGTTCTGCCATCTAAAGCGCACCTGTACAATGAAAAGTGACTATCTAGAACAGAGTAAGATCCTCCGGAACAAATTCATTGATAAGGGTTATGATTCCACCCTAATTGACACGGCCTGCAATAAATATGCTCATCTATATGAGGAGCCCCTGGTACATGATTCACAGTCTACCTCTGCCAGTGATCAGGATATTATACAAACCCGGTTCTCCAATCAATATACAAACAAAGCCTTTGAAATACAAAGCATTTTACAGAAGAACTGGAGCATTCTCAAACACGATCCGATCCTAAGTAAGCACCTTCCTGATAGACCCAATATAGTCTATAGAAAACCACTGGATTTAAGAAGCTTGATAGCTCCCAGCATGGTGAAGAAACCCCTGAATAAGTCCACTAATATCTGGTCGACTATTTTTGATCAGAAAGGCAGTTACAAGTGTAGTGTTAGGAACTGTGGCACTTGTCAATACATGTGGCACAGAAAAAAGTCTGTCACTGGTAGTGATGGTAGAATTCACCATTTGAAGCAATTTATCAACTGTGGGACGGACCACGTAGTTTATGGCATTATTTGTCCGTGTGGGCGCCTTTATGTTGGCCGCATCTCTCGCCCCATGAGAGTGCGCATTGGCGAGCACAAATGTGATATCACCAACACACGAGTCAAATACCCTGTCCCTGGGCACTTTCATGATGTACACCACGGGGAACCGTCTGGTATGAAAGTGTTTGGGATTGAGTCCATCAGGGGTGATCTTGATAGAGGTAGAAGACACCAAAGGCTCTGCAAACGCGAGGCCTATTGGATCTTCACCTTAGGTAGCATGACCCCCGGGGGGGTTGAATGAGGATCCTGAGGTTCACAAAATTATCTGACTATGTAGAGTTTGATGGCTGCTATCCTGCCTTCCCCATCTTTCCCCTCTTCTGTCCATCCCTGCCTCCTCCCCCCCCCTTTAAAATGTGGATAGGCTGTGTGCTCATACACTATCTTTGATATACAGCAACAGGTTCAGTGTATTATCCATTTCATTTTATTTGATGTAGTTTTTACCCTATTTTAGATAATAGTTGATGATTTATGATTATTGCCAATTTAATAATAATATTGTAGCTGGGACACCATCCATGATAATTGTCTAGTTGTAAAACACAAGTATTGTTTTGCTATTGATTGTACAGTCACTTTCACAACCATGCATTGCACATAGTGACTGGAGAGGGAATTCTTATCTTTTTTTATTTTATTATATAATATATATTTTTATATATATATTATATGTATTATTCTTTTTATTTTCACTAAGAACTCTCAGTTGTTTTTTACTACAATGTTTTTTTTTGTATGTTTAGCATTTTGCAAATGATCAGTTTTTAGATATTGCCCCTCCAGTTGCAGTATGAAAAGGGGGCACAATATGGGCCCACTTGGGTGAGAGTGTGGCCATCCCACCCCAGTGCTAATTAGTTAATAAAGTTAAATAGGGTGAAAGGTATAGGAAGGATACTGCCCCTTTAAGGATTAGGAAAGCAGATTGCTGGCAGGATCCAATAGGAATTCAGGGAAGGTTCTGGAATAATGAGAGGCTATATAAAGGGGTTATGCAGAGGAATTCCCCCTCTTCCGGGAAAACAGATGAGAAGACAGGAGCCCTGAGAAGAATGGAGTCCCTTATCAGGCAGCTCCTAGAGAAAGCAGGCGGTGAAGGAGGAGAGGTTTTGCTTCGCCGCTGCCTGGAGTTCATGAATAGTAATGAGGAGCAGCCGGGCAGTAGCAGAGCAGCTGTTTCAGCTGTGGAAGAAAGGAGGGAGCAGCTCAGGAGTACGAGGCGGAGAGGAGCAGCGCTGGCACAGCATGACAGAGCCAGGAGAAGTACGCCACCGGAGCGGAGCCGACATGATGCGGGAACAGCCGAAGAGGAGAGAGAGCCGAGCGCAGCCGAAGCACAGGTCAGAGGTGTCACAAGCCGCAGCCGCCGTGCTGTGAAGAAGAGGCGGACTTTTTCCCTGTCGCCAGCGTTAGGAAGAGGACAGAAGGACCACAGGAGCCAGCAAGCCAGCGCAACAACAAGGGGGCGGATGCCCGCCCAGCGCCATACAGGTCAGCATGAGGTAGCAACTTTCCAGCATGACACTCCTCAGATAGAGGTGTCCAGCGGTGTGCAGGTTGGGCAAGAACTACAAGTCCCAGACCCCATGGTGCTGCTGGAGGAGAGTCCGCAAGCAGTAGTTCAGCCTCCAGCAGCGGGTGAGTTATCACAAATGAACATTTTATCTGGTTTAGTGGGGTCTCTGTCATCTTTAATACAGTCTCTTTCTAGTATGCCTGTCCCTGCTGTTTCTTCTAATGTACCTGCACTACTTCCTGCTACTTCTATTACTGCTCCAGCTGTTGTTTTGAATACACAGGGAATTCAAAGTGCTTCCCTCATTCCTGAGTCATTAACCCCAGCTGCGCCTGTCAGGGTGCCTGTGCCTGAAACCTGCATGAAAGATGTTATGCCCTGTGAAGTCTCCCCACTAGGTTTCCATTTGAGTCTAACGGTTAAAGAAAAGATATGGAAAGGGGAATTTATAGATATAGTGTCACTCTTACCTTTACACAAAGAATTTATGGGTAGGAATGACAGAAAGGGAGATGAGGAGGATAGGCGTAGACCTATACCACGGTCCTTTAATAATTGGCTTCAGGCTTTTTGCATATATGCTGGAGTACTGGCTGAAAAACACCCTGGGATGTGTGGGGGTCTTTTTCAGCATGTGGACCACATTCTTGAGGCATATAAGAATTTCGGTGGGCTGGGGTGGTTCTATTATGACGAATCTTTTAGACAAAAATTGTCCATTCACCCTACGCTAAGCTGGGGAATGAAAGATGTGGGACTGTGGCTTAATCTGATATTGCCACAGAAGCAGTTAGCTATAAAGTCGCCCACAGTTAATGCTCCACATGCAACGTTTAGAAAAGGCTGCTGTTTTGCCTTTAATGAAGGGCAATGCCGTTGGAATGCATCATGCAAATATAGGCATGAATGCGGGGTGTGTGCGGGAGCGCATCCGGCGGCAAAATGTTTTAAGAAACATGGGACTGTGGGAACCAGCCAAGCGCAAAAAGATATTTTTTCCAAAAGCCTGCACGCCTGTGAGGCTGGAAAGAATGCGCCCGTGGTTGGGCAAATACCCAGACAGGGAGAAGGCGTGTTTTCTTCTTGAAGGTTTTGCAGAAGGTTTCCCATTTCCTGTCTTTTCAGGAGTAGGGTGTGAAGTGGTTGGGAATCTAAAGTCTGTGGAATTATTTCCTCAAATAGTTAGAGATAAGTTGTTAAAGGAGTTGGCGGAAGGTAGGATTGAAGGACCATTTGCGGATCCGCCTTTTAAAAATTTTAGGATCTCCCCTTTGGGTGTAGTCCCAAAAAGGGAGCCGAATGAGTTCCGTATTATCCATCATTTATCCTTCCCAAAAGGCAGTTCTTTGAATGATGAGATAGATGGCGATTTGTGCTCAGTTTCCTATGCGACTTTTGAAGACGCATTAAGTAAGATCCGATCATGTGGCGAGGGGGCTTTGTTAGCCAAAGCCGATGTGAAGGCGGCTTTCAGGTTACTGCCTATTTCCCCAGCAGCGTTTAATTCGCTAGGTTTTTATTTTGATGGATTTTTCTTTTTCGACAAGTGTCTCCCTATGGGATGCTCTTTGTCCTGTTCATATTTCGAGGCATTTGCTACTTTTTTACAGTGGGTGCTTTGTTTACAGAATGGTTCAGATAGTGTAATTCACTATCTGGATGATTTCTTGTTCATAGGTCCACATGATTCTTTGCTATGCTTTGACTTGTTGAATAACTTTATGGCCATGTCTCAGTATTTCGGTGTCCCGCTAGCGAAAGAGAAGACTTGTTTGCCTGCTACGTCATTAGAATTTTTAGGGATTCAAATAGACACTTGTGCCATTGAGTTTCGGTTGCCGGACGCAAAGCTTGTTAAGTTGAGGTTGTTGTTGTCTCTGGTAATTAAAAAGAAGAAAATTCGGGTAAAAGAAATGCAGTCTCTTTTGGGTTCCTTGGCCTTTGCATGTCGGATTATGCCGGTTGGCAGAATTTTTTCTCTGCTGCTTTATTTGTCTACCGCTGGGAAAAAAATCGCCTTTTGCCCATATTAGGATCACCAGTTCTCTTAAAGAGGACCTTTTGGTTTGGGACAAATTTCTTGTCAACTACAATGGGAGGTCTCTTTTCCAGTCTGAATTTATTTGTGCGCCGGATTTTCATTTTTTTCACTGATGCGGCGGGATTAAAAGGCTTTGGTGCGGTTTGGCAGTCACATTGGTGCTGTGCACCATGGCCAGAATCATGGGTCCAGAATCAGGCCACAAAAAATGTAGTTTTGTTGGAATTATTCCCTATCTTGGTAGCGTTAGTTATCTGGGGGCCACAGTTTGCGAATAGAAGATTTATGGTGGAAATGGATAACAAGGGTGTGTTGTATGCGGTAAATTGCTTATCGTCTAGCTCGTTTTGGGTCATCAAGGTGTTAAGACAGATCGTTTTGTTATGTTTGCAATTTAATATTTGGCTTAAGGCCAAACACACACCGGGGATTTTGAATAATATTGCCGACTCGTTATTTCGGTTTCAGATGGACCGCTTTCGGCGTTTGTTACCAGAGGCAGGCGAGTGGGGCATTCCAGCACTGAATGAACATCTGTGGAAAGTGATCTGATGGTGGCGGATGCAATTAAAGGTTCTGTCGCTCCAAAAACATGGTATAGTTACATGGCAGCCTGGAAAAGTTGGGTGTCATTTGCTGAGAGTAAAGGTTTTAGTTATAATATCCCTTCTGAAACCACGATTTTGGCTTTCTTAGAGTTTTTAATGCAGCAGCAGTTTTCCAGTCATTATGTGATGAAAACTCTTGCTGGCATTTCCTTTTTCTTTAAGCTACAGGGGTTGCTGCCTTGTCCTGGTTATTTCTCAGTTAAACAGGCTCTAAAGGGATATAAGAGAGGATTGTTAATCCCTGATAGTAGAAGACCGATATCGGTGGAATTACTTGGGGGTCTGTGTGAAGCAACTAAACGAGTGTGCTTCTCAGAGTATGAAGCCTTGCTGTTCAGTACAGCCTTTTCCTTTGCATTTTTCGGTGCTTTCCGTATTTCGGAATTGGTACCTGCAAATAAGAAGGTATTATTGGGCATTTTGTATGAACAGGTGGCAATTGACCAATTTGGAGTGCATATTTGGTTGCAGCGTTCAAAATGGATCAGACCGGCAGAGGCTGTTTGGTCAATCTTCATGCTCAAGAAAACGGGCTAGTTTGCCCAGTGGCTTTGGGTCAGTGCTTCCTAGGAGTTAGACCCCCAGTAAGGGGGCTATTCTTTATTCATGCCAATTCAGAGCCTCTTACTAAATATCAATTTGATTCAGTACTCCGAAAATGTTTAAATCATTTGGGCTTACAGAATTTTAGATTCTCTTCCCACTCCTTTAGGATAGGCGCAGCATCAGAGGCAGCCCGTAAGGGGTTATCAGAAACGGCCATTAAGGAGATGGGGAGGTGGAAGTCGAAATGTTTTAAATTATATGTCAGACCTAACCTGTTCATTTAATTCCTAGGTATACAGCACACGGTATGGATCATAGGACATTCGTTTATATACTGGGCACGTAAGAGAGCGGAGCACCGCTGTTACTCAGCTAATTTGTCCTTACAGCCTGAGCAGTTTAAGTTATTTTGGAAAGGAATAAGAGGCCTACAGTGGTATCAATTATTTTTTCATTTATCCAGATTGTTCCAAGTTTGGCCCCCTCCTTCTATTTTGTTAATACACCTGGGAGGAAATGATTTAGGGAATGTTAGAACACTGGACTTGCTGGCCATGATCAAGCGAGACCTTCACCGTTTTCATATGTCTTTTGAGGGTACTATTATAATATTTTCAGAAGTGGTTCCTCGTCTCTCCTGGTTGTCCTCTGATCAGAGGAGGGCTATGGAGAAAATGAGGAAGAGAGTAAATAGGGCAATGGAGAAGTTCATGCCCTCGATAGGAGGCTTGTCTTATCGACACATAGATCTTGAAGGTGGCATTCCGGGCTTGCACAGGCAGGATGGTGTTCACCTTTCGGATGTGGGTCTCGATATCTTTAATACAGGCTTGCAGTGTGGCATTGAAATGGCCGCGGCGGTTGGGGTGGGCCGGGCTTGATTCTCAAGTCCGGCTGGTGGGGACTGGTTTTTGATATTATATTGTGGATGGCTGCTCGAGTTCTGAGAACTGAGCAGATAATAATAAAATGATATTGGTTGATCAATGATGTTATTGTTTGTTAATAAAAGAGTAATAAATATTTATGTGTTTAAACCAATAAAGGTGCCGCGGCCATATTTTTGCCATAATTTAATGTTTGGTGTTGTTTATTATGATGGTTTAATGGGGTTTAGATTGTAGTTGGGTGGTGTGGCCTACAGTCTCATGTTGCTGCAGGTGCATATCTCCCTCAGCATGATCCTTATTTTAGTGCTATTCCAATTGGGCTGGTTTAATTGAGTTGGTTAATGTTTACACAGTCTTTATAAGTGCTGATCTGTGGTTGAATCGTGGCGTGCTAGTCTGTGGGCACTTATATGCGTGTGCAGAGCTGTATATGTAGCGCGTGGGTCACGCTGGCGGTTAGACGATTGATAATTTATTATATCATTATTTATTTTTATATTTATTATTATTTTTTAATAATATCATTATTCCTATTATTACTGTAGCATATATATTACTAGTAGTAGTAATATCACCATTTTCATTTCATTAAGAATATTTAGCCATTGACTTTATCCAATTCAATTTCATTATTTAATGGTATGTATATCATCATTATTAGTATCATTATTATTATTATTTCACCATTTGGTATATACATTATTAGTATCTAGGGTCCCTTTGGTCCCCTGTTGGAGGCTATTTGGTGCTTTTATCTGTGTGGGCCGCCGCTTGTGGGGCAGCTGCCAGCTTGGATTTACATCAGGATGGCTTTAGTGAGCGGACAGCCTTCGACATGCTGGTCCCGCCCCCAGTTGCATGTCATTGGGCTGTCTCACGCCGCTCTTGTTGGCAGTGGACTGTGCGAGATGCGGAAGGGGCGATGTGGATTCTGCCCCCTTCCCCTAGCTTGGAATGCAACACATCAGCGTGCGTTCCATCTCGATACAGACACACTGCAGCTACCGGCCCGCTGCGCACTCGATGCGGAGGCGCACCACAGGCATTGACCCCCCGTGAGAATACTGTAGGTATATTATTATACACATCTTTATTTACATTTATACTTCTATTTATTTTCATGGCCTCATACTTTTGTACATCTCTCGATGCGATTGGTGATGTTCAAAGTGGGGGATTCCCACTCACCATGGTTGTTACTGTTCACTATGGTCTATATTTGGTATGTTTGATACACCTTATGCTATTTGTTGTTTCTGTATTCTGTGTGCACAACACGCCATGATCCACCACCTATTCTCTGTATATTAATTGGAGTTTTGCCCGTATGATTGGAAGGCATAGGAGGGAGGGATCTTCTGAGAGGGAGGAGCCCCATATCCCATCCTTGTTTCACTGACACTCAGGCACTTATAAATGGGGACTGCTGAGGGAGAGTTCACTGCATAGCTCTGATGAAGAAGGGACGTTCCCTTTGAAATACGTTAGCTGATTGTGATGCCTGTGCGTTCCTCCACAATCCTTGGAAGGTTTCTCTCATCCTGTCACATGCTGTTTGTCGGTGCACCTTTATGTTGTGCCTCCTCTACCAATTGCTTGTGAGTTGTTTCTTTTTACTATTTTTATTCAATAAATGTTTTAAAAGATAATGCACAAGGCTGGTGCGCTCTTGTTTCTCTTTTCTTTCGGTTTCTCACTAGGATCCCCCATCCTTGAGGGCAGCAAGGTCTTGGTTGACGTACTATTTATATGGTGATCCACCTGTGCGTAGGAGTCGTTTTTTCTTCTTTTTTGCCCCTTTTCCATTCGTGTCAGTGAACACGTGGCCGGAATTAAGGGTGGAAAAAGCAAACACACGGTACCACAACACTACTTACACCATCACAACAAAGATCCTTCTGGTACACTTTTTCAAGTTATAGACAGATTCATCCCTCATTGGAGGGGAGAATCGAGACTTCGAGGCGTTTCATGCCTCGAAACCTACTGGATCTATGAGCTGAGGTCCTACTTCCCGTTCGGTTTGAACGTGGAGTGGGACCTTAACTCTTTTATTAACCAATCTTAGTGGCTACATTTGTCATTTGTTTAGGGTAGGTTGTTACTCAGAGTCCCTTGATACATGTCCTCCGGGCCTATGTTTGGCTCTTTTTATTTTTTTGGGGTCATCTTCTTGTTATCTATTAAAAATTTCCTTTTATATAATTCATCCATAATAATTCAATTTTTATTATGGAATATACCATTGAGTATTTCCTTTCATATATATATTTTTTTCACTTATTTATTCGTTAGATATATTTATTCCAAGTCAGCCATGTTTGATATACTTGTATGTATCATTGATATTATCCCATTTGCATAGAAGGATGTGTTTTACTCATACTGTCTATTATCACTTTGCCATGATGTTTATTAGTTGTTTCCATTTGTTGACATCTAGCCGTTTGCCTGTGGGGATGACACGCAGTACGCTGCAGAGTCCTCCCTCCCCGCGGTCACATGACAACATTTCTTTTGATCATGTGATCGGGAGGTGTTGGGCGGTGAACCGGCGGCGTTGCGCCATCCCCACCCATCCAGTATATGCAGTGGTGTCTTCAGGATTTGGGCGGTGTTTACGTGACGTCGCCTTCCCCCTGACCATGTGACCAGGAAGTGGTTTCCCCCGCCAAGCGGCTTCCTTTTGTTTGACACATGGGCTGACTGACTCCTGGGCGCGGTTTAGGCTGGCAGACCACGTTATTGGAGCACACACCCTTGTGTCATTTTCTCTTGATTCCTATTGGTCTATGGGTTACTATGATGCATTTCCGGTTTACTTGACACCATGGATCCAATGTGATTGGTCCAGGGTTTTTACCATATAGGTTACATTATTTATAAATATTAGCAGTGTGGAGTGGGTAGCTCATGCCCCAGTTGAAGACCCCTGGGTCGAAACGAGTCGGGCGATCTCCCCCTCTCCATGCTGCCCTCGCTTGTATTTTTATAGTGATCACTTTTTTATTTGTATGGTGTTTAGCAATAAAAATCCCTGTTTTATCTGCACTATGCAGAAGTTTTGATTTCTCTTTTACATACCACCTTGACGAGAGAGATTGTATCCCACTGGCTATTCGAACTACATGGTCCTGGAAATCCTGGTTTGATGATCCATCCAGATGATCGTTTGATGTACATTGGTTGAAGTATACCTTGTGAGGTCCAGCCTTCTGGACATCTCATCATCGCCCCGGTGGGGTTGAAATGCACCTTAGAAGTTCCAGCCTTCCGTATATCTCTTCATCGCCTCATTGGGGCTCACTGCTTCATTGACTCCATGTCATAAGACACGGGAGTCCATTTTATCCGGTAAGAGTTACCCACCCTTCTCTACCCATTGATGTTATATATCACTGATGTTGCATTTTCTTTTTTGCAAGGAATATGAGTGCATGCAGCATAGTAAGTTGTTGTTTTGTGTGTGTGTTTGTCAGGGACTCAGCAAAGGGTGTTGAGGTGGCTGGGAGGGTCGGGGGAGGGATTGGGGGATAATTGAGAGCAGGATTCATTTTTGTGAGCAGAGTATGTACACAGATGGGTGTTAAACTAGTGCGGATGCAGTTGCTCTGTGAATGCCACTGTCCAGTTTCCCCTGCAGTGAATTGAGGCTCATTCACACTAGTGGTTGGGGGGAGGGGATCGGTAAAACTTTGCATTTGAGTCACAATTTTACCCCCCCCCGCCTCCAACCAGGGTGTATACTTGCTGCCGCCACAATGTTTTGCTTGGCCATGGTACGAATTATAGCCCCTGCCGCTTTCAGCAGGTTTAGCGCCTGACAAACAAGCCGTTCAAGTGAATGCTGCAACCATAGGGATCAAGGGACTAAAACAGGCAGTGTGGTGGAGATACAATGCCCTCCAAAAGAGACCCAAACACAGATTGTTCTTCAGACACCAGCACTAGTGTGAATGAGCCCTTTAAGACAGATAGCAGTGCTTATGACTCCTTGAGGCTCTTTTACACTAGCAGTGCTCTCTGAAAAGTGATCTGTTTTTGGATCTCTCTTCAGAGAGCATTTGACAGGATGTGAAGAGGCAATGGTTCGCCTTCTCATTGCCTGATTTAACCACACACTAGTGCAGTTGCAGAGCGGACATATTCACCCGAAAGCAAAGCAAAGCATTCATCCGACGCTGAGGTGCCGATAAAGCACCGCCCAGTCATCCTCCATTCCTGACCAATAAAAAAAAAGGACAGGAGCCAGAGGCCAATGACTGGAGAGTGGGAGTGTTTGCAGGCGCATCACTTGAGCCCCGAACATTCCCTGAACACGGGAAAATCAGATGATTGCAAGCTGGGAAGCTTCCCACGGACAGCCATGTGTCTGGAGCCCGGACATTCTTAAAGGGACTATTTTTTTGTGAAAAGCTTGGGGGGGCGGCACCCATGCGCCCCCTATGGACGAGCCTCCACTGCACTGACAGTATTATCAGATACTCTATGTACTATACAGCATTTGAATTAGATCTAAAAAATCACAATCTATTTTTGATTTTACTTTATAGAACTGTCCCCCAGCAGCAACAACAGATCTCCCAGCAGCCAGTAAAAATAGACCTCTCCCTGAACAGTAGATCCCTTCCAGCAACAATAGACCCTCACACAAAATCAGATCCCCAACAGTGAAAATAGATCCCCCAGCAGCCAACATCAATAGATCCTCCAGCATACCCCACACTCCATGCTATTACATACATTCAGTGCTGGAGGTGGCGGAACTGCGTTTCCCCACGTTCCTGCTTAAAAAAAGCCCTGCTTCTAGCCCTGGAGAAGAAATGACCTTATGCTTATTTCAAAATGCGTTTGATTTTCATATCTGTCTCCACTTTGGATGGATGACAGAAATGTAAGATTATCCGTTTTAATCAACCATCAATACCGTCTTTTGCTGTAACCACATCTTTGTTGGTTTTAACTTTTGTGTATCTACTTTTTATATGTACAATTGTAAAATAAAGTTTATTCATTTTTTATACATTTCTTTATGACCTCTAAAGTCTCACTTAGAGGTTTTTGCTGAACATCTGAGGCAGAGAAGTGATTTGTGTGGGGAACATTTCACCAGTCTAGAGGACAATACACAATACTTGTAATTACTACAGGATGATTGTGGTACTTACAATCGTATGACGCTGAATCATCTGTATTTCAGGAGAAAGAAAAAAAAAGAACAGGATTAAAAGACAATCATTACAAAGACTGAAGAGTATTAGAGAACTAAAACACAGGAGAAAATCAACAATCAAATGGCCATAAATTATTACTAAATCCTCACATTTTATATCCTAAATACACTGGAGCTGAGCAGCAGACAATAAACACATATTGATATAGAAGTCCAGAAACACAATTAGAATGATTACCCCTTCAGTCCTTGGATTTATATGCACTGCCTCCCCAAACATCTGTCCAGGAGTGCGCATGCAGCACTTCACTGAAAGTCCTCCTGACCCCCCTCCTCTGGACTACATGTCCCATGATGCCAAACACCACTGCACATGGACACCCTACCCAGCACACGGAGTACATCAGGAGCAAGCAGGAACGGAGGTCACTAGAGGACTCTGCTAGGGAAAGGTGACAACCGACAGCAGGAAATAGGGAACAGCAAAAAAAGGATCAACTGATAGATGAGATTTACTAGGAACAGAGACGGGGGAGCGACAGTGGGGGGAGGAGCAAAGATTAGGAGATGTGCCCAAAGCACTTTGTTGACTTTTATTTTTAGTGTACCCCCTATACTAGGGTGACCAGACGTCCCCGGTTTCTGGGGACAGTCCCCGTATTGAGTAGACTGTCCCCGTAGGAAATTTGTCCCCGGTTTTGTCCCTGCTTTGCAGGGCCAGGGACATCTGGTCACCAGGGGCAGACTGGGCTGGGGGGAGGGGGGGAATTGCCTCCTGTGCCACTATGAAGCCCTGTAATACAGCCGTTCCCAGGACCGACACATTATTCAGTCTGTGGAGTGGATCACTGTCTGTGCCTAAGCTGTCCTGCCATGGTCGTGTCCTGTGATCGGGTCGCAGTGACAGCTACAGTATAACAGTGTCTTTGCTCCTGCCTGATAATTAACACAGTGCTGGTGCAAGGTTCTCCCTTCCCTGTCTCCCCTCCGATTAGGCTCCATGCACACTGGAGCTCATAAACGGCCGATCTGAACGTCAGATTGCTGGCAGGAAAACGCTGCTTTAAAAATGCGATTTTATCAGCGTTTTGCATTGCCGTCAATGCACGTTTAGCAGCGCTAGCTTTTAACCACGTTTCTCTGCCTCTATTCAAAATCAATGGTTCCCTATGGGAGCGCTTTGATTTGAATAGAAGTCACACCCCAAGTTGGATAATCATGATCCGACTTGCGGTGCGACTTGTGTGCTGAGGCTGAAGGGGAACCCTGCCAAAATGAAAAAAAAAATTGCATGGGGTTCCCCCCTCAGACAATACCAGGCCCTTCAGTCTGGTATGGATTTTAAGGAGAACCCCCTTCACTGAAAAAACGGCATGGGGGTCCCCCCAAAATACATACCAAACCCTTATCCGAGCATGCAGCCCGGCCGGTCAAGAAAGGGGGTGGGGACGAGTAAGCACCCGCCCCTCCTAAACTGTACCAGGCCGCATGCCCTCAACATAGGGGCTGCGTCCCCCACTGCGTCCCCCACCCCAAACCACCTTGTCCACCTTGTGGTCACCGGATGACATCACCCTGCAACCACGCCCCATGCCAATATAAGTCGTTGCGCACCGCTCACCCGGCATTACAGCGTGAGAGAGCGTCGTGTCAACATCGCAAGAAGAGCAGAGGGAAGAAGATGACGGACAAGACCGGGCCACCACTAGCAAAAGAGGCGGCAAAAGAGCAGAAGATAGTGGAGGAGCCCGGCAGAAGAACCGGAGAGTGGGAGAAGAGGCCGGAGAGCGCGGAGAAGAAAGAAGAGACCCGCAAAGTCGGAAGAAGACCCCCGGAGCTGACTAATAAACTACTTTAAAAACCTGTGCAGTGTGTTTTCCCAGGTGAATGGGTAGGGGTACGATGTACCCCATACTCATTCACATAGGGTGGGGGGCCAGGAACTGGGAGCCCCCTTTAATTTAAAGGGGGCTCCCAGATTCCGTAAGCCTCCCACCCGCAGACTCCGACAAACAAAGGCCAGGGTTGTCGGGAAGAGGCCCTTGTCCTCATCAACATGGGGACAAGGTGATTTGGGGTGGGGGACGCAGGGCCCCCCGATCCGAAGCACCTACCCCCATGTTGAGGGCATGCGGCCTGGTACAGTTCAGGAGGGGGCGCTCGCTCATCCCCACCCCCTTTACTGACCGGCCAGGCTGCGTTCTCAGATAAGGGTTTGGTATGGATCTTGGGGGGACCCCCACGCCTTTTTTTGGCGAAAGTGGTTCCCCTTAAAATACATATCAGACCGAAGGGTCTGGTATTGTCTGAGCGGGGAACCCCACGCCAATTTTTTTTTTCATTTTGGCGGGGTTCCCCTTTATCCTCAGCACACAAGTCGCACCACAAGTCAGATCATGATGATCCGACTTGCGGTGCGACTTCTATTCTAATAGAGGCATAGAAATGCCGAATTAGGCTTAATGCTCTTTTTACAGCGTTAATCCTTGTTTAACACCTTTTACCGGTATTTCCAGTACTGCTCTTGAACGTGATTTTATGGAGTTTGGAAAAAAGCCCATAAACTCCACTGCTCATTAAAGCTAAAATACGTCCATGTGTGCATGGACACATAGGCTAACACAGAGAGGAGTTTATGGGCTTTCAAAAAAAAACTCCAATAAACTGCAGTTTATGAGCTCCAGTGTGCATGGAGCCTTAGTGTGCTTCAGGACTGGCTGCAGACAGGACATGGAGGTGGAGCTCAATGTTGCTGACAGCTCTGACTGGCCGCAGAAGGGGCATGGAGGCGGAGCCTTCATCTTGCAATTGTCCTGACTGGCTGGAAGAGGGTCACGGAGGTGGAGGCAGAAGCTCCATGTTACCGGCTTCTATGTTGATTACTGTACAAGGAATATGAGTGCAGCATAGTAAGTTGTTGTTTTGTGTGTGTGTGTCAGGGACTCAGCAAAGGGTGTTGATTTGGCTGGGAGGGTCGGGGGAGGGATTGGGGGATAATTGAGAGCAGGATTCATTTTTGTGAGCAGAGTATGTACACAGATGGGTGTTAAACTAGTGCGGATGCAGTTGCTCTGTGAATGCCACTGTCCAGTTTCCCCTGCAGTGAATTGAGGCTCATTCACACTAGTGGTTGGGGGAAGGGGGGTAAAACTTTGCGTTTGAGTCACACTTTTTCCCCTACTCCCCCCCCGCCTCCCCCAGGGTGTATACTTGCTGCCGCCACAATGTTCTTCTTTCATGGCCATGGTACGAATTATAGCCCCTGCCACTTTCAGCAGGTTTAGCGCCTGACAAATGAGCCATTGAAGTGAATGCTGCCCTGCAACCATAGGGATCAAGGGAATAAAGCAGGCAGTGTGGTGGAGATACAATGCCCTCCAAAGAGAGACCCAAACACAGATTGTTCTTCAGACACCAGCACTAGTGTGAATGAGCCCTTTAGGACAGATAGCAGTGCTCATCACCCCCTGAGGCTCTTTCACACTAGCAGTGCTCTCTGAAAAGTGATTTGTTTTTGGATCTCTCTTCAGAGAGCATTTGACAGTCTATGAAGAGGCAATGTTTCACCTTCTCATTGCCTGATTTAACCACACACTAGTGCAGTTGCAGAGCGGTCCTATTCAGTGGCGTAGCGTGGGGGGTGCAGGGGGTGCCATGGTCCCGGGTGCGACATTTAGGGGGGCGCAATTTCATGCCAGTAGTGTCACTACTGGCTGCCTCCTCCTAATTTATTTTCCTGTGTCCCCCGCGCTCCGCCGCCATGTCTAGTGTTTGGCGCCCTGTGATTCGGCGTATGGGGGTCATGTGCGGCATGGGGCTGGCCTATCACAGTTGCTCCTGAAGTCCCGCCTCCACACATGACCCCCATATGCCCAATCACAGTGCGCCGGGAAAAATGAATATGGCGGCCGGAGCGCAGGGGAGACGAGCACTGGAGAGTGTGAGCCGCTGGGGCAGCTGTCTTCTCCTCCTCCTATCCTCCAGACCGATGCAAGACAATAAGGTGAGAAATAGATAAACACGAGGGGGGGGAGAAGAGACAGGCGCTGTACATGTAGTGTCAGTATAGGAAGACTAGGCAGGACAGTATAGTGTACAGTGTAGTACAGTGGTCAGTATAGTGTAGTGGACAGTGTAGTGTAGTGGACAGTGTAGTATTGTGGTCAGTATAGTGTAGTGGACAGTGTAGTGTAGTGGTCAGTATAGTGTAGTGGACAGTGTAGTGTAGTGGACAGTGTAGTATTGTGGTCAGTATAGTGTAGTGGACAGTGTAGTATAGTGGTCAGTGTAGTATTGTGGTCAGTATAGTGTAGTGGACAGTGTAGTGGACAGTGTAGTGTAGTGGACAGTGTAGTGTAGTGGACAGTGTAGTGTAGTGGTCAGTACAGTGTAGTGGACAGTGTAGTATAGTGGTCAGTGTAGTATTGTGGTCAGTATAGTGTAGTGGACAGTGTAGTGTAGTGGACAGTGTAGTGTAGTGGTCAGTACAGTGTAGTGGACAGTGTAGTGTAGTGGTCAGTACAGTGTAGTGGACAATGTAGTATAGTGGTCAGTACAGTGTAGTGGACAGTGTAGTGTAGTGGTCAGTGTAGTGTAGTAGACAGTGTAGTGTAGTGGACAGTGTAGTATAGTGGTCAATACAGTGTAGTGGACAGTGTAGTATTGTGGTCAGTACAGTGTAGTGGACAGTGTAGTATAGTGGTCAGTACAGTGTAGTGGACAGTGTAGTATAGTGGTCAGTATAGTGTAGTGGACAGTGTAGTGGACAGTGTAGTATTGTGGTCAGTATAGTGTAGTGGACAGTGTAGTGTAGTGGTCAGTATAGTGTAGTGGACAGTGTAGTACAGTGGACAGTGTAGTATTGTGGTCAGTATAGTGTAGTGGTCAGTGTAGTATTGTGGTCAGTATAGTGTAGTGGTCAGTGTAGTGTAGTGGACAGTGTAGTGGACAGTGTAGTGTAGTGGACAGTGTAGTGTAGTGGTCAGTACAGTGTAGTGGACAGTGTAGTGTAGTGGTCAGTACAGTGTAGTGGACAGTGTAGTATAGTGGACAGTGTAGTGTAGTGGTCAGTGTAGTGTAGTGGACAGTGTAGTGGACAGTGTAGTATAGTGGTCAGTACAGTGTAGTGGACAGTGTAGTATTGTGGTCAGTACAGTGTAGTGGACAGTGTAGTATAGTGGTCAGTACAGTGTAGTGGTCAGTATAGTGTAGTGGACAGTGTAGTATAGTGGTCAGTGTAGTATTGTGGTCAGTGTAGTGTAGTGGTCAGTGTAGTATTGTGGTCAGTATAGTGTAGTGGACAGTGTAGTGTAGTGGACAGTGCAGTATTGTAGTCTGTATAGTGTAGTGGACAGTGTAGTGTAGTGGTCAGTGTAATATTGTAGTCTGTATAGTGTAGTGGACAGTGTAGTATTGTGGTCAGTACAGTGTAGTGGACAGTGTAGTATAGTGGTCAGTACAGTGTAGTGGACAGTGTAGTATAGTGGTCAGTATAGTGTAGTGGACAGTGTAGTATTGTGGTCAGTATAGTGTAGTGGACAGTGTAGTGTAGTGGTCAGTATAGTGTAGTGGACAGTGTAGTACAGTGGACAGTGTAGTATTGTGGTCAGTATAGTGTAGTGGACAGTGTAGTATAGTGGTCAGTGTAGTATTGTGGTCAGTATAGTGTAGTGGTCAGTGTAGTGTAGTGGACAGTGTAGTGTAGTGGACAGTGTAGTGTAGTGGTCAGTGCAGTGTAGTGGACAGTGTAGTGTAGTGTAGTGGTCAGTACAGTGTAGTGGACAGTGTAGTATTGTGGTCAGTGTAGTATTGTGGTCAGTATAGTGTAGTGGTCAGTGTAGTGTAGTGGACAGTGTAGTGGATAGTGTAGTGTAGTGGACAGTGTAGTGTAGTGGTCAGTACAGTGTAGTGGACAGTGTAGTGGTCAGTACAGTGTAGTGGACACTGTAGTATAGTGGTCAGTGTAGTGTAGTGGACAGTGTAGTGTAGTGGTCAGTGTAGTGTAGTGGACAGTGTAGTGGACAGTGTAGTATAGTGGTCAGTACAGTGTAGTGGACATTGTAGTATTGTGGTCAGTACAGTGTAGTGGACAGTGTAGTATAGTGGTCAGTACAGTGTAGTGGACAGTGTAGTGGTCAGTATAGTGTAGTGGACAGTGTAGTATAGTGGTCAGTGTAGTATTGTGGTCAGTGTAGTGTAGTGGTCAGTGTAGTATTGTGGTCAGTATAGTGTAGTGAACAGTGTAGTATTGTAGTCTGTATAGTGTAGTGGACAGTGTAGTGTAGTGGTCAGTGTAGTATTGTAGTCTGTATAGTGTAGTGGACAGTGTAGTATTGTGGTCTGTATAGTGTAGTGGTCAGTGTAGTATAGTGGACAGTGTAGTGGTCAGTATAGTGTAGTGGACAGTGTAGTGTAGTGGTCAGTGTAGTATAGTAGTCAGTGTAGTGTAGTGGTCAGTGTAGTGTAGTGGACAGTGTAGTATTGTGGTCAGTATAGTGTAGTGGTCAGTATAAGGTATGGGGACAGTGTAGTGGTCAGTGTAGTGTAGTGGTCAGTGTAGTGTAGTGGACAGTGTAGTAGTCAGTATAGTGGTCAGTGTAGTGTAGTATACAGTGTAGTATAGTGGTCAGTGTAGTGTAGTGGACAGTATAGTGGTCAGTGTAGTGTAGTTCTCAGTGTAGTGGTCAGTATAGTGTATAGGCTAGTGGTCAGTATAGTGTAGTGGTCAGTGTAGTATAGTATACAGTGTAGTGTAGTGGACAGTGTAGTGTAGTGGACAGTGTAGTATAGTGGTCAGTGTAGTGTAGTGGTCAGTGTAGTGTAGTGGACAGTGTAGTATTGTAGTCTGTATAGTGTAGTGGACAGTGTAGTGTAGTGGTCAATGTAGTGTAGTGGACAGTGTAGTGTAGTATTGTAGTCTGTATAGTGTAGTGGACAGTGTAGTGTAGTGGTCAGTGTAGTATTGTGGTCTGTATAGTGTAGTGGTCAGTGTAGTATAGTGGACAGTGTAGCGGACAGTGTAATGTAGTGGTCAGTGTAGTGTAGTGGACAGTGTAGTGGTCAGTGTAGTGTAGTGGACAGTGTAGTATTGTGGTCAGTATAGTGTAGTGGTCAGTATAATGTAGTGGTCAGTGTAGTATAGTGGACAGTGTAGTATTGTGGTCTGTATAGTGTAGTGGTCAGTATAGTGGTCAGTGTAGTGTAGTAGACAGTGTAGTATAGTGGTCAGTGTAGTGTAGTGGACAGTATAGTGGTCAGTGTAGTGTAGTGGACAGTATAGTGGTCAGTGTAGTGTAGTTCTCAGTATAGTGGACAGTATAGTGTAGTGTTCAGTATAGTGGACAGTATAGTGGTTAGTGTAGTGGTCAGTGTAGTATAGTGGTCAGTGTAGTGTAGTGGACAGTTTAATAGTCACTGTAGTGTAGTTCTCAGTGTAGTATAGTATAGTGTAGTGGACAGTGTAGTTCTCAGTGTAGTGGTCAGTATAGTGGACAGTATAGTGTTCAGTGTAGTGTAGTGGTCAGTGTAGTTCATAGTGTAGTGGACAGTATATTATAGTGGTCAGTGTAGTGTGTAATGGTCAGTATAGGAATCAGGTAGGTCAGTACTATTGCATTTGAAGGGACTCGGGGAGTGATAAAAGTCCGCAGGTTGGGCGCAAATTACTTGCCTTGCCCCGGGTGCTGACAACCCACGCTACGCCACTGGTCCTATTCACCCGAAAGCAAAGCATTCACCCGATGCTGAGGTGCCGAAAAAGCACCGCCCAGTCATCCTCCGTTCCTGGCCAATAAAATAAAAGGGCAGGAGCCAGAGGCCAATGACTGGAGAGTGGGAGTGTTTGCAGGCGAATCACTTGAGCCCCGAACATTCCCTGAACACGGGCAAATCAGATGATTGCAAGCTGGGAAGCTTCCCATAGACAGCCGTGTGTCCAGAGTCCAGACACTCTTAAAGTGACTTTTTTTGTGAAAAGTTTGGTGGGGCGATGCCCGTGCGCCCCCTATGGACGAGCCTCCACTGCACTGACAGTATTATCAGATACTCTATGTACTATACAGCATTTGATTAAGATCTAACAAATCACAATCTATTTTTGATTTTACTTCTTAGAACTGTACTTTCCAGAAGAAAGTGGTCTTAGTCTGGCTTGGGGTCTCCTTGTCCCTCAGTGGGTGGAGGGACCCTGTGTTCGGACCCTTATACTGGTGGCGGACCCTTGGCAGCATGCAGTTGCAAAGTCTTCCTTCCATGGATTGTATATGATGCGGTCTCAGTTCAAACACCTTGTTATACAGACGTATTCTCATATACTTGATTTGTAGTCAGATTCTTCGAGTGAGAAAGTGATACTCCTAAGCACCAAGGCCTGAGGTGTGCCTTGGCCTGACTGGTCAGTATGCCTGAAAAGAGGGCATACCCTGAAATGTAAGAAAAGTAATATGAGTATGTATGAAGATTGGGGGAAACGGGTGGGTGGGAACCCAGAAACGCCTACGAGCCCTGGCCAGACAGAGGAGGAGGCTTAAATAGCCCTCTCAGACTCCTCCCACAAATACAGGCTAGCTTCCGGCTAGCCTTTACACTTGTAGTCAGATTCTTCAAGTGAGAAAGTGATACTCCTAAGCACCAAGGCCGGAGGTGTGCCTTGGCCTGACTGGTCAGTATGCCTGAAAAGAGGGCAAAAAGACACAAATTTAGGTGAAGAAGGGAAGGTAAGAATCCATCAAGTGGAGTAGCGCGCGCCCAGATGGCAACAGTATGTATCCGAAAAGTATCCGCTATGACCGGAGAAACACCTCCCCCGACTCCTGACTTGGTGATGAGACAGAATACCCTACAGAACCTGCGAAGCTACCCAGAACCCAACTATACGTCCTGTGAACCTTTGGACAAAGCCTGAAGCCCGAGACGACCCAGACATGAGAATGAACTGCTTGTGAATGAGGATGCGTGGGGGAAGGGGAGCAATGGCTGTCCCGAGGAGCCCCTGCAAAATGATAGCTGCGAAGATCGAAACTTCAAATGGACACCAGTGACGTGCTCAGTGAAACCCCTCCCAAGCCCTGGCCTAGGCATACTGGTGTGGGGAAGTGCGAGGGTGAGTGCCAAAGGACAACTGGCAGGAGTTCAAAATGCTGAATACTTGAAGTATGTGATGGAGTAGATGGATGAGGCCCATGCCCTGTGGAAATAAGCATTGACAACATGGAGAAACCATGCCATACACAGAATACTGGTCCCACCTGATACGATCGGGTCGAGCTTCAGCCTGTGACCAGGCAACCGAGTCTGAAACCTGAACCGAGGAAGGAGGGCCAAACTCCACCCCAGGGAAAAAGTCCCATGGCATGAAACAGTCATACCCAAATTGACCGAAAACCCCCCTACCTGGAACCGGCTGGGGAACGGAAAAGATGACTGGACTGACATCCCTGAGCAGTCTTCCAGGCCACATCCTAGACAAGAGATCAGAGCCGAGAGTGGAATCCAGAATCATGACGACGTTTGCCCAAACCTACCACTTAAGGACCAACAAGGGGAAGATGAATGCCAATACAGCCCAACCTGAGAACATGCACAAGAGAAATGACAGACAAGACATGAGAACAACAACGCCCGTCGGTGCCTACCTAAGTATGAGAACATGAAATGTCAAGACCACTGCACGTGACTGAACCCCCCCCTCATGTGAGTGAGCCCAAGTTACCTGCTGCGCAGAGTCAGGTACTTAACTGAAAACTCAGGGCTGGTGTGCCCACAGACCGTGGTGGGTAATCGTACAGGTGTGGTGAATGAACGTGCATCGTATGACGTATGTTATACAGGCGAGAAGATTGTGGTCATTAACAAACGAAACCTCAGCCCGTATGGATCTGTAGACGTGACAGATCCTGACATGTGAGCCCTAGCTACCTGCCGCAGGTACAAACATGAACAAAAAACGATGAGACATGACAAACAACGAAGATGAAACAGCTACCAAAGTATGCCGTGACTGAACAACAATGCCGCTCTGAGAAATGCTGAGGCTGAACACTGAGGCAGAAACATTATGAACGAAATCTTGGGGCAGAAACACAAGGACAGCAACGCTATGACAGAAAATGCTATGACAGAAATGCTGAACTAATGCTGAGACAGAAACGTGATGACAGAAAAACCTGGGGCAGAAATGCGATGACAGAAAAACCTGGGGCAGAAATGCAATGACAGAAAAACCTGGGGCAGAAATGCAATGACAGAAAACGCTGAGGCAGAAATGCCACGACAGAAAAACCTGGGGCAGAAATGCCACGACAGAAAAACCTGGGGCAGAAATGCCACGACAGAAAAACCTGGGGCAGAAATGCCACGACAGAAAAACCTGGGGCAGAAATGCCACGACAGAAAAACCTGGGGCAGAAATGCCATGACAGAAAATCCTGGGGTAGAAACGCTCTGACAGAATGCTGAGGCAGAAACGTGATGACAGAAATCCTGAAGCAGAAACGCTGAGGCAGAAATGCCATGACCGAACGCAATGACAGAAACGCTGAGACTGAAATACTGATAGCAGAAAAGCAAAGACAGAATCCTGGGGCAGAAACGCTATGACAGAAATGCTGAACGCTATGACAGAAATGCTGAACGCTATGACAGAAATGCTGAACGCTATGACAGAAATGCTGAACGCTATGATAGAAATGTTGAACGCTATGCCAGAAATGTTAAACGCTATGCCAGAAATGTTGAACGCTATGCCAGAAATGTTGAACGCTATGCGAGAAATCCCGAACGCTATGACAGAAATGCTGGGCAGAACGCTACGACAGAAAAATGCTGAACGCTATGACAGAAAAATGCTGAACGCTACGACAGAAAAATGCTGAACGCTATGACAGAAAATGCTAAACGCTATGACAGAAAATGCTGAACGCTATGACAGAAATCCTGAATGTTATGACAGAAATGCTGGGCAGAACGCTGTCACAGAAATGCTGAACGCTATGACAGAAATCCCGAACGCTATGACAGAAATCCCGAACGCTATGACAGAAATCCCGAATGCTATGACAGAAATCCCGAACGCTATGACAAAAATCCCGGACGCTATGACAAAAATCCCGAATGCTACGACAGAAATCCCGAACGCTACGACAGAAATGCTGAACGCTATGACAGAAATCCCGAATACTACGACAGAAATCCCGAATGCTACGACAGAAATCCCGAATGCTACGACAGAAATCCCGAATGCTACGACAGAAATCCTGGGCAGAACGCTATCACAGAAATGCTGAACGCTAGGACTGAAATGCTGAACGCTTAAGACAGAAATGCTGAACGCTTAAGACAGAAATGCTGAACGCTTAAGATAGAAATGCTGAACGCTTAGGACAGAAATGCTGACTGATACGACTGAAATGCTGAACGCTACGACTGAAATGCTGAACGCTATGACTGAAATGCTGAACGCTGCGACTGAAATGCTGGGCAGAACGTTATGACAGAAATGCTGAATGCTACGACAGAAACGCTGAACGCTACGACAGCAACGCTGAACGCTACGACAGAAACTGTCATATTCTTAATATCTAAATTTTAATTGGCTTTATTAATAAGAATATGCATTTTCCATATTTGTTTGAATGATAGGACTTTGAGCTAATGATATCCAGATGGCCATTCATTGACTGAAAATGCAGGTCAAGACCCTGTCAGAATTTGATGGATTTTGTAAATAATATATTTATGGGTTGAAAATCTTCCTATGTAACCGATACTTTGTTTGATATATACGTTTATGTTTTTAAATGGTCTGATGTTTAGTCTGACACATATATCTGGTTTCATGTTTAAAAGGTTTGGTTAAAGTGAAACAGATGTTAAAGAGGCTTGTATATCTACTCTAGCCCCCATTGTTAGGAAAGAGGAGAAAGGGGAGTGTATGGGAGGGATTTGTGTTTGGGCGCGAATTTGAAAGATTGAGTTCATATAGACACAAGGAATCCAGTCTTCTGGCTCACTCTTTACACACATCTTCCTCCCAAGACAAACAGCTCTCCAAGCTACATACACCTATTCAAGCCAGGACACAAGAGGTTAATCGGCCATCTTAGATGAAGTAACACAAAGGAAGCACATGTCTAATGACTTTAAGAATTCTTTTCAGATCTTTGAAACAAATGAACTATATTTGAACATTTTTTGCATATATGAAACAACACTAATTCTGAATATGAATGTACTATTTTTGTAAGTATTTTCCAAGTTTATGTGTGTACAATAAAACACACGGTTTTTGATTTAAGCTGACTCAAGCAGAAATAATTCCAAAATTCGTCTCACGAGAATCATCATTATTGAAGGCTTTTTATACAATATTAAGCCATTTATTTCATTGGCGGACGCCAGCCAGTTTCAATCGTCAGAAGTTTTTGCCACTTATTCCGTTGAACAGAGGGGAAATGTGATGAACAGGAGAAAACTTTGCAATTATTGAAAGAACCTAGAAGAAATGCCAGATTGATGTTTTTGATGTTTGATTGCGTGAAGACCAGAGTATTTTGGAGAAGTCTTGACAGACGGTTTAATTAGACTCCAGCGGAAAACGGAAAAGTTTTATATTCGGTGAGTACCAAAATATGGAATTTATAAATGTTATAGCTGACAAAAGTACTTTAGAATTTGAAGGTTTAGCCAGTTATATTTCAGACACTAAGTTATGGCAATCAATGTATAATCAATGCCTACAGGCAAATAAAGAAATTGAGAAGAATAGATTTTCATTAGCTAAATCTAATGCCGCGTACACACGGTCGGACTTTCCGGCATACTTGGTCCGGCGGACCAGAGTGTGCCGGACAATCCGCCCGTGTGTAGGCGCCGGCGGACTTTTCCGGCGGACTTTTTCCCAAAAGCCCGCCGGACCTAGATTTGAAGAAAGTTTTAAATCTTTCCGCCGGACTCAGTTTCGGGCGGAAAGTCCACTCGTGTGTGTGCTGGTCCGACGGAAAGCCCGCTCGTGTGTATGCTGGTCCGACGGACCAGATGCGACACGAGGGCAGGGTATTGCATCTCGCGCTCGCTGCAATAGGAAAAACACATTTTCCTATTGCGGCGAGCGCGGGGCATACCAGGCCCTTAGGTCTGGTATGGATTATAAAGGGAACCCCCTACGCCGAAAAAACGGCGTGGGGTCCCCCCTAAAATCCATACCAGACCCCGATCCGAGCACGCAGCCTGGCCGGTCAGGAAAGGGGGTGGGGACAAGCGAGCGCCCCCCCCCCTCCTGAACCGTACCAGGCCGCATGCCCTCAACATGGGGGGTGGGTGCTTTGGGGGAGGGGGCGCCCTGCGGGGCCCCCCACCCCAAAGCACCTTGTCCCCATGTTGATGAGGACAAGGGCCTCTTCCCGACAACCCTGGCCGTTGGTTGTCGGCGTCTGCGGGCGGGGGCTTATCGGAATCTGGGAGCCCCTTTAATAAGGGGGCCCCCAGATCCCGGCCCCCCACCCTATGTGAATGAGTATGGGGTACATGGTACCCCTACCCATTCACCTAGGGAAAAAGTGTAAGTAATAAAACACACTACACAGGTTTTTAAAATAGTTTATTAAACAGCTCCGGGGGGATCTTCCTCCGGCTTCGGGGGTCCCTCCGCTTCATCTTCTCCCGGCGTCCGGTTGGTTCTTCTCCCGGTGTTCCAGTTCTTCGGCCGGCTCCTCTGCTGTCTTCAGGTAGCTCTCTTGCCAGCAGAGGTCCGGACTTCTGGGCTTCTGGGCTTCTTCTCTTCTCTTCTCCAGATGTTGACACGACGCTCTCTCCGGCTGGACTGCTCTCCGAGGGCTGCGTTGTGACTTATATAGGCGGAGACCCCGCCCCCTTTTGATGTCACAGTCCCTGGGCATGCTGGGACTGTGACGTTTTAGGGGGCGTGGTCACTGGGTGATGTTGACCACGCCCCCTAAAACGTCACAGTCCCAGCATGCCCAGGGACTGTGACATCAAAAGGGGGCGGGGTCTCCACCTATATAAGTCACAACGCAGCCCTCGGAGAGCAGTCCAGCCGGAGAGAGCGTCGTATCAACATCTGGAGAAGAGAAGAGAAGAAGCCCAGAAGTCCGGACCTCTGCTGGCAAGAGAGCTACCTGAAGACAGCAGAGGAGCCGGCCGAAGAACTGGAACACCGGGAGAAGAACCAACCGGACGCCGGGAGAAGATGAAGCGGAGGGACCCCCGAAGCCGGAGGAAGATCCCCCCCGGAGCTGTTTAATAAACTATTTTTAAAACCTGTGTAGTGTGTTTTATTACTTACACTTTTTCCCTAGGTGAATGGGTAGGGGTACCATGTACCCCATACTCATTCACATAGGCTGGGGGGCCGGGATCTGGGGGCCCCCTTATTAAAGGGGGCTCCCAGATTCCGATAAGCCCCCCGCCCGCAGACCCCGACAACCAACGGCCAGGGTTGTCGGGAAGAGGCCCTTGTCCTCATCAACATGGGGACAAGGTGCTTTGGGGTGGGGGGGCCCCACGGGCGCCCCCCTCCCCCAAAGCACCCACCCCCCCATGTTGAGGACATGCGGCCTGGTACGGTTCAGGAGGGGGGGGGGCGCTCGCTCGTCCCCACCCCCTTTCCTGACCGGCCAGGCTGCGTGCTCGGATCGGGGTCTGGTATGGATTTTAGGGGGGACCCCACGCCGTTTTTTCGGCGTAGGGGCTTCCCTTTATAATCCATACCAGACCTAAGGGCCTGGTATGCCCCGCAAGGGGGCTCGCAAGGTGTCAATCTCGCCGATAAAAGCGGCAAGATTGACATCCTTTGCTAGTCCCGTCGCACCTGAGTCACGTTCAAAATGAACGGACTTGTCCGTGTGTGGGCAAGTCCGTTCATTCTGAAAGTCCGCCGGAACTCCGGCGAAAGTCCGTCGGAAAGACGGGCGGACCTAGCCCGCCGGAAAGTCCCTGGGTGTCTGGGCAAGTCCGTCCGTTTTAAAGTCCGGCGCACCTGGCGGACAAAGTCCGTCGGAAATGTGCCGGACCAAGTAGGATAGAAAGTCCGACCGTGTGTACGCGGCATAAGAAGAAATTAAGTAATATAATGAAATTAGTCTCAGTCTTCAATGCAATGGTTTTTGATATGCCAGGAAAACAAAGGCAAAGTGTAACAGAAATTGCACAAACACAGGAGAATTTACATATTGAACAATTAATGATTGAGAAAGATGCATTAGAACATAAAATGAATGCATTATTGGAATCAGTTAAAGAAAAAGAAAGTTGTATTGCTTTTTTAACTCAGAAAGAAATTGAACAAGAGAATGTTATAAGTTTGCTTAAAACGCAATTATTGCAAGCTCAGTCTTCTGCACAGGCTCAGTGTTTAGCTTATGAACACGTGACAAAGTCAGAGGCGAGGGATAATGATGCTGACTCTGGATTTGACACAGTGGAGTCATTTGAGGAGGTTAATATTTCCTCAGACAATGAAAGCATGAAGTCTGTTTTGAATAATAGTAATATTCAACAGAAATGTAAATTTTCATCGCCATATACTCAAAGAAAGGTATATGCAAAAAAACCAACTCTTAAATGTTTAGTTTGCAAAAGAGCGGGTCACATAGCTAGGTTTTGTGTGATGGCTAATAATAACGATATACAAAAGAAGTTGTATTATCCGAAAACGATGCCAAGACGCTATGAAGTGTATTCTGTGCGCTGGTGTAGTAATTTGAGGTATAGAGGCCATAATAATCAAACTAATTTTCCTTTTAAGACCCAAATGCAAAGATTGCAAACTGCAAATAGTCCATTAAGACAGGAAAGGTATCACTATGTATCATATAATACTGTGAAAAACAATGTTAGCAGTCCTTAAATGAACTGCATGGATGGTAAGGATTTTCTGGTTATTGATTCTTTGCTATGGATAATAAGGTTATGATTTGAGGTTCAGAGATTTGGTTTTTATTTTATATATTTTTAGTATTTTCAAGGATAATCCTTTGGATTATTAATTTTTTTATTAATTTTTCCCAGTTATGATTATTATGATTTTAATTTTTCATTTTTTGTTCAGATGGAACATTGAGAGGTTTAGTTCATCTGATAAGGGGGTAATTGACAGCTTTGTACTCAATTAGCAAAGGATGCAGATTTGTATGGAGAATTAGTGATTTTAACCTGAATATGGTCTCAATTAATGTTGTGAAAAAGACAGACACACATTTACCTTCATTTTCTGAGGAACAAGAGAGAGACAAGTCCATCTCTTGCCCTTCATCGGATGATTTAGGATCTTCCTTGGTTTTTGAAAACGGGATCCTATGTCACGACGTAGACGGTTTATTGTGTCCTGTAGTACCACAACACCTACAGGTGGAATTCACTAAATTTAACTATGACAGTTTAGATCACTTTGGTAAGCAAAAATTGCTTGAAATTCTTAAAGAGAATTAGGGACAAATTGGAAAAGACGGTAGACAGAGTAATTAAATATTGTCTAATCTGTGTACTAAGATATTTTAATTACTGACAGGATATGGATTAATCATGTTTTTCTAGTTTGGGGTATACTAGCAAACCTCAGTAGTGACAGAGGATTCCATTTATAGGTAAAATCATGCAGGTAATGTGTAAAATCTTGAGAATAGGACAGAGATTTCATGTATCATATCATTCACAGTTTGCAGGTACAGTTTTTTCAGTTACAAAGTATTCTTCATTTGATTTAATGACAGGAAGAATTTACTTTGTCACTTGTTTCACAATGAACTATTGTTGGCAATATACAGCAAGGATTGTTATTGTCCCTCTGAAGTGTATTATACTGCAATGCTTGTGATTTGAGAAGGGATCTTAGGATGTTATTTAAAGGTATTGAATGTCATTCAGAAAATGATATTTCTTTTTGGTATTTTGTGCTCCTTTTGCACAACAGTGTTTTGGTTATAGATGATACAGGACAATTTGAACAGAATGTGTTACATGCAGTTACTTGTATGAAAAAAATGGTCCTTCCACACATTTTTAAGTTTGAGTTAAAAGATCATAATTTCCTTATTTTACAATATTCCTTGTTTAGGAGATTATTAAAAGACAATTTGTATATATACTAATATGTAGTATTTGTTTTAGAAGTTTAAAGAAACTTGTATTGTATAAGTTAAATGGTTACTCACAGAGCTCATAGCCCGACCCTTAGGAATTTGAGAGTGTAGTGACACCATCCTTTTCAAAAGGAGGGGGGGACTACTCATTGAGAGTCTGCATCTGTGGGACTACAAGACAAAAAAGAACCTTTCTGAATAAGAAAGGAGGGGGTTTGTTTTTTTAGGAGTAGAATGCCTGTAACAGAGTTTTTTGGCAGACATGCACTTCAGCAGATGTTGCAACAGACATTCACTCCAGTATACACAAGACACATATACAGCATGAGAACTGTTGTTACATCCACACACACACATATCTGATTAACTGTTGTTACATCCACACACACATATCTGATTCTTGTAACATTTTGTTATTTTATTATTAAAAACCAAAATTATCTTTTATTCAAGATAAACGGTTTATCAAGATTGATGATTAAGAACGGAAAGATTTATTTAAATCAAAAATTAGATGCTGTTAGCACAAGTTTATACAGAAGGAAAAATGGTGATTAAAGAGTTGCCATGTGTAAGGTCACACCCAGAGATGGTGAGATACAAGTCACAGGCAGAATTAAAGTTTCAGGAGAAGTGGACCATGGCAAAGTAATTGGGAAGGTCCATTTGACATCTTGGATGTTCAAGGGACAATGGTATTAGTTCAAGGACTTCTCAATTTAGTGAAAAAGCATGGATAAATAAAAATGTGGGTATAACAAATGTAATATTCTGAGATAAATGATGCTGCTTTTATTTTTCCTAGGAATGAATTATATTTCATTAACCTGGAGGAATCATGGATTCCAAAAAAGAAGAAAAATGACAGTTCAACAAAAGAAAGTGTTAAAGAGAGAAAACTCATCATCATCACAGGATTCATTTTTTCCCTAGTGACAATTTTATCTGTGGTAAAATATATCACAAACTGTTCCAGCTATGCAGGGGTTAACAGGATTGAAGAATTACACAACAAAGACATTACATTATTCAGAGACAAAAGAGATCTAGACACTGATATCAATATAGATGATAAAAGTGATAAAGACATTGATATTAATACAGAGGACAAGAGTGATAAAGATATTGATCTTAATACAAATAACAGAATATAATTCTAGATACGTTGATATTATTACAGCTGAAGAATTGTATGGATATGTATTTGTAGGACAGGGATATGATTGCTGTATGGAATTATATTTAATTCATAGCAATAATATCGAAGTCAACGATAAAATAGAATCCAAAACAAATTTTTTTTAAAATACTGGGATCTTATAGGTTAAACAACAGAACCCAGAACTTTTGAATGTAATATATTGGGAAGGAGTTTTTGGTCAGTATTTGTAAAAGGTAACAATCTTTAAATATTTTTGAAGATAATAATAGTTTGCATTTGATATGTAAAACAAAAATATATGTACCTCAAGATTCATTGGTAACTTGGAAAAGGAACAATGAATTTTTGGGAAGTTTTCTTCACAGTTCTACTATGATAATTCATAAAGGAATTTATGGTAGTGTGAATTGGATCAATAATACATTTGTTTATCAACAAATGAGAGTATCTTTGAATGATACTGGTATATATGAATGTTGCATATCAATAGTAAATTATCCAATGAAATATACGAAGGCAAGTGTTGTTGTAAGGTCTCCTAGGAAAACTCCATGTGTTGGTAAGGAAAGTGTCTCAGCAAATCCATTTCAGATTAACCATTTCCAATCCAGAACTCTTTTGAGAGAGGGAAATTTTGTCATTATATTGTGGAACTTTAATGTTTCAGAATGGAAAATTTCTACAAGGTTTCCACAATGTCAAGGACATTTGGTTAATATGGAATTGGGTATTGAAAGATGGTTTGAAATTAATAATATAAATCATAACAGAAATAAGCGTGGTATTGTTGAAGGTATTTTAGGAGGGATTGGCACAATTGGGAGTATTACTAATAGTATGGACATTAATACTTTAAAGTCTGATCTTGAGACAGCTGGTTTAGTGGGTAGTAACGGGATTAAAATACAGAGAAATTTAAATGAAATTTTAGAAAATATGGTTATTAAAACAGCTAATATAATGGGTCCATCTATTTTACATCTTCAAAATATTACTCTTGATTTAATGTTAAGTGAGCAACATTCTCATATTGCCAGAGCATGTTTAGAAATCCAGACTGAATATTCCACTAATTTTAAAATAATTGCACAAGCATTTCAGAGTGGAATAACCCCTCCTGGCATTTTACAGAATTTACCCAGAGAATATGTATATGCTATAAATCATACAGATTTATGGGTAAATAAATGGATAGGATGTAAACAGGATGTTTGTTATAGTTCTTCTATGATTCCAATAGCAGGACAAGAACAAATTTTGGTTCCAATCACTGTCCTGGGATTACCCGTCAGCAATACACAATTATTGTATTATAAATTACAGTATACAGATTTTGCATTTAACAATGAAAATTCTGAATTAGAACAATTAGATTTGTCATCATGTTTACAATTTCAGTCTAAAGTTATCTGTTTACCTAATCAAGATAAAAGTATTTTTCATTCTTGTTATCATAATCATACATTGTGTTCAGCAAGAATAGAAAAAGTTGAAACAATTTCTGAATTAGTTACTCGTGTAGATAAAAAGAAGGTTTGTTTCCAGATCATGTCAGATACAGAAAGGGTTAAAACTTTTTTCTCTTCTTGTACAAATACAGAAAACCTAAATCAAGGCTTGTATTGTATAGAAGGAGACATTGTAGCAATAAGTATTAATGGGTTTAGAACAAATTTAACAAATATGCTTATGAAAAATATAAGTGCTCTTCCCACACAATATAATATATCTCAGATAGATGAATTTCCTTGGGAAGAATGGGCAAATGTAATTCATAAGGATAAAGGTTTATTGATAGCTTTGGCTAAGGAACTTCAGAATGCAGAAATATTGTTTAAACATGAACAAGGTAATTTGCAAGAGATATCTCATCAATGGTCAGAATTTTCAGGAAGTAATTGGTGGAAAAAATTTAGTAATAGTGTATCAATTTGGGGAAAAACTTCAATAACCTCAGCAGCAAGAAATATTTTATCACACCCTATAGTTATTCTTTTTATTATTATTATGTTATTCATTATATTCCAGTTATGTTTGATGTTTAGAATGAAAAAATTATATTATCGAATTAGAAATGAAATCAAGAAAGGAGATGATTTATTGCAAAATAAGCTTAAGAGAAAGATGGGTTTTGGTATTGCAAACTCGGTTGGTGATGGAAATACATTTGGAGTTATTGGATCAAAGTCAGTATGAATGAGACATGAATGCTATGTATGATTAAAATATGATTGTTATTCATATTTCAGAGGGGAATGTTATATTCTTAATATCTAAATTTTAATTGGCTTTATTAATAAGAATATGCATTTTCCATATTTGTTTGAATGATAGGACTTTGAGCTAGTGATATCCAGATGGCCATTCATTGACTGAAAATGCAGGTCAAGACCCTGTCAGAATTTGATGGATTTTGTAAATAATATATTTATGGGTTGAAAATCTTCCTATGTAACCGATACTTTGTTTGATATATACGTTTATGTTTTTAAATGGTCTGATGTTTAGTCTGACACATATATCTGGTTTCATGTTTAAAAGGTTTGGTTAAAGTGAAACAGATGTTAAAGAGTAGGGATGAGCCGAACACCCCCCTGTTCGGTTCGCACCAGAACATGCGAACAGGAAAAAAGTTCGTTCGAACATGCGAACACCGTTAAAGTCTATGGGACACGAACATGAATAATCAAAAGTGCTAATTTTCAAGGCTTATATGCAAGTTATTGTCATAAAAAGTGTTTGGGGACCTGGGTCCTGCCCCAGGGGACATGGATCAATGCAAAAAAAAGTTTTAAAAACGGCCGTTTTTTCAGGAGCAGTGATTTTAATAATGCTTAAAGTCAAACAATAAAAGTGTAATATCCCTTTAAATTTCGTACCTGGGGGGTGTCTATAGTGTGCCTGTAAAGGGGCGCATGTTTCCTGTGTTTAGAACAGTCTGACAGCAAAATGACATTTTGAAGGAAAAAACTCATTTAAAACTACCCGCGGCTATTGCATTGCCGACAATACACATAGAAGTTCATTGATAAAAAACGGCATGGGAATTCCCCAAAGGGGAACCCCGAACCAAAATTAAAAAAAAAAAATGACGTGGGGGTCCCCCTAAATTCCATACCAGGCCCTTCAGGTCTGGTATGGATATTAAGGGGAACCCCAGCCAAAATTAAAAAAAAAAATGACGTGGGGTTCCCCCTAAATTCCATACCAGACCCTTCAGGTCTGGTATGGATTTTAAGGGGAACCCCGCGCCAAAAAAAAAAAAAAAAACGGCGTGGGGTCCCCCCAAAAATCCATACCAGACCCTTATCCGAGCACGCAACCTGGCAGGCCGCAGGAAAAGAGGGGGGGACGAGAGTGCGGCCCCCCCTCCCTCCTGAACCGTACCAGGCCACATGCCCTCAACATTGGGAGGGTGCTTTGGGGTAGCCCCCCAAAACACCTTGTCCCCATGTTGATGAGGACAAGGGCCTCATCCCCACAACCCTGGCCGGTGGTTGTGGGGGTCTGCGGGCGGGGGGCTTATCGGAATCTGGAAGCCCCCTTTAACAAGGTGACCCCCAGATCCCGGCCCCCCCCCCTGTGTGAAATGGTAAGGGGGTACATAAGTACCCCTACCATTTCACGAAAAAAGTGTCAAAAATGTTAAAAATGACAAGAGACAGTTTTTGACAATTCCTTTATTTAAATGCTTCTTCTTTCTTCTATCTTGCTTCATCTTCTGGTTCTTCTGGCTCTTCTGGTTCTTCTGGTTCTTCCTCCGGCGTTCTCGTCCAGCATCTCCTCCGCGGCGTCTTCTGTCTTCTTCTCCTCGGGCCGCTCCGCACCCATGGCATGGGGGGGAGGCTCCCGCTCTTCTCTTCTTCTCTTCTTCTTTTCTTCTTTTCTTCTTTTCTTCTCTTCTTCTTCATTTTCTTCTCCGGGCCGCTCCGCAATCCATGCTGGCATGGAGGGAGGCTCCCGCTGTGTGACGGCGCTCCTCGTCTGACAGTTCTTAAATAACAGAGGGGGGCGGGGCCACCCGGTGACCCCGCCCCCCTCTGACGCACGGTGACTTGACGGGACTTCCCTGTGACGTCACGGGGAATGCCACAGGGAAGTCCCGTCAAGTCACCGTGCGTCAGAGGGGGGCGGGGTCACCGGGTGGCCCCGCCCCCCTCTGTTATTTAAGAACTGTCAGACGAGGAGCGCCGTCACACAGCGGGAGCCTCCCTCCATGCCAGCATGGATTGCGGAGCGGCCCGGAGAAGAAAATGAATAGGAAGAAGAGAAGAAGAGAAGAAAAGAAGAAAAGAAGAGAAGAGCGGGAGCCTCCCCCCCATGCCATGGGTGCGGAGCGGCCCGAGGAGAAGAAGACAGAAGACGCCGCGGAGGAGATGCTGGACGAGAACGCCGGAGGAAGAACCAGAAGAACCAGAAGAGCCAGAAGAACCAGAAGATGAAGCAAGATAGAAGAAAGAAGAAGCATTTAAATAAAGGAATTGTCAAAAACTGTCTCTTGTCATTTTTAACATTTTTGACACTTTTTTCGTGAAATGGTAGGGGTACTTATGTACCCCCTTACCATTTCACACAGGGGGGGGGCCGGGATCTGGGGGTCACCTTGTTAAAGGGGGCTTCCAGATTCCGATAAGCCCCCCGCCCGCAGACCCCCACAACCACCGGCCAGGGTTGTGGGGATGAGGCCCTTGTCCTCATCAACATGGGGACAAGGTGTTTTGGGGGGCTACCCCAAAGCACCCTCCCAATGTTGAGGGCATGTGGCCTGGTACGGTTCAGGAGGGAGGGGGGGCCGCACTCTTGTCCCCCCCTCTTTTCCTGCGG